>CM067382.1:10829895-11527395 GCA_034510155.1 Eucriotettix oculatus
ACTATTTGGAGTCAGGACTTCTCCTCCCACTGGGCTCCTTAAGACCAGTAAAATAAGTTTGACAGTTTTTAGATATATTTTCTGTTTATTGTAAATAAATTTAAAAATTACGATGTCTTCACATGTATGTATTTTAAAACCTACCATATTAAATTTAACAAATGTGTAAAAAAAATTGCCACGAGAACGAGGCTTGGGAGGTTTATGTAAACTCGCGCTGGCAGCAGGAGCATTTGTGAAACATTATCTGCAGTACGATTCAAGGCATGTAATGACAGTGTAATTGCGTTACAGATAGCTAAGGTGTCGATAATAAATTTCACAATAATTAGAGAAATCCGCCAAGATTATAAAATGATTTTTGATGACATCTCGTTGTGATAAATTAATTTTAGGTGATTATGACTTGTGGCATGAGTCGAATGCTCCTGAGTTGTCCATGTTTAAAAATGAGGGGACTATTAAAGTTTCCACAATTTGAAATTAGTCAGACTTAATAGTCCATATCGAAAATTCTTATTAATTTTTGTAATATAATGAAGGGACTTAAAATTTAAAAAAATTAATTTAATAGTATTATAGAACAAATAAAATTTTTTGGTAAAATTTAAATAAATTAGTCTCAAATATGTCGACGGAATGTTATTTGTCATTTATTTAATTTAAACAGACGTTAATTGGAATATTATTAAGCAGTGTTACTAGATGGGTGCCTGGCCATTCCCTGTTTCTTATTTGTATTATCCCGCTACAGTATTTAATACCACATTAATTTAATTTAGGCAATATACACCACGTTGTTAGGCCTCCCTATTTTCTGGTTCTATTAACAGAGGGAGATGAATTTTATTGAAATATGTGAATCTCTTCTTATTTTCCATTCGTAGGCACTCGTTATATTTCCAATGGCCGTCTTTTATTTTCTATTCGTCCACGTAATTACGAAGATATCTCACTGTGACGTCACCACCCACTTCACTACAATCTCTAAGCTGAAATTTGTGTTTCATTGCAATTTCACTATGACGTGAAAAGCACTAATTTAAAAAATAATCGAAATTATAAACACAACAACCAGATTTTACGTAAATTAACTACGTTCTTTTAGGGTGGTGAAAATCTCCCACTATCCTGCATATAGAATATAATGAACAGGATGCTTATACTGGACGCTTGCGTTAGGGGGGCGAGGAGTGGCAACACTCGTAACCTCTCTGGGTAGCCAGCAGTAATGTTTGTTCTTTTTTCCTTCAGAGCAATTTTTCTCTGGTAAGCAATATTTTGCATAAACAGGGTCATGTGGATTAAAATTGAGCCGAAAATATGGAATTTTCTTAGGTTTTCAATTTATTTTGGAAAAAGAATTGCTGATTGTAGTGAATGAGGCCAGTGTCCTTAAAGGGTCCTAGTGACAGTGGAAGAAGAATAAGAAGGATAAAATCACTAAGGACGAAGTTTTAAACAGAGTAGGGGAAGAGCGAACAATATGGAGAACTTTGACCAAGAGAAATGAGGGTCTTGTAAAATTAGAATTAGAGGAAAGTTGCCGATTGGCTGATTGTAATGAAGGAGGCTAGTGTCCTTAGAAGGTCCTAGTGCCTGGGGAAGAAGAATAAGGAGGATAAAACCACTAAGGTGGAAGTTCTAAAGAGAATAGGGGAAAAGCGAACAATATACGTTGGCCAAGAGACATGAGAGTCTAGTAAAATTATAATTAGAGGGAAGTTGCTGATTGGCTGATTGTAATAAAGGACTCCAGTGTCCTTAGAAGGCCCTAGTGCCAGGGGAAGAAGGATAAAATCACTGAGGATGTTTTAAAGAGAATAGGGGAAGAACGAACAATATGGAGAACGTTGACCAAGAGACATGTGGGTCATGTAAAATTAGAATTAGAGGGAAATTGCTGATTGTAATAAAGGAGGCCAGTGTCCTTAGAGGGCTCTAGTGCCAGGGGAAGAAGAAGAAGTATAAAATCACTAAGGATGAAGTTCTATACAGAGTAGGGGAAGAGCGAACAATATGAAGAACGTTGACCAAGAGAAATGAGGGTCTTGTAAAATTAGAATTAGAGGGAAGCGTGTGTGGCCAAGAAAAGAAGAGGGAGTCGAGGGAATACGTTAAACAGATTATGGAGGATGTGGTAATTATACGGCTATGAAAAGGCTTGTTCAAAATAGGTTAGCATGAAGGGTTGCATCAGACCAGTCTTAGGACTTAATACCACAAAACCAATTGAAAATAGTAGGGAAAATAATTTTCTCGTGAGGTATAGCAAGCTTAAGAATGTATTTGTTATTTTGGGAGTAGTTTATGGCAATGTTTGAAGGCTGACATCGCAAAAATTTGACGGACTCACATCAACCACGTGGCCTTTGACGGCTGCACTAACACGGTCAACGGGATTGTCGTCCCTTTATGAAATCCCATTACCACGGTCGCCTGAATTATATATGTACAAGCCCTTTCCCTTTGAGCTTTAGAATGTGCACGCGCGATACTCTTTTCCGACGCGCACTAACGGTATGCCAGTGTGTTCCGTCCCAGAATTAAAATTAAAATTCGTTACGCCACGCTTTAGCCGGGCCCCAGGCCGACGCTTCTCAAATTGTGTCAACTAAAGCCCGGGGGAGAGAAACGGGGACGTGATGATGGGCCAAGGGAGGAAGAGAGAGAGAGGATGCAAAATAAGAGGGACGAGGAGGAGAGAGGTGCCTCTCCCCCACCCCCACCCCCGCAGCAATGTGGACGCAATTAACAGCCCGTGTTTTGTCTCTTCTGTTTTATCACAATGCGCGTGTTGCTGGAAATCAGTTGCTTTGTTGCGTAAAACGCCGCCGAGATTTACGTGCGCCCTGATACGCGCTGCGAATCGACTCTTCTCTGTGTGCGCGAATTTAATTTAATATCTCCTGTGTGCTGACATTGAGGGCGATAGTCGCTGTTGTACGCGCTGCATTAGATTAGCATCATTCAACGAGTGCCTCTGGAGGATAATAATTATAAATGAAATATTACCACTGTTATACACAAAACCGTGTTCATATATCTTCGAAATAAGCGCCAACGTTTTGAAGGTAATCTTTTTACATAAGGGACGAGGCTGCGGAACAGGGAAATTTTTAATGAAAGTGGGGGAAAAGGCGCTGCTGCGGAATAAGCTACTCGTTAATCAGAGAGTATGTTTAAAACGTTTGTACATTGCGCTAAAACCATCTATATTTTGTAAACATTGTGATGAGTACATAGCACGAGATGCATTTGTAATTTATTTTATCTTTTCACACTGGCTCGCAGATATGCCGTACGCAGATAAACATTATTACAATATATTTCAAACAAGCTGAGTTTGAATTTTTTAATTATATTTATACACTAGCCTTGCCCGCAGAAATAGTTACTTTTGCCCTAAAAACAAAACAACAGGTACAGAATTGAGATAAAATTGAATTCAATTGAATATATAAAATGTATGGTGTCATTTATTTATGATCGCTTCAGGGCAAACCTTATAACTCGCAGTTGATTTTCAACAGGTTTCCTCGGGTTTTCCCTCCCATCCTTAGGTGAAACAACGGGTAGGATCCTTAAGCTATAGCCCGGGGGACTTAGTCCCCCTTTTTGAATTCCCTTCCTATGTTATTAAAGGGGAGTTCCCTGTTCCAGGATCACCCTGGGTAACGAAAAAAGCAAAAATAAATATGAGTAATTACTAAACGTTAAAATTTACCTGACGCGACAAATAAAACCTATTTACATCGTATCGACGTTCCAAGAATTTTCTATTTCTGAGGTAATTACCACTATGCCAACAATAGGTTAATGAATCCTACTGCAATAAAAGATGAGAATACTCGTCATCCCCCCTCTCTCTCATGCCCCTAAATTACGCTTATAATAACACAGTAAGTTCGCTGTATAGTATAGGAACGCCTAATAGGTCTTATAACTCTCATTTGCTTTTCACGCAGACTTTCCCGCAACAAAAATTGATTTCTAAATATTTACACTAATATCTTTTGAAGTCTGTAAGATATCGAAATAAAAAACTTAAATTTAAGTTAAAATTCTTGTTTTAATCCCTAAAACATTAATTATAATCCGTTAAGCCGTTTCGAAGAATTGATGAGTATAGACAACCCGCATTACCGTTATGGAGACTTTGATGGGCGTATACCCAGAAACCTTCCCGTATAATTATATGTATATTATATCAATACCATAAATGATATATTTTAATCTAAATTTTCATGTATCTTTCATTTTGAAATCTTGAATAGTTCATAAGATATTTATATAAATATTTATAAATTCGAATTTATCATTTTTATTGGCTCCTAAACGTATGATAGCTAGACCTATTTTAAACCAACTGCGAGTTATAAGGTTTGCCCTGAAGCGATCATAAATAGATGATACCGTAAATTTTATATATTCAATTAATTCAATAAACCACGTTTATTTATTAACAATTTAATTCATCATTCCGCGTATTTTTAAATTCAGCAATCTATGTTGTAATTTATAATACTTGGCCTGAGAATTTGCATCTAAATCAGTGTGCATTTGTAATTTTGTATAACATGCAACTCATATTTAATTTATTGTAATATTGTTTGTAGTAAGCATGAGGAAGTCTCAAAATGGAGAAGAAACGTCGGTTTTGTGAATAAATAGTGTTATATTTAATGCTGGCCGTCTTTTATTTATTGTAAATTTTAAAGCCAGAAAGCTATGTTGTAAAAATATGTTTTTGTACTGAACGAGGTGGTGAGTTATGGCGGTGTTTATGACGTCTTAAAGTAGGGGGCGTAAAAAGGTAAATGCGACGCTGTTACTGATGATTTAATTGCTAGTTGAAAAAGTGATTACTGTCGAATTGAATATTTTAGTCGGCGAATTCGCGGGCATCACCGGGCACCCTCTTTGTAATGGACGAATGAATAAATCAGGATGAAAGAAACAATTTAATAGTATAAAAACAAAATGTTATCATTCATTTTTTTTCCTGGAACCTTCTCAGTTTTTCAAATATTAATTAAATTAGGTGTTTAAGAATAATATCAGTTTTAATATAATGTAATTATTGTAATATTATGTAATTTCAATGGAATTTATAATTTAGGAGAGAAAATTCTAAAAGCACGTGCTTTTCAAGCACAATGCGGACGAATAAAGTTCTGCTATTTTTTATTATTTCGTGTCAGACATATTAATCCATGATGGGATTTTGTACATCAACAAAGGGTAGGAATTTGACTTCATTTCTCTCAGCGGGCAGACACTTCAAATTCCGACCATCTTATTTCTTTTCATCTTTCTTTCCCGAATTTAATGGATTCCAGTTATTACTCGGTATTCTCGCCGGTTTCTCGTCTCTTCCGGGACTGCCGCCCGCATTCCTACAGCTTTTTACACCACGCCTGAGCTCATCATTTTGGACAATGGCGGATCTGTCCATGTTCGAGGAATCTGCAGCACGCTGCAATCGCTGAAAGAATTCCACGTCCAATAATGTCAGGAAAAAGGGGGCTGCTAATTGTTCACGGTCCCGATACAGTTCTGGCAAAGACAGGTGGTCAAAACATCTCCACTAGAATTAAACATTGTCTTAAAGGAATTTTTTGAATTTGTTCAAGTACTGATTTTTACTTTGTATTGATAATAGGGAAAATCCCTATGTTTTATCAGTCACATAAATTAATTTACCTAAACTGTAGATTAATTTTGTTCCAAATTTATTCAATTTTCCAGGAGCTTACGGCATTGCCATAGTCATCTATAAATTTAAACACAAATTATTTGAAACAATAAATTTTTTATGGATTTATTATACATAATATAAAAGCAAATTTGGTTTTTTCATGATTTAAATCTTAAAACTATTGTACATACCCTCATTTGTCATATAATTTTATATATATAAAATTATATAATTTCTAAATTTCGTCATTGAATGTACATGATTTCAGACTATTCTGACCTACACAGAGCATTTCGGACTTCAAGAAGTTGAATAATTTATTTTTTGCTCCTGCGCTAACCGAACATACAAAAAAATGCAATAAGTTCAAATCTTGTTAAAATTTAGTCACTTCAAAAATTTAAATCGCCAAAAGTGTCTATATTAATTATAATATTCAGATCGACTTATCGAATCTTGTAGAACGAGATTTGATAAGTGTAAGTCCAAATAACAAATTTTTTAAATAAATTTATGTGGCTGATAAAACAGGGAATTTCACTATTATCAAACTGTCCTATTTTATGTACACCATAAAATTCTATCATATCTGAGGTTATAATGATAACAAATTAAGCATAATACTCAGTAAATCAGAAGACTTTTACTTACATAGTTAGTTATTTCTTTAATCTTGAAATCAAGCCACATTCATCCTTAATTTTTGGACTTCTTCAGGTTATTCAGAGTAAGTCTAGAAAATGATACTGAATTGTAGATTGTGAGATTAATTTCATTCGAGATTACAATATTATATTGCCACATTTCAGAGCCTGCAGCCATAGCCCAGGGGTTGAGAACTCAACTGAAGAAATGTGGACCCATATTCGAGTCCCATTAAACGCAACCACTTTTTATTTGTTTAACTTATTTTTCTTCCATTTCTATAATTTCTATAATCTACTTCTGGAATATATAACTTAAATTCACTGTTACCTATATTTAAGAAAAAAATTATTTAAGTAATGATACATTTTAATTAGTTACTAATAATGCTGAAAGTTTTATAAGTTGTAGTGCAAATGATAGAGGTCTCTAGTCAACCCTAGTTAACTTGTTCTACCTTACACATCCCCAAATTCCAATCACCTTTCATGCTTTCAAAGGAGATTTGCCTGTTTCAGCAAAACCCTCATGTAGCCTGTTATCTCCCAGTTTCATTTATATATATATAGTCACATTTCTGTAGGTTCGTGCAGTTATGGGCGTTTATTTACCACGAAATGATGTACAAATCCTCGTACAGCGAAAGACTGCCTACGCTTCGAGGTCGACTAAAATTTATCAATTCTTGTAATATTCCAGAAACCAAAAATTTAAAGACGAAATGTAAATAAAGTAAACAAATAAAAACAGTTGCGTGCACTGTAACTCGAACCAGAGTCCACATTTCTGCTGTCCAACTATGGCTTCAGGCTCTCACTTGTGGCAATATACCTGTGTTTTATAAAGAATATATAGGGGATAAACTAATTTTAATAATTAAAAAATGTTATATTTTATTATATCAATAAGCGATTTACTTTAACAAAACAGAACATATTTACAATAATATTTACAAAATTTTAAGATTCAATAATTACGCCGGCACTTATTTTCAATAATAACTACACATATACTTACAAAAAGATTTATATTAATTCCTAAACACAATTTTAAAACTCATTTCAGGGTCGCATTTTATGGGTCGTAGAACAGATATTTTATTACACAAAACCATTCAGATCTGGTAGCAAACAGAAAAATTACAAAGAGTTACAGATGCAGTAGTTTATCTAATCGTCTTAGAGCAGGTTCCAGCTCCTTCCTCATCATTTCTCCAGATCGTCACCGCTCTCCAACAATCTCCTCCAAAATCTGTTTCAAAATTCCATCTCACCGCTCTCGACCACCAATTTCTCTAATTCACTGTCTACCAATCTGTCTCTCCACCAATCTGATCACCAATCACCACAATCTCAACATCTCTCCAACAATCTGTTCATTCCATTCCTTACCACCAATCTGTTCCAAAAATGTCTCCACCTGCCTCTTCCCCACTTCTGCGACATCTATCACCAACGTGTCGGGGATGGATCTCCTCCAATAATATCCATGGTCACCGATTCTCACACAATTTTGGGAAACTCCCGAGCCGAGACGCCGAGTCTAGTTTTTATAGCCCAGGTGTCAACCGCTGTCTCCTTTGTTTCGATTCCGCCGCCAAAACCCGAGCAGCTGTATCTGTTAGTTACAGTATGTGTCAATAAAAATTATTTCATGCTAATCAAACCAAAGATATGGTTCACGTATCTTCTATTTATAAATATAATTAACTGCTGCTGTGGATTTTTCTGTACGTGCGTGCATATTAAAAGTACCAAGAGATTTCTTGACTCGATTATGATACTGAGTGGTTAAGGTGAGGTCTCTTAAAGTAGGGACATGAAGAGGAAAATATTTTTTAAAAATGTGACCTTCTCGCTGGTGGCTCAGTCACGTGTCATTGTCGGATTGTAAAACAGAATATAGTTAAAGTTATAAATAGAACACAAATAATGAACAAAAATCATAAATACAATCGTTTCAACGTTTCGTCTTCTAACTTTTTGGACTCTTCAGTTCTTTAGTTGTAGAGAAAATGGATGTACACATTCCTAGGAATGAAAAATTCTGTTATTTGTTATTTTGACTTGTGAATAATATTAATAATTGATTAGATCAATTTCACACGTCTGATGAATAATACATTCTTAAATAATTATTTTGCCACGTCCGGGACTGAAAAATATAAATTTCATATTTAGATTACTGTTAATTTTTGCAGCCTTTTATGTAATGTTTGATTTTTTGATCAGATAACGCAATCGAATTCAAGTCCATGTGTTGAAAACAAATATTACCTTGCATTTCATCTACTTTCCGGTCCATTTCACAGTATCATAAAGAAGATGAATACCTTAGAACCTATTTTTGACAGTCGTCCCGTCACCTCTTTCTAAATTACATTTTGATAAATGAATTTTTGAATTTCTTCATTTTCGAAACTGGCTTGCCCGGAGGAGTAAATTCACTTTTGGCATTATTGGGAGATTGTAAGCAGAAGTAGCAGTGCTGCTTGATTGCAACGCTTGTCAGCGGAACTTCAGAGGCGGTGCTTCAAGGCAGCAATCAAAAACTTACGGCCCAACTTCGCCTGTCGAAGAGAGGCTATTAACAGATACAATCGTTCTCCCCAAATACGGCTTCATCTTCACGTCACTGTCGAGAAACGCGTCCAAGATGATCAAATATATTGTAATGGCAATAAGCCTCAACCCTGGAACACTGTGCAAACAAAAAAATTATTTTCAGAAGCCAGCGACCCCCAAAACATGTAATTAATTACAATACCAGATACTTAAATTGCAAAGAAGGTCAAGGTTGGTCCACCTAGGAAATAAATATATCTACTGATTATGCTAGAGGAGGAAACCTCCAAAAAAACACCTTCAAGAAGTGAATTAAACGTTTTTTTAACTTTTTCACACACATATATAGCATTGTTGTTATTAACTTAGTAATTTTACCAGGGATAAATGTCATTATTAAACGCACATTATTTTATTTGAGCATTTTTGGTATATTAAAGTTTACCGGACGCTAAAACTAAAACTGATTTATGTATACATCTTATCGACGATCCAAAGAAATTAATCATTTCTCAGGGAGTTACCTCTCTGCCAACGATAAGTTAGTTACGACGCTAAATGCTTATAAGTTACAAATATATAGTACTATAGTTCAAACCCGAATTCACATTAGGAAATCTCGATGCGGATGTGGGACACGAAACCTTTCCCGTATAATGCTTTCCCATTTTTTTGCATATATACTGTAATAACCCGGTAGGTCTACTATTATATCTACGCAATGAAAACAATGCTGCGTGGGAAATGAAATATGTCTATATTTATAATTCTAATGTAACAGCCGAATAAAAACAATATATTTTAGATCTGATAACATGATATATACCATTATTTCTAGACGTTCATTTCCAACATTTCTTTCTTCCCCCAAGGCTCCCGATCGCTCTTCCAAAGCCTCTTCCTCTCATTCCAAGATGTTCCGCTCGTCTCCCAAAGCGCATCATCTCCCCAAAGATGTTGTTACAAAGATAATTTTACTTTCTTCCAAGATTACTACAATACCTTCAGTATATTTAAATATCATGGACAGCTTCGGACCGTGAGGAACACGTGTGCCAAATTTGGTCTTCTTTGGACCAGTAGTTTGGACGCCTATAACTGTCAGTCACACTACAATGATTTTTAGCTTTATAGAAATACAAAAATCATTTTTATGGGAGCATGTAATTAACAGCCACAAGGATGTAATGGAGGATAGATCATATATATATTAGAATAAATATTTCAATAAATATTTTTTCTGATATTCAGAACCATTATCAAAACGCACATTGAGCAACTTGAGCTACGTCCTTTAATCACCCACCAACCTTGGTGTTTTCGGTTTGTTTTTAGTTAATCTGGAAATTTATTTGTTATGAAAACCTTCAAATTTGGAATTAATTTTACAGCTGCAGTTTCATACAAGGCAGATAAAAATTTTCTCTCTTTACTCACACCAAAAGTCGTTTGGTTTAATTCGGACAGTCATCCTCTGTTTCAAAAATTTCTACTTCAAATTTAAATTCTTATCTTTCGTAGTTAAAAATTTTTCTCTGTTTTTCGCTGTTACCATATTGACAGTGGAAATGCCGAAAGAAAAATCGTGAGTGCTGTAATATTCTTATGTCGTGCTGCTACAGATATCACGCAAACAAATACGTAGTTTGCATGCTACACGTAACTTACAACTACGAGCCATACTTACTACATAGTAAATTTAAATTGTACACTTTAAAAACCTATTTCAATTTATGGAATTCTATCCAATAGCGCGACCTACCTGATGCAGATTTTCTAGGCTTTTCGCTGCGTCTATTTTAGGTGAAGGACAAGGTTGGATTCTTAAACTATAGCCCGGGAGCCCAAGTCAACACTTGGCACATTGTTCTACTTTCCACATACCTACTTTTCAATCCCCTTCCTATACTATTAAAGGGGAGTTGCCTCTTTAAATATCACTCTCATAATATAACAGATGATTAAATTTATTTATAATATTTTTGTATTTCATTGCGCCTTTTGAAATTTAAATTACATAATATTGGTACAATATGTATCACAAATTGTTACTAAATATTAAATATTGTTTTAAAAACAGTTTTCTTTGTTTAAAAAGTCTAAATATTCGGTTTATTTTACTGATATACCCACTTATCTTGCAAGTGGAAATAGAGAGTTTATTACTATATTTAACCATTTTTTATAGTATCTTTGAGTGAAATCTCAAAGTTCAAATTTGTACCGTAGTCTTCTACTATAGAGATCTATTATTTTAACAAGTTTCAGATTTTTATCTATATGCCTAACAGAGATATCGCGTCTCGAACATTGAAAAAAATTGAAAAATCTAATTTTTGAAGGGCTGTAATTTGTAAAGGGAACGTCAGTTCCCCTTCATAATTTACACTGAGTAACTAAATCATTATTTGTAAAATCACAGAAATTATTGCTGTTTTTTCTTGGAGAAATTAGCCTACGAATATTGAATTTTCTTCACTTGTAATCTACAAATTCGTGTTACACGGACTACACGAAAAAGTAATATTATGTTAATAAATATGCATTCAGTTTGTAAGTCTGAATATTCATAACACGATGCAGTTTATTTTAAAAATATACGTCCACAGAGTCGTGGATAATTTAGAAATTCGTAGATGCGTGATAAACGGCGTGTGCGCTCCAACAAAAACGGCTGCCATTTTTTAACCGGACACGATATAAATTAAATAAAATTAGTTTTGAACTGTAAAAACATGAGGAAATAACAAAAAAAATTCTGAGATGGTGCGGCAGCCAGTGCTGGACCACTTGGCAGAATGAGCTGTGTCACATGCACGAGGACTCGCAGGGATCGACAAGCGTACAGTCGTCCTACACCTCTGTGAGCGCCGCACACGAAATTTCACGTTTTGATTCCGTCATGCGTGGCGCAAAGACGGTGATGGAACGAAATTAAAACACGATCGGTTTACATGGCATCTAATCAAAAGAGACCCAAAAAATTGGGCAATTTTTTACATGAATATGTTATTCTAATTTCATTCTTCCTTCTGGTGTCGAGGTTTTTGGCAGAGGAATCACCATTCTTGTAATCAGTTTGAGTTTCAAGTGTGCTCAAAGACATATACAAACACCCAAGCCCTCAGCCAGGAATCGAACCAGCGACGTCTGTGGTACGATGAAGTGACGCTAGCCACTAGACTTGATTATGTAAGACGTAAAGTATCTGGGACAGTATCTGCACTGTCACGAATTATGCCAAATGTTGCAGGTCCAAGACAATACCGGTGACTTCTTTTCGCGAATGTTGTGCGATCAGTGATCTAGTATGGTGCCTCGATATGGTGTACTGCTTTGATAGTAAAATCAAACAGGAGAAAGGTTAGTTCCGTCCACAGGCTCTGTGTCTACAGGACAGTATCGGACGATGCAGTTTGTGTGGTGGCAGGAATGCCTCCGGTAGACATTCTTGCCGATGAGTGCCGCAGACTACAAACAGAGGTCTGGAAGGCAAAAGAGTTGAGAGGCTCAAAACATATGAAGAATGGCAACGCCGTTGGGATGAGTCCAATAAAGGCCGATGGACCCATAGGTTAATAAGATCAATTAAAGACTGGATTGATCGGAAACACGGAGAAGTGAATTATTATCTCACTCAACTCTTGACCGGTCACGGCTGCTTCAGGGCATACTTCTACAGGTTTGCCATAGATAATTCACCTGCATGCCCTGAATGTGGAGTTAATGAGGCACCAGAACACTTGTTTTTCAGTTGCTCGAGATTTTCATATGGGAGACGAGCATTAGAAAGCGGTATTGGAACTTCAATAACACCAGATAATTTGTTACCCAATATGCTGCTTTCACCTTGTAAATGATAGGGGGGGATATTATTTAAATGAATTTAATAATTGAGTTTAAATATATATATATATATATATATATATATATTAATTATAATCTCAGGGTATTAATGGTTTGGGTGATCACGTGTAGCAGATCAGTTCGTTGACGAACCTGAATTGTCTTCATAGGCGTCTCGCTGTAATTTCCGTGTTGTGGAACTTGAAGCGGCCGGTCGACGATAACACGAAGTCTTCCTTCCCTTGTTGCTAAGACCTTTCTTCCCTGCTTCCTGGACTGATCAAAGCATGGTCGCCGCTGCCACCTCACCAATCTCCCAAATCTGTTAAATCTGTTTCTCCACTCTCCTTCAATCTCCTCTCTCCATCCACTGCAAAATCTCTCCAATCTTCTCTCTCCATCCACTTCACGATCTCTCCAAAAATCTCCAAAATTGTCTCCGCCAGCCTCTTTAAAGCCTTGTCCCCACTTATCCGACACCTATCACTAAGGTGGCAGGGATGGATATCCTCCAATCATATCCCTTGTTTCATTTGGGGAAAATACGCCACCTGGTCACCAAATTCCCAGGCAGATTAAGACATTCCGAAACGGCGACGTTGGTCCAGGTGTCAGTCGCAGCCCCTTTGTTGTTTATTCCGAAAGGCGAGACGGCGGGCGGAAAAACCCCTTCTTCCTAGCAAACAACTTGCTCATGCCGGAATATTTGGTATTTAAGTTCCCGAAAATTATAATAAAAATTTGGACGCGGGTTCTACTGCGCTACAACCTGATACCTGGAATAAAGTAAGCGCATATGCCTCTACAGTAATTCAAAGATTAAGAAATTACGAAAAAGAGAGAAACAATAATGTTTAAAGGAGACAGAGAGAGCTTGATGCTACGACTGCTTCCTGTGAAGTAATGTCTAACGACGGTCCCACAGGAAGATACACACAGTCATCGTTGGAAAGGGAGGTGTTTTTAGTGGGTAGAATCCCACACTACTATCCAGTGCGGACCCTGAGATAGTGTCTTTAGAAGATTTTCACCTGCCCTCGCAAAAAAAAGCCACTAGACCACAGAGCCCAGCATTATTCTAATTTAGAAGAAAAAATCTAAGTTTAACTGCGGATTGCAGTAGTGACAGTGTTTCATGATTTATGTCTCTTTTAACCCTCCTGTGGAGTCGAAAGAATTTTATTCCACACACACTTTTTTAGTAAAGTAAAGTTTCGTTATCCCCGAGGACTTCCGGACGGATGCCCTGGAGAGACGAGGCTGTATTTGCGTGGGCCGGTGTTTTCTGACCCGAGAGGGATATGGAAACAACGCTGAGTGGACTTCCGTGTCCGTTGTCTTAGCGATCCTCAATCGTTCACTCACGTGAGAGGGAAAACAAACACAGCTCTACAGAGTAGACCTGGCTTCGTTTGGGTGTCAGAATAATCCCCCACCTGTTCGCATCACCATCATCCAGACGTTTCGAAATAAACAGCGAGTAACACGGTCATCTCCGACGGTCGTCTTTACTGTAGCACGATTCTTCTACCCAATCACTTACGTACATGAAAGTTTGTATTTATTAATATTTAAAACATTCTAAGATCTCCCTAAGTACAATGACACTTGGTTGACTAATTACATAATAAGTAGACGTGTTTGAGCCGTTACCTTCGACAAGTGCGGGCGTACAGTGTTTGTATTATTATTATTCATATAAAAAACATTTATCTTTACGATTATCACTTAGCACAATAGTTGTTCTAGCACATACAAAAATAAAATTTTGAATTTACAAAATTAAAATAATGTATATAATTCAATTTTAACTGATGCAGGTTTTCTAAAGGTTTTCCCTACATCTCTTTAGATGAAAAACCGGGCAGGATCCTTAAACCATAGCCCGGGGGCCCTAGTTAACCCTTGACTACCTTGTTCTACCTTCCACATCCCCCCATTTTCAATTCCCTTCTTATGCTATTAAAGGGGAGTTGCCTGATTCAGGATCACCCTCATGTAGCCTGTTTACCCCAAAAAAATATAGGCGCTGCGGGAGTTTTCTCGCAGGCGCTTCACCCCAGAGTGACTGCGGGGCTCCCCTGATTATATCAGGAATGCCTCGCGCTTTCTCTGTCTTTTTTATCTAAGTTCTCACACCTATTTTAGGAGGTATATGTACTGGGCTCGAAGACCTTGGGCATATGGCAAGAGTTGTCCGCTGATCCCATTGGATCAGTCAGCCAACTGTCTCCTGTAAGTTGTGGAGACATGATAAAGGGAATGCTGCGACCCCACAGCAAACTCATCCCCCGTCATTCGGAAGGACGTGAGAATAGTACCCAATGCCCGACCTACCTGACGCAGGTTTTCTAGGGTTTTCCTTGCTTCTCTGTAGGTGGAACACCGGGTAGGATCCTTAAACCATAGCCCGGGGGCTACCTTGCTCTACCATCCGAATCCCCCCTTTTCAATTCCCTTCCTATGCTATTAAAGGGGAGTTGCCTGTTTCAGGATCACCCTCATGTAGCCTGTTAGCTCCCAAAAAATGTTTTGCATGCATGGGATACTAAAGTAATTGTCCTGTGCTTTTTGCATCTATCAGCCACAGTCAGCTTCGGTATGGATCTAATTATGTTTCTTAAAATCGTCATGTATTGTTCCTGTTTCGTAGATTTTACAAACTATCTTATATATCATATTCTTAAATGGATAAAAGTTTGTTTAATAGTCCAAGTTTCTTTATCTGAAATGGTTTCAAAATCGACCACAATCCACTGGAGCTGTTTCTTCGCCACAATTTTGTGTTCACAACCGAAAATCGACCCTAAGCCTCATAATGAAATTTTGTATTTTTATGACTGATAATGAGAAAGTGGTCTTTTAATTTACCACATTTATCTCCAAAGAAAATAAAAATAAACTAAGTCTTACTATAATATAACAATATCTGTGCTATACGTTACGCAATGAATTTTTTTCTAATTTTTGACAGAAAATATAGTCTTATACTACAAAGCATTCATTTCAGGCCTGCATATCGTACGCTACGCTACAAATTAAATCTGAAATAATTCAATGACAATACAAACTGCAATAGTAATTAAAATGTTTTATTCGCTCAATTCTAATGAGATTGACATTCATTGGGCCATACATAATTTAATTGGATCTCCTTTTCCGTCCGTTGAAATTCAAACAATCCAATTTAATTAAAGTCTGTAATACGTTACCGTAAAAGTTTTGTTTGTGATATAGTTGAGTGAGGAGCGTTAAATATCGTAGTAAATATAAAATACGCCAACGGCGTGTGTCCGGTTTACGTTTTTATTCCTTTTATATATGCGTACGTTAACTACTATTCTAATATTTTCAGCAACAAAAATTCTACTTATAATTTTTAGAAATTTTTTACCACAAATTGTAATTCTATGTCTAACAAAATAATTTTATTATCCAATAACAAGCCTTATTTAATGTATATATTTTTTTCTTGATATTATTTACGTTAAAGAAGGATTCAACAATCATTAACAAAAAGACAACGTAAATTTAAAAAGTTTTGTAGCAATTAATTACATGTAATAAGCCAAACATATAGGCTTACAATAATTGTCATTAATTAATGTAACTAGTTTAATATCAAATATTAAAAAATTATATTTATAAATTACGTTAACTAATCAAGTAAATTATCTTTTTACGCTAATATTCATTTCTAGGTTCTCACTACTAGCAAATCTTTTAAATTTCAGTATACACAATAACTAAGGACGACGTGACTCGCTCAACTAATTTATACTATTTTATGACAAAATTAATTTTCTTAATTTATTAACAGTGAATTATTTTTAATCTTCCTTTAATGTCAATCAAAATAAGAATATTCTAAATATTTATTACAGTAGGATGTATATCACATGACCTAGTCCTAAATTCGTGGCATATTATAATATATATATATTGTAAATGATGGGGGAATATTAATTAATGAATTTAATAATTGGGTTTAAATATATACATTAATTAATTGTAAACACAATAATTTTAAAATGGGTCGTGCGTGTATATATTATATACAAAAATAATGAATTAAAATTGGGTTATATTAAAGATATCAGGGTAATTATGGTTTGGGTGACCACGGGTAGCAGATTTTTCGTCCGTTGACAAACCTGAGCTGTTTTCATATGCGTCTCGCTGTAACTTTCGTGTTGTGGAACTTGAAGCGGCCGGTCGACAATAGCACAAGGTCTTGCTGCCGGAATTGAGGAAACTCCGTTTTTTACTCTTTCTTCCCTTGTTAGGACGTTTCTTCACTGATTCCTGGACTGATCAAAGCATGGTCCACCTCTCCGCTGCCACCTCACCAATCTGCTCTCCCCGTAACTTCTCTTCTGCCAATCTCCTTTCGCCACCACCTTGTATCACCAGCAATCTCTATCTCCACCACTCTCCTCCAATCTCCTCTCCACCTCCTTGTATCACCAGAAATCTGTCCAAAATTGTCTCCGTCAGCCTCTTTAAAACCTTGTCCCACTTATACACCTATTACTAAGGTGGCAGGGATGGATATTCTCCAATAATCTCCCTTGTTTCATTTGAGGAACACACGCCACCCGGTCACCAAATTCACCAGATTAGGACATTCCGAAACCAGCGACGAGGTGTCCGAGCTTTATGGTCCAAGTGTCAGCCGCAGTCTCTTTGTTTTGATTCCGAGCCGCCAAGACGGTGCGTGGAAAAACCCTTCTTCCTGGCCAGCGACTTGCTCATGCCAAAATATTTGTTATTTAAGTTTCCGTAAATAATAAAAAATGGACGCGGGTTCTACTGCGCTACAATTATAGCATAGCAGCGATTTCGTTACCAAACATGACTATTTAATTTTTCTTTTGATATGACGCCCCCTACACGTTCACTAATATGAATATTTCCCTTAGATGACGAATGGGGTTTAAATTATATATGTTTCACTTTAAATGAAATTATTTAATTTAACAATTCATTAAATATCGATTTTATTCCGTACTGGCTGGGGACCCAGCGTTGCCCAGGTATTTATTTATACTACCCCGGTAAAATATTTAATTCTTAGTTAACATTATTAAACTTTCATCGAAAACGTCACAATATGAAGCTCAAATATACTCCCAGAATCTCGACAGAATCAAAAATGCACCCGGTACAATAATAGGACTAAAAATATTTTCAGTAATCAAACAGAATATTAAAGTCCCACATTTAAGGGATGCTATGTTAAGGGTCATATTGTAACTGTGAGTCTCGTATTACACCGGTTTCGACAGCACAATCTATGGTTTTCTTGTTATTTTCATATAACTCATTTCCACCCCTACCCCAGGGTTTTAAATTAAGCACAAATATTGTCGGAGAAACACTATAGAAACAATTGAACTCCAGAATTTTTTTCGACCCAAATATGAGCCTTTACTACTTATCAAAATGTCTCTAATTCCACCCCTTTCCCCTATTTTTATTTTCATATGACGCCCCTTACACCACCACTACTATGAATACTTCCCTAAGACGATGACTGCGGTTGAAATTAACGCAAAAAAATTCAGCGAAAAAGCTATGAGATTGATTGACCCAAATATATACGTTAGAAGGAAATAAAGGCAATCTATGGATTTTAAAAATTGTCCACCGCTCCAAGAGGTTGTAGCCGTGTCTTACCCTAATTGTGTTGATTTCGGTTCGACAAGAAAATCTGTTCAAAAATTTCTGTAAATTAATAAATTCCTTAAAGATAGTATGCAGAAGTCTGTTTTTCCCCGTTCCAACCCCTCTTAAGGAATAAACTGTAACTTAAATTACATTTTTTATGTTGTTGTCACACGCGTCACAAAGAACAGGTGTATCAAATTTAGTCCAAATAGGTCCACTTGTTTATATTTGTATGCGTAACACAGAGACAGACACACATACAGGCAATGTTAGTATAGACTATAAAGATGGCCTAATATATATATAGTAAAATTTTCGTATTTTTACGGGTGTCTATTTCTTATCATGACTCTCCAAATTGAGTCTTAGTAATTTTAATTTTTTTTAAATATGCTGTTTCTCATTTACATTTGAATATGCAGTTTTAGGAACAAACTTGACTTCACTCCTTCGGAGCACGTGGAAACTTTCTATTTTTTGTGTTTTTCTTAGCCATAAATCATTTAGCATTTCCATTTTAACCCGAGTCTTTTCTTTGCATATTCTGTTATCGATGTAGAATTCTCCACCTCTAATTAATTTCTTCATTCTTACTATGGTAATTACGGGACCGAGTACTAATCCCAGTGCACAGTCGTCCATTTAAAATATCTTCGAAGAAAAACTCCCTCAAGATGCATTAATGGCCAGGGAACGTCGTCGAGTTGAAAAGCCTCAATCAATCAATCTTGGATTACGATCTCAGGTCTGGAAAAATAGAGATTTCGAAGTGGTCTTTACTTTGTTCGGTATGGTCCAAGACCAATTAATGGAATTATTATCAACAAGCTATTGTTAATTTCTAGCTTATAACTTCTAGCAAATCACTTAAATTTGTCTAAGGATAATGTAACCTACTCAAATATTTTACTTGTGCTATGTTTTGTAAAATAAATTTTAAAAAATGGACCTAATTAACTAGATTTAGTTGTACTTGAATAGTGTGACAAAATTATTAAAAAATTCGAGATAAATGAAGTGAAGAAGAAGGTGATAAAAATTTGTTAATTTTCTACGCAATGAATTTAAACACTTGATAATTTTAACTGATGTAAAAATATGTGTTGTAATAATACTGGCTTGTCCCTAAACATCTGTATGACAGTAAAAAGAATTAATTATGTGTAATGTTATTTCTTTATAATTCTCACATTCAGACTTCTAAATTAAAATATTCACAAAATACAAACACAAGTTTATTGAAAATTCTTATCCACCCCCGCTAGCTGTTTACATTATTAGTATTCCATCCTTTTCAAGATTATTTTACGTTTTTAATTCTCTATATAGTCTCAGAAACATCGAAGTCATTAGCGTATTGCTAATTACGTAGTTTTTCCTCTTGTTTGTCGGGAATACTGAGTCAGGGAACTTAAATACGCGGCTCCTTTTTTGGGAGGGTTAATAGACTACATGAGGGTGATCCTGAAACAGGCAACTTCCCTTTAATAGCTTAGGAAGGGAATTTGAAAGGGGGGATGCGGAAGGCAGAGCAAGGTAACCAGGGTTGACTAGGGCCCCAGGGCTTTGATTTAAGGATCCTACTCGGTGTTTCAGCCAAAGAGATGCAGGGAAAACCCTAGGTCGGGCATTGGGTACTATTCTGACGCCATTCCGAATGACGGGAGACGATTTTCCTGTGGGGTCGCAGCATTCCGTTCTCCGTTTTCCACCAGTTTTAGGAGGCCGACTGATCCTATGGGATCAGCGGACAACTCTTGCCATATGCCCAAGATCTTCGACACGAGTATATATACTTCCTAAAATAGGTGTGAGAACTTGATAAATAAACCAGAGAGAGTACGAGGCATTCCCGACATAATCAGGGGAGCCCCGCAGTCCCTCTGGAGGAAATGACTACGAGAGAAACTCCCACCATCATTGCTATTCTTCACATTTAAATTAAATGATATTTTCGGTTGACGGAGTCAACAAGTAAATTAAATGTTTTGATAAATTTGTAAGTTTTTAACCAATTTTTTATATATATTTAAATTAATAAATTGTAACATTGAACTTTATTAAAATATTTGTAGTAAGCCAAAGGAAGTCTCAAAATGGAGATGAAACGTCGCTGCTTTTGTTTATAAATAGTGATTTATTTAATGCTAATTTGTGGCCGTCTTTTTTATTTATTGTTAATTTGAAAGTCAGAAAATTTAGTTGTATACTGGACCAAAGTTCAGAGCTAGTTATTTGATAGTTCCATTAACATCGGACTGGAATTGACATGAACCATACCGTTTCCGCAACACCTACGTTGACCAACCTTTGTGGACGCTGGTTGTTCATACTCACACACAGATTATACGGGCTGGTGTGAGTGAAGCTTTCACACTCAGATTGCGGATTCCCAACACCTAATTACACGGTTTCGGGGCAACCGTGCAATATGAGAAACACGTGTGGTACCGATGCCACACAGACAAACGATATTAATACAATCAATAGCTTTGATCGTGATGTGGGTCGCGTTTGCCATTCAGCAGTGCCAACTGATCATGTACAGACCACACACAAGAGGCATTACACGGCTTCAGTTGCAAGAAGACTACAAATACCACACTTTAATACGTGGTATTCTCCATTAAATGACACGATTCCATAAACATCAAATCACACTCAAAGCCAATTCAACGTCTACTCAAAGGTTAGCAACTTTCATATGTTTAGTATAACGGCACAAGGTAGTGAAAATTCTATTGTTTTCATATTATATTTCCCATAATGGATCAAAAGTAAGTTAATATTACAGAACCTAAAATGAATCCCTTTTGTTCCCCGTAACACTCGAAGGGAATAAAGCACACACTTATTTAAGAAAAATCAACACAAAATACCAACTCCGTTACAGTGAAACCTTGCACCACCAACCTGTAACGATAAAACACATCTACTCGGAATTTGGCGGTACGGGATCAAAGACACACAGGGGTTATAGAAATCACATACAACGGCGCTACTGGGGATTTTTCCCACGTCCACGTGAAATTTGGCGACAGCGGATGTTAAGGAGGTTGGTGTTTTCCCCGGAGCTTGCGACTAGGAATCTGTACTTCCGTAGGAACTCCATGAAACAAACAAAAAACAGAGCTGAAAGAACTGTACAGA
The DNA here is from genome assembly GCA_034510155.1 of Eucriotettix oculatus. Classification (NCBI taxonomy): domain Eukaryota; kingdom Metazoa; phylum Arthropoda; class Insecta; order Orthoptera; family Tetrigidae; genus Eucriotettix; species Eucriotettix oculatus. The sequence continues at coordinate 10,851,472 of CM067382.1, forward strand.
AAGATTAAACCCAGTAGGTGATTTTACAAGGAAACACATTCAACGCTTTTGCAAAAAGAACTTTAATTTTAAAAATTAGGGGGATGATTAAGAAAATCCTGTACAGAGAAAACACGCCATTTTATAGAATAGTTTTACTATGATTCACGAAACTTTTGTAGTTACTATTTTGACCCTCTGGAGGAAGGCTGTTGTATAAAATTATCCCGATATCGCTAATAATTTTCTGGTGGAGATCAAGGCGGTGCTTGTCCGACCTTAGAGCTGACCGATTTCTGGTCGCGTATTCATGAAATTCGCACATTCGTTTGAAACAAATATATGTTCCGCTTTACAAACTTTAATTTTTCATGAATTTATGCGCTTGGTAAAGTAAATATTTATAAAATTTTTGAAGAAAGGTTTGGACATCGATCTGTAATTGTTACTAGAAACTATTCTAATGCAACTTAAATATTTCATTGCTCCTGGAGCAGTTTCCCCAATTAAAGATGCAACATGGAGGACGTTGACTAAGAGAAGGGATAGATTAATGAGCCACGTTTTAAGACACGAGGGTATTGTAAAATTGGTATTGGGGGGGAAGTGTGTGGTGTAAGAACAGAAGAAGGAGACCAAGGATAGAATACGCTAAGCAGATTAGGGAGAATGTGGGTTGTGCCACTTGTAAGAAAATGAAAAGGCTTGGCATTGTGGGTTGCATTAGACCAGTCTTAGGACTGAATACAACCACAACAACAACAACACAGCCTTTTTGGCAGCAGAAATCATGAAGCGGAGAAAAACACATTTTTCTGAAGAAAGTGTTAATTTATTAATACTTTTAAATTGTTCCTGACCCTTTAAAAATGACGAAATAGAATTAAAAGTTTTGCTATATGATCTGTAAGGCTTATAGGCAAATTAATATGGAAAAATTTAAAAAAAATATTTTTTCCAGTTTTTTTGCTGAAATTTTAGTCCCCGTGTCCCTTAAAATTAAAAGCAACAAAATGTTCGGTTATTATAGAAGTTATGCTTGTCGAACTTGTAATTTTTTAGGGAAAAAAAATGATAAAGGAGAAATTAGTACATGTCCTCAAATGTTTAGGGTTCCTAAATCGAAGGTTGATGATTAAAGTATTCTGAATAGATGCAGTGGCATCAATGAATCCGGATCACGGTTCAGTTCAAGCTAAATTGGGATGATACTTATTAAAGATATAAATGTCATATTTGTAGAGGAAATTGATGGTTTCCTAAATAATGAGTATGTTTTTGAAATTTAACATTTGTTGAAGAAAAAAGTGAGGAAAGAGTCAGAGTCTTATGGAGATAAAATGGTAATAAACGTTTCGGGTATTGATTTTTCCTATTTTTTTTCGTTTGTAATTAATGATTATTCTGTGTTATATGTCAATCATTATTCTCTGTTATATATTAATAATCTTCAGAGTTAATTACAATATTCTGCGTTATCGCGTAAAAAACCATAAGCACAGAAACTGTGTGCAGAAAAACTCTTGTACTTTCTTCGCAAGGTATTGCATGTTTAATATCTTTGGAGCGTGCGGACGAGTCTCGATGTTTTGACTTGTGTGTGTTCATGTAACCATCGTCCAGTTCGGTTCTAAACGGCCAACGTGAAGACTGCAAGGTATGAAACTTTTAATGTTCCGTGTCGCATTCGTTCAGAAATTATGTTAAAAGAAGTCAGTGGCCCGTTTATAGAAACGTTCAATGCATATTTTCTGCAATTAAAACAGCAGTTTCATCTTTCGTTTGCTTATTTCGCGTCACTTTGTTCATTTGGAGTATAGTTGAGTATCGACGAGTTGTTTTAACGTTGTAAACAGCTGTAATGGCGGATGCTGAGGCAAAATTGGAATGTAGAGTGCTGAAATTTAATTGCTCTTGCTAAATCTCGCTGGAATATAGAGGTTAAGATCATTGCCGTTGCGTTGCCTATGGGGAAGACGTTAATTGGAAATCCTAAGAATAGTTCCGGGTTACGTTAATGGCGTAGCAATTGTAAACATCATTCTAAGCCATTTACGGTGAAATATGTGGGATTTTATATTTCATAACGTGGCGGAAACGATAATTTTGTGTGCGATGAGCCTCATTATTAATATAAATTAAGAAAGCATTTTCCTTTTGTTACTTTATTATACTGTAGCAGCTTCGACTTGCCATATTATTTGTGTGTAAAGGAAAGACATGAGTAATTATAATATACTAATATTCGAGTGGTTCGCCGAAACAAGACATTCTTTAAATGTTCAAGTTTTGAACGTTATTGCAAAACCATCCACAATCAAACATATTAAATAATTTCGGAATGACATGAAGTGCGCATTTAAATGTATCTCTCAAACTAATTTCTTAGTATTTTTTACTATTTAAATTTGCAATTAGCGAACTATTTTTTGTACGCGAATAAATATCCCTTATTAGCCTCTCGCTCCAACACGTCAACGTCAATGCATTGGCTATTTTGAAAAGTAGTTGTTGTTGTTGTTTTATTCATTCCAATTCAGCCTGCGCAAGCCTTTTCATTTCCGCGTAACTAGCACATTCACTAATCCGTTTATTGGATTCCATTCTTGGCCTCCCTCTTCTATTCTTACCCCACACAGTTCTCTCTAATTATAATGTTGCAAGATCTTCATGGCTAAAAACGTAGCCTATTAATCTATCCCTTTTCTGCGTCAACGTCCTCCATATTGTTCTCTTTTCCCCTATTATGTTTATAACTTCCTCGTTGGTGATTTTATCCTCCTATCTCGTTTTCAGTTATTTTTCGCCTATAGCACCGCTTCTATTCTTTTCCTTTCCGTAACTCCTATCGTCCACGTTTCGCATTCCACGCTTCATACGAAAAGTTTTAGAAATAAGTTTCTAATATTCATACTTACATTAGCCGTAAGTAAATTAAACTTTTTCCCGAAATACTTATTTGCCCCTATTATCCTACTCTTTATGTCTACTATATTTCTAATATCCCTACTTATTATGTTGCCCAGGTATCAGAATTCTTTACCTTCCGTCAAAATATTTCTTCCCAATCTAACACCCTTTGTTATTCCACTGTTTCCCACACTAGACTTGGTTTTTCCGTTATTAATCCTCATATTGAACACTTTCCGCATTACCATGTTCATGGTTTCCAAGTCTTCTGACTCCCCTAATACTACAATATCGTCGGTAAAGCGTAGGGTTTTCATTTATTCTCCTTGCAGCATGATTTATTTTCCATATTTCGTTTTAAAATTTGTTCTATATATAAGGTCAACAGCATGGGCGACAGACTGCATCCTTGTCTTACTCATTTCTTGATTTCTGCTTTCTTTTCTTGATCTAAAATTCTAATTACAGCTGACTGCCTTCTGTAGAGGTTATGTATAAGCCTTATTTCCTCGATATTTCATCCCTGTGTTCTTCAAAATCCTTAGTGTTTTCCAGTTCTGCCACATTATCAAATGCTTCTTCTAAATCTACAAATGCTATGAACGTAGGCCTGCTTTTTTATATACTTTTCTAAATTAAACGCAAAGTCAATATTGCTTCTCTTGGCCCTACATTCTTCCTAAAAACAAACTGATCTCCTAACACTCTTACTTTTATTCGTTCCATCGTCCTGTATACTATTTTCGTTAATAATTTACACGCATAAGATACTAAACTAATTGTCCTGTGTTGTTCACATCTATCAGTCACATTTTTCTTTGATATGGAGTTAATTGTTTTTCCTTATATCTTCTGTTATTCTTCCTGTTTCGTAGATTTCGCAAACTATTACATACTAACATTTTTAGAAACGATTTCCTAATATTCACACTAATATTACCCCTAAGTAAATTCCTCTTTTTACTCCGTTTCCCATACTATACTCCATTACCTTGGTTTTCCCTGTGTTAATATTCATATTGAACTCTTTCTCCAGGACCCCGTTCATGCTATTTATTATGGTTTCTAAGTCTACTTCTGATTTCCCTAATACTACAATATCATCGAAAAAGCGTAGGGTTTTTATTTCTCCTCTTTGCAGTATGATTTCTTTTCCATATTCCGTTTTTTACTTTCTTCATCGCTTGTTCTATCTATAAGTTAAACATCATGGGCGACGGACTGCATCATTGGCTTACTCCTTTCTTGGTTACGGCTTTCTTTTCTTCATCTTCTATTCTAATTACTGTCTTGTGTAGAGGTTATGTATAAGCCTCGTTTCTCTATATTTCATTCCGGTGCTCTTCGAAGTCCCTAATAGTGTGTTTCAGTTCACATCAAACGCTTTCTCTAAATCTACTAATGCCATTTACGTAGGCCGATTTTTTCGTATGGCTGATATTTATTGTATGTAAACGGCTGGGGTAAAATGAAACCTCGGTTAAAGTTGTCTATTATCACTTTTAAAGAGTATTTGCCAAATAAATTTTCTGGCGGCAGCTGATAATTACGGAGATAGAAAATTATAATGTGTGACGTCACAACTGTGACGTCATTGTTTATGGCGCTTCATGCTACCCGCGAAAAGTGAAGATGGGAGGCATAGTCTTGTCTGAAATTTAGAGCCGATGTTGGCCTTACCTAAAAATTGAGGGCCGATGTCGAATTCACAAATTTTCGGAGTCGCGCGCGCGGCGCGCGCGACTCCGAAAATTTGTGAATTCGACATCGGCCCTCAATTTTTAGGTAAGGCCCTGCCAATGTACTTGATATATGTCCTGAACTCTCTCCTAGTTGTTCAAAGGTGTGGCCGAGTGGTTATAGATTCTACGTCTCATGCCGTGGAATGGGGTTCGGTTCCCGATACCAGCTAGTAATTTTACCGTTTGTCATTATCTTTTTTTTTTTGTTGCAATTAATCAATCATCTTGTTTTTAATTTGCAATTAAAATTAGGTCTACATTTTTGTACACTTTATACTATAATAAAATACCACGTCTTAAGCAGCGGCAATGCTCGATATATTTTCGTAAATATGCGAGGTAATATGGAAATTAGAGGGTTCGAGGTGTCATATTTTAATTATTTCACTCCTCTAGACTTGCCCTATTAAAAAATTAATTCTGAAAATACGCGGAATCTAGCCGTTACCGGGTGTAAATTTGCGTGTAAACGGGCCGCACATGAATTGAACCGAGCCTAAAGCGATCTCTCAACCTGTACCAGACTATTGTTAAAGAAAAAAATACGCGGAAATATATAATTTCGGAAATAGAAAGAATTAAAAATTTGTCACTGGACTCTGTCGAGAACCGTATGAGCGGGTTCGATTCCCACTTCCGTAAATTTTTTTTAACCTTCTTTATTCACTGTAATTAATTTGTAATCACATAAAGATTAATACGCAAATTAAATTGTACTATTTTAGTGCACTTTATATTTACTGATCAACAATTCTCTCTCTCTCTCTCTCTCTCTCTCTCTCTATATATATATATATATATATATATATATATATATATATATATATATATATAAGGGTGTACAAATATGAAGACTGATAATATTTAGATAAGATGGTCGCGTATGAATTATTCCACTGCCGTAAATTGGCCTTCATTCAATTTTAATATCGTAAATATAGTTAGCGCATTACGGGAAAGTCGCTCTAATAAAGTGGCGACATCTCTTAACCACGTGGATTACTAGGAATTCAAAAACACGATATTATATCTAACATTTGGTAAATACGATATATTACAGAATTATTTAACGGTATTCCAATAATGATTTATGTTACAAAGTCAACACAATCATTTCTTACCATTAAATGACGTTCTTAAATTATGTTTTTATTCTGGAGGGTGGTGGTGGGGGGTTGATATTGTAAATTGCCCCTTTCGTCAGTGCTACTGTGGTTATAGGACTTACACGAAGAACCGAATTATAAGTGCAATAAATGTGATGGATCTTTAAAACTCGCAAATAATGAGAAATATATAGCTAGCTGGATGTGTTTTGGTGCGAATCAACCAACGAAGAATAAGAAAGAAGAAAATGCAGTGGTAATCTACTATTATTGATAGTACATGTCCATTTTTATGAAAATCGCAAGTAAATTTGGTTGGAATATGGGAGTTTTCGTGAGAATTTGGTTACAGATTTATGTTGTGCTGTGCTAAAGTAATTTCAAACGAACGTCAAAATTTGTTGCGTTATTACTATGTTTACTATGAAATTAATAGTTTAAAACCAAAAAAAGTGAGAAAAGTACGAATTCTTATTTGCCTTGGGATTTTTCCTCATCCGATCCGAACACAGGAAACTGGGTAAGTAAAGTTGTCAGTTACTTGTTTACGTGTTTTTTCGTATTAGTGTGGAAATGCTACAGTTGGCAACGCGTCGGTGGGGGGTAAATGCTGAGGTTGGCAGCACTATGACGTCACACTCGGCCTCCAAATGGTCAATTTACGATAATTTTAAAGTCCGTATATCTTCAAAATTAATGATTTCTTTCCATTTTTTTATGTTTTCCGTTCTAAAAACATCGATTTTTAGCCATTTTCTTTTTTTAAAAAAAAATTCTGCTTGTTTACACACCATAATTTCCTACCCTTCTTGTTTCGTAGATGTTGCAAACTATCCCGATCAGAGATGATACTGCTTCTTCGCCCGATAATCTTATCAACTCTTCTGGAATTTTATTAAAAAATCCTGGGTCTTTGCCGTAACTCGGATCTTTCAGCACCCTATTAAACTCTGACCTTAAAATTTTGTCCAAGTCCTTATCCACCTCCTCCTCCTTTTTCTATTACTGACTGATCTCGATTTCCAGCTCTTTTAGATATCCCTTCCTCATTTCTCCTTTTTCTTCTTTATCCATAATTGGCTTCCCATCCGCTCTCTTGATGTTCTTGCTAATATTTTTCCTCTCGCCGAGTATTTCTTTGATTTTCGTATAATCTGCGTCTATTTTCCCTTTAACCATGCAATCTTGAACCGCTTTGCATTTCTCTTTTAGCCACGCGAAATAATCTGTGTGATGTATTATCGAAATTCTTTTTTATATGATGAATCATACGTGGGTCTTACAGATAAAAAATAATTTTTAATACTTCAATCACAGCTTCTTTCATTCTATTTCAACATCGACCCGACCGTGTTGAATTTCTCTGCACATTGCGACTCTTTGACCAGAGGAATTCAGTACGAACTTAAACAATGAATGTTTTTATTTTACTTAATGTATTCATAAGATATATTACGCTTAAATATTATCGTGTTTCATTCCTTCTCCATTTGAACTTTGGCTTTGCTAAATTTCGAACTCCTTCGTGCGCGCAATGTCCTTAAAATGGTCACAAAGTTTTTCCCTCACTTATAATTACACAGATAAGATTTTTTCAGGCTGAATGAGCATGACATGTCGAAATCCCACGAACGCAGCTAGTACATATAAACTATGCAGACGTAAAGAAATAAATGATGAACAACATATTTCTACGAGCGCTGGCAATGGCAACTCGTTAACAGCCCATTGTTCATTTATAATTACAGTGGCAGCCGCTGAATAAATCTTGGGACAGGCAGGAAACAATTGAAAGTTTTTCGGTTGTTAATGAACTGCAAAAAATGAATGCCATTAATTTTTCTGTCACCGATGGATTGTAACGGCTGAAGAACCATTGCCGGACGCAGCAGTCTTCGTTCAGACCACACTGTGCTAATTACCAGCGAATTTTGTTCAAACTTTAACCTCAAGTTAATTAACTGCAAACATTGTGCACGAGAGGGAAGGGTGACAGCCTTCGAGCACCGAGGGGCATAATTAACTCAACTGTCGTTTGCAGTTTGTTGCAAATGAATGAACAATGCCAGTTGTCAAAGCAATTGTCTGTTAATATTGGCTCTGTCCAGAGAGATTCGACACGTCCCGTCCAGCAGCTTTTATCCCTTCTACACGTGACCACGCGGATATTAATAACAAATATCTTATTTATTATTATGCATAAGATAGTACAAATCACCTTATTTCCAAGAAAATTAGTATTTCACGCAGTACCACGTTCTTATTCATAAGGAGCTACAACAATTTTTCTACAATCGGTCCGGACTTGGATTTTCCCATTCCAATTGTTCGCCCTCATCCTTCTAAGAGCGTTCAATAAATCGTCCTCCCATCGTTTTTTGGATCTTCCTGACGATCTTATTCCAAAAGGTTTCCACTTACATATACGCTTAACAATTCTTTCCTCTGGCATCGGACATACATGGCCAAACAATCTTAATTTTTGAGTTTTAATATAGTATGAAAAAAATTGATTTATTATTAACTGGTGCAATTCGTCGTTCCCTTCTAATCCTCCAATTACCGTCTACGTCTTTTATGAGTCCGAAGATTCGCCTTCAGATTTTCGTTCTGCAAGACTTTTCACTTCTGCAAGACTTTTCACTTCTGCAAGACTTTTCACTACTGCAAGACTTTTCACTTCTGCAAGACTTTTCACTTCTGCAAGACTTTTCACTTCTGCAAGACTTTTCACTTCTGCAAGACTTTTCACTTCTGCAAGACTTTTCACTTCTGCAAGACTTTTCACTTCTGCAAGACTTTTCACTTCTGCAAGACTTTTCACTTCTGCAAGACTTTTCACTTCTGCAAGACTTTTCACTTCTGCAAGACTTTTCACTTCTGCAAGACTTTTCACTTCTGCAAGACTTTTCACTTCTGCAAGACTTTTCACTTCTGCAAGACTTTTCACTTCTGCAAGACTTTTCACTTCTGCAAGACTTTTCACTTCTGCAAGACTTTTCACTTCTGCAAGACTTTTCACTTCTGCAAGACTTTTCACTTCTGCAAGACTTTTCACTTCTGCAAGACTTTTCACTTCTGCAAGACTTTTCACTTCTGCAAGACTTTTCACTTCTGCAAGACTTTTCACTTCTGCAAGACTTTTCACTTCTGCAAGACTTTTCACTTCTGCAAGACTTTTCACTTCTGCAAGACTTTTCACTTCCGCATAGCTAGCTCCTTAATCTGTTTAGCGTATTCCATCCTTCGCTTCCTTTCTTGTTCGTCTATTCTAATAACTGCTTCCTTTCTTCAGTAGGGGTTATATATAAGCCTCCTTCTTCTATATTTTATTCCAGTGCTCCCTAACAACTTTGTCAAACGCTTTTTATAAACCTGCAAATGCCATAAACGTAAGCCGTTTATTCGTATTTTGTCTTCCAAAAGTAATCGACAGACTGCATCCTTTTCTTACTACTTTCTTGATTTCTGCTCTATTTTCTACATCTTCTATTCTAATTACAGTTGACTGCCTTCAGCATAAGCTATAAATTCTTTTATACTAATGAAAATGTTAAAACTCATATCCAATCTTATTAACACTCGTATCCAAGCTTTTCATAATCGTGTCTATGGCAAGACTGAATAATGTGGCAGAGACTTGATTTGACTCCAGATTCAGCTTTCAACTTTTCACTATTAAGTTCATTGTTAATTTTGAAGTTAGATGATTTATCCTCTTTATCTTTACATATCGTTGGGGCGCCAGTATTTTTGACTTCTTGGAAAAACGTCATTACGCCATTTTTCTTAACACTCTTCTCTAGTTGTATAATTTTATCAATCGGCTAATATTTGTGTTTTTCTGCAAATTTTATTTGCCTCTCTTCTGATTTAGTTATATACATCAATAGAGGCTCTTTTTTGCCTGTAATGCCTTTTCTTCAGCTCTACCACGCAATTCCACCATCCATATCAATTCAACCTGACATTAATGATTTCATAAGAAGTCATTTCACGTCATTTGTAGTAATTTAACTGCACAACAAAACTAAACTGCCTTTATGACAAATAAATGCATCACACGTCTGTAATTTGTTCTTCAGTACGTTCCAATCCAACTCGTGTTAATATGTCGGCTTTAAATCATTTCAATATCGTGATAAACGTTTTAACTGATACTGACCACAGATAAAATCATAATACTAGGGGTGGAACGGGATAACCATTTATTTTTCTCTGTACATATTGCTGCAGTCTTACAAATAGAGCTGTAACTATGTAACTGTTCTAGGAAGAAGTTCCGGCAGCCATCTTGACAACCTCACTCGGTTCGCCATTGGTTGATGTACAATTTTCGCAGAATTTCGGCGCAAGGTAAGTTGTAAAACGGTTTTCTTTACCACTTTAATTATGTATATCATCATGTAGATGTATATAGCTGCAGAAAAACCACGTATTACGTTTAAATTTTCTCGGTGAAAATTCTTAACCTCAAACTTGCTCACGGTGCAGAACGTGGTACTGTAAGACAGAATGTCATGCGTTCTTCAAGAAAAAGAGGAAAAGTCATTACAGCGACAGACTCAACTTATAATAATAAGTTGCAGGTTTCTCTGACCAAAAAGAAGGGACAGAGAAAGAAAAGGGACGGAAAATAAGAGAAATAGGAGAGACAAAACAAACATAAACGGAATCTTTTTGGGGAAGAAACGGATAGCTTAAGGATTTATTTTAGTTAAAAGTTACAAAAATATATAAGTTTTACTAAACGTTTCTCTTAAGATGATTCTTCAATTTAATTTCGATTTTCTTGTATTAATTATAATTTTGGAAATCCCGTCCCGATCCGTAAGCTTTGTTATAAATATTTTCAAAAAATTTGCAATTTTAAGTTATATTGCTGTTAGATTGAGTAAATAATAGAATAAGGCAATGTATTTATACATTTAACGGGTGCGTTTTTTTATAAAAAAATTTAAACAATAATGGTTCCGCTCCTCCATCCCGGCCACTAATTGGCTTTGTTCTGTATTTAATATTTCAAAACAAATATTATTAATTTTGCCGGGAACTGTCCGGGAGCTAATTTTTAATTAACCTATTCTACAAAAAATGTCTGGGTGCTCTCGTGAGTAATCTCGATGGAGTTACTTTCTTTAACCTTTGCCGTTTCACGCCCCCATAGCTTATCTAAGATCACGTGATTTGAATCTCATCATAGCCTTCATGATGACGTTGTTAAACTAAAATCGTCTATTACCCTACTTTAGCACAGTATAATTATTTCGAAAACTTTTTCCTTGAAAAAAGTAATTTCTATTAAACTTTAATTGTGGTTACTTTGTCTCTTTTAGTCATTTATTTCATTAACAAATATTATTAATCAGTTGAAATAGAACATTAAAATTGACAGTTGTGTGTGTAGATAACAAAATTTTTGTAACGGTGTAATTGATTGAGTCCCCCAAAAGTCAGAGTAAGTGTACTATCATGACGTAGCGCCGGTTAGATACTGAATTCCACTGTTTTATCCTGCCAATAAAACAATTTCATATTATAATTGCTTGGAAACTTTAGTAACTATGTGAAAAAAATGTAAATAAAATTTTATGTCAGTGTTTGGGTTTAGAAAAGGATATTCAACTGAGAAAGCGATCTTTACTCTTTTAGATGACATAATAGAAGAATTAAATAAAAAAATCGACCATTAGGTATATTCTGTGACTTAAGTAAAGCTTTTGATTGTGTAGACCATAGCATATTGCTAGAAAAACTGAGGTACTATGGAATAACAGGAACTTCATTTTCTTGGTTTAATTCATACTTACAAAATAGAATGCAAAGAGTAGTATTAAAAGACTCGTTCACAGGTGAAATACATAAATCAGATTGGGGAATTATTAAAACTGGGGTCCCACAGGGATCAGTATTAGGGCCATTATTATTCCTTATATATATAAATGATCTTCCTAATACCATAGATTCAACTTCTAAAGCTATCCTCTTTGCAGATGATACTAGTGTAATAGTAAAAAGTAACAAAGACACACTGGAAGAGGCAAGCAACAATAATTTAACTAACCTGCTAACATGGTTTAATGCGAACGGACTAACAAATAACTGTGACAAAACACATTTCATGCAATTTCACACACTCAACACAACTTTACAATCTATAACACTTAAATACGACAGCAAAAATGTAAATGAAACTTCCTCTGTTAAATTCTTAGGTCTCTTAGTAAATAATAAATTAAATTGGACTGATCAGATTAATCAATTACTTAAGAAACTCAGCTCAGCTACATATGCTGTCAGAGCAATGTCCACCTTCAGTGATTTAAAAACAAGAAAATTAGTATACTTTGCATATTTTCATTCTATTTTATCATATGGTATTATATTTTGGGGCAACTCAGTAGGCGTAGATAAGATTTTTATTAGTCAAAAACGTGTTATTAGAGCAATATGTCAGGTTTCCTCACGAACTTCTTGCAGAAATCTGTTCAAAAAGTTAGGTATTTTCACTTTGACGTGCCAATACATTTATTCATTGATGTTATTTTTAATCACAAATAGGCACTTATTTTTGAATAATTCTGATATTCATCCCTTCAATACAAGGAACAAAAATAATCTGTATAAAAAATGTAAAACATTGTCAATTGCACAGAAAGGTGTGCATTATTCAGGGATATCCATCTTCAACAGACTGCCGCACAGAATTAAACAGTTGTCCGATAATCAAGGTAAATTTAACACTGAATTACGCTCATTTTTGCTTAGCCACTCCTTCTATTCAATAAAGGAATTTATAGAAGAATCGGAGAAGTGTAATTTATAATAGTTTATAATACAAAAATTTGTTATAAGTATATTTTTCTTTTATACAATAAAAATATGTAATAAATGTACACCCTGACCCATTCCACATCCTTGAAGCTTAGCTTCTTTACAGGATCTACGGAATATGATTATTATTATTATTATTATTATCATAATGAGTGAGGGAAAATTATTTAATTGATTTAAAACTCCACGCTTCATTACATATTACAACTGTCTTTCTATTTTTTCTCTTCATATGTTTCGGTGTGATTCACCTATACCTCACAACAGTTTCAATATTAAGATATTTATTGACACATTAAAATTCCTTTCTTTACATTTAAAAAAAATTAATAAAAATTTATTTTTAACGGGTCTACGTTTTGGAACTCTTCAGGATGTTACCAGACTGAAAGGTTTGTTTTACGATAGTGAATATTAATCTTCATAGCTGGGCTTAGGAAGCGTGTTAATATTAAGAAAATCCTTTCAGAGAGGAAGCTACAGATACTCAAACGTTGTGCGATGACTTCTTTGATGATAATGGCATTGCGATAATTAGTTCAATTCGTTTCAAATAAGTAATGTATTAAACGAGAGAGAATTGGGTCGCAGAAATGTTCATTTGTTTCTCGAAATCACGCCAGGATGTTTACGTCGGTCTTATTAATGGGAAGGATTTAAATGAATGGAATGACCTTGGACACAATCAATCTAGTTTTTGTTCTCACATCACCCCTCGTAGTGATCTCGCGTAATAAGTGCATTGAAATCAGTAGATTACGTTTACTTGATTTCATAAATTTAAAACACAACCTGGATAAAAGTATCGTACGTTACACTTCTCTGATCATACGTTTAGTTCACCAGAAAATGGCCGATATAGTCAACCAAAACTTGTCTTTTTTTAACTTCACAGCTTCGAAACTATCAAAATTATGTATAACGCTGTTCTACCAAATATGGGCAAGATCTGGAGACTGGATACTCGACGACAGACAACGGAGCGACGTGAGACAAGTATCGAGAGTACAGCTATTTTTTTAATGATTCTGTAGGGTTTTTCCTCAGTCATATTTAGGAGAATTGCCAGGTGTAGCCAGAGGTCTCCACTTACCACTTGAATCCTTCTCTCTCCCATTCTCGTGCCCCCTTTCGAACCTTTCATTTGCTTAGAACCCATGCTTCCTTTCGGTTTTTGTTTACGGTGAACAACAATCGTGCCGTTTTAGTCTCGTGGACTCAAAAATTATTCCCGAGTTAAGGGGGAGAGTCCACAGCGTGGATGACCCTCAGGTAATCTGATTCTAAGGACATGCATTTATAATTGTAGCCTATATCAACGTCATGTATCTTAATTGTTGTTGTGGTGGTCTGATTCTATCCTATCTCCCGCAAGAATCTTCAATTCCGCATAACTACCACACCCCACAGCTTCCCTATCAGCTTATCGTATTACATCCTTTGTCTCCCTCTTCTGTTATTGCCCTCTAATGCTAATTTTCCGACGGCCTCTTCTCACAAAACGTGCCTTCATTCGATCAACGTCCTCTATATTGTTCGCTCTTCCCCTATTCTGCTTAGAGCTTCCTCGTTAGTGTTTCTATCCACCCATCTGATTTTCAGCATTCCCTAAAATACCACATTTCAGAGGCTTCTATTCTTTTCCTTTCTGAAACTCCCATCGTTATAATACTACCCGTAAGTAAATTCCTTCATTTTATTTTTGCGAAAGCCTTCGTTGCCTATGATATCCCTCTCTAGTTATTATGCTACCAAGTAGCAGAATTACTTAACCTGCTTCAAAATATCCCTTCAGAATCTAACAACATTTTTTTATTCCACTATTTACTATAACTTACTGCATTCCATTATCTAAGTTCATGCCATTTATTATGTTTTCCCAGTTTTCTTCTGACTTCCCTAATACTAAGTGGAAATTACTTACGGGTATATGTGTGAATATTAGGTCAATATTAGTGAACGATAGGAGGTGTAGAAGGGAAAACAATAAAAGCATTTGAATTGTGTGCTATAGGAGAATGCTGAAAATCAGATGGGTGGATAGAAACACTAAAGAGTAAGTTATAAGCAGAATAGGGGAAGAGCGAACAATATGGAGGACGTTGACCAAGAGAAGGGATAGATAAATAGGCCATGAGACGTGAGGGTTTTGTAGAATTAGCATTTGAGGGTAAGAACAGAAGAGGGAGGCCAAGAATGGATTACTCGAAACTGATTAGGGAAGATGTGGGATGTGGTAGTTATGCGGAAATGAAGATTCTTGAGCAAGATAGGTTTGAATCAGACCACAACAACGGCAATTAAGATAAATGATGATGTAGGCTACAACTATGAATGCATGAATCAGATTACCTGAGGGTCAACCACTCTGCGCATCATCGGCAAAGCGCAGTGCTTTTATTTCTTCTCCTTGCAATATGATTCCTTTCCCAATAATATTTCATGATAAATAATTTTTTTAAATAATTGAAGCGTGTTTCTAAAGGCTTAGAAAATCTATATATCAGAAAACCTATGTTAGTTAGTATGTATGCCCCAGCTATAGGTGTACAAACTAACTGGTCCGAATTTACCCAAATTTGGCACACGTACTCCTCATGGCCGAAGCTGCGATGAACTTGAATTTCTTGATATATTGAAGTTATGCATGTGAAGAAACGTGTAACCCAATAGGTTTCGTGTCCCATACGCGTATCAAGATCTGCTAAAGTGGCTTCAGTTTGCCTATATTCATGATCTATAATACTGCATATTTTTTAAACCATAAACATTCCACGTCGTAATTAACCTATTGTTGGCACACAGCTGACTTCCTGACAAATAATTAAGTGCTTTGGATCGTCGAAACTATCTACACGTAAATTATTTTTCGCTGCAGATAAATTTTAACATTTATTAATTATGCATTTAATAGAGCCATATATCACAGGTAAAGGCTTTAAATTAAATAAGCTTTAATAACAATACTACTTATATGTGTGAAAAAAGAGAAAATGTCAGCGGATCTTTGTGTTTTCCACTTACACTTTTTGAAAGTGTTTTTATGTGGTTTTCGGTCTATAGCAAAGTCCTTGCTCAACTTAAAGCTACGACTAAAGGCACATTTTTTGGTCCCACCAAGATCTATCAGTAGATATTTCTTTCCAAGGTTGACTAACCATGACCTTCTTTGCAATTTAAGTATTTAATTTGACCTATTACAATGTACTTAGCATCATAATTACCTGTTATTGTAATAAATTCTTTTTTTGGCCCTCTGCCTTCTGAAAAAAAATTCTTTTGTTTGCACAGTGGTTTTGGGTTAAGGCTTACTGTCATTACAATATATTTTATCATCTTGGACGCGTTTCTCGACAGTGACGTGAAGATGAAGCCGTATTTCGGGGAATGATTGTGTCTGTTAATAGCCTCCCCCCACCCCCACCCCTCACTCCCACCGAGATACAACAAAATAAAAAAATTAATTTTGGAAGCTCTTCAACTTAAGCCCCTGTAGTTAGAGTATTTAGGGTTTAAGAAAAATTCTGAGGAAACAATGGATTGGAAATTCCTCTCAGAGCACCGAAAATGGATCCAAATTCTACCTTTTTGGCAATTTTCAGTCGTTTTCACAACCTAGGATTGAAAATAGATTGTAGTGTTCCTTCAGCTACTGTAATAAACTTATCTTTAATTACATTCCTACTTTATTATTTACTTGAAACAGAGCATCGCCGGGTACTTTTACTAAATAGGTTTATTAAAAATTGATCGTTAATTTATTTATATAGATGTGTTTTAGGTATGTAAAGAGTTGAACGGGATACGGGGACTGAAAATTAAAATTCTTATAACTGGAAAACTTGAGAGATTAAATTTTAACTATATGTTAATAACACGCACATCTAGCAATGTACAAAATTTTGTTTCTGTAAAATTGTTTTTTGTTGGGATATTTTGAAAATTATTTTCCGAATTCTGCAGTTTTGAAAATATTTCTTGCATTACGTACTTGAATATATTTGAGCATTTTTACATTAATATGTAGGACTGACCATCAATTGTATTATTTTTTAAATTAAATGAAACTGTTTGGGACAAAATTTTTTACCCAGAGCTTTATACGGTTACTTAAAATTGGCATTTCTCATCATTCTGAAAATTTGTTTCATCTAAACTACTTATACAATTAGAAAATTAATGCCTGTATATTAAATTAGGATGTAGATTATGTACCAAAATAATGAAGGCAATATCTTAATATTTGTGACGCGTAGAAGGTAGCAGAAATCATGAAGCTAAGAAAAACACATTTTTCTGAAGAAAGTAATAATTTATTAATTGTGAATTATATCTTTTTAAATTGCTACTGAGGCTTTAGAAAGGAATGAAGCAAATTAAAAGTTTTGCTTTATGATTTTCAAGGCTTATAGGAATATTGATATGAAAAAATTAGAAATTCTATTTTTTTTTTCAAATTTTGTCTGAAATTTTAGTACCCGTGTCTCTTAAATGAATATCAACGCTACTAAACGGCGAACAGGAGCGCAAAACTTTCGGTTAGTAATTTGCGAGTGTTAAATTAGTTTGAATGAAATCACGAGCGCAGATGTGGAATTTCTGTGACATTTAACTGACCATGAATTACAACGTGTGAAGCGGACAGGTACAATGTTCCAGTCTGCAGCAGCAGTAGCGGCGTCGCAGTTAGTTTCCGAGAAAATCTCATTGGCACCGTAAAACTTGTGCGCTGCTAATTTCACACGTGGCCAACGGGGGAAAGCTTTGTGTGCGCGACGTTGCAGGCCCTGAGTCGCAGCAAACTAGGCGGCAACGCCGCAAGCCAATCAAAATTTAACGACGCCTCTCGAATTTTGTGCGGCGCCGTAGATTTCCGTTTTCGTATTATAGCTCTCTTCGTCGCCTCGTCGACGACGACGTGACGAATTTTTTACTGGCCGATGAAATCGGGAAAAATTCTCAAGTAATTAAACTACGGCAGAGGAAACAATCCCATTGTTAAATCGCATTTTTTTTCAATCATAGGTTGGTTCATTAAATGGCTTTTAAATCTGCACTCGACATATTTTTTTACAATAACTCACAACACAATTTTTTTGCATTCAAATATAGGGACAGTTAAAGTCTGTCAGACAGACCAAAAGTAACTAAATTCTAATTAATCATTATATACATTTTGTTGTTGTGGTATTAAGTCCTAAGCATGGTCTCACGCAACCCTCCATGCTAACCTATCTTGCGCAATTCTTTTCATATCCCCAAAACTACCACATCCTCAATCTTCTTAGTGTATTCCATCCTCTTCCGTTCTTACATCTTAAGATGTTCTTAACTTCCATTATTGCTAATATTACCAGACATTCATGTCTCATTCACGTTAATCTATTCTTTCCCTTCGTCAGAGTCATCCGTAATTTTAAACTCCCCCTCTATTCAAATTATACCTGCCTCTTTAGCGATTCTAACCACCAATATGATTTTCACCATTCTCATAAGGGATTCTATTGAAGGTGAAAAATTTCGGCCAAAAATAGAATTAAAATTATCTACATATTAAATTGCATCACGACGTTTCGTTCCATTGCTTGCAAGCTTCCTCAGGTCTGAAAACGATCTACAAAAATAATTATAATTTAACTAAATAAAATGGAAAAATACATTAAATATGCCTATATATAAAATACATGTACTTACATAATTATTTTGGCCAAAAATAGTCATAAATAAAATTGTGTATTTATTAAATTACATCACGAAATTTCGTTCAATTGTTTGGAACCTCCTCGGGTGTGAAAATAATCTACAAAAATAATTATAATTTAACTAAATAAGATGAAAAAGTAGATTAAATACGCCTATATATAAAATACATGTACTTACATAATTATTTTGGCCAAAAATAGTCATAAATAAAATTGTGTATTTATTAAATTACATCACGAAATTTCGTTCAATTGTTTGGAACCTCCTCGGGTGTGAAATAATCTATACATATTAAATTGCATCACGACGTTTCGTTCCATTGCTTGCAAGCTTCCTCAGGTCTGAAAACGATCTACAAAAATAATTATAATTTAACTAAATAAGATGAAAAAGTAGATTAAATATGCCTATATATAAAATACATGTACTTACATAATTATTTTGGCCAAAAATAGTCATAAATAAAATTGTGTATTTATTAAATTACATCACGAAATTTCGTTCAATTGTTTGGAACCTCCTCAGGTGTGAAAATAATCTACAAAAATAATTATAATTGAAGCAAATGAGATGAAAATAATAAATCGATTACCATGCCTATATATAAAATACATACGATGTACTTACAGAATTATTTTGGCCAAAAATAGAATTAAAATTATTTATTTCTTAAATTAAAGTACGACGTCTCGTTCCATTGTTTGGAATCTCCTCAGGTGTGAAAAAAATTTAAAAAATATTATAATTTAAGTAAATGAGTTGGGAAAAAATCTATTACATATGACCATGTATAAAATACTTAAGATGTTCTTACAGAATTATAATTTTTTTTGTAGTTTCTTTTCAAACAATGGAACGAAAAGTCATGATGTAATTTAATAAATAAATAATTGTAATTCTGACTATTTTTGGCCAATATTTTTCACCTTCATTATTTGAGGTACAGTCAGAACAATTATAGAATTTTTTAAAGGCTTCTATTATTTTCCTTTCTGCACCTCCTATCGTCCACGCACAACGCCACACTCCATACGAACATTTTTATCAATGATTTCCTAATATTCGCACTATTACCCATAAGTAACGAAAAAATATGTATAGTAATATGCAAGCTATAAATTGTTTCTCGAGTAGTCTGACAATTGTTGCATCGTTTCTATTTTGTGCAATGTTCTTACGGAAAGAAAATTTAATAAAACTGGGCAGAAAATTGGAAAACTTCAGGAAATTTAACTACGTGAAGGCTACTTAACATCCGCGCGTTTGAATCTCCAAGCGAATCTTGGTCTCTTGATCTCTTTATGCTCCGAAACGGTTCACCGGATTTCAATTAAAATTTCATGGATTGAAACAAGAATTTTAACTTAAAGTTTCGTGTATGCATCATTTCGATATCTTGCAGAGTTCAGAAGATATTAATGTAAATATTTATATATCCATTGAATTTCCTCGAGAAAGGCGGTGTAAAAATCAACTGCGAGTTAAAAGTCTTATTAGCCGTTCCTATTTTATTCATCCCACTTGCTGTGTTGTTATAAGCGTAATTTTGGTAGCATGAGAGAGAGAGGACGAGCACTATCACTCCATCTATTGTTGTAAACATGAGAAAGCGGGACCTGTTCAAAACGAACTGGGACTTATAAGGTTTTTCAGTGAAGCGATGAACCACTGGGAGTGTTCATACAGTATTGATAGATTGACATTCGTTCGTATTCAATTACCGTTTCTTTCGCAACAGTAAAACGGAGCCTGTTCAAAGGTTGATCATCGTGTTATTAATTGTTAGTGGCAAGAGAGTGCAGCCAGAGAGGCGTTTAAATTTCGGTTGGCGTACGTGTAACGCAAGTCGAGTTCATAATCTTCGGGACAATGAGACTGAGGAAGAGCGTATGCAGCGTTTGAGGCCAACAGAATGGGAATTTCTCAAGCGAGATCTACCATGGCTCCGGAAGGACCCATACCCTCGGGTCTCGAGCTAGTATATATATATATATATATATATTAAGTTATGACAAATAAAGTATTTAATCACGAAATCGTTCAAGTTCTTAATGTAATAATATTGATTTTCCTTCAAAATATTTAATTTTGGAAAAATTATATTGCTTTACTTGCGTGGGGAACATTTCTGTGTTTTTTAAATCTTCCATTTTCCTGAGAGCCTGACGATAAAAACGGTCCACGTCAAATAAAGAAAAAGGTTGTATCTGGGCAAAGGTGCAGAAACGTGCACACGTGACTCTGAACGACGTCGCTCTAATCGTTTTGGACGTGGAGGCTTGGACGAAGGAAGGCGCTGCATACCCAACACGGTCGCCTAAAACAATTTCAAGAAGACTGAGTAAATATGCGCATGGCGAAGCTGCTGTCTCGGCTATGAATAAGGAATGAGCTCTCGCCCACCAACTTCTTTCCTTTCCCTTACGACCGTAACTTGAGGGTTGAAATGTGTTTACACGTGTTGCGAGTTCTTTTTACCAACGGATAACATAATTTCTAGTAATAAGTTTTTTCTACTCAAATGAACTTCCATTCAAACTGACATGGCCCAGATTCAATTCCAGGTCTTTTTAACATGATTCGTGACCGTGAAACAAGAATCTGAAATTTTTTCCTTAAATATGAACTCGTTCAAATCCAGTAGGAATTGAAAATTAATTATAACTAACATATGATTTTTGGGTGTATTCTATTACGTCCCCAAAATTTTTTTCTCTTACCATAAAATCAATAACTAATTACAAAAAAAGCAGTTAGTTCTAGTGATCAGTCTTAAGATTGGTCTGGTACAACCCTCCATGCTTACCTATCCTGCGCGAGCCTTTTCATTACTACATACCTACCACATTCCAAATCTTCCGTAACCTGCATAGCGTATTCCATCCTTTATCTCCCTCTTCTCCTCGTACCCCACACACATCCCTCTAATGCTAAATTTACAAGACCCTCATGTCTGAAAAAGTGACGTCTTAATCTATCCCTTGTCTTAGTCTCGGTCCTCCAAATTGTTCTTTCTTCCTCTACTAAGCTCATAACTTACTCGTTTCTGATTCTAACCGCCCATCTGGCTTTCAGCATTCTTCTGTAGCGCCACAATTCCATAAGTTTCTATTCTTCTCCTGTCTGCACCTCCTATCGTCCACGTTTCGCATCCATATAGCACCACACTTCATACCCATTTTTTAATAATATTTTCTTAATATGCATACTTATATCACCCGTAAGTAAATTCCACTTTCTTCCTAATCTTTGTCTGCTATACTAATTCCTTAATTTCCTTCAAAATGTTCCTTCCCAATCCAACAGCCTTTAATAATCCACTGTTTCCTATCAACATTACATTACCTTGGTATCCCACAATTAATTCTCATATTATACTTTTTCCCCAGGACCACGTTCTTGTCATTTATAAATTTTTTTCCAGTCTCCTTCTGACTCCCCTAATCATACAATATCATCGGTAATCCTTAGTTTTTATGTGTCTTCTCCTTCCAGAATGATTCCTTTCGCATATTCCGTTATAACTTTCTTTATCGCCTGTTCTGTATATGCTTTAAACAGTATGGACCACAAACTGCATTCTTCTCTAAGTTCCTTCTTGATTTTTGCTCTTTTCTTGATCTTCAGCTCTAATTACTGCTGATTGCCTTCTGCAGAGGCTAAGGATAAGTCTTTACGATATTTTATTTCTGTCCTCTTCAAAATCCTTAATAGCGTGTTCCAGTTCACATTATCAAACTTTTTTCTAAATCTACAAATGCCATAAACGTAGGCCGGTTTTTTCTTATCCTGTCTTCTAAAATGAGACACAAAGTCAATACTGATTCTCTTTCATTCTAAAACCAAATTGTTCTTCTTCTAAGTCGCCTTCTTTTTGACGTTCCATTCTCCTATATACTATTTTCGTTAATATTTGGCATTCGTGGTATACTAAAATAATAGTCCTGTGATTTTCGCATCTATCAGCCCGAGTTTTCTTCGGTATGGGTATATTTATATTTTTACTAAAATCGGAAGGGATTCTTCCTGTTTCGAAGATTTTGCAAACTATTCTGAACAGGAGTGATATTACTTCTTCGCCTGATGATCTTATCAACTCCGCTGGAATGGTAATTATTCCTTGCGCTTTACAATTGCCTTAAAATTTTGTCCCCCAACTCATCATCAACCTCTTCTTCTTCTATTACCGACTGATCTAGATTTCCACTGTGAAACAGTTCTTCTACATATACCGTCCATCTTTCTGCCTTTTCTTCTTTATCCAAAATTGGCTTTTCATCTGCTCTTTTGATTATCTTGCTAATACTTTTCCTCTCTGTATGTTTATTTTATTTTCCTATTATCTGCTTCTACTTTTCCCTTCATTAATCGCTTTGTATTTCTTTTGAAGACAAGCCTCTTTGGCTGCTTTTAATTTCCTATCTATCACATTCTTCTGGCGTCTATACTGCTCTTTACCATTTTCATCTCTTGCGTTTTAATATTTACGCTTTTCATCAATAATTTTTTTATTTCATGTGCTATCCATGCTTTTCTATTGGTCTGAGCTACTCTTCCTGTTTTTTTGTCGGCTGTGCTATTCTTCCTTCAAGATTGCCCATTTCCCTTCCGTAATGTTTCTTTCTCCTTTCTCTATTTATTTACTTTCGATATCTTCTTTGAAACTCTGAAGCACATCCTGTTGTTCCAGTTTTTCTAGATCTTTTTGTTTTTATTCATTTCTTGAGTTTATTCATTTTTAACCTGCATTTCATATTCAACAGATTACGGTCGGTGTTTCCATCGGCTCCTAGGTAGGTTTTTCATTCCAGAACCTGATTCCTATATCTCTGTCTTACCATTATGTGGTCCTTTTGGTACCTTCCCGTGTCCCCCGACTTCTTGCATGTGTGTTCTTTCATGGTTCTTGAACCAAGTATTTGTCACTACTAATTTGTTCTTAGTGTATAATTCTACCATCCCCTTTAATTCCTTTCACCTAGTCCATAGTCCCCAACTGCATAACTTTCTCTTCCATTTCCTATTACTGCGTGACAATCACCCATTATTATCAAATTCTCGTTTCCCTTGACATACTTCATTATTTCTTCATAGATTTTGTCTATCCTCTTCCTTTGCGGCACTTTTGGACACAAATATGAATGATTGTCGTTGGCAGTGGCTTTCTGTGGAACTAAAATTAAGAAACTCAAAGTAATTTGTTAATTTCCATGTTATGAAGATTAACCTATTACTGAACCCACTCATTTAATTTTGATATTTCTGTTAATTTAGATAAAGTATTAAATTTTATGAAGAGGTTAATTTCTGAAATGTTGCATATTAAATACAATAAATTTTATGTTAATATAAAACTATGTACTTCTCAAATTCAGTGAATGATGTTTTGTCTGTTTTGGCTTACTTTTTCTTTTATACCATCTTTGTTCAGGTCTATTTATTTATAAATTTTTGTTCAAAAGTAGTGTAAATGCTTATTATTCGGGTCCTTAATCATTATTTTATTGTTATTATTTATTGACACTGGTAAAAGCATCGAATGTGTCAAACATACTCAATACGTCACATAACTGTTGTAATAAATATAAATTTATTGAGGTAAAGTAAGGATTTAATGTACACTTTAGCAAAATCTGTAACGAGTGAGTCAGAGAAGTTACGAGTAGAATTGAAAGAATCCTTTTTTGACGTGGGTACCTGATATATTGAATTAAATCGTATTAAAAATATAGTGTCCTTAAGGAAACTTATAATATTAATTATTTCTTCTTCTTCATTTAATGATTTAGGCTGCCTTCTTTTGAGATGAATTCTGTTGATACATTGAATTAAATCATATTAAAAATAGTAGTGTCCTTAAGGAAATTCACAACATTATTTATTTAATAATTTATGACATTAATTATTTAATAATTTATAACATTAATTATTTAATAATTTATAACATTAATTATTTAATAATTTATAACATTAATTATTTAATAATTTATAACATTAATTATTTCTTCTTCATTTAATGATTTAGGTTGCCATCTTTTGAGATGAATTATACTTTGATACATTGAATTAAATCATATTAAAAATAGTTATGGCCTTAAGGAAATTTATAACATCAATTATTTAATAATTTATAACATCAATTATTTAATAATTTATAACATCAATTATTTAATAATTTATAACATCAATTATTTAATAATTTATAACATCAATTATTTAATAATTTATAACATCAATTATTTAATAATTTATAACATCAATTATTTAATAATTTATAACATCAATTATTTAATAATTTATAGTCTTCATTTAATGACGTAGGCTGCGATCTTTTGAGTTGAATTCTGCGTTATGCGAAAACTTTATTGCAGTTGAAAAGACTGTGTTCCACGTTGCATCCAGGCGGCCCCTGAGATAATCTAAATGTCGAGATTTCGCTTTCCGTATACAAGTAGTTGATATTTGCAAACATTACGCGTGACTTCTGGGAATACGTGCTGCTGGGCGTAGAAGGCTACTTCACAGGGGTCAGCGGTTAATCTACTCTGTTGACGTAGAAGGAAGGGGGGAGGGACTCTGTGGAACGTGACAGAATGAAGTCGGAGCTGGTCTCTCTTCACTGGAACACAGCTTTTGATGAATTCAAACAAACCCAATTACAATGGCTACTGACAATACTAAACTTAAAATATTTTGCCGTACAAGAACTACGATTCGATTACATAACTGTATTGGTAACGTCGGTATAATCCTAACTATTAAAATATACGACAAAATTCCACTGCGTTAAGCGCAAAAAAATAATACAACAACGGAGTCTTAATACGATTTGTGTATCAACGTTTCACTCCTCCTGACTCAGGAAAGATATAACACTAAAATTATATTCACTGTTTCTTTGAGACACTACAGTTATAGATTGTTGTTGTTGTGGTATTCAGTCTATTTGCAACCTTCCATGCTAACCTATCATGCGACAGCCTTTTTAATTCCGCACATCTACAACATTCTCCCTAAACTTCCTATCTGATTCCGTCCTTTGCCTCCCTCTTCAGTCCTTACCTCACACACTTACTAATGCTAATACTACAAGACCCTCATATCTTAAAACGTGTCCTCTCTTGGTCAACGTCCTCCATATTGTTTTCCTATTCTGTTAAGAAATTCTTCGTTAGTGATTCCATCCATCCATCAGCTTTTCAGCATCCTCCTCTATCACATCTATTCTTTTCCCTTCTGCAACTCCAATAGTACACGTTTCGAACCCATATAAAGCCAGACTCGACAGAAAATTTTTGACAACGATTTCCTTATATTCACATTTATATTACCCGTAAGTAAAATCCACTTTTTCGTGAAAGCCTTCCTTGCCTGTGCTATGCTACCCATTGTCTCCCATACTCCTACCATCAATAGATTTTACGCTGCCAAAGTAGCAGAATTCCTTAACTTCCTTCATAATATTCCTTCTCAATCTGTCATTCCACTGTTTCCTATACTACACTCCACTACCTTGGTTTTTCCTCTATTAATCCGCAATGTGAAGTGGAACAAAGTATTAAGGATTTAAAAGACCACTGGAATAAAATATCGAGAAAGAAGGCTTATAAATAGCCTCTACAGAAGACAGGCAGCAGGAATTAGAATAGAAGATAAAGAAAATAAATCAAGAAAGGAGTAAGACAAGGATGCAGTCTGTTGCCCATGATGTTTAACTTATATATAGAACAGGCGATGAAGATTGTCAATACGGAATATGGAGAAGGAATCATACTACAAAGAGGAAAAATATAAACCTTACGCTTTTCCGACTATATTGTAGTATTAGGGGAATCAGACAACGACTTGGATACCATAATAAATGGCATGAACACAGTCCTGGAGAAAGAATTCAATTTGAGAAATTAATAGAGGGAAAGCCAATATATTGGAGTATAGTATGGTAAACAGTGGAATAATAAAAGGCTGTTCGATTGGGAAGGGATATTTTGACGAAAGTCAAGGAATTCTGCTACTTGGAAAGCGTAATAACAAGGGATGGTAGAAGCATAGTGGACATAAAGATTATAGGAAGTTTTTAACGAAAAAGAAGAATTTAACAAGTAATGTAAGCGTGAATATTAGGAAATCATTGCTAAAAATGTTCGTATGGTGTGTGTTGTTATATAGGTGAGAAACGTGGACGATAGGAGTTGGGGAAAGGAAAATAATAGAAGCCTTTGAAATGTGGTGGGATAGATGAATAGGCCACGTTTCAAGGCATTAGGGGGAAGTGTGTGCGGGTAAGAACAGAAGAGGGAGGCCAAGGTTTGAATACGCTAAGCAGGGTGTGCAATTTATGAGGAAATGAAAAGGCTTACGCTGGATAGGTTAGCATGTATGGTTGCATTAGACCATTCTTAGGACTGAGTACCACAACAACAGCAGCAATCCTCACTATGAACTCTTTCTCCATGACTATGTTCATGATATTTATTATGGTTTTCCAAGTCATCTTCTGACTCCCCTAATGTTACAATATCTTTGGAAAATCCTAGATCTTTTATTTATTCTCCTTGCAGTATGATTCATTTTCCATATTCGGTTTTAACTTTCTTCTTCGCCTGTTCTGTATTTATGTTAAACAGAACGGCCGACAGACTGCATCCTTGTCTTACTCCTTTCTTGATTACGGCTTTCTTTACTTCATCTTATATTCTAATTACTGCTGCCTGTCTTCTGTACAAGTTATATGTAAGTCTCCTTTCTCGATATTTTATTCCAGCGCTGTTCAAAATCCTTAATAGTGTCTTCCAGTTCACGTTATCTACAAATGCCATAAACGTATACCGGTCTTTTTATTGTCTTCTATAGTCTGTATTGCTTCTGTTCTCCCTACATTCTGCCTAAACTAAACTGATCCTCTCCTAACACGCATTCTATTTGACGTTCCATCCTCCCATATACTATTTTCGTTAATATTTTACGTGGATACTAAACTGATTGTCCTGTACTATTCGCATCCTTTGGTCCCAATTTCATATAAAAATTTAAAGCAAAAAATATTTTTGGTCTCAAATGACATTTATTTTATTTATTTATTAAATCTACAAATGGGCTGATGCCCGGTGGCAGATACATAGAAATTAAACAATAATTAATAAACTGGTCGTAAGGACCACATTTAACCTATAGTTGAATGTATAATTATATTCAATATAAATAAATAAGTGTGGACTCATATTATTGGGATAGATAAGGGCGCTGCGGGAGTTTTCTCGCAGGCGCTTCAGCCCAGAGTGACTGCGGGGCTCACCTGATCATGTCGGGAATGCCTCGCACTCTCTCTGGGTATTTTTTATCAAAGTTCTCATATGCCGAGACACCTTCACCTATTTTAGGAGGTATATGTACTGGGGTCAAAGACCTTGGGCATATGGCAAGAGTTGTCCGCTGATCCCATTGGATCAGTCGGCCAACTGCCTCCTGAAATTGGTGGAGACACGGAGAAGGGAATGCTGCGACCCCACAGCAGACTCGTCTCCCGTCATTCGGAAGGGCGTTAGAATAGTACCCAATACCCGACCTACCTGATGCAGGTTTTCTAGGGTTTTCCCTGCATCTCTTTAGGTGAAACACCGGGTAGGATCCTTAAACCATAGCCCGGGGGCCCTAGTTAACCCTTGGCTACCTTGCTCTACCATCCGCATCCCCCCTTTTCAATTCCCTTCCTATGCTATTAAAGGGGAGTTGCCTGTTTCAGGATCACCCTCATGTAGCCTGTTAACCAGAAAAAACCCTCATATTATTGGAAATGAATTATTAAACAAAAGAATAGTATTGTTTTCCCTGAAAAAAAAAACTAGAAATATAATTCACTGTAGTATATTTTTAGAGATTTCGCAGCACTGATCACTTCACTAACTGCACTACACTACACTAAACTTAGATTGAGTCGAATTTTTTTTTCTGTTAGAGGAATAAAATATTAACATAATTTTTCAAATATGTGCTTATATGATTTGTTAAGCAAATGGAAATCATGTTTTGTTTAATAGAAGCACGCACAAATGAGCGTTTCCGTAGGAACATTACAAGGAACATTCGTAGCCAGACTGAGTAAACGTTTATTACATCAAGACCCAAGTCTGTACAGTTATGTATCGGAATCAAAAACTAATTTCTGTTGAAATGGGTTGTTAAATATTTCCTTTTTTAAGAGCAGACGTTATAAGTATTAACTTAATTACTTATGAATCTAATATTAATTTTTGCGGATGCAATTAATCAGCGCGCAACTAATGTGAAAGTATTCGTTTACCCTTAATGCTGGCCGCGGAAGGTTTCCGTAAATTAGTTTTCTGTATTACTTATGCTTTATGATACGTTTGGGAACACGACCTGCTAAAGTTTCAGTGCTTCATGTGAAAGTTTACTCATTTATGAGACTTACAACGGCTTTCTTTAATAAGTCTTCACCTGGAAGCCTCTCGTGTTTCAGCACGAAAATACCGGGGCAGACGTCTGACATACATATCATTACAGAAATCTGGAATAATAGAGATAAAGCTGTAAATAATTTTGCAAAAAATGGTTATGTACCTTCAATTTTTTTTAGTAACTGAATTTCAACGGCTTAGATAATCTTAACCTATTTATATTCCACCACGATACAATAACAATTTCTACATTATATAATACAGCTAGTAAAACATAAATAAAACCGATTTATTATACGTGTATTAAACGAAAAATATATACCAACTATCATTCATGAGAATTATGCATTATCCATTCTATAAGAACATAAAATTTTTTGTAAATGTAAGCCTGATCACGTCCATTGAAAGACAGCTCCATTAGTACGAATTGCAGATTTGTCTACCAGAATTTGTATTATAATTCAAATTATTTATATTATACTTATAAATTAATTAAAGCGACCAATTAGCATCAAGCACTAAACAATTTATTTAAGTTCTTAAAATTTTGATCATCGGAATTAAATATTTATCTTGAAAAATCATAATTTTGTAATATAAATTTTTTTACTTCAATTTCCTCTGAAATTTTGCCGATTTAATTTATTATAACTTTTTATTGAAACTTTATATTCTGTTTGTATTTTATCCTCAATGATTTTATGAGTCAATCGATTACAACTAATTCAAAGCTGTCAGAAATATTTAATTTTGAAATTCTCACAGAGTTTGGCCAAAATGTCATCTTCAACTGTCCAAAAATATAATATTCCTCACTAATTCGTATCATCAAAATGAAGCAAATTAGTTTTTTTTGGACTTTTTTAAACATTAAAATAGTGTTGACATTTTACAATTCTTTGTACATATAATTCTGACATTTCCAAGACCTACAGAATAATTTCAAGATTAATAATTTTATAAAATACAAAAATAATAATTTTCTTGAAGATCATAGGTTTTCCCGCTAAAGTTTTCGAATTAGAAGTTCTTGAATTCCAACCCGGGCTATGCTAAAATTTAAGGACGACGTTTAGAAGAATATCTCATTTTTCTTTATCAAGTATTTGTTACATGCAATGTCATCTGCTTTTTTATTGAAGCCTCAAGTGTTCTTGCGTGTCAAGTGCTGATTGAGAGTGTATATAAGGAGGCCTGAACACTAGTTTAGGAATTTAATTGATTGAAGATATATTCATAGAATCTTCGTCTTTTAAATTTAACAATTTTCTTGTAATAAATGCTGACTAGCATTGGGAATATAAAACAACAAAACGTGTAGCAGTGCAAATAATATTGAATTTACTGAAGAAATATTATTTAAATAACTGAAAAGTGGCCGTTAATTATTTTATTCTACGAATGGGGTTCGTTAAGAGAGAGAATTTTTCCTCTGGCAAAATCAGGAAAGGGGTGGATTGAAATAAAAACTTTTATTGTGCTATAAATGTCGTTTAAGATGAAATATAACGAAACTTCGTGGATTTTTACGTCCTTTCCTGCTTCTGATGGAATAAACGCTGGTTGGAGGTAAGCGGAAAACCTATTTTTTTACTTGTAGAGGGAATGTGGCTTGCTAGACCACACCCACGTCATTCTCTTATAATTATATAGTCTACTGCAGTTTTGGTTACAATAATTTCCATACGTATAAACTTAACAGTTTTCTTATAGCCAATGTAATGACGGGAAAAGTTTACGTATCACTGGTTCGAGACGTTTTTCACTAGAGAAAGTACTTTAAATACTCTAACAGTACACAAAAATTGTAAATATGTGGTTTTGATATAGGTTTAATATTGATGAAAACAAATTTCAGAGTTTCCAAAAAATATGTCGCTCGAATTTCTATTTATTTCAGTTCCTCAAAAACATGACTCTAAAGATATTCCTTTATCAGATTCGTAGAGAAAGTATTTAAATTAAGAGTATGGATTTTTATACATAGTATTGGATTACGTTTTAATAACTGAACAATGTGCAGCACAAAGTTTGGAGTTATATATAAACAATAACTAAAAAATGGTTTTAAATAAGAAACCCTAAATTTTTTAAAGTAATGAATCAAGGAATGAAAAATATCGGGCGGACCGAAAATCGAACCCAGAATCTATGCATTACGCTCCGAACCCAAAACGCATTCCTCTTCCTTTATTCATCCATAATGCTATAACTTCCTAAATAAGATATTAAAATCAACCGTGTCGAATACCTTAGATATCTTCAGTCCTTCATACAATTAATTTTCAATACTTTGAATAAGTTCGTACATTGCAACATTTGCTGATATCATCGGAAAAGCGTAGGGTTTTTATTTATTCTCCTTGCAGTTTTATTCCGTTTCAACTTTCTTCTTCGCCTGTTAAACAATAGGCAACGGACTGCATCCTTGGCTTACTCCTTTCTTGATTACGACTTTCTTTTCTTAATCTTCTATTCTAATTACTGCTGCCTGTCTTCTGTAGAGGTTATGTATAAGCCTCCTTTCTCGATGTTTTATCCGAGTGCTCCTCTAAATCTTTAATATTGTGTTATAGTTCACATTTTCAAACGCTTTTTGTAAATCTACAAATACCTTGTACGTAGGCCGGTTTTTTCGTATCCTGTCTTCTAAAATTAATCGCTAAGCCAATATTGCTTCTCTTGTCCGTACATTCTTCCTAAAACTAAACTGATCTTCTCCTAACTCACATTCTATTTGACTTTCCATCCTCTTATATGCTATTTTCCTTAATATTTTACATACATGGGATACTAAACTAATTATTCTGTGCTGTTCTCATCCATCAGCCCCAGTCCTCTTTAGTATGGTTTTACTAAAATCTTCTGGTATTCTTCTTGTTGACGAGGTAATTAATATTTTTATTATATTTTATGAATGTCAGATAATTTTCAACTTGAAGTTATTTATTTTAATGCAAACAAAAATCTGCTGATTACTAGTAAAGATTGTTATGCGTAGCTATTTTGTATTGATTAAAATAATCAACTCACTGCTTTGAGGTTTTTACTTTTTTTTACATAATTATCAAAGCTTGTTTGCATTTAACAATTTTCATAATTATCTAAATCATAATATAAAACAAATTAATTAATTTCCGACCGATTTTTACAAACAATTTTTATTTTTTATTTAAACGACGTTTCGGCACATATTCGAGCCTTCTTCAGGTTTATAATCTGTGAAATACATATTTCAATTTGAAAATACTTATATGTAGCACATACATAAATATAAAGGAATAAACTAACAACTCACCAAATAATTGTTAAAATCCAATTATCAAAAACTACAAAATTGTTGCAATCGTTAAAAATCTGTCGGAAATTATTTAATTTATTTAGTAGCAGACGTTAATCGATTTAACATAATTTTAAATAGTCTTCGATGCACAGTCCACCACTACCGACTTTGAAGCGTAATAAATAAGACAAGTAAATTATAACAACTTAGTAATAAAATATTTATTTATTTATTTCTTTAATTATATTCGTATCAACAAAGTAATAATTGGCGACTAATATAAAATAATTATTCTGCTTTTTTAATTTCTAACGTGTAGCTGCTAATAGCAGATTTTTTACAAGCTTTTATTTTATTTATTTCAGAAATGTGTAATGTATTAAAACATTGACAAGGTTGTAATCTTAATTACAGCAAATAATATTCCTTTAGTCATAATAATATTACTAGAGTAGCGTCTCACGATTGTATTGCAAATTACGACTTCATATATACTTAACAACTACATATTTGTTTACTTTTATTAAGTATTCAAATAAACTAGTCAATGTTTTTTAATATATTTTCGATGTTGGTTGGTATCATGAAATGATATGAAATGAAAATTCATTTCGCTTTGGGAACCGTAATAATTAAACTTTTATCACTGAAAAAATGTAATTTTAGAATGTTAAGAGTTATTGACATATACTAGAATATTCGCCAAATCAGTATAAATTGAGAACACTGTATTTTGCCATTATGTAGCCGTGTCGTTCGTTAAAGTTAGATAAAACAGCATTTCAAGTAAATGAGCGTGAATTCCTGAGATAGCTGAGGAAGGGCAATCATGTTCCCACAAGATCTCGACGCCGCTCTAATTAGGAAAATTGTACGGACACGTAAATTAATTATCTAATAAATATTAATTAATCAAACTACAAAAATTGCTGTTGCACCAATTACGGTGAGGTGTTTTCACTTAAGTTATATCCATGTTCCTTTTTGTACGTGCAACAGCAAATTAAATGTACAATAAATTATTTAGCGCTGTTAGCCAGCAATTAAAACAGGAAAGTGCATTTATCTCGCGGTAAGATATTAGTATAAACGTGTTCCACGAAATTAAATATTGAAACAGCTATAAATAATCTCTTAATTTGTAAAGTTAGATGAATATTGTAAAATAATTGAATAAATCTGTTCTGAATAATTGTAAAGTTAATTAATAATTTTGTAATTTTTTGATATTGTTACAAAGACAATCAAGCGCTGTTGGGACTCTGCTGGTAGGAAAAGGTTGATGATTATTATTTTTTGTATCGTTGTGACAAACAGCTCACTCCAAGCTTCACCCAAGACGAATATTTTGATTGGGCTAATTTTATAAGCTGCATTAATGAGATTTTGTGATAGGGTGAATTTTAAGAAGATAAGAGAAAGCACGAGAAAAACCGGTCTGCCAGCATTTGACCAATGAAATAATTTCCGTCTACAGCCTTAGATTTAGATTTATTGTTGTTTCCATTAATCCTCGATTGAGGAAATAGGATACGTCATACATTAAAAATTAAAAATGAACAAAATAAAGTACATAATTAAAGACAAATAATCTTAAAATAAATTAATAAAAGAAAATGTATATAGACAAAAGTCAATATAAATACAACACGGACACACGATGTCACACACACACTGGGAAACACAAACAAGCACACACTGAGGAACACGCAATGGAGTTTTAACTACTTGGAGCTCTGCGACCAGGAAACTGTCCTTCCCTCTGTCGTAGCTCCAGGCAATACATGAAACAAACAAAAGAGCAGAAAACACTGAATATAAATTTTAAAGATATGTGATGTACCATTTTACAAGGCAGCTCATTCAACACTGTTTGCAGGAACCTTGATTTTAATACTAGAAGGACGATCAAGAAAATCCTGTACCGAGTAAAACGCACCATTTAAAATAATAGTTTTACTCTGCTTCACGAAGCTTTTGTAGGTACTATTTTTAACCTCTGGCGGAAGGCTGTTGTATAAAATTATCCCGGTATTGTGAATACTTTTCTGGTGTAGAGCAAGGCCATGCTTGTCCGACCTTAGAGCTGAACGATTTCTGGTCGCGTATTCATGAAACTCGCCATTTCTTTGAAACAAATTAGTGTTCCGCTTTACAAACTTTAATATTTCATAAATATATATTTGCAAACTATTGAAGAAAGGTTTGCAACTCGATCTAGAATTCGTGCTATAAAGTATTCTAATTTCACGCTTAAGTAACTTAAATATTTCATTACTCCTGGAGCAGTTTCCTCAATTAGAGATGCCATAGCTCATAATTGAATGAAAATACGCGAAATAAATCATTTTGACGTACTTTTTGTCAACGTGTTGCATTATTGTTCTCAGAGAATAACAAGCTGAACTCCAGCAAGCAGATCTATATGGTCATTCCACTTTAATTTATCGTCAATCCGAAGGCCGAGGAAAGGTGCATTAGCTGAGGAGTTGTCTACGGGTCTATTACTAGCATCAGCACTAAACTGAACTAACATAGTCTTATGTAGGTTAAGGGATAATTTATTCACGTTAAACCAAATATTTAGACCATTCAGAGCGTTGTCTACTTTCTTAATCAGATTACCGAAGCTTTTATCTGCAATAGTTGTATTTGTATCATCCGCGTAGCGAATCGATTTTAGAGGATTTACGTATCCTGGAAGATCGTTTATGTACAGAATAAAAAGTAAAGGCCCAAGAATTGATCCTTGAGGAACTCCACACGTAATAAATTCCCAATCGGATAAGTGAAGTTGGCCGTCTTTGGTTTCAATTACGACTTTTTTGCGGATTGTAAGATACGATCTTAGTAAAAGTGACGCATTTCATCGAATTCCATAATATTCCATCTTTTTTATTAATATTTGGTGATCTACGGTGTCGAAAGCCTTAGAGAGGTCAGCAAAAATGCCAGCTACCTTCAGTCCTACATCCAATGAAAACTGTCAAATCGCAGAAATAGTATGTGGAATAATTTTAACAGTTGCATTTATTCAATTTAGATAACGTAACAATAAGAAATTTTAAGGATAAGGTTTCAATATTGAGCCTGTTTCGCAATTGAACCATTTAGTAGACTCGTGCTATAATGAACTATGGGGTTAAACTGGAATAAAAATAATTTTCTTTTTACCCTTAGAAGACAAGCCTCCTCTATTTCCTATTGATCAGCGTATTACAAGGTCACTTATAAATTCCATTCAGCCTTTATTCGTCCTACCATCAACTATCAGTTTCTCTTTCATTCTCATAGCAGTTCCTCACAACGACTCTTGAGCCTTCTGTTTTCTGCAGCGGCTTCTCTACTTGTCTCGTTTCACCCAACTAGCTATCTTATTCAGTGTAGGATATTTTCTTCTTTCAACTATACGAGATTGGTCTGAAAGTTTCTGACGTAACAAAGATACAAAGTATTTTTTAAATCTTCAGTTTCTTTTTCTGTACAGTCTCCTAAGTCTATACACATGTCCCCCCAGCTATGATCCGTCAAAACAGTACTCTGCGTCTTCCTCTACAAAGTAACTGTTTATGAAAGTGACGGCCGCCTCATTTCATGAGAATTTCTGTCTTTCATAGCGCAACTTTTAGCTTAGGGGACAAAAAATCGTTTGTGGCTATATGTGGTGAATGAGGAGGGTAGTCAAGCAGTTCCGACCGTAATTCGTGGATTGTTGCCATGGCAACCGCTGAGGGGTGAGACGGTGAAACAATTTTTTTTTCAGCAAAGTTGGCCGTTTCTCCGAAAATTATGCTTCGATTTTTGGCAACCAATGATGAGTACTCCTGTAACCATTTTTTTCTTTTTCAATATAATCGATTAAGATAACTCCATGACTATCTGAAGATGCCATCACTTTCCCAGCCGAATAAAAAAGTTAGCTTCATTTGTAACCGAATACCCCTTCCTAATCCACTAATCGGTTAAAGTGGTGTGTTCCGGCTTGATGTACAACAATTTGTTAGCCCCAAAACTGATTTATTGAGCCTAAGCACAGTGATTGAAATGATCATTCCTACACGTTTTCGTCCTAACGCGTGGACAGCTTTCTCTAACCTAATTCAATATTAATTATGTAAAAATATTCTTTGAACATATAACGTTTGCTAACGCTCACTTTAATTCAACGATTATCCAGCACCATTTGGTGAGCATCAGCGATGTTGTCGTCAGTGGTTGCAGTTTTTGGACGACCCAAACGTTCACCGTCTCTTAAGCTGGTACGGCCACGTTTAAATTCCGATGCCGCAATTTCTCAGTGGCAATCGATGATGCAGAGTCATCGTACAAGGCGTCTAAATCATCTTTTATTTGCGCAGGCATACAGCCTTTCAAAAAAAATTATTAATTGACAACTTGATATGGTGAAGAAGGGAATGTTGCGATCCCACAGAAAACTCCTCAGCCGTCATTTGGAAGGACGTCAGAATAGTACCCAATATTCTGACCTACCTGATGCACGTTTTCTATTGTTTAAACTGCATCACTTAGGTAAATTATAGGGCAGGATCCTTAAACTATATCCCGGGGGCGCTGGACAACCCTTGGCTACCTTCCCTTTTTCCCCATTTCAATTCCCTTCCTATGGTGTTAAAGGGAAGGTGCCTGTTTTAGGATCACAATCATGTAGCCTGTTACCCAAAAAAATACTCCCTTTTACAAAAAGGACAGGTTGATTCACTCAAACAATTGTCACAGAACAACAGCGAGTCAAAATTGGATTAAAATTTTTTCAGTGCTTTTCCAAAGATGCTCAAACACAATCTCCCGACTTTTGTCGTTGACTGCTAACATATTTATGTTGAGGTCAGAAACTTTTCAGACGACACTCATGCAGATGTTTCAGCGTGAATCCAACATAGTTGAGGTTCATAAAACTGACAATTCTAATTCTTTTGACAACTTATTTTTTATGATTTACCAGAAAAAAGTGCATTTCTTTTTCTTTTAAACAATATACATTGATTTTAAAAAAGTTGATATTAACTGTCTGTTTTTTGCCTAATATAATTGAAATGTCTATGAAATGATATATTTCTATTCAAGTTTTTTTGTTTAATGGTAGGACAGTTTAACTCCTTTTCATATTTGGTATTTAATTTTAGATGTATATTTAGTTGTTGAAGATTAAATGACGAGTAACTAATGTGATTGTTAAGGAACAATCTGTGAACTGTTCTTAAATTATACACTATGTATACAGTGCATGCAGTTTCAAATATAGAGAGAAAATAATGTTCCTGTATTTATTTACTTATTTGGGAGATAATAGTTAATCTGGAGCAGTTAAAATAATAAACCAAATTTATTACCGCAAAATCTTAATGCGACTCATTATTCTAACAAGTTAAATCAGATGATAATTGTGAGTAGGCTGTTTAGTTGTCTTCTTTACTTCCCTCACTCATTCATTCACTCTCCCTCAGCATCTGTTCATCTGAAGTAAATAGCTGTTAGTCAGCTGTTTTCAACAGATGCTGCGCGTTTAGCGGTTGTTTCAGTCAGTTACAAATGTGTCAACTGACACTGATAAGCGCTGTAAACACTTCTCGCAGTCTGGCGGAGCGAAAAACAAACTACATCACTCGTTAATTCCGAGGAATGTCACAACACAATACACGGCCAGTATTATCTTCTTCTAGGGGGAAAATTCACTCCAGGGGTCTGACAAACATAAATCAATTGCAATATCTTTTATAATATACAATCTGTTCGTTGAAAATAAAGTATTTAACATATAACAGTGATTGTAAAAAAAATAAAAATTCTCCTCTCCCTATTTCAGAGGTGTCCTACTTTTTGCCAATTTTTTGTCAGACGAGTATATAACTCCATCACATTTTATAGCGTCATACTTTCATGGTTATGGGTTGGTAAATAGATATGAGGCGACTAAAACGGACGACCTTAACGTAGTTAAATTAATTAACGCCACTTTAATGAAACACCAATCTACTAAAGTCAAGAACGATGTTCCTGTACGGGAGGGTGTTGGGTCCTTGATGCTCGTTTGGTGAAGATAACTCTGGACTACAGTGGTTGACACTGAGAGCGAGATCAGCTTGGATTCTGGAATTGTCTGTTCTCTCCGTTTTCCAGAAGAACTATGACTTTTGGACATTCATTATATTTATTTATAACTAGCTGGGGACCCGACGTTGCCCGGGTATTTATTTATATTATCCCGGTACATTATTCAATTCTTGGTCAAAACATGAACTTACCAACATAGAAAACATCACAATATCAACCTTAAATATACTCCCAGTATCTCAAAAAAGTAAAAAAAAAACCTCCTGATTCAATAGTATTGTTTTCAGTACTCTAACAGAATAAAATATCTTCCCTACTTAAGGGATCAATTTTTTCTTAAATCGCATATTAAAGGTGATAATGTAACACAGCGATCCCCTTTACGCCGGTTTTGACACCAAAGTCGATAATTTTCACGTGATTCATTTCCACCCCAACCCCCTCTCTTGCTGAAAGGGGTTGAAGCCATACACAACTATTGTCGGGGAAAACACTATAAAAGCAACTGACCTCAAGTATTCTTTTCGACACAAATATGAGCCTTTATTACATGTACAAATCCCACCAATTCCGCCCCCACTCTCTAGGGGAGTCGTTCGGAAGTCGTGCGCGTACAAACATTCGGCGATTCATTTTTAATACCGTGTTATTAATTAATCTGGCCGTAACTAATGAAAATTAAGAAATAAACATCCCGCTGAATGGTGATTATCCAACAGTACGATGGCTGCATAGCTACTCAAATCTGTAAAGCAATATCGGAAACATAGGATCCTTATACCTTTTTTAAAAAATTTCTTTTAAACAAACCTTATTCTGACAATAAAGAACACGACAAAAAATAATTATCCAATTTCATGGATATATATATACATATGAATCGACGAAATATATGTACGCGCATAACTTCCGAACGGCTCCATGAAATTGGATAATTATTTTTGTCTTGTTATATATATATATATGTCACTTCCCCTTTATCTTCCAAACATTTAACCAACTGTAAATAGCGGAGGTGGCTATCCCTACTCTCCGCCTAAATTGTGTAGCGAAGAATAATCACAATCTTGCTCAGGCTAATTCGTCGGTTTAAGCGTGGGGGTATTCGGTAAAGTTAAAGTGATGAAAAAAAATAAAAAAATAAATAACAAATCAACAACCAAAAAAATTCTTGCTCTTGCAATTTCCTATGTTTAGATAATTGATGCTTCTGATAGGGCGCCACCGCTTCTTTAAGCAGAATTGAATACACACGTATAATAAATCAAATAGACTGATAATAAAGGAACGAAGGGAATGTAACGAAAGAACTTACACAAATTTACGAAAGAGAAACACAATTAAAATTAATTTTTGACTGAAGTTTTTTGGCCACAACAAATCTATCGACCGACAGAAAGTTTCCACAATCACAGATGGAGATGATATTTCTTTTTC
Source organism: Eucriotettix oculatus (assembly GCA_034510155.1). Taxonomy (NCBI): domain Eukaryota; kingdom Metazoa; phylum Arthropoda; class Insecta; order Orthoptera; family Tetrigidae; genus Eucriotettix; species Eucriotettix oculatus. The sequence goes on from CM067382.1 coordinate 10,890,959, forward strand.
TTTTCACAACACTTGTCTGTTGGCCAATCCGATGGACGAGGATTCTCCTCAATCCTACGTACGGACCATTCCAACGTAGGCCAGTTGTTGTCACCTGGAGTCAATCTCGTTCGGCATATGCAAATATTGAATTAATATTTGATCCTCAAGTATTACTGTCGTCCAGCCACACTGCAATCAAAACTCGCTCCTCCTCGGTCTATATCCGCCCAATAATCAATGGATCATCTCTCTCTTTCCCTCCGCCGTTCCTCAATTATTTTCCAAAGCATCAACAAGCATTGAGATAAAAACTCTTTGATAAAATTAATGTTCGTTAAAGGATTTTAGAAATCCACAAATAATATCCCACCGAGAAGGAACGAATATGAAAGAAATGATAATTTTTATTTTATTTAATTTAGCTTAAAATTTTACGGTAACAATAACTGATACCACAGCCTCATCCCAACAATCACCTTACGTAACGTAAGACGTCATTGGAAATGTGGATTGGCTGCGAGAAACTTTTCGAGAAAATTACAAAAAGCAAACATATTTACCAAAAGGAACGGGTCGTTACAATATATATCTTAAAATTAGCTTTAGAGGGAAATGTGTGGTGTAAGAACAAGGTTGGAATTCTTCGTCAAAAAACTGAATTATAATAAATTTATATAAAATATACATTCATACAGTTACAGAAACCCTCCCATGGTTGGTTCGCCTGACTCGGGACCATGGGGATACGAACCTTTGATTGATAGTGCAAAGCTGCCATGAACCCCACATGGAATTTTGAGTGTGTTCTATTTGATTGTTACTCGTGTTACGAAATTCAAAGATTATTCAATGCTACAGTACTGAAAAAAGAAACTTACGCCTCTAGAAAGCTATAACTTATTTTGACTTTTGGAGAGTCATGGAGTTTATAATAAATAGGCGATAGATCGAAACAAGTTTAATTTTACTTTATATGTAAGTCATGCACCAAAGAAAATGAAATAGCACTTAAGGGCACGTTATTCGAGCGATTATTACACAATAAAACACGATGAGACGATATTTGTCGAGAGCCTACGCACTACAGTGGACCTTGACCCTGACGTTTAGACCTTATTCCTCGAGACATATGTTTTCTATTAGACAAAAATCTCGTCATTCTAATGACAACTAGAAAACGATATCTTGTGTCCCTATCAACGATTTATACCTCTCAAAAAGCTTTGTCCTTTTTCACTTTGGCGCCAGGTTTGCTGCACCAATATTGTCTACAAAGCTGTAAATCGTCTGACTTGTTAACTCTCATGGCGACATGCAAACTACAAAATATAAATACCGTATGTATTTTATTTATCTCTGGAGGATCAATTGAAAATGATAAAATAGCACTATTTTTTTCGGCAACTTTGTGGGCACAGGGACGAAATTTTCTTAAATATTTGCTATTATTTTCGTAATCTACGTATTGGAAACGAATTTTCAGGGTCTATTCTCTTAAGTGCCACAATACTGAAGCTCAAATGTGGCACTTTTGAAACGTCGTCGACTCCGACGATGAAATAGCGCGTACCTCAGTCAGAAATGCATATTTTTAACTGAAATTTTGCATATGTTCATCTATGGCTTCATAGTAAAAACTATCTCAATTTTATCAAAATCGGAAATGGTCGCGCGGGATTCGTCCCTCAAATCATGACACTTGGCATGGAATGACCCATGTATATATATATAATGTAAAGGGACTTCTCATCCGAAAAACAGACAGGCTCAAGGATGTAATGCGTCACTTTTAATCGTTCAAAGCGCCTCGTTTGGCCACCACTGCTCTAGATGTAATTTCATTGTTACTAGTATTCCTCTTGAACTCGTTATCAACAATTTCTGAAGATCCAACTCTTAAGAATCAGACTGAAATTAAATCTGCCATCAATTTCACAAATTAATAATCAATTTTATCAGATTTTTTGGTTTCTTTTTTATCTCCAGTACAGTTATTAATGAGAACCTTTTCACTGTTACTGCCAAATCTTGTTTAGTCCTAGGCAATTTAAATTGGTATGTTACAGTAATAAATCATTAATTTTGTTTCTTGGTCGACAAATCATACTGAAAGAATGCCTCAAGTTCTTTGATAATCCGTAAAATTTTATATTGTTTTTAAGAAATTTGCTGATCATTTCAGGTTCTTGTAAACTTTGAGTTAATTCGATAATAAATATTAATTCCAAATTAATCTTCGCATACATCTATTAAGCCGAGCCCTTCCCTAATCATATTAATTGTACGGTTCAGGTTTCCTCAGCCCATGAAAGTATTCAATAAATTAGCAATACGTTTTATAAGAAATATTGTTGTATTACCTAAATTTTTGATATGGTGGAGCAGAGATGTGAATCAATATCCAATGTATGTAGGTAACCTTACGTGCATCGTCCTTTGATTATAATCAACAACTTGAGTAGGCCACTAATTGAAGCACTTTGAGCTAACGTATAGTTAATGATTCTCTGCCTCGAGTTGACTGAGTGTACGTTATTATAGATTGGAAGGGAGACTATATAGGCACAGAGGCGATGCTTCTACGTTACACTTTGATAAAAACACACCTTAGTTAAAGAGAACATTTCGTTAAAGATGCCAGGGAAATCATTAACATTTACCCGCTTTATGATTCAATTCTACATTTCATCAATAAAACCGTCGGCGAGAACGTTACTTTAAAAAAAATTATGACGTAATAACCACTGCCATGACTTAGCATCTCAATCGAGCCAAGATATATACTAATACCATAAATAAGCACATATTTACAGATAAATACATCGACAAAATTATATTTATAAGCAGAAGGTTATAATAAATATATGGGGGATACTAAATTTAATAATTAAGAAATATTAAGATTTTATGATAATATCAATAAAGTATTTACTTTTAAAAAACCAAACATATAATTTCTTGTTGATAGAGATTGCTTAGTCTGGCCAAAATAACAATAATTAAAACTATTACAAGCAATTTTATGAACATCCTTATGACAATCAAAGTATTTAGAACACCTTTGTGTTTTATACAAAATAAGATAATTAATTAACGGATCTGAAAATTATTGGATTCCTTGGATAACATTAAATTTAGTAGATAGATGATCATATATAAGCAACATACAGCAAATTTAAATTTTAAATCTCATTAACATTTTCCTGTTCAAAAATATTGTAACTAAATCACTCGTTTAATTTGGATAATACTATTATTTTAGACAGGAAAATAAATTGTAATAAGTAATTTACTTCTGAAATATTTCTCATTAAATACAATAAATTTTCTGTTAAATTAAATGTATGATGGCTTATTAAATTGTTTGCTTGTACCATCTTTGAGCTACTATTTCTGTTCATATTGCTTCAGTCTTTTTTAAATACTGACAAGGACCATAAGTGTTGGTCAAAACGTCTATAAATTTATAATTTCATCTAAAAACAAATTTATTTAATTGTTTGTTATTCGGCTGGTTAATTCTTCTTTTATGTATGCTTTATAGCGACATTATTTGTTCTTATATTGTAATTTGTTAGGTTTAAGTTAATTTTAACTACTTGATTACTCTATATCCTTGAAAATGATGAAACCATTGCATGCATACTGAATTAAATTAATAATCTCTATTAATTTAATTAAATAGTTTTAATTACATCTGTTACTGAAGGGATTGAGAACTAGTCATGTCTCAAAAATGATAATTTGTCCTCCTGAGAACTTTTAGTTTAACGTGATTTGTAATGTGTTTTTTTTTGTTGAGCCATTTTCTTGGAGAATTAGTTTTATTAATCCATACTTCATCCAAAAAATTAATACAACGATTGAAAAAGAATTAAATTATAGTCTTCAGGCAAAAATTATTTTTTTGTTGGAATTGTGTGTATTAAGCTCGGCGCTGCTCCAATTGGGCTTCCCGTTCAAAAAGAGTTGGAGTGTTGGTCCCCCTGGATTTTAAACTGATTGGAAATCCAACTCATATTGTCACTCAACATCCTTTTGTTCATCTCCACTAGGAGCACGGTTTTGTAGTGGCGTCAGATAACTATTTCTCCTCCATTCCAAGCTTGTGGCACACTTCAGTGGGACAATCCGAAGCGGAACATAATAGGGGGTGGGGGAGAGGGGAGCTTCACAGACCCGCCTCCCCGAATGACGTCAAATTGAGTGACCTTGAAGTGTATACCTAACATCGGCATTGTTATTCTACTGACGTCACTTGTTGAGCGGAAAAGTTTTCGTGTAATGAGACATATTCGAGTGATGTGCCGGGACTTTTCCGGTTGTCGGCAGGTTAAAGACGTGTACATGTTAAAAAAAATTATTGCTGTGAATGAAATGGTACTCGTCTGTTAATTGTTTATATGTTTGGTATTCAGTCACTACTGTATGGGGCGTCCCGTCGTTCTGACAAATGTGGGTCATTCATAACCATGAACGTGAAGTGTAAACTCGTGTTCTGTGCTCGACCGTACCTCACATGCTGACAGAGCAATTTATACATGAACATGAATCGTTGGAGACATAAATGTGAACGAACGATAAAACGCAACAAACGGAAATATAAGATAAAATTAACTTTGAAAGTATTATCCATTGTGCTATAATTTTATCAACTTTATTAGAATAAATCTGGAGTTGGTTGTGGTCTGTCACGTCAACGGAGTGCATTAACTACAGCTTCCTGTGAAGGAGCACACACTCCCTCTCTGTGGAATCACGTAGCCATGGAGATCACGTGATACGCAAGTCATTCTCATGCAAACCCCATACACGCAGTGTGTTGACACTGGAGAATCCTTTGAGTTCTTATTCTTACCAAATAAGTTGAGTGGCAGACTGGGAAGCGAATATAGAATTTTTTTGTAGTGACGAAGTACTTGTATGTATAAAAATTATAAGAATTTGAGTGTCTTAATTATAAGCAGACAAGAAATAATGACAAATATAACCAAAAATTTGAAAGCTTCCAAAACCAATTCTTTTAATAAAACGTTAGAGACTGTTTATAGTTGTCTAATTCATCCACGTATAGAGCAGTCTTTTGACACAACAATATTCTTTTTCAAAAGAGGTTGTGACTTAAACGTCATATATATATAAGAAAACGCGTTCTTAGCGTTCTTACTCGTAATACTTTCATTCTTAATCTTTTTAATTTATTTATATAAAAATTTTAATGAAATATCATTTATAAAAATTAATGAAATTACAGGCATAATATTATAAAGAAAATACAATGAATAACCAAAAGTCAGAAAGGGAAGAATTTTAATGAAAGGTGAGAAATTACGGCGAAAATTGGTCAAAATCAAACAGTATTGATTAATTGAATTATGTCACGACGTTTTGTTCCTATCATTGGAACCTCTTCAGATGTGAAACAATCTATAAAATAAGTATAATTTAAATAATAATGTCTGAATAATAATACAAAGATGCGTTGGGTTTATACATTTACCCAAACGTAAACCAAAAAGTTGTCATCCACACAAATAGCACAAGATTTCTTTTAAAAATTGTAAGTGAAGCAAAACTGTCCCCATGGCTTTGTTGAACTACTGACAAGGAAAATACAATATTTCCGCGTTCTTTTCATGAAGGATTATACCGGCTAGAAAGTCCTTTACTTTTCGGGAGAATTTCGTGTGTCGTTTTGAAAATTGTTTAACAATAATATTTTATAAAATACCGTTTACAAAATAGCAGTTTTATGTTTATACAATTAAAAATTGTTGTTAAAGAAGACAATCAGAAATTTTATTAAAGTTGTATCCTTTTTATATTTGTATAGGAAGAAGGGGTTACTAATAAGTCAAGAAAAATAGTTGATTTCTCTGTGTAAAATTTTAACATTAAATCAGTCCAGATTATGGTTATTTATGTGAGTGTTTTTGACACCACAGTTTCTTTGTTATTATATATTGTTTTGTGTTCCTTAATTCTCTTCTTTAACGATCTTTTGGTTTGGCAAACGTAACAAAAGTTACAGTCTAAGCAATTTATCTTGGAAACGATGTTATGTTCTTCGTAATTGTTAATGTTGTCGTTGAGATTGTAGACAAAGTTTAATTGATTAGTGGCCCTGAAGATAATTTTGATACCGTAATTTTTTAGTAAAGATTTAAGTTTTTCATACATGTGTTCAAAGGACGAGAGTATTATGAATGTTTTTATTCCGGGGACCTATTGGTCTTTGGGGTGCTATAGTGGTTTGTTTAAATTTTTGCAGCCCAATTTTGGTGTATCTATAGATAAACTGAATGGGATAGGAGTTATTTTGCAGATTATTTTGAACAATTTTAAGATTATCTGTGTTATTTTTGGTGGGTTTTATAGCTTTTTCCCTCAAATTGTATATCATGGCTATTTCTTTGTGAAGAGGTGTGATTAGTTTAGGATTCTTCCGAGGTAGGTGATTTTTCTATACCATTTAGTATGTCATGTTTGGTTTGGACTATAACTATGAGATCTAAAAAATTTAAGGATTTATTTCTCACGTGTATTTCTCGAGATATAGTGAGAAAAATTATCAAATTTAAATTAATATAAATCGACGACTCGTCCACAACTTTCGGAACTACTTCTGATATGTCTACAAAGAATGATAAAATTATGTATATATAGTTAAATATAAATGCATAAATTTTTTATGATGTAGTTACTTGCAAATTAAATATTATTGAAATTTAGTATTACTACCATTACATTTACGTCCGAAGAGAAGGAAAACAATGCCAACGAAACCCTTTCTAAATCTATATTGTTGGGACCGATTTCCTTTCAAAATGGGTAGAATTACATTTCAAGACTGCAAAACTAAATCGTAATATAACAAAGTTATTTATTGAAATCAAATTAATATCATGGAAAACATTTTTAATATTTCATAATAAATTTCGTATCCTCCCAGATTGGGTTTAATTACTGGATTTTTGAAAATAATTCATTCTCAAAGAATAATTTGTCAAATACAGGACGAATAATTCAAATAATAAAAATCAATACAATATCGTAATCGTTAAATAATTTAAAAAGAGATATACGTTTTTATATCAGAAATCGTCATAGCTAAAATACACTGTAGCATTTACAACTTCTTAATATACCAAATAACTGAGTTTCAATATCAAAAACTTGCTTAAAATTACTAATATACCTGTATAATATTTAAATAGTATACATTCAATTCAGATTATTAAATATATTTTAGCACATTAAACTTGATTGTAGGCTAAAGGAATTTGTAATTATTTCGTACTTGAAGTTGAGTTACGTTTCTACTTGTCAGATCTTTACAGATTCTGGTTGAAGACAGAAATGAAGCTCTTATCAAATCTTTTCGGATTCCAACCAGGGTACTTGATCTTACAACTTGACATCACACAGTAAATATGATTACTATTAAATATTGTAACATGAAATCGGTTCCCAGTGTCTATGGTAGTAGAGCCGACCCAGACAGATTATTGGCGATTCCCTTTGAGACAAACTGCCAGAAGGTCCCATTATCGTCCATCCACTACACACGCGGAAAAAGCATAATTGGTAATCGGAGAGAATGAGTTAATTCATGGCGATACAAGGACAAGGAAAGTTTGATAGAAGGTCGGCTGCAGGAGGAGGACCTGTTAGGCCTCGAATAAGTTACTGTCGTCATGGCAATGAGACATTGAACCGTGATGATAAACATGTTGAGTTATCTGCGGGACACGGAAGAAGACGTACAAATGCATGAGAATTCTCATACAAGTTGCTGCCGCACCTGATAGAATTCAGATTAGTCTTATTATTGTTAAACGGAATTGGAAAATGTACGATATAACTAGTGAAATTCGAAAAGCAACTTCAACTATGCACTTCGGAAACTATTTTTTTCAACGCTCAAAACAAAGTTGTTGTTTTTTAATTAATTTTGGTAATTTGCATTCAAAATTACCCGTCGAGACAAATCACGCATTGATAAAATACAGAATACAGAAGCCCTACAGACACGGTATCGTTTAATTTTCATACAAATAATATTATTGATTGAACTCAAATAATTCAGAGAATCCCAAATATTATTTTCTGATCCATAATTGAATAAAACGGGTCAAGTCGTTCATCAGGAAACTTGGTACCTCAGCCTGTTTCACGACAGCCGTGTTCAAAAACTGCAGTGTCAATAAGACAAGTCTGACGACGGGCGGTTATCCACCCACGCATCAGACGACGCCGAGACCAGAGTAAGAATATTACGAGCCTCATCCATCTTACGACGTCAAGAAGAGGGGGCGTGTGAGGAGTACCAAAGTGACTCGTCCCGTCATGACGGAGACGCGGATATATGACGCGGGCCGACGCTCGATACAATGCACGTGTCTGGCTCCGGACACCTCAAACGTTCCTCAGAACAAACAATATGCACTCCATTACAAATAAAAATTCTAGTAACCTGACCAATGGAGACATCGATGCTTCTCAAAATAATAAAGATACCTATGAAAACTATAATCAAATGGCCACTTTTATATACGATGCAGAAGTTTCATTCTACTATGGCATTTCGTCCTCAATTTTACGATTTCACAAGGTAAAAAGGGAATATAAATAAATTTATTTATGACTACAGAAACAAGAATCGTACTACAAGAAGAAGAAATAAAAACCTTATGCTTTGCCGACGATATGGTCGTATTAGGGGAATCAGAAGACGACTTGGAAACCATAATAAATAGCATGAACGCGGTCCTGGAGAAAAGGTTCAATGTGACGATTAATAGAGGGAAACAAAGATAATGGAGTGTAGTTTGGGAAACCGTGGAATAACAAAGATTGTTAGATTGGGAAGGGATATTTTTACGGGAGATTAGGAATTTTGCTACTTTGGAAGCGTAATAACTGTTGGTATGGAGCGTGGTGATATGTGGGTGCCAAACGTAAACGATATAAATTTCGGAAAAGAAAATAATAGAAGCCTTTGAAATGTGGTGCTATAGGAGAATGCTGAAAACCAGCTCGGTAGATAGAATCACAAACGAAGAAGTTCTGAACAGAATAGGGGAAAACCGAGTAATGTGGAGGACGTTGACTAAGAGAAGGGATAGATCAATAGGTCACGTTTGAAGACATGAGGGTCTTGTAAAATTAGCATTGGCTAAGAACAGAAGAGGGAGGCTAAGGATGGAATTCGCTAAGTAGATTAGGGAGGATGTGGTTTATGTTAGTTATCAGGAAATTAAAATGCTTGCGCAAGATAGATTAGCATGGAGGATTGCATCGGACCAGTCTTAGGACTGAATAACAGACTACATAAAAAAATTGTACAAATATTAAAAATTTTAAACGGCAATATTTACTAAATTATTTTAAAATAAATGAATTAAAAATAATTTTTAACGAAATATTACTTTAAATTTCTAATTTTTTAATCACTTTTGTGCCTGTATTTATAAACCTAAATAAATTTATATATTTTCCCATTTACCTCATGAATTCCAAATTTTGAGAACTGAACGTCGTCCTTGAATAAACTTTGAATTCTCAGTAGAAGCGGTCTCTTGATTTAAAAAAATACAGATAATGAAAAGTATATTGTAAACGATCACTACCAATATTTCCACTGAAATATTCTTTCTCCAATCCCCTCTTTTTACCATTTTTTATCACTTGATGGTTCGCAAATTACAAATTCACTCCAAATTAAAGTTAATTCTAAGGATTGGTTTTGAAGGATTTATGACATAAACCCCAAGGATTCTGTAGATAATTTTCCCAAATGAAACAAAAATCAGACGTTATATTTTTCTCGGCGTGGTTAACGTCTCAGATTTACATGATTTGGTTTTAAAATTACAATTCTGGATCTTCTTAAAAATCTTCGTCCTTTGTCACTTGAGGAAACCTTTTTGATCCGCGTAACGACCAGAACCGAGAACAGTTTCGAGTTGGAGAGGCAACCCCGAGTTCTGATGACTACTTCACAGACACGGACCTGGGATTTAGTAGGGCTGTTTGCCCGCTCTTTAATAGCGGAATGGGCGTGGGAGGACTTTCTTCCACATCCTTTACGGCCACGCCATTACAATGAAAGTGATTCAACTCTTCCCCTCCAAGAAACTGTCGCTGAAACTTTCTCCTCTCGGTAGCTGTACAACCAAGTTGGTTTTTACGTGTAAGACGAACAATTCGTTTTAAATTCATAGTCGACTAACCTGCAATACATACCTATGTGGCTCACATAGCACAAACAAACCCGATACTCATTACGCAGAGCGACTGTAAAGATACAACATTGTAATCATTAATTACATTTACTTCGGTCGTAAATGTATATAGACTAAGAGTAAACACAATAAACAATAAACGGTTTAGTAAATTATTGATGTATGCAACACCGCATTACTCCCGAGACAATATTACTGGACCATTGCTTTTTGTTTTATTTATATTGACTCTTAAATTCAAAATTGATCCGTAAATGAATACCATTTAGGCCATGTATCCTTTGCAGTTGACAATTAATACCTTTCGTGAATAATGAAGTGTAAATTGTTCACTTTTGTAGTTGAAATCATTATTGCTTTCAAGGACTTCCCTTCGACGAACGTTTTTATTACTGGATATTTTTAAGTCGCAACAACCATATGCGACTGCCGGCCAGCAAGCAGGGGTGCCACCCTACTATAGCCTCCCGTTCCAATAAAATTTTGATTTCTCCCTGTACATTTTAGAAAATTGTACGAATTTTTGTTGCGTGACATCAGTGAAACTTAAATTTTATATTTATTATTTCAACCGTTATAAGAAAACCTTTGTCCCACTCTTCTGCAATGCTCTGTCCTATAGACAGTAATTAATTATTTTTTAAAAAGGAACAAACACAGATAATTAAAATTTTTGGATGGATTTGGAAGGGTTTTAAATGTTTTCTGCTACAGTGTCATACTATTTGAATCAATAGTTCAAAATCTATGACTTTTAAAATCGAGAAAAAATACAAAAATCCCTGACTTTTTCAGTTTGTTTCGCTAAAACGCAAGTAAAAAACTACTTTTAAAATTTTTCATTTACATATCCTGAAAACCCATTACATTCTGCGTAAATTGAGACCTTTTACAATAGCATAGGTCAATCGGAACTGTCGCAGTTGAAGTTTCAAACTCGGGGCTCGACTATTTTGACGACGACAGTAGCAAAATAATTTTTTTATTAAACATCTGTGGTTAATTTTTGATATTATTTTGACATAATTGTTTTTCATTTCTACGTTTGATGCATATTTTGTGTTGAAAGGCTCGAATGATTGAAACGATTTATCGACCTTTGGATATTATTTGACCTGTTTACGAGCAATTTCTTTGAGAGTGGCGCTGTAAGTTGACTGAATAAAAAGGTCTTTCACGCGGTGATTTCAATAATTTAATCCGTATTAGTAGCAGATGTCGCCTGTGTCACTCGCTCTGAATGTAGTCTTTGCTCTTAATCGGTCTGATGCAATTACTAATTAACGCGCGTGCCTCCCATCAGCGTGGCCGCGTTATTCGTCAAAGGATTAAATTTATCTAAACGTTGCCTCTGAAGACTATTTCAGCTGTGAGATATCTGTATGCGTATCCTAGACCATTCACACCACCAGGCTTACGTAATATATGCTGTTGATCTTGCTTTAAAAAATTTACGGGCGGAGAGAGAGAGAACGAAATTTGTTTGGCAAGATGAATTTATCTCGAGGGGTCGTGGCTGCTTCATTTCTTTTTTTCCTTTCCCCCGATAGCAATTTTTATCCTTTTGAGCTCTAAGGGGGAGGTCTGCACAAACCACTGTGGTAATGTTTACACCTGTACCATGGGGATTAATCCCCAGCAGCTTTTATTCTCTGAACTCTGAAGCGCCTAACACACACACAGAGAGAACAGTTCTGTCTCTCTCTCTCTCTCTCTGGCGCTACTTACCCGCAGTATTTCACGCTAGAACTACTTCTCATCCTCTTACAAAAACACATCTAAAAAAGAAATGCCGAAAGTAAGGAGGTTCTTTTACGCTTTTAAACTGCCTTCATTTAAGGTAGGCCGTTTGCGACTAATTTTTACTTGCAAGCGTGCTAATTATGTCGCGCAGAAAATTAATGTAATCCTTAGCAAAAATTGTAGAATGTCACTCACACGATGACTGCTGTTCATCTCCATCATAATACATCGCAAAAATGTTTATCTGTGTAAATAACGATTGTAATTAATCGCCAAATGCAGACAGTGTACATCATTACAAAAAATAGACCTCGACATTCCGTGGACCTCATTGGACGAGGTGAAATATTTGACTATACTTATACATAATGTAGTAATCCACTTATGAAGAAGAAGAAGAGCAGAAATGTCTTTGCTCCCATCTGAGCATAACGAGCGTCTTTGGAAGAGATGGATGTTTGCTGAAGGAGACTTGAGGAAAGGGAGCTCTTATTTTTAAGGAAGAAATGTTTAATTACATTGCAACAAGAATTAATAAATAGGCAACTCTAATAACAATCCGTAACAGGATTTTAATTTTAATATATTTTGCTTTTTGCAATGCTAAAACACTTAATTTATCCATAATAATATATTTTTATTTTGCACACATTAGTTAGTTTTTCTGAGAAATAGTAGTACGGTTAATTACAACAGGACGTCTGAAACAAAATGGAAATAACAAAAATATGACCAAAGAAAGTGTTTTATAAAAGAATCTTGGTTACTGTTTTATAAATTCAATTCACAGACAAAGATGATGATGTTTGATTAGGAAGACTATAGTTCAACGTAGCTGTTCTTTTTTCGAAAATATTTTCCTCTTTTAATCAAAAAATTGTAGTATATGTCTTGGCCTCTGTTATTCCAAATATGTCACTCATTTCAGCAACAAGGAAACTAATAGAGAAATATTTGTCTTCCCAAATAACTTCTAAACCTAAAAAATTTCAAAATTTTTATCATTTTTCCTATTCGTAAATTTCAACGAAACAGCTACACGAGTTTGGCCTACAATATCAATATAATTTAGGAATCTATCAATTCACTATACTTGATGTTGTGGTATTCAGTTCTAAGACAGTCCTCACGAAATCCTTCATGTAAACCTACCTTGCACAAGCCTTTTCAATTCGCAAACGATATTACATCCCTCATCCTGCATAATATGCTTAACGTATTCCATTCTTCGCCTCCCTCTTCTGTTTTTACAGCCCCCTCTCTCCCCGTCCACTTCCCTCTAATCCTAATTTTACAAGATCCTCGTGTCTTAAAACGTGGCCTATTAATCTATCCCTTCTCTTGGTCAACGTCCTCCATATTGATTCCCTTATCCCCTATTCTGTTTAGAACTCTTGTTAAAAATTTTATCTACCCATCTGATTTTCATCTTTCTCCTATTGCACCACATTTCAAAGGCTTCTATTTTTTTCCTTTCGGCAACTCCTATCGTCCACGTTTCGCACCCATATAACACCACGCTCCATAACAACATTTTTCGTAACGATTTCCTAATATTCACTACTGATTCCCCTAATACTACAAAATCATCGGCAAAGCGTAGGGTTTTTATTTCTTCTCCTTGCAGTACGAATACTTTTCCATATTCCGTTTCAATTTTCTTCATTGCCTGTTCTATATATAAGTTAAACAGCATGGGCGACCGACTGCATCCTTGTCTTACTCCGTCCTTGAAGACTGCTTTCTTTTTTTGATCTTCTTTTCTAATTACTGCTGCCTGTCTTCTGTAGAGGCTATGTATAAGCCTTCTTTCTCTATATTTTATTCCAGTGCCCTTCAAAATCCTTGATTGTGTGTTCCAGTTCACATTATCAAACGCTTTTTATAATTATACAAATTCCATTAACGTAGGCCGGTTTTTTCCTGCTTCTAAAATTAGCCGCAAAGCCAATATTACTTCTCTTGTCCCTACATTCTTCCAAACACCAAACTGATCTCCTAACTCGCATTGTATTTGGCGGTCCATACTTCTAAACACTATTTTGGTTATATTTTGCATGCATGAGATACTAAACTAATTGGTTTGCGCTGTTCGCATCTATCCGCCCCAGTCCTCTTCGGTATAGTTATAATTATGTTTTTACTAAACTCTTCCGCTATTATTCCTGTTTCGTAGATTTCGCAAACTATCCTGAACAGCCATGATATTGCTTCTTCGCCAGATGATATGGATAATAATTCCAAAGACCTATTAATCCTCATGACAATAATTTTAGCTGTCTATACAGGACAAAAAAGGAGCCTTGAAAACCAGAAGACATGTGAAAACTATGTACTATCACGAGAAGAAAATTTATTTTGAAATGCTAATACTGTGTATGACAAATATGATATCATTATAATTTATTTAATTATTGACATTAATTCAAATGATCACTGTCCAAAGTAATACAGAGTGATTCAGATGTGCCTTGGTATTTTTTTTTCAATTTCATTTGGTGAAGACGTTTACTCACATTTCATTTCGCTTGATGAAAACCGCGGAGTTGCAATTAATTGAACTCTAATCTTGTAACAGACATATTGAACAAATAATAAACTTGTATCTCAGTTCAAACACTTAATTGTACCGTTTTTAATAATTTTTAATGTAATTAATTTTTGTTGTTGTTCAACGCTTTTATAACATTATTTATTAATTGAGAGTGTTAATGATCATTTATTACGACCAGATATTACGACGTTCGTAATAATACAATAGCGGCGCTGACCTGTGTGTTAGCAATGGAAGCCGCCAGTACTAGGACAGTTGTCTGAAACGTCATTAATGACCGGTCTTATCCATATCCCAGTTGTGCATTGAGAAATTTGAGTTTCTGAATGACAGAAAAATAGGGGAATCATAGATTGTGAATGCCCGACTTTATGAACACTTATTTCCGGTGCAAAAGATTATTGATGAAGAGCAAAGTTGGGGTCCAATATTTGTATCCTAGCGTTCGAATGGTAAACATCGTATGTAAAAACAACTATGTAATGATTATTATTTCTAAAAATATAAACTTCTTTCAACACTTTCATTTTATTTTTAGCGTGAAAGGTTCAAGAGCAAATTTTGACCGCTGTGAATAATTGTTTTTTGAATTTATTTCACATAGGAATTTAAAGTCTTTGTATCTTCCTATGAATTTGGAAGTGTCCACACTGCAGAATAGAAAAGGTTGCAGCGAGATAAAATCACAGACTGCTTCGGTACTCGGAAACAAGACAGACTGAATCGACGGTCGATGCAGCTAAGCCGGAAGATTCTTCTTCCACATTGCAAAAGCTTCCAGTTTCTGTCAAGACTCAAATCAATTATTACCTGCAGCTTAAAACAAAATTTCTGACTCTGCGACAACGCTTTCTAATTCTGCTAATTAAATCTCGAAGTTAATTAACTTGAGCGGTACGGATCATCACTATCCCGTGTCTCAGTTTCTTAGATGTCACTTTGATTCACTGCTGAAGTCTACAACTTTAACCAATTACAGAATTCGTTTTCCAACAAAAGGGGGATATTTAATCTAATCAGAAAAATCGTCTAATCTAACAACATTGTTACACGTGGTTTCACTGATTTAATTATTAAAGCCGACTGACAAATAAACAAAGATTAAAATCTAGAGTAAAAAATAATCCTGCATACAATTGTACTCGAATTTATTCTACATGCAATAATTATCAATACATTCAGTGATACTTAATGTTTATTTAAGAAATATAATAAAACATAATAACACATTGAATTGCTCCAAATGAATTCTTCTTTGTAGGCTATGAAAGTTAATTATCAGTTTAGGTTAGAAAATCTGGAAATTTAATCCATGCTCATCACTTGGTACTCGATCTCTCTGACCATCAAGTTACCCGGGTCAATTCCCGTTACAGGTTAGCTTTTCTATTCCCTATATAGACCTAAATGAACACATGTATACATGCAATTAGTGGGGTGGGGGTAGATTTAAAATAATTCACCTAAGGCTAATGAATAAAGCCTTATGCACATAAGACTTCCTGAGATTGTTAATACAATATCAAGCAATAAAAATAAGTCGTAATCAAGACGTACAAAACTAGAATTTTAACATTCTATGCTAATGTCGAAGCAAATAAAAACAAATAAGGTAAAAATTTTAATACAAACTTGTTTTTATATGTATGTCATTCCGTCTTTAAATTAAAATCTTAATTAATTAAGAGACTTCTCTAAGATGCCTATATTGATCACCAGGTAATTTTCTGAATAAATATTGACATTAAGTAGTCAAGCAGAAAACTTTATTAACGAGCTCTGATAATTAGATTTCTCTCAGGGCGTGGTTGAGTCCTACAGTCACTATTTTAATTTTACTTTTTCACCACCAATTCCGTCTTATTCTGTTCAATTACTGTTTTATGTACACATTGTCGTTATGGCGGTAACATTGTAACAGTATAACACTTACAACACTAGTTCTCTATTCCGCCGCGCCGACAACAATGTGTCTGGGTCAGCTTGACCTCCTTAAACGCCGAGACTCGATTTCACGTTACAAGAAATCGTATTCAAAAATACTGAATTTGATTACTCGTATCATTCACCTTAAGAGGTCCTAATGTGTATGTCATTGTGAAAAAAGTTGTTTATGAATAAATTGTAATTTTATCCAGCACGCATATAGGAGAATACTGTCAGATAATTTTCAATCTTAACAGTTTCTTCACTTTTGTAATTAAAAATAACTAATTTCTTTATACAGAATATTTCTACGGTGAATAGCTATCTAGCCTTTGATCAAGTAACGTTGAATTTAAAATTAAGATTCAGAACGGACGGTCAAAAATATAAAATTCTTGGTTTGTCCACTCCAAGCTTTAACGTGTCTAAATACAAAATTTTCAACGTGATTCGATTCGGATCGATAAATGTTAATACAGGGTGTTCATAAAAAATGTCCCTTTTATAGAGGTTAATAGCGTCAACTGTACGCTAACTAGAGAGTTTAAAACAAAATAAATATATTTTTCCGACGGCGCTACGGCCCATTTAGGGCCTAGGCCGACAGAGCTGACTTCGGACTGTCATTTTGCATGACACTTTCCGAAAAAATAAATATCTAGAGTTTAAAATAAAATAAATACCTAGAGTAAATGTCTAGAGAGTCCGAATTAAAATAAATGTCTAGAGAGTCCGAATTAAAATAAATGTCTAGAGAGTCCGAATTAAAATAAATGTCTAGAGAGTCCGAATTAAAATAAATGTCTAGAGAGTCCGAATTAAAATACATATATAGAGTCCGAATTAAAATACATATATAGAGTCCGAATTAAAATACATATATAGAGTCCGAATTAAAATACATATATAGAGTCCGAATTAAAATACATATATAGAGTCCGAATTAAAATACATATATAGAGTCCGAATTAAAATACATATATAGAGTCCGAATTAAAATACATATATAGAGTCCGAATTAAAATAAATATATAGAGTCCGAATTAAAATAAATATATAGGGTCCGAATTAAAATAAATATATAGGGTCCGAATTAAAATAAATATATAGGGTCCGAATTAAAATAAATATATAGGGTCCGAATTAAAATAAATATATAGGGTCCGAATTAAAATAAATATATAGGGTCCGAATTAAAATAAATATATAGGGTCCGAATTAAAATAAATATATAGGGTCCGAATTAAAATAAATATATAGGGTCCGAATTAAAATAAATATATAGGGTCCGAATTAAAATAAATATATAGGGTCCGAATTGAAATAAATATATAGGGTCCGAATTAAAATAAATATATAGGGTCCGAATTAAAATAAATATATAGGGTCCGAATTAAAATAAATATATAGGGTCCGAATTGAAATAAATATATAGGGTCCGAATTAAAATAAATATATAGGGTCCGAATTAAAATAAATATATAGGGTCCGAATTAAAATAAATATATAGGGTCCGAATTAAAATAAATATATAGGGTCCGAATTAAAATAAATATATAGGGTCCGAATTAAAATAAATATATAGGGTCCGAATCAAAATAAATATATAGGGTCCGAATCAAAATAAATATATAGGGTCCGAATCAAAATAAAGTATAGGGTCCGAATCAAAATAAAGATATAGGGTCCGAATCAAAATAAATATATAGGGTCCGAATCAAAATAAAGATATAGGGTCCGAATCAAAATAAAGATATAGGGTCCGAATCAAAATAAAGATATAGGGTCCGAATTAAAACAAAGATATAGGGTCCGAATTAAAACAAAGATATAGGGTCCGAATTGAAGTAAATATATAGGGTCCGAATTGAAGTAAATATATAGGGTCCGAATTGAAACAAAGATATAGGGTCCGAATTGAAATAAATATATAGGGTCCGAATTGAAATAAATATATAGGGTCCGAATTGAAATAAATGTATAGGGTCCGAATTAAAATAAAGATATAGAGTTTTTCCAAGATTGCGATTTAAATGGAAAAAGGAACCGTTTTTGATAAGAGCATGTACAGTCCTCTTTTTTGTTATTTATCGCTCAGTGAACTTTAGAAGAGGACAACACAACGTCGCCAGGTGATGCCTTCTTTCAATGCGTCAAAACAAGAATCGCTTCCAATTTTACGCTGATCACTGCCATTTTTCCATTTTTGGCTACCTAATGATTTCCCAAAGTTGAGAATTGAAGAGGCTATCGCTTCCATTACTCTGGACTTGTTTACCAAAGTATGGAAAGAATTATATTTCAAGTTGTTAGCTGGCGGTATAACTAATGGTGCGCATATTAATTATTTGTAATTCAATTTTGGTTACTTTACCTTAACTTGGTATATATTTTTTTTCAAAAGGCTAAATTAAACTTCTATAACACGCCAATTAAACGTGGGCATTCTTTAATGGACACTATACTTGGCATTGCTTGTACGGTGTTGTTAAATTTACCTTCTGAAAGGAAAAACTCCAAACTAAATCGTAAACGAATTTGGAAGGCATTATATAAATATAATAAACATATATAAATATAGTTTATAGTCTTAAGCACTATTAATAATACATTTATATAAAATACGGAATTTTCAGTAAGTTATGGATTATAAAACTGCCAGGCAAGAGTAATTTGGTACAGGGTTTCCATGAATTAGAAACTTTATAAATATACTTGCCTCTAGAGACTTAAAAAATATTCTGCGACCAGCAATTCAAAACTTAAGTGCTCCTAAAATATATAAATTATTTTCTGTACAATACTATGATTTATTTAACCAGTTCTCAAGAGAATGTATAGATTTACTTTATGAAGTGTATTAGACGTATCAAATACTTGTACTATAAAGCAGTGATGGATACGAAATCATCGCGAATAAACAAAACTAGATGTACTCCGTCATTCTTCAAGGACTGACTCTAAATGTGAACGAATGTCATGATAAATGATTACTTCCAAAGTCTGTAGGTATGAAAAAGAATAATGAGGTCTTGGCAAATTGAAATGCGCAGACATAGATGGAGAGGCAGTAACTAGGTCTGTCTACGGTGGAGGTGGATGAGCAAATTCGTTTTACGCCAGGAAAGGCTCATATAGTTTCGGAGCACGTAAAATAAACGTCTGGCAGTGGATCGTGGGCGAAGGTTTGGAATTCCGCACCTTCTGACTCTGAAAATTGGGCCAATTTCCAAAGAAGTATTTACTTGAACTACTCGTAGAGAACGAAAATTAATTTACAATATTACAAAATAATGGTAATAGCTATCAAGATATTAAACATTTATTTAATTCAAAGTAATTAAAAATACATCAGTTGAAGCTCAGGTAAAGAGCGTAAACTAAATTTATAATGGAGAAATGTCGACCTGACCAGGACCTCCCGCTTTCCGGGCGGGACTCTGATCAATTTACATAATGTTCATTCTTCGCTGAATTCCAAGAATTAGGTTGTGAGGAATGTGATTAGTAAATTTTAGGTGAACCTCCTTAGGAGTGGAAGGATGTTGAATCAGTCCTCGGGACTTTGACTTGGATTAGCTCATTGGCAGAGTGAAATCAAGTTATTGGTCTTAAAAAACATATTTAACTGCATTATTTACATTTTGAACCTCATAAGGCGTGATTTAAAATATAAAAATATAGAATATATTTCCAGTATTATATATATGATGCAAGTATCATATTATTAAATATTACTTACAAAATTAAAATTTAGATGTGAATAAGGAACAAACAGGCTGAAAGGAGAGTTTATTGTTAAAGTTCAAAATAAAAATGGAAAAAATTAAATTACAATTAATGAACCCGGCCACTTATGATAGAGAATCGTCCTCAATATTTTTCACAGTTTTTCTATTCTGTTTAGAATTTCCTCGTTAGTGATTCTATGCACCCATTAGAATTTCAGTATATTGCACCACATTTCAAAGCTTTCTATTATTTTTCCTTCTGCAACTCCTATCGTCCACGTTTCGCACCCATATAACGCCACACTGCATACGAACATTTTTTAACAATAATTTCCTAATATTATATAGCCTTAATTAAATTCCTATTTTTGGGGAAAACTTTCTTCCCTGTGCTATCTTCTCTTTGCTTAATATACTTCTACCATCCCTTGTTAATACGCTACCCAAGTTGCATAATTTCTTAACTTCCGTAAAAATATCCCTTCCCAATCTCACACCCTTTGTTATTCCACTATTTCCCATACTACACTCCATGACCTTCGTTTTCCCTCTATTAATCCTCACGTTGTACTCTTCCTCCCGCATCACGTTCATGCCATTCATTATGGATTCAAAGTTTTCTTCTGACTCCCCTAATACTATATCATCACCGGCAAATCGTAGGGTTTTCATTTCATCTTGTAGTATGATTCGTTTTCCATATTCCGTTTTAACCTTATTCATCGCCTATCTTACAGATAATCTTCAGATAAATAAAATAATAATATCGTCTGGAGTCATTAAAAACACTACACGCTCAAAAAGAGCACAAACACACACTGAGAAACGCACGCAGTGGAGGTTTCAGTACTTGGAGCTGCACGACCAGGAATCTGGCCTTCCCTCTGTAGTAGCTGCAGGCAATATATCAAACAAACAAAAGAGCAGAAAAGCTGTGAAGAAACTATAAAGCTTTACAAGGCAACACATTCAACACTTCTGCAGGAACCTTAATTTTAAATATTAGGGGGACGATTAAGAAAATCCTCTACAGAGTAAAAAGCGCCACTTAATAGAATAGTTTTACTCTGATTCACGAAAGTTTTGTAGTTATTATTTTTAACCTCTGGAGGAAGGCTGTTGTATTAAATTATCCCAATATTGTGAATACTTTTCTGGTGGAGATCAAGGCGGTGCTTGTCCGACCTTAGAGCTGACCGATTTCTGGTCGCGTTTTCATGAAATTCGCCATTCGTTTCAAAAAATTAATGTTCCGCTTTATAAACTAATATTTCATGAATATATACGCTTGGTAAATTATCTCTGACGGTTTTTTGAAGTGTCTACATGTTGGTATCTTCTTCCTCATTTTTGGTTATAATTTATATGTTGTTTCTTTTGATTTCTTTGTTGGGTGTGTGTGTCCCGTGTTATGGCAAGCACTGTTTTTTTATTGTCTGTATTTATCATTTTTTTATGTAAATATTTTTTGTAGTTTTATGTAAATATTGACGGTGGTCGATTTTTGTTTTTCTTGTGCAGTGGGTCGTAGTTTCCTTGGGTATTAATTTCGGGGTTGTTTGATGTCCAGCTTCTGTGGTAGAACTTCCTTGTTGTATCCGTTATTCTTTCCCATATGTGTGTAATTTTTGCAATTTTTCTGGCTTCGTGGTTTGGGAAAACCGGTTGGACATGTATCGCTCTTTT
Organism: Eucriotettix oculatus; assembly: GCA_034510155.1. NCBI lineage: Eukaryota > Metazoa > Arthropoda > Insecta > Orthoptera > Tetrigidae > Eucriotettix > Eucriotettix oculatus. The sequence goes on from CM067382.1 coordinate 10,912,828, forward strand.
GAAACAACTGGGAGGGGAGAATTGAGATTTAGGACGGGATAAAGTTGTGTCAACCGATGTCTTCAGCAGCCTACCTCGTCCAATCAGATCGTACCGAACCTTGGCCAAGTTGATGACTGTAATTCGTCATTTAATTAACTTATGTTCATTCATGTTCTCGACTTCGTCCAGCTTTGATCCATATGCTTATATATATTACAATAATAATAAAATATTAATAATTAAATTCATATAATGTGGTACATGACAATCGCGTTCCACAGTGACGCATTTCCCCGAATTCCATAATATTCCAACTTTTTTTTAGTAATATTTGGTGATCTACCGTGTCAAAAGCCTTAGAGTGATCAGTGAATATGCCAGCTACCTTCAGTCCTCCATCCAATGAATTCTGGAAATCGTCCTTTCTCAACGAAGCTATCTACTTTCCTGATTCCACCTCAGAAGACTAAATACCGAAGGAAAGCACATATATAAAAATTAATAGTGCGCACAATACAACATTACAATTATATTTTTAATTAAATTTTGTTTGCATCCTACTCCGCATGGAGGATTTTAATCTTTTCTCCAAGCCTTTTTCCTTAGGTATTCACGTGCTACAATTAATAAGTAGGATTTCCACACTGCGGATATCTCGACTTTCTCTCAAGTTTTTATTTTATTTTATGGAATGCATGAAATAATTGTGGTATTTTGTGGAGAAATTGACTAAAATACTGAGCAAGCGTTTGTTTGAGTGTGCCTACAAGACGTTATCGCAACTAAACTTTTGATTTAATAAACGTTCCACATTTCTCTGATCAAACGGCGCGTCTTCTGCTTCGCTGGCAACGCCGGGATAGAGGACTAACATCGTTGTCGTAAAATAAGCACCCCTCCACCTCCTCGTATTGTTTGAAGACTGGATTACGAATCGAGCTGCTTTTGTTACGACCAGCAATATATTGTTTGATCAGATATCACGAAAAATTCGGCCCTTACATTATTTTAGTGCCTTCATTTCATAGCGCAATGAAACAGTCTCTATCTCAAAGTTTATAATCCATCTCAGTTTATTCGATGTCTGTTTTCCAAAATATACTTTGGAAGCAAATTGAATTTATTCAGTCACGAGAAACGTTCAGTAGTAACTTGACTACGGAATAAAATTCAGAATCGAAAGATAAGTATAATTTACCCTTCTTATAACTCAAAGAATATTCGTCGAAAATTTATTCTTAACAATATTTATCCTAAACAAAATTTTTCAAAAAAGTGTCTAACAATTCAGAAATCACAACATAGTTTTCTGACTTTAAAATTTACAATAAAAAAACGACTGCCAATAATTCAAAATATAAATTTTTCACTTTTTATTCAACAGCGACGTTTCGCTTCTTTTTTGAGAATTCCTCAAGCATACTACAAAAATAATAATGCAGAGAAATTAAATATGGGCTGTTACAATTTTTTAAAATTAGTATACATAAATGTTTGCAGTGCGCATGATAGTCTCAAAAAGTAGACAAAACGTCGCTTTTGAATAAATAGTGATAAATTTATATTTTGATTTATTGGCAAACTTTTTATTTATTGTAAATTCAGAAATAAGTATTCAATTAAATAAAACTATTTTATTTTTGTATCCCGCTTTTAGTACGACTTCAATAGCAAGAGTTTTATTATGAAGGTGACCATCATTATATAACAAAATCTATTAAAATTTTACTATGTTTATTCCAATAAACTTGTTTACCTAACAATATTTATCTTCTAACGAACACTGTGTCCGGCATTTACACGGAAATTTATTTTTATTAGCCCACTTAATTTGACAGTAAGTCTTTTGTCAATATGTGATTAAACTATTAGCGAGAACCTCATTTTTTTTTAAATTTACCTTTTCACGCCCCATAGTTTATGAAAGCTGAATTTCATCATAACCATCAGGAAGTGTCTGTGTCTTAATAGAGCCAAGAAATATTCAATATACACTCAAGTATTTTTATAAGGAGAAGATACTTCGATCTGATTAGCATGAAAAAATAAATTTCCGTGTAAATGTCGGACACAGTGTTCGTTAGAAGATAAATATTGTTAGGTAAACAAGTTTATTGGAATAAACATTGTAAAATTTTAATAGATTTTGTTATATAATGATGGTCACCTTCATAATAAAACTCTTGCTACTGAAGTCGTACTAAAAGCGGGATACAAAAATGTACATGTATATATCTACGAAAAATAAAATGGAATGCGTGCGGTCCTTGTCTTTATATAACGTGCCCCATTCATTCGCACTGAGACTTAAAAAACTATTTTCCATAGTTATTAACTAAATAAAAAGTATCATCAGCTAAATATCACGTTTGTTAAATGTGCTACCTATACCATGATTAACAGAAATTTAATCATTTCGTTTAACAGCCTTCGTTAGGTCATAATGTTTCCTGTTGTAAGTTCTATACATCTTTAGGGTAGAATCTCTTTTTAGCCTGAAAGGGGGAAAGGTGGAAATCTCTTGAAAAGTTCGACAGAAACCTTCCCGGGACTGGACACTAACATGCAACAAACTTTCATTGAAATTCGATGAACGGTATACGAATCCATAACGGACATACATGAAGTTGCAGAGATGATGACTGGCCCGAATGGGGGGAAAGAAGGAACCTAAATCTTCACAGTTTACATTGGGCGGATGGAAGAGGAGTGCAAGGAAGCCCTCTCCCCCCCCCTACCATTGTGAAGATTTTTGAATAAGATTTTCCACTATCCGAGATGACCTTGAGCAGATTTTGTGGTGCATGATGCTTCGGGGTAACAGACCTTTGGCATACTTTAAGAGTTGTTCGGTTATCCCATTGGACCCATCGGTCAGCCGCCCCCCTCACGATATTTTATCGAGCCAATGAGTCGCGTTTGTTTCGGCCCCACAACAATCAAGTCTTCCGTCAACGAAAGGGCGTGGTAGTAGTTGCATTCGTCCAACCTACTTAGGTATCGAACCTTGGCTACCTTGCTCTGCCTCCCGCACACTACTATATTATTTTAGGAGAGAGCCACCAAAGCGAATAACCTTCTCGTGGCTTGGCTTTCTCTCTTTTTTTTTTAAAAAAAAGCTTACATTCCTAGATTCCTAGAAAACATAGGTATAACCCATAACTAAACATACAATAATGTTGTTATTAATTTAATTTCAGCAGGGTTTAAATATAAAATGTTCAGATAATTTTTGATTAATCTATTTTCAAGCTGAGATGTTAATTTAATTCCCTTATACATATAAGTATAAAATCATATTCCATAAATCCTATAGAGAAGCACAAGCTTCAAGGATGTGGAACGAGTCAGAGATTTTACATAGGTTGCTTTATTAATATTAAAATATACTGTAACTATTCATTAATTTTTAACTTATAATAAGATTTTCTTAAGTTCTATACAGAAGACATACAATTTGTACCTTATATATAAAATTGATAAATATTTTTACATCCTATACTAAAAAATTAGTGTTCTAATAATGTTCTTTCATAATTATAAATATCTACCCTATGATACATTCAGCTCCATAAATTCTTCAACAGAGTGGAAGGAGTGGCTTAGTAAGAACTATGTAATTATGTATGTGGTCTCCTATGTATTTATATATGCTAGTCTCGCATGCATATTAAAAAAAGGCGTGTGGGGATAAAACAAGAATACCACCTCTAAGAACTGGGGAGTGTTGTGTGGAAGAAATTTTAAAACATGTTTAAACGGCACATATTTCCGGTTAATAAGCCAGTTATATTCGTTTTGTTTCTCACAATGATGTTCGTGCATCAACACCATTCTGAATGGGAACGCAACGCCCATGTACATTATTATAAGAATGAGGTTCGAGGGTGATAAAAATAGAAATTACATCCAAACTCTGTTTTTTTTGTGTTTATGGGCTTCGTGAAGTGAATATAGAGTTGCTAGGATACGTAATGTATTCCATTCACTTTGCAGAAGCCAGCTCCCCGTTGACCGCAATTGGCTTCGTATATTGCCAGGACGTTTCTCTCTAGAGCGCCGTTTGATGACGCCTTTTCGTCTTGAAACTTGCTTGAGCTAGCAATATGAACTCGGACAAATATTGCCAGAGGAATATGAACTCTCTCCTAGCCGCACGATGTTTGACCATGTATCAATCCTCACAAGTTTCAACTAATCACGGTACCAACTTACGAGCCGTGACTGAAACGAAAATTTTATTATACCTTGTCATTCGGAAGCGCGGACAAAATCAAGCATACATCTTGCCAAATATCACGTGGCGAATAAGTTTGAAAAAAGCAGAAATTACACATTGGTGTCGATTATTTTCATAGGGATGCACTCCTTAAAAATTTTCAGTACAAGCAAAAAGTTAACTTGAATTTACTATTTGAATGTAAAAATACACAATTTACAGGACGAACTGAACGTTACTTAAAAGGTGTAATATTAATTGGACGATTGTCTGGTATATTTATTTATCAATGTAATACGTTTCTTCATTATATATATATTCAATTCTCTCATTTATATCTCTTCTTATTTTGGTTCCAGACAGTTGTTGCTTAGATAAAAAAAATTGGTCTTAAGAATTAACCTTGGAAGTTTAAAGCCGTTACATCCTTTTAATGTTTTGTCGACAACCATCAATACTGAATATTTAAGCATTGAAATGTTATTCGTCGTAATGTCACTAAAGTTGAGCCAGATTCTACTTTGGGAAACTGCTCCTTTGTTTACAACAATCAAATATTTGATGGCAGAGTATAATGTAAAAATATAAGGGTGCGGTTTATTTTACTTATTAACTATTATTTAAGTCATTCTTTGGAAAATTTTATATTTTTGAAGGAGGAACCAGTAATAATGACAAATGAATTTAAAATTAAAGTAGACATTTATTTTATAAGAATAAAAATTTAAAGAATGAACTCAACCCAGAAGTGAAAATATTGAATTTATATGAAAGGGTACATTAATAATAACGTTATGACTTCCATGAAATGGAAGAGAAATAATTTTATATACTGATGAAACTCATTGGAATCAGGTCACGTGTGGGGTAAATCTACAGAAGAAATTGCATATAGGTCTAGCAATTTGAATTTCTTTTATATCAACGATATCGTTTAAGAGTACAGCAGTATACTCTGGTGGCGTTCTCCTTTGGGTTGACGAATTTGAAGGCGCCACTCGGTGCGTTGACTGCATCATGGTGATTTCGCTGGAAGGATGACTGACACCTTGGGCCGAAAAGATTGAAAACTTCTACCGCCATCCCTCAACAACAACCCGCAATTTAATGGTCTCTCTGCTCCAAAACTTCTTCGTTTCCCCTCGTAGATGGCCTGAAGTTTCCTCCTCCCTTTTTCAGTAGTCCATTGGTTATAATTTTAACTGGCACCCATTGATTGGTATTCACATATTTTCAGTCAATAGGAAAAATTTTAGTTGCTGGTTATAAACAAGTGCCATCGAATATATTTTGCATTAGTTACGCCCAGTAGCTGTTTCAAATTATCTACGCCCAGCTTCCGACTTGACGGGATCACATCTTTCTTGCTTTGTCCTTAAAAGCCCTCTGTCCATAAATCTGATGAAAGGTCCGCTTTCATTGTCCGAATGACGGTGTAAGTGCTGTGCGTCACGAGGGTACACGCACAAAAAATACGTCGCAGAACTTTACCCGGGTTCTGTTAATGTATTACAATACACGAGAGCAAGAAATTCCAAGATGATCATCGTATTGGTCGACCAAATCAAGCACCAACCAACTTAACGGTCGTGAAAATTCACCAAATGGTGTTATATGACCGTAAAATGAAAGTACGCGAGCTATCAAACCAGGGAAATACTTCAAATACTGTGTTACATTGTATATTGACCGATCATTTGGACGTGAGAAAGTTGTGAGCCAGATTGGTGTCATGTTTCCTCACAATGGAACAAATCAGCGCCATTAGGATGTTTCAATTAAGAGTTTGGCGATTTTTCTCAGAAATAAACCAATTCGTGCTAATGAATAAAACATAGGTTCATCACTTCACTCCTGAACTGAAGGAGCAGTCGAAACAATGAACTGAAAGGCGAGAATCGACTCCAAAGAAGACGAAGATAGTTCCATATGCTTGAAAGGTGATGACCTCAGTTCTTTCAGGAACGCATGGTATAATTAAATTGGCTAGCTTCAAAAAGGAAACAATCAATGGCGAGTGCTATGCAAACTTCTTGCAACTATTAATTCATGAAACGGTCGCATTTGGTGAATGAGCAAGTGTTGTTTCATCAGATCAAAGAAATCAATTATTACTACAGTCTAAATCAAAGAGTTTGTGTTGGAATTGCTTCCTCATGCACTCTATTTTCTAAATTAAACTCCCTCGGATTATTTTCTCTTTTCAAATTTGGTGACATAAATAAATATTAATAAAATATTACAAATACAGATCTATAAATCATATGTATATATTAAAAATTAATTGATCTTTCAATTTTTCTGGGGAAAAGCAAATAGAGTATCTGAACTATATTCCAAACAAAGAGAAATATTATGTTTAAGAGAACAATCATAAATATTCATGTGTATATTTAATGTTCCGATACGTAGTATTGATCTAAATTTTCTGAGTTTTAAATTTATTTTCGTTACACAATAACCGACTTCATTATAGAATTTTAATATTTCCCTCTGAGTGGAATGTCACGCGCCGTGCCCGAATCGCTATAGAAGGTTAATTCATGGTAGATTCCGATAATTGAGCCACACTTGTCAATTTAATCTACCCGCTGATGAACCATGGTATTGAAAAAAACATAAAAAATTGGTCTTTTTAGCAACAAAAAAAGTTGTCATCAGCCCCACCCCCGTCCCGCACACAATTCGTTGTGCGTAGAATGAATCCATTTATTCATTAATTACCTGCTTGTCACCACAAAGCCCTGGCGTAGAGATAAATACAGAATTAAAATTTGCGTGGCTATATATTTTGCCGGCGGGTGGGCTTTCATTAAAGGCGTGGCTCGATGTTGCTGACAATCAAAGTTATCAACAGCGCCAAGTTTTCAACAAGGCTTCAGCGGGAGCCCTACAAGTCTCTGCGACGTGTTTGTCACCACGACACGAAGCGGCGATTGTGAAAAATAATTGAGAATCACTTCGCTTATAACTTCTGGGAGCATGGTATAAAAATGTCTAAAATACCAGAAAAAACATTTGATGCAATTAAAGCATTCAAATTTAATATTTTAATATATAAATTATATAACAATAGATATTAAACCAAAAAAAATGATTTCCAACCGTCTCACTAACGGTGAACGTAAAGACAAAAAATTAAAATTAGGTTGAGGTTAATAACAAATTAAAAGAAACAACGTAGAGTTGGCAGAAGTAAAATTATTAAAATAATGGTGAATCATATTTTAATTGTTTGTGCTCCCAAAATCTCAAACTAATCCAACTCTAAAGACTTTACCATGTTCCGATAATTAATATTAGTAAAGGAAAGCGGTTATAACCCTTCAGAATTTTTACGTATAATTGGGGGAAAATGCCTACATGTGTTGTATTTAATAAAACTAAATTAAGAAAGATAATTTTTCGCTATGTTAATCAGCCACATAAATAACGAAAACTATAATTTAATTTGGATTTCAAACTTATTCAGCAGGAGCTTTCGACATTGCCATAGTAATCTACAAAATTCAAATAATTTTTTTGGAAAAATTACCATTTTTAAATGTAATTTGATTAAAATTGTAACAATGTGAAACAAGTTTGGTTTTTTCAATGTTTTAATGTTAAAAATATATTAACATTTATATGACGAACTAAGTAAGAAGTCACTTTCTGACGCTATCAATGTTCTTTTCAAAGTATTTGAGCCAATGGTGGTAATGGATACACATTCCCGTTTCTCGTCTGGCTACATGTTAATTGGATGACAAATAGGCCAATTGCGTTTATTATTTCTCTACTGTTAACATGGTGAGCAACCTAGCCCGATACATATACACACAAAATTAAATAACAAAAAAATTATGATTAAATTAATTATAACAGCCTCTTTGTCAGATTATTTAATTTAATGTTTGAAATATACATCGTTTCTTCTTACTTGAGACTTCTTAAAGTATATTAAAATGAATATAAACATTATGATCCGGTTAATTGTCTCTGCTTTAGTTGTGGGTGTAATCGCACATCACATTACATAGGCCAAAACAAAACGCATTAATTTTAAGATCGCAGCTAGTCAACACAAGCCTATTACTATACGTCTCTAAATTTAATTAGGACTTTTATAATGCCACCATATAACCACAGGAAATCTCGTTATTTTTTTTAAAAAATAGTAATTATGAAACCTGACACTCAAATTCCTATAATATTAAATAATTTATTTTACAGCTATATTTGAAAATATTCTGGGTAATTGTTTCTCGAATTAATTTTTTTCTGGAAACCAAGGTCTTGTACTTTATATTAATCTACGAGAAGTAAAATTTATTAGTAATATTCAATAAGTTCTTATGAAAAGAAATCTTTGATTTCAATATCACAGAATTTCAAAATAATTTTTCTTTTCCATTTTACTTCATCACAAAGGGATTTCTATGTGAGCAAACCAAACGCACTTTAGAGCAGTGGAATATCAACTTTTCTTTTTCTGTCGATAGGAAATCAGTTTCTCTACCAGAGTACATCATGCACGACTTTACAAACGGCTGGGGAGAATATAAAGGCGCACAATGAAGTTGGCTGTGTTTCTTATATTCTCCTCCCTCCCTGTGCTTATCTTCGTCTCTCTCCACCATCGGCCCACAGCATCCAACTTCCAAAGCTTCCGGCCTGCTCTTTGTTGGCTTCGCTCTTCTGGGAAACTTAACTCGCCCTAGAGGAACCGCGGAAGATACAAACGCTCGCATAGTCAGGTTTGCCCTGAGTAAAGCTAATTTCGGATAAACTTTCAGCAGTAAAGCTCACGAGTAACTCTCTTCGTACGTCGCTCCAATATGTGGCTAAAAAGGAAATTTTTTTCACCGAATATTTCAAGGGAAAGCCGCGCTCTGTAATGGAATAGAAAACCTGGCTGTTAAGAACCCTGTGAGTCAGTTCAAGAATTAAAATAGAGTATATTATATTGTTTTTCTCATGGTATTTAAGAATGTGTCCTACGTTTTGTTGTAATTGCTCCACAAATTTAAGTTAACGTTGTAAAGCGTACAAATTTTCTTTACTTATTTTATTTCATTAATTTAAATTAATTTACAATATTAAGCATTCTATACGAAGTCTCCATGGAAAATGGTTCCTGAGATGTTCGCAAGGCTATATTCCGAGGTAAACACGGAAAATAAATAGTCATAAACAGTCCTTTGAAGGGATTCAGCACCTCGGCGAAAAAACCAAGTCACTCAAGGCCAGCAAGGTGGTTGACCCAAAAGGTGGCTAGGGGTGGCGCCTTCCACATTTTGATTTTTTTTAGAAGGGTAGAGAAGGGTTTCTGGGGAAGATAGAAAAAGAGAGATGAGGATTTTAGGAGAGAGGAGTTAGAAGTGGAGAGCACCTCAATAAGATCATTCGATAAAGAGCTATCGTAATGGAAAGTAAGGCTGGCAGGGCTTGAAGAAGTCAGAGAGGAGAGGCGATCTGGCTGCTCAAAGGCACGAGGAAACGAAGGTCGAGACACTTTTCTTGAACCACCCACCCATTTAAATATAACTTAAATATATTCATAAATTTAGAAATAATAGTAAAAACCACGTCACAATGTTATGAATAGACAAACATGCATGCATATATACAAACAGACGTACAGACATTATATTGATTATAAAAATATAATCGTAAAATCCAATTTTTATGTTCAAAATATTTAAATTTTATTATATCTAATGATATTATTTCATTGATATAAATAAAATCGTAAATTGTATAATATGTGAAAGATTGATATTACGCAACCTTGGTAACCTTGTAGACAATTTAGGTACACAGAGTAAAAGTTTATCGCTTTAAGGGACACGGGGACTGAAATTTGAAATTCCTGTAAATGAATTGCTACGCAGCTGAAAATTTAAATGCGTTAAAAACGCACACATGTATCAATGTGCATTAATATGTAGAGCTGACATTGGTTATCAATTACCAGTATTAATTTTGAAATTAAATAAATCTGTGGGCAGAAAATATTTTTTTCTAAGAGCTTCATACGGTTACTTAAAATTTGGCACTTTTCAGCACTTGGAAAATTCTTTTTACTTAAACTACTTGTGCGATTATAAAACAAATACTTATATTTGTAGATTATGTACAAAAAAGGAAGACTAACTTAATATTTTTGACGAATAGAAGGTTTTTGATACCAGAAATCATTAAGCTGAGAAAAACAGATTTTTCTGATTAAAGTAATAGCTTATTATCAGATATATTAATTAAAATTATTCTGCAGTAAATGTTATTTCTTCCCTCTTTTGTTTGGCATCATCTTTTTTCAGTTTACTGAATTTATAGGCCTGTTAATACGAAAAAAATTATAAACTCGATTTCTTTTTTTAGATTTTGCTGCAAATTTGAGTCCCCATGTCCCTTAAGAATAATTTTTAGATGGTACGTAATAAGCAACGGAATGTATCACTCTTCACTAATTATTTTAGTAACTTTTTTTGTATCATTTTTTGTATCAAGTCTGTTTATTGGTCGATGAAAATATCCATTTATAATTAAAAGCATGCGTCTAAATTAAAATATTATGTAACTTTTTAGAGGTAAATGTGCTGTACTTTTCCAATGTTCATCTCAATTTAGCTCATTCGTTTTTTCTGCTAATTTATGATACGGAGTCCCAGACTTGGATCCCAAAAGACCAATCAATCCACGGTCGAAGGCCCAGTTTGGGAATGGTTGTATATATTCGCAGAGAACAAGTAAATTTAAGCAATTAATATAACAAGAAACATTATGTTCTTCTACCTTACAGTCTTTTAACAACTGCGTATATTAATGAAACTCCTAAAATATTATAAATTATAAAACTATTTAAACTATTTTTTGTAAATGTATAAGTGTTCATGTCCATACACCATTATCACATCATAAACATTTATCTCAAAAATACATATTATTTATGAACGAAGATGGGGCCCGTCTAAATAAATATAAAGGTTAACTGAATAAAATTTAAAACAGTCTTACCTCATGCATATTTATCGGGATATTCCTCATTATTTACGGATTCCACTTTCTCCAGTTTTCATCATATTTTTCTCTTTATACAGGAAAAGGTAGAACTGGAGTCCAACAGAATTTCCTCTCCACGGTAAGACTGCTCTAGTATCAATAAAAGAAAAGCCTTTATAGCCATATATAACAATACAGTCCAGAATTCACGAAACAACAATAGAAACTAAATAAATATAATAGCCAATAAATCACAAAAATTATACTATAAGCTTTATTATAAACACAAAAAGTAACGTTTCATGGTGTCTTTGGTACATATTCGGGTGATATATTAATAAAATTATGTGACACTATCATTTATTATAATATAAGAAAGTTTAAAGTTGTTAGTTATATATATATGTATATATAGGGTTAATGAACAATGATCATAAGGACTGGATTATTAGAGAACGGTGGTGTAATTTCGAGGTTTCTACGGTAGTTCTGATGGGCCTACAAACCGCATCACACCAAATTTCAAAATCAAAAACACTACCGGTGTCTTGGTCATATATCGTAACAAAGTACAAAGTTTAGTAAGGGGCTGAAGTACAATTTAAGTTGCTTGTTGAATGTTACAATCTAGCTCAGTGACATTCATTACCGGAATGGGCACGAATCTCGGCTTGTTTACGAGTTATTTTTATGAAACGTGCCTCCACGTCATTTCTAAAGGTATTCCATACCCAGGACAAATAATATGAAAGTAATGCAGGAGGAACACTATCAATCTCATTGGCACCGAAAAGTATTTACTCGAAGAAAATATCGGTTTTAAAATTACTTCACTCTCAGGGTGGGATTGTATCTCCCCAACAACGTTTATTTTAAGTTCGTAAGTAACATAGGTACAAAATTTGGTCGCGTTAAAATGGTTATCTATATAAATAAAAACGAAATATGCGACTTTTTTGGTAGTGGGGGGAGTCTAGTATTCAAAATGTCAGAATTAAGACTCCAATAGGACCTATTTCGATACAAAACTTCACTTTCTTTTCATATGACGCCCCCTACACGATGAATGGGGTTGAAATTATGCGCAAACAAATTAACCGAAAATGCTATACAATTAATTAAGGAAATAACGGAATTAAATTGATTTTTAAAAATTAGCGCCCCTACGCACCCGTCCCAAGTGGTTGTAGGTATGTATTACCCTAAGAGTGTTGAGTTCAGTCGCCAAGAACACATGTTGAAAAATTGGTCGAAATAAAATAGTATGCGGAAGTCTGTTTTACCCCCTTCCAACCACTCTTAGGGGATGTTCTGTAACCTAAATTGCTTTTTTTGTCAGAATTAAACTCAGTGCCTCACATTACAGCTGTTTAAAGTCCAATATCGATTCTTTTCTCGTTATTTTTACGTGCGACCCCTCCACCTCCACCCCTAAGAAAATTCCTCTCTGATAATGTATGGAGTTGAAATACCACGTGTTAGTCTATCAGAACTTACCAAAAATCGATATGGGGCGGGCAATATGGAGGGGTAAATGGAAAGTCGTCCATACGGGGGAGATAGGCAACATCATTCATTATGGAAATTTGAATCCGTGGGAAAAAACTATCCTTCTCGTACGCAAGTTTTTTTAAGTTTTCCAATTTTCTGTGTAGTTTCCTTAATTTTTCTTTCCGTAAGAACCTTGTACAAATCATTAGAAACCTTATAAAAAAAGGATGAATGAAATCGGTTGTCGTCCTCAAGTTATGGCGTGACCAGGGGCAATAGGGATTCATTTTTATATATAAAGATTTATATATATTATTGTAGTATATTAATATTTATTATCTTTTAATTTTTAGATTCATTATTTTTTATTATTGCACCTGATTGGGTTCTAATGAACGGAACGAGACTTCATACTACTGTCATCAACCCACAGTAAATATTTAATTTTAAATTTTATTTTATTTCTCACAATTTTTGATTACGTAATCTTTTAATTTTAATGACATTTTAATTCAAAATTTTAGAACTAAAGTGAATGAAAATTTTCTGAAAATATTAGGCATCAAAATTTTGTTAATACCAGTTTGACTGGCAAATGAGGCTTAATTATTGAAGCTAAAATCGTTATGAGTTACTTTAGTTCTATAATTTGATGCACCTTAGGAATAGAAAAATTATTATGAATACATTCACATAAAATATTTGCTGTTTTATGAAACAGTGGTCAAATAATTGGATCTTTTTTAAAACTACCGTTGTTTATAACGTTATTACACCAAATGTCTAGCTATATTATAACTCAGAATTGTATAATAATATATTGGTTTATTATGAATATATTTTTACTAAATTTTTAAACTGTTAAATATTTACTGTTCATCTTTGAAATCGGCATTTGAGTACCGAAATGTTATTCGGTCAGTTTGCTTCGTTTTTCATACCAACGCGCACCAAAGGAAACTTTTGCTCGGTTCTCGGAATCCGTTTTTTTTCCACCAGAGGAGTTTGTCACACTATCTTTGCGGTGTCAACTTGCGTACGCGGAAACCATTGCATCGCCGCAGCAAGGGACGGTAATTTATGTGTCAAGTTACCAAACAGTATCCACGAGGCAGACGAAGAGAGCTTTGCAAGCGCAGAAGGATTAAAATACAATTTACAATCTAAAAATTAGGTTTCGCGTAATTTACCTGTGGAAAAAAAATGACAGCGTCATTTTCCAGGAAATCTGCACATTTATAAATCTGTACTAATGGAAAGTATTTATTAGAAAAGTTTTAGAAATGAATAAAAAAGGGCTTAAATTAGACAATGAACAGCAACGCAAGTGTTATTTATTTTATCACTTCATTTATATAAATAAAAGGCAGTGTGAAGCAACCGGTTTTTGAGTTTTATATCCGAAAATTCACAAAAATACTGCGATTTATTAATTATTATAAGTTTCCTCCTTCTGCGTTCCTAAACCATTCATCCAATTACCCCTTTTTGCGTTGACTCTTCATCTCAAGGATTCTATCTACCTTTTGAAGGTTTAGGAACATTCCTTCCACCCACTCTCAACCCAAAACCGTTCCACGTTTATCACGTTTTCTGTGACTCCGTGTTTGTCCCTTATGATTTCCTATAACATTGTCATAAAACTTTGCTGTGTTGGTGTTCTATACAGAGAAAATCTTTCTGTCGATCCTTTTAAGATTTAGATTCTTCTTTCCCCCTTAGAGGCCAAAAAAGTTCCTACCCTAAAAGTATACAGAGCTTACTAAAGGATACTTTTAACCCTCATGTAACCTCACAAACGTGATAATTAAATTCCAAATAATTGAAAAGTTTGCCAGACGTTTTATTTTAAGTACTGGCACTGTTTAATTAGTTGATAATAATGAAAAATGTTTTATCAGTCGCAATGCAAAAACTCAATTGCGAATCTGGCGCCCGAGACGGATTTTTCTGTAACTACAGGTCGACTCGCTTATCCGACAATCCTAAAAAACATTTAATTAAATTAAATGTTTGTTTACGATATATTGAAACTTTCCAGGGTACTTAGCTAGTTCATTATATTTGTTGCGTACTTCATTTGTTAAGGTTCATCTAATACGTTTTATTTATATTTCAATCATACGCGTTAGTTTAACCACTTCCTTTTGAAATTTCATTTATTCTAAGCCACAATCGAAATAAGTGTTTAAATTTACGAGTAAAATAGTTTTAATTATTTTACCGTTAATATTCTGTGATTAAATTCGAATATATGTTTAGGAAAGTTAAATAGATCATTGCATTTCAATTAACAAACACGTTCAAAAGAGAAGGACCATGAACAATTTTTCAGAACGTTTTATGCTCGAATAGGTGAACAAAACTGACATAATAATTAATAGGTTAAGCTTAATTGGGAAAACGATTTTTAATCTAACGAAGAACTTGACTCCGTTCATCGCAAGTAATGGTTGAATTTATATAAATAGTATATACCATACCACGATAAACTTCACTGTGAATTTTCATGTTTGTCCCTTATGGGTTACTATACAATTCATCTGGTTGCAATGAAATTATGCTGCGGTCTGTTTTTCAACCCAGAGACCGTTGAAAGATTTAGGTTCTTTCCTGTAAGTAGAGCCCGTTTCTTATTCCGTTACTGCCACGTCAAAAATACAATAACATTAAATTAATAAGGTAGGTGGCCGGTTTTCCGAGAGTTGTAATCAGTTTTTACGTCAATGTATATTAAAAATAAATGGATAAATTACTTTAATAATTCCGTACGATTATGTATTAATTTAAGAACAAAGGAATTCTATCAGTCTAAACTCGCCACTAAAGACTGAAAATTAATTAAATGAATAGAATGAAAATATATCGATCTAACTAGGAATTTAACCCAGGATCTCCACCACTTGCCAAGTGGATGACCACGGTCACTCCATCATTCATATATATATATATATATATATAATATTCATTTAACATCAGCACTTCTAACAGCTAAATGAATAGACAATCGTTCACAATTCGACAATTTTAGTTTGTCAATAATGTTATATTATTTTATTTATTTATAAAACCATTCTCAACCGTCACAACATAATTTTTATTTTAATTCACATTAATATGAAATAATTATATATTATGTTAAATATAATGTGAAGCCCGCTGTTGTTTCGTTACCCTAGTATTTAATTAATGTAATGGTCCCCTTCGTAGAAATTATATTCAGACTGAAATATTTAATTACGACCCTCTCATTGTTTTCATGTACATTATTTCAATTAATGCTTTAGTGTTTCTAGTGAAACGAGTAAAACGTGGGTCATTCAATAACTAAAGTATCAAAGTGATGTAGAAAATAAATTATTGTGGGAGGAGCGTGATACTTTGCTGACTTAAGGTTAGCATCTCTAAAGATGAGCTGAGAAATCCTGATAGATAAAAATTAAACATTGTTTTTATAACTTCAAATTTACATTTAATGATGGCGTGTGCCCTATAAGTTTGCACGTCAGTTGAACAACTTTTAGTGATCCCATTTCTAGGAAAAATCCGACAATTATCCTTTATCAAATGATTTTACGCTATGGTGAAAGCTGTATGAACCGCGGATACTTTTAGAACAGTTCATAAAACCTCACGCGCAGCATCCTCTTCGGCCAGTTAAAGTGTAACTCCTCCGCTTAAATTGAGTGTTGATTATATTTTTCGTGAAGACTGACATATTACTGTTGAAGATATAGAAAAAATGTTTTGAGCTATTTTTGGCAGTTTTCATAACATTATCAGTAATAAATTCAAGCACAACAAAGCAAGTGCAAGTTGGGTCCACCACGTTGACCCAAGACACAAAAAAAGTGTTGTGAGATACAACCTCTTCCTGGCTACAGACCAGATTGGCCCAAATTTCATTTGTTTGGTCCATCATGGAGGTATTTCCTGGAAAAAAGTTCAGCAACACCAAGCAGGTCAAATAATTGTGAGAAACTGGAGCAAACCATAAGGGAAATTCTTCCTTGCATTATAATTTTTTAATGTCTAGGTAAAGGAATTTGTTTACTTTAATATATTCAGCAAAAATAATTCAAATCTTTTTTAATTTTTATATTATATTTAACAATATAAATCGAAGCCTTATTTTCCTGCTCTGTCAAAATCAAAATACTATTTACATTGAATTTGCACTTTATAAATTTAAAAAAAATGGATTCTTGCAGTGTGTGTTGCGTTCAAATACCTGGTGATTTATTACAACACAATTGTTAGCAGCGACCGCTGAAGCATTTATGGACGGTTTTGATGAGTTTATTGTTTAATGAGTATATTTCCAACGGTGCTCAGGGATAAATTATCGCAGACGCTCAGGAGCTGTTTGAAGTCACTGTTGCGGACCAAACAATATTTGTTTCTGGAAACGTGACGACTGGATGTGCTCTGCAGTCACGGATCGTCACTGAAGAAACAACTACCTCCACTCACTTTCTAAAAGTCCATTAAAACCCAACTTCCTCAATCTTTTCCGCCTACGTTGAAACCTCCGATCTCCCCTTTAGGTCGGAATTATTATGACTTCCGCTAATAGCAATTCTTCCGCTTCCCCGAGTTTCATGTATAGAGTTTAACACGTCTTTATTCAAAGTCATTAAACCTCACGCACCAGGTTATTGAACTTTCCCGTGTGCAATTTCAGACGTGTCAAATTATTGAGATAGAAGCTTACTTCCACAAAGGAGTTCATGTAATCACTTTCACAGGCGGCTGCTTAAATGGTTATTGTTCTGCCAGGCATTGGCACTTGCAATCCATTGACCCGTTGTTTCCGTAGCTCGGAAAATATAGTTTTACAAAATTTTATTCAATTAAAATAAAATAAGATATTAATTTATTAGACATGTTCACTACAGCATTAGGTTTAAAAATTAGTTCGCTTGTTAATATTCCCAGCGATTTTTTTGAAGTAGTTGAAGTCTAATTTTGTAAATGTAAATCATTTTTACCAGATCAGTTTCATCTTCAATTATTGAATGTCATCAGCCACAGCTTGTTAAATTAAGTTCTTGCACGGAATTTTATGGACATTTTTAAAGCAATATTCACATTAATGTATTCTTCATAAGACAAATCTATAAGTAGAAGTGAAAGGGCAAAGGGATCGCAATACTTCACACATGTTCCTTTAATATAACTTTGAATACTGTTCTTGAAAGCGGTTTGCAAATTACATTTTGCTATCAATTGATCATTCCATTCCCAGCTTGGCTTCATTATTCACTGCCACGGCGCTACACCCCCCTTGAATTATTAATTGGGTAGCAGGAATGGCGAAGGAAAGGTATTGGAAGGTATCGGAAAATAAGTTTTTTTTTGCCTCCCAACGAAATGAATTTTTCGGGTCCTCGAAGTTTTAATATAGGCAACGAGTGTTCAGCTTCCGCCGAATCACCAAATAAAGGTTTCTGAAACCGATAATTGCGAAGTATTGGGGTGCTACGATCACCTTAATAATGTGAGGCTGACAAGAAATATCCGAAATCAATGCAATTCAATCGATCTTACAAAGGACGGCTACGCGTAGCGTGCAACGAAATTGAAACAGCTGCGTAATGAATATGTAATGCTGCTAAAAATAACGTGTGGAAATTTGCGGAGTTTCCCTACAAAATGTGTTTGCACATAAATATTCTACAAGCCTACTTTATGCGTGATTTAGGATTTATTTAACTACATTTTGACTAAGACTGAGATAATATTTGTAATTATTTAAGCTAAATTTAGTTTCACTAAATTATTAATAGACGCAAATTTGTCTTTTCGTTGTATAAAATGAAACATTTTGTGTCATCTATGGCTCGCTTGTTGAAAAATAATCCAATAAAACGGACAACAGTGAGACTAAAATCATTATCAAAAATAACAATTCTCTTATTTTTATTTTTTCGTTGGTAGTAATTAATATTTTCAGAACTTGACATTACACTGCAAAATGGTTACAATTTTCTAATAATCGACTCTATTTATTGAAAGTACAAATTTGTTAATCATATTGTTTTTCATAACCATATTTGAACCATAACGGGTATCGTTAAAATGTACGTCATTATTATATACTTGAAAAATATATTTAATATTGTAATAGAACAGCCAAATTGTCAGTCGAAAATTAGTTGTTTATGTTTTGGAGACAATTTAACCATTTTTCTCAAGACTGATAATGCTGTTATTAAAAAAACTATGTAAACGTGTTTTCAATTTATAAATTTAAGCTTCTTTGTGAAGACTTTGTAGTTTTGTCGACATTGAAATAAAATTTTGGTCTAAAAATTGATTTAAAGTTGAAAGTAGGTGAAAAACAGACAGAATAGTTAAACATAAACTATAATACTGATCTGGACCCTTCAAGTTGAACTAAATAACAAAGCACAAAAATTATTACATTCCAAATATATTACAGCAGAGCAAAAGAATGCATTTATTAAAAGAACAAAAGACAAAATGTAAAATTAATTAAGACTTTATATATACTAATCAACAAATCCATGTCCGGTTTGACATTCAGAGTGTTCATGTTTTGTTACTGAGAAGCATTTCTGAAACTGATCGGAATTTGTAAAATTTGTCTTCCTTTAAAATTGAAAATGAAACCAGATCATAGTGTTTTTTGGTCTTATTTAAACTTAGACATTAATAACTATTATATTATAAATGTGATATTCAGACTATCCATATTAATATAATTTAAGCTCTTGGATATTAAATTACATTTATTGCAATTCATACAAGTTTTATATATAATATTGGTATCACTAATTTGTAAGTGGCATTTAGTCGACATTTAAATTGGATCCATACTTATATTTAACGAAATTTAGGAATGTCACTAAGACCTAAAATATTTGCATTTAATGTATATCGCTAATTATTTGCACTAATGTTCGCTCCGTTTATGTTGTTGTGGTATTCAGTCCTAAGACTCGTCTGATGCATTCCTCCATGCTAACATCTTGCGCAAGCCTTTTCATTTAATCATAACTAGCACAACCCACATCCTCCATAATCTGCTTATCATTTCCATCCTTTGCTTCCCTCTTCTGTTCTTACCCCAAACACTGCCGTGGAATAATAATTTTACAAGACCCTCATGTCTTAAACCGTGGCATATTTATCTATCCCTTCTCTTGGTCAACATCCTCCATACTGTTTGTTTTTCCCCTATTTTGTTCAGTATTTCCTCGTTATTGATTCTATCCACCCAGCTGATTTTCAGAATTCGCCTGCGGCACGGCATTTCGAAGGCTTCTATTCTTTTCTTATCCGCAACTCATATCGTCCACGTTTCGCACCCATGTAACGCCAAGCTCCATACAAACATTTTTAGCAACGATTTCCTAATATTCACACCTACATTACCCCTAAGTAAATTCCTCTTTTTCCTTGCCTGTGCTATCCTACACTTTGTCTACTATACTTCTACCATCCCTAGTTTTTACGCTTTTCAAGTAGTAGAATTCCTTAACTTCCGTCAAAATATCCCTTCCCAATCTAACACCCTTTGTTATTCCACTGTTTCCCAAACTGCAGTCCATTATGAAGAGAAGGGAGAAATATATTGAACTCTTTCTCGAGGACACCGTTCATGCCATTCATTGCGGTTTCCAAATCTTCTTCTGATTCCCCTTATACATCGTCGGCAAAGCGTAAGGTTTTTATTTTTTCCCCTTGCAGTATGATTCCATTTCGGAATTCCGTTTTAACCTTCTTAATCGTCTGTTCTATATATGTTTAACAGCATGGGAAACAGACTGCATCCTTTTCTTACACCTTTCTTGATTCCGGCTTTCTTTTGTTGATCTTCTATTCTCATAACTACTGTGTGTCTTCTGTAGAGGTTATGTATGAGCCTCCTTGCTCGATATTTTATTACAATTTTCATCAGAATACCTTATAATGTATTCCAGTTCACGTTATCAAAAGCTTTTTCTAAATCAACAAATGCCATGAACGTAGGCCGTTTCTTTCCTTCCTAATACCAAATTGATCTTCTCCTAACTCGCTTTCTATTTGCCGTTCCATCTTCCTACATACTATTTTCGTTAATATTTTGCACGCATGAGATACTAAACTAATTGTCCTGCACCTATCTACCCCAGTCCTTTTCGGTACCTGTATAATTATGTTTTTACTAAAATCTTCTGTTATTCTTAGTTTCGTAGATTTCATTCCATTTTATGATTCAAAAATAAATAGTAGCGCTTTCTTTAAGTAAAAATAAAATGTGACGTCATGTATTTTGTATTTCACCGCGTGATCTATTTTTTATTAATTGTCCTCTGTAACTTCTTAAAAAGTAACTCTGTCGATAAAAGTTACATAAATTATCTTATTTACACGTATCACCTAAGATAATCCAATTATGCATAGCTTACGATATTTCTGCCTGTATTACTTTAACATACGATATTTTTACTGGCGCGTTCTTTAGAATTTTACCCTGTTACACTTGAAAGAGCCCAACTGTAGGATAATAAAACTTTTCACAAAGTTCACGCAGAATCATAGCATCTGCCTTCATTCCCGAATAAAAAAATATATAAAAGCAAATACAAGAATGTAAGAAAAACACACAGAAAGTTTCTGCAACTTTGCTAATAAAAAGTTAAGCGCGAAAAGAGGATGCGCGGATTTTTAGATTAAATGAAACTCAATTAGAGAGGAACAAAAGTAATAACGGCTTCGATTGCTTCTTGCTCTTTCCATGCGAAATTCTGTACCCGCTTATTCTGAGGGGGATAAAACTTCGAAAGTGAGAAATTTAGTTATTCCTTCTGAAGTTTTCATTAGGAATTTATTACATCTCACTCCCACTTTAAAGATGTCACCTCGTTGGAACAATTTATTAAACCAATGTACCTTGTGTTTAGGGAAAATACCTCTTTAAGTGGAAATATAAAATATAATTTTCTTCGATCTGATGGTAATTCGAATTGAACTTTACCGTAACAAATATTTCATCAGGAATAATCTCCACAATTATCTATTAAACAACTAATGTCTGTAAAGAACAAAAAGAAGATAAGAATTACCGACACGACAGTTCTAAAAAATTTGAACAAAATTTTCAACCAAAACTTATGGTCCTTGTTAAAATTTATAAGAGACTTAACTAATAAGATTTAAAATTGTAAATAATTAAAGGGTGTTATTATTTAAATTATTTAGTAAATTATTGCGTTTTTAAAAGATTCATTTTATTTATAAACCAAATTGATTCCTTATTAAGTCCTTCGCATTATTACAATAATATATATTAAGTGGAATTGCTATTGATAAATCAAGGGATTCTCAGGGTTAATAACTGGGTTAAAACGTGTAGCAGAGGTTTTACGTTATTTTGTGACGAACACGTTCCATCTTCGAGGTGATTTCGGAACTTCTGCGTAATTTTCCACCTTCACTCTCAGGCTTCCTTCGTCGGGTTGTTGATTTGTCCTCGGTCGACGGAAAAGGCTCTGAACCTGGTACTGCCCGGCGATTACGGAAAACCAGGGTTTCCTCCTTGGCAATGTTTTTATCTTAGCCGATAATTATGCTAATATGCTAGACTATTGATGAATTGGCCATCCTTCGATAAGTTATGAAAATTGCTTTCCTTCTTCTTTAAGAATATGACTATAACTGCATCTCTTTTCAATTACAAAGATACACCGACTATTTAATTTTTCATTTCTTCTTCTTTCCTTGTTGTATTTTATACCGTTTTTATGTTCACTAATTCTTGTCTTTAACGATTTTTTGGTTTGGCCAATGTAACACGAGTTACAGTCTAAGCAATTTTTCTTGTAAACGATGTTACGTTTTTCGTAATTGTTATTGTTTTCTTTGATATTTTAAACAAAATTAAATTCATTTATAGTCTTAAATATAATTTTAATGCTGTAATTTATTAGTAAAGATTTAAGTTTATGTTGGATGTGTTTTAAAAAAGGGAGAGTTATGAATATGTTTTCATTCCGGCGACCAATTGGTCTTTGAGGTGCTATGGTGGTTTGTTTCAATTTTTGGAGCCTGATTTTGGCGTATTTAAATATAAACTGAGTGGGGCAGGAGTTCTATTGTAGGATATTTTTAACATTGTTGGTTTTTCTTTGTCATAATTTTGGTGGGCAAGTTTTATAGCTTTCCCCGTTAAATTAAATATCATGGCTATTTTTTGTGGAGAGGGGTGATTAGAATTATAATTTAGGATTCTGCCCGAGTAGAAGGCTTTTCTATCCTATTAGTATATATTGTTTGGTTTTGGACTATAATTATGACATGAGATTTATTTGTTTCCATTTCGTAGATAAACTGGGTAATTTTATGGTAGTTGTTAAACTGATTAACGAACTGTTGAATATTTTATTTGGTAAGGAAGCAAAATATATCAACCACATATCTATGGTAGGACAAAATTTGGAAATATAATTTCTAAATTCAAGTAATTTCTAAATCTCTCATAACCATTTCAGTGAAGAATGGGGAAATGGGGAGAGCCGCTAATTGGATGACATACTATTAGTAAATTAAATAAAACCAATAATACAGTCTCACTTGTTTAATCTTTAATTATGAAACAGGAATTTTCGTCATTGTCATATTCCTCTAATAAATCAAAACAAAAGGAGACTATTAGCTTAACATAAATCAATAAAAACTATAACTACTAAATGCACGACAATCAAATAAATGTTGATATACTACTTTATTGAAGGTGGAATTTAGGATTAGTTTGACGAGGGATAAGATGATATTGAAAGGTATGGGGGTAATTTTGAGAGAAGCGTTTGATAATTAATTCATTAAGAAGAGAGTTAAACAAACAAATTACGTCAAGCGAGAGGAGTATGTGTTCATTAGGGATTTTAATGTTGTTAATAGTCTTAATGAAACGGAAAGAATTTTTTATTGTGTGGTCGGGTTCCTCATTGAGTCCTGCTTGTAATAATTTATATAGAAAGGTGGATACAAAATGGAGTGGACTACCTATGTGGAAGAAACTATGATACTGTAAGATGGATTAGGTTTATGATATAAAAAATTGGTACCCACAATCTGAATAAAATTTATGATTGTTTTCTTTAACTTCAATTTTTAAATTTAAATTTTAACTGTCAAAACATATTATTGTTAAAAAATTGTAATGGACACACGAACTTCTCCCAAAAAGCAAAGGCCTTTCCAGTAATATATTTGTAGTGAACAAGAAAAATCCAGGAACGACCCTTAGTTCATCAAAATTAAGATTATGCTAGTGTAATGTCTTTCGGAGTTTTGCTTAGGGTTTATTAACCCCTTTCTTACCCCCCAACGTTTCGTACTGCATATTTAAGAATGTATAAGGCAACGCGTTAAAATTTATATAAAACTATAAGCAAACATCCTTTTAATAACATATATTCTGGAAATGTTACTTTAATGGTGATTTTTCATACAGGATATCTTTGTAAATTACCGATTTTAATTTTAAATGACATAGGTAAGATAAGGCATAAGAATAATTTTAAGCTTCGTCTGTTCTATGTAAGAGAAATAGCTGAGATTTTAGGATGTCGAAGGAGATGTGATATGGTGAGATGTAAAATAGAATCAAATCAGACATGGCGCGACTTCAAAAAAAAAAGACAAGCGGCATTGAGTCACGTCTTACCCTCCCTATGGACTTAAAAAAAACCAATATCGTTCGTGGCGAACGTTAAAAAGAGAT
Organism: Eucriotettix oculatus; assembly: GCA_034510155.1. Taxonomy (NCBI): domain Eukaryota; kingdom Metazoa; phylum Arthropoda; class Insecta; order Orthoptera; family Tetrigidae; genus Eucriotettix; species Eucriotettix oculatus. The sequence continues at coordinate 10,937,241 of CM067382.1, forward strand.
TTTAGGGCGAGACGTCATTTTAAGGGAATTGCGAAACAGAGCAAGCGAATTGTAACCTCCCGGAGAATTATAAATTGATTCCTACTTCCCATTACCAAGCACGTCAAACTCTCAAAGAGGATTGGACGTAACTGGCTTCATTACAGAAAGTTCTGCGAAATTATATTCCGGGATCAAGTGGAGTGTTGAATAGCATACCGTACTTCAATTATGTGAAGATAACCGGACGTAGAACAGCCATATTACTACGCCAATAAAAATAAATCTATACTCAACAAATGTTTCCGTATATATTTAGTTATTCACATTCATAAAAACATTAAACAAATAACAGCATTTTTAATGATTTAATTCATGACAACTAAGCATACCCTTTTTTATTTGTATACCAAGTAACACATTTCAGCTCAAATATACTTCTAATTTAGTCCAAATATTTTTTCTCTTGTTGTTGTGCTATTCTGTCCTAACAAAGGGCTGATGCAACCCTCCATGCTAACATGGAATATTACATCTTCAGAAATACCCTTTGAAACACCTCATATTTGCGATTACAGAATTATTTTCTTCGTACCCAATAACACTTTTGTATCTGTAGGTATTTTACTTAGAGGAAAAATGTTTTCATTACAATAAAATGGAATAAATTATGCAAAACACCCTGTAAATTAAAATCCATTACGTTCCACGTTTAGAGTAGACCCTTTTGGCAAATTGAAGATTTGAAATGTAATATAAAAGCAATTTTTCTGATTTTAATATTTAAGAATTTAATTTTGAAAACTAAAAGCATTCAGTTGATAACTTTGCCATGTTAATCTACCACACAAATTTATAATTTATGAATACACTCAGAGAAAATCTTTTAAAGAAAACGTACAATTTACCGTATTCTACGGGCCAACATCGAAACTTTTTACCAAAATGACCAATGTATTTTATAATACATGTACAAAACTTCAATTTGCCAAAAGAGTGTCTATAGATTTCGACGTTGAATGTCATGTATTTTTCGTAATTATAATTTTGTTTTTTAACTAATATAACAAAATTCACGACCAAATCCTTTTTGGTTTCCAAATTAAAAGTACTTATCAAAATGAAAAATTGCTTTTAGTAATATAATTACAAACTTTTAATCAGTCCAAAGTGTCTGTACAGCTTTCAACGTGGAATGTTATCCGTTTCATCTTAGTTTTTCAAATTATAATATTGTTTCGTAAATTAATACTTATCAGTTTCGAGATTAATTTTTTTCAAAATTAAAACCACTTATCAAATTGACTATTTGATTTTTATCACGATTTTCCGAAGAGTGTCTCTATAGCTTTCAACGTGGAATGTCATAGATTTTCTGTTAGTGGATTTAAAAATTATAATTTTGTTTGGTAGATTAATATGGCAAAATTATCGACTGAATGCTTTTAGGTTTCAAAATTAAAATTCTTCGGCATTAAAACTATTTATTAAAATCAGAAAAATTGCTTTTATATTACATTTCAAATCTTCAATTTGCCAAAAGGGCCTACTCGAAACGTGGAATGTAATCGATTTTAATTTAAATGGTATTTTGTATAATTTTTTATTCCATTTTATTGTAATGAAAATATTTTGTCTCTAAGTAAAATACCGACTGATACAAAAGTGTTATTGACTAGGAAGATAATAATTGTGTAATCGCAATTCTAGGAACCGGAAAAAATATTCATTCACTGGAGTTTTCACCCCATGTATATAAATTCTTTAAATTTTATCATCCGTTTCAGTAAAAATCAAATTGAACCTCATTGAATCCAGAGTGATCAAAGGGAGTTTCCTTAATCGTAATAATAATTTAATTATCAGGTCAAATAATCGCAGTATATTTAATTTATTTTTAACCAAAGGGAACTAAAATAATTTTTATCATTCTAAATTTTCATAATTTCTGGTGTTCCATTCCGCGCGACGTAAATCATTACCAGCAACATAAATGTTCTTACAGTTGTGACACTTGCATAACCGAGTAATGTGATACGTCATAAACCCCCTTTGAAGCATTAGAACGTAATCGCACCTTTCTCTGGCTTAATCCGTGCTAATTACAAACCCGCGAAAGTGCAGCGACGACTTAATCCTGCCTGCAGCTTCAGTGTTTTACCGCAAAAACACGCGTACAGTTGCCACTCTGCTGTGATCTCTCGTTTCAGATACTGCATTGTTCCATTTTCAGCACTAAATGATATTTACAACCCTCCTACAAAAGCCTTTCCATTTCTATACAGCTACCACGTCACACATACTCCCTATTCTGCTCAGAGTATTCCATCCTTGGCCTTCCTCTTCAGCTTTTAGCACACACGTACATCTAACGCCACTTTTCCAAAATCCTCGCCTATCAAAACGTGGTCTAATCTATTCCTTCTCTTGTTCAAAGTGCTCCATATTGTTCTCACTTCCCCTATTCTGCTTAGAGATTTCTCGTTACTGATTCTATCCTCTTATTTTATTTTCAGCATTCTCCGACAGAACCACTTTTCGAAAGATTATTTTCCTGTCTCCAATTTGTATCGTCTACGTTTCGCAGCCACACTCCGTACGAACATTTTTAATAATTATTTCCCTATATTCATACTTATATATAAACATAGGTACGTTAATCATTTTTACGAAAGCCTTCGTTGCCTCTCTAGTTATTATGCGTACCTAGTAGCGGAACTCCTTAAGTTCCTTCAAAATATCCAATCACAGTCAAACTCCCTTTTTTATTTCAATGTTTCCCATACTACACTCCATTACCTTGGTTTTGCCTCTGATAACCCTAATGTTGTACTCTTCCTTCAGGACCACGTTCATGCCATTTAAAATCGTTTCTAAGTCTTCTTCTGACTCTCCTAATACTAAAATAATCGGCAAAGCGTAAGGTTTTTATTTTTTCTCCTTGCAGTATAATTCCATATTCCGTTTTAACTTTCTTCTTCGCCTGTTCTATATATAAGTTTAACAGCATGGGTGACAGACTGCATCCTTGTCCGACTCTTTCCTTGATTTCTGTTTTTTTACTTGTTTTTAAATTATAAACACTGCTGACTGTCTTTTCTAGAGCCTATAAAAAGCTCTTCTTTCTCGATATATTATTCCTGTCACATACAAAATCATTAATAATTTATTCTAGATAACATTATAAAAGGTTCTTTTTTATAAATCTACGAATCCCATGAACGTGGGTCTGATTTTTCTGATCCCGTCTTCTAAAATTACATGTCGAGTCAATATTGCTTCTCTTATCCATAAATTCTCCCTTAAACCAAACCGTCGCGCATTCTATTTGCCACTCCATCCACCTATTTTCGTTAATGTTCTGCACCGTGCTCTACCTTCCACATTCCCCCTTTTCAATTCCCTTCCTTTGCTATTAAAGGGGAGTTGCTGTTTCAGGATCATCCTCGTGTAGCCTGTTAACCGAAAAAAAGGTTCTGCATGCATGACATACTAAAGTAATTATCCTGTGCTGTTAGCCCCATTCTTCATCGGTATGGGTATAATATTGTTTATCCTAAAATAATCTGGTTTTCTTCCTGTTTTGTAGATTTCGCAAACTATCCTGTACAGGAATGATATTGCTTCTTCGCCCGATGCCCTTATCAACTCCTCTGGAATGTTATCAATTCTGAAGCTTTACCACTGCTCAATTCTGTCAGCGCAATATGAAACTCCGACCTTAAAATTTTGTCCCTCAACTCTTAATCATCGACCTCCTCTTCTTATTTTATTACAGAATGATCTAGATATCTTTCATGATGCAGTTTTTCTAGCTATTCCTTCCATCTTTCTGGTTTATATTCTTTATCTATAATTGGCTTCCCATCAGCTCTCCTGATGTTCTTGCCGATATTTTTCCTCTCTCCGAATGTTTCTTTGATTGTCCTATAAGCTGCGTCTGTTTTCCCTTTCACCATGAAATCTTCAACCGCTTTGCATTTCTCTTGTAACCAAGATTGTTTGGCTGCTTTGCAATATCTATCTCATTCTTCAAGCGTCTATACGGCTGTTTAGCATTTTCATCTATTCCGTTTTTCCATTTACGCCTTTCATCAATCATTTCTTGTGTTCTCCATGCTTTTCTATTGGTCTGAGCTATTCTTCCTCTTTCTTCGTCGGATTCTCTTGTCATTTCTTCCTTCAAGACTACCAATTTCTCTTCCATATTCTTTATTAATCTACTCTCAATATCTTGTTTAAAAATCTGACTCACCGTCCGTTTTTTTTCAGTTGTTTTAATTCCATCTTTTTTAAATTCTTTTCTTGAGTTTCTTCAATAATGTAACAATATATATTGTGATGCTTGATCTGTGAAATTTTTCATCTTTTTAATATCACTTTTTTGACTAAACAATTGTTTGACTTCTAACCAATTAGAAATATTGTAAAAGTTAAACAAGAACTTTAGCTTTAATTAAAGTAACGAGTGGACGCTTGGCATGTTTTAATGCTAATTAAATTAACCACATAGAAGAAAGGCAAGCCACGCGATGAGACACATACTTCCGTCTAATTACAGGTAAACAACAAGGAAGGGGAAGAAAACTACAGATCCCTATATATATAAGTTTACAAAACCAGCATCTTCACTTGAAGATGTTAGAGCAAGTAATCGAAACGTCGCTCTACGTTAATGTTACTCGATTAGGAACCCGAGAATAAACCTTTAAAAACTTCAATGTTCATATCAAATGGGTCGTTAAATATTTATTATTTATAAAATAGACATTTGAATAAATAATATAAAATTAATTTGTTTAAATTTAAGAAAGAAAATATTAGGGTGACTAATAATCTCCCAAAATAAGTACTCACTACTACAAACCTGTTCTTGTCGATTATTTTTGTTCATTGCACGAAATGAACGACGAGGATTTAAAAAAATACATATATTGTAGTATGTGGATATCAAACAGTTTACGAAGTGTATGCGTCAAATTATTCCTGGCTGAAACAGACTGATACCAATGATAAACGCTGATGAGGTATTTGTCCACTGTAATTCTCAACACGCCACAAAATAGTCTCTTAAGTTTTCGGGGAGAGGGACAAACTATTACTCCTAGAGAAGAGTAACCATAAATGTGATTGGTTAATATCCATCCCTGCCACCATCGGGATATGAACTAAAGAAGTGGAGAGTAGGTATTATAAAGGCTTGCAGAGAGGTTTCGTGAAAGGTGATAGGAATTTAGGCAAGGGAGATTTTCGAGTCGAGAGCGGTGATCAGGTGAGATTAGATGCAGGTTGTGGAGATGAGCAGATGATCGACATTATCGGACAGGTAGTCCAAGGAGACGAGGATAAACTGGAAAGTGTCATAATCCAGGAATAATAGCAGCGGCGAATCTGATTTCGATCGCGCACAACCCAAATTAGGAGGAAATTGCAACGAGGAACGCGCTGGAAGGTCCATTATGATGACGAGGCAATTAACCCTGTAAAAGGTTGCTGATTTCATATACTGCGAAGTCCGAGTAGGTTTTGTATGAAATATTTTGCTCTATGAGAAGGCCCATAACATACGACTCAGTTTGGAGATCGAGAATTGTTAGTTTTAAGAAATTAATGTGCATCTTTTTATGAAAATATATATGTAGTGTTCAAAATAGAAAGAATTGCCGGCTTAAAGTTTAAATATGAGAAAATTGTAACGTTGATGTCAATTTGTTAAGGATAAAGTTATTTTTTATTATACAAGTTCATTCTTAATATATTAATATTACATTATAAAATATCAATATCCACAATTTAAAAAACAACTAAAATATTACAAAAAACTATGACATGTATACAATATATATTGTAAATTTGATTATAATTCGTTTTAAGTCACTAATCTATTGTACATACCTTCATTATTAAAACTAAAATAATTACCCAAATTTATAATCAATATTAAAATATAATTTTGGTTTTTAGTAAATTTGTGACTGGCTTAAAGCCAAGGGTTTTTCATCATTTTCAAACAAATATTTTGATGGTGGCTCTCAATTTACCTTAAACCCCGACAACATTCAAGTTTGATATAAAGTTTGTCTTTGGTGATGTCTGGGTTTAGGATGTGACGCAACTCTCTCTGCCTTTGTATCAGCAAATTGGCCGTGTTGTGCGTGAGGCCTGACTTTGCTGAGGTTGATTGAGGAGCAGGATGAGCGGCACTTCAGGCGGTCGCCCACTTACCTTGCTGCCCGAGAGCTCTGTCAACACCCTCAACTAAAGCCCAAACAGACCACTCAATTCACAAACGTACAAAAAATTCGATTATTAAACACTCTTAATATTACTACATTCAGTTTACCAAAAAATGCGTACTCCAAAGGTACCCTTGACAAAATCTGCCCTATTAATCTATCCATATTCTTGGTAAGAGTCCTCCATATTATTCTCTCTTCTGTTATTCTGCTTATAACTTCCTTGTTAGTAACTATATCCGCCCATCTCATTCTTCTATAGCACATAATTTTGAAAGCGAATATTCTTTACCTTTCTGCAACTCCTACCGTCAACGTTTCGCGCCCGTATAACGCAACGATTTCCTAATATTCATACTTCTATTACTGGTAAATAAATTACTCTTTCTCGCGTAAGCCTTTCTTGCCTGTGCTATCCTGCTTTTTGTGCCTACTATACTTCTACCATCCCTAGCTATTACGCTTCCCAAGTAGCAGAATTCCTTAACTTTTGTCAAACATCCCCTTCCCAATCTAATACCCTTTTTTATCCCACTACACTCCATTACCTTCGTTTCCCCTCTATTAATCCTCATATTGAACTCTTTTTCCAGGACCTCGTTCATTCCATTTATTATGGTTCCCAAGTCTTCTTCTGATTCCCCTAATACTACAATATCATCGGCAAAGCGTAAGGTTTTTATTTCTTCTCCTTGCAGTATGTTTCCTTTTCCATATTCAATTTTAAATTTCTTCATCGCCTGTTTTATATATAAGTTAAACAGCATGGGTTACAGGCTCCATCATTTTCTTACTTCTGTCTTGATTTCTACTTTCTGATCTTGATCTTATATTCTAATAATTACTGTTTTCTGTAGAGGTTATGTATAAGCTTCCTTTCTCGATATTTTTTCCAGTTCTCTTCAAAATCCTTAATAGGTTGTTCCAGTTCACATTATCAAACGTGCTGAATTATCTTGCACAAGCCTTCTTCATTTCCACATAACTAGCACATCCAACATCTTCCCTAATATTATTAGCGTATTCTATCCTTACCTCACTCTTCTGGCCTTACCCCACCCAATAAACGCCAATGCTAATTTTACCCCACACATTCTGTGGAATAATAATTTTCTAAGACCATCATGTCCTAAAACATGGTCTATTAATCTATCCCTTCTCTTAGTCAACGTCCTCCATATTGTTCGCTCTTCCCCCTATTCTGTTTAGAAACTCCTCGTTAGTGATTCTATGCACCCGCCTCGTTCTCCCATAGTATCACATTTCAAAGGCTTCTCTTCTCTCCTTTCTGCAACTCCTATCGTCCACGTTTTGCATCCAAATAACGCCACGCTCCATATGAAAATTTTTAGCAACTATTTCCTACAATTCACACTTATGTTACGCGTTGATGTAAGACACTACTATTACCTCTGGGGGTAATGTTGGAGCGTACGGAAATTAAAAACGTTCATAAATGGCAGATATTTGTATGTTGATAAATGTTTTTCCCGGTTAGTTACATTTATAGCGTCTGTGTCGGTTCGTACATTTTCTGACTATTTCTAAATAACTGTGCTTAGCTGGTTTATTTTTGTTCAGTTCATGGCAGGTTTCCGTTGATCTTTCAAAGAGGTAGATTTCTTCAGACCAAAAAAAGGCCTGCCTAAAATTATCAAACCTGCAACAAGATGATTATATATATTGAATATAACTGCAATTTTTTTTGTTAATCGTCACATCAACCGACGTGGTTATTAGTTACCACGTTCACTTTACAATTACTCCTATATTCATAATAATAATAATATGCAATATAATAATAAGGGTACAAACCAAACTATTAGATACATTAAATATTATTGAATAGGTTCAAGTCTTTTAAATAATTTAATATGGTGTTTACAAAACTTGGTTCATTGAGGCATTTCTTGTAGTCGTCCGGGATTCCATATTCTTATTTTTTGCAGTATGTACACACTTTCATTAATTAGGGGTGGAGTGGACCGTCATGTAGCCTGTTAACCCCCCAAAAAATGATTTAAGTAATGATACTTTTTAATTTTCGCGAACGACGCTCATACGTATGCAGGGTGACGAAGACGATGTATGTATGTGCTTACTTAAGGTATTAATATATTTCTTGACTCGATTAAGGTACTAAGTCATCGTGGTGGTTATAATGATATTCAGTTCTCATAAAGTAGGGGGCGTGAAAATGTATATTTCTAAAGTGTGACGTTCTCGCTGATGGTTTCATCGCGTGTTGACATTACTGTCGAATTATCAGGCTAATATAAATAAATTCCCTAGCATCGCCGGGCGCCCGGCTGCTTGCGAATAAATATCCCTGATGGATTATATACGAAGTACCACTCAGTGCATTCATTTTTCTTGATGCTACTGATATTAAGTGGATATGAGTTCACCGGCACATAGCCCTAAATTAATTCAAACAAAGCCGTTATATCTGGATCAGAGAGCAACTGCAGAGCTGCAAGGCGCGGGGAATTCATTGTTCGACTCGTAATATGGCATCCGATTAGCCGGCGACCCATAATGAACGTTTACCACCACTTACGCGTCGCCGGCTCCATTTTTTTGCCGTATCTATGAAGCGCCAGATAGTGACGGTAAATGGCGTTCCACTCAGCTGTGATTTAATCTGCGCGGTCAAGCTGCACTCGACACGCTGCTGTCAATTCGCGGGTGTGATCCCAATCCCGGGATTGCACGACTGCAAACGGTCACGAGAGACCAATTGTTCGGAGCAAACAGTCGGGGACCACAAAGCGTTCGCCGGTCGCAATTCATCTGTAAAGGAACGTAAATATGTTCTCTTGATCCCTACAGCGGTCCTACTTCGGAAAGTACTTCTGCCTCTCTATAATACCATATCTGAAAATGACTTAAATTACCAAGGATACGTTGATCAACACGTAAATTTTTACTGTATTGTCGTTGTTTGGTCAGGTTTGATCAGCGTTAAAAAAGTTTCGTCGCTGATTGGTGGTTGTGACTTGTTGGTGTAACCAAAGAGCATCTTAAATAGTGGCAATTCCAGGGCTTGCCTATAGGCGGCAGCGTTGACTGTCATCTCCACTCCTCTGGGTTCAACTCTCTCGTAGAGGAAATACAAAAACCTCGCAACAAAAGAAAAATTAAAGTGGATTAAATTTTGGATGATAGGGCGCTGCGGGAGTTTTCTCGCAGGCGCTTCAGCCCAGAGTGACTGCGGGGCTCACCTGATCATGTCGGGAATGCCTCGCACTCTCTCTGGGTACTTTTTATCAAAGTTCTCATATGTCGAGACACCTTCACCTATTTTAGGAGGTATATGTACTGGGGTCAAAGACCTTGGGCATATGGCAAGAGCTGTCCGCTGATCCCATTGGATCAGTCGGCCAACTGCCTCCTGAAACTGGTGGAGACACGGAGAAGGGAATGCTGCGTCCCCACAGCAGACTCGTCTCCCGTCATTCGGAAGGGCGTGAGAATAGTACCGAATGCCCGACCTACCTGATGCAGGTTTTCTGGGTTTTCCCTGCATCTCTTTAGGTGAAACACCGGGTAGGATCCTTAAACCATAGCCCGGGGGCCCTAGTTAACCCTTGGCTACCTTGCTCTACCTTCCGCATCCCCCCTATTCAATTCCCTTCCTATGCTATTAAAGGGGAGTTGCCTGTTTCAGGATCACCCTCATGTAGCCTGTTAACCAAAAAAAAGGATTAAATTTTTACACCATATATAAATATTTTCGAATATTTAATGAACAAATATAAATTTATACGGAAGATTAAGAAAAGTTACCATGTTTCGAATTCAATATTTCGACTTTCGACAATTAACTCCGCCATAGTATTTTTAAAATGATTTAAACCGGGTGAAATCCCGAATACTTTTTATTCAGTCCACCCACCGGGAAAGCCTACATTCTCGATTCTCGATTAATATCAATGTATTTCTCAAATGTTAAAAATATATCATTTTATTCTCAAATGTTGGAGGAGAATATACATTGTTTTTCCTATGATTTAAATTATGAATAATGTTTTGTATATGCTTGGACCGAATGGAGTTTAAAGATGAAACTATCTCATTAACTTATTAAAATGACATATTTTTAATTCATGATGAAACATTGTATATTTTAACATTTCATTGAGAAATATGATATAATTTAGCATCCAACTTGCATTATTGATTATCGAAGCATATAAATTTATATAAGTACCTTACATATTTGAAAATACTAAGATATGTTGTAAAAAATCTTCTTTATTTGTCTTTTGTTACTTAAAGATAAATTTTAGCGCCGTTTTTAAATGGGCTTTTATGGGCCTATGAGAGAGCCACGCTCCGAGCGCTCCTATTGCCATTCTATCTATTTAAGATACTCTTTGGGTGTAACGGTAACCGTGTAATGCGGCGAATACTCGTTAGAGAGCCGCTACTACCATTTCTAAAAATATTCGTTTTTTTTCTTAGTAACGGGTTTTGCAGACAGTGCTGATGCCATTTTATCATTATCAATATATTGTTCAGAAATCAATAAGGTTCTTTTTGAAATTTTTCAAACAACCCCTGGCACTACAGTATAAAATATGGACAGTAATCACTTTGTCAAATCGTCTTTTTTTTTAAAATTTACCTTTTCACGCTTCCTAGTTTATGAGAGCTGTATTTCATCATAACCTTCGCGATGGCTCGAACAAGAAATCAATAGGTATCTTAAATAAAAACATACATAGGTCGTTTCGCCACCGCACACACACACACACGCTCGCATCCAGCGACAACTGCGTTGGTGAAAAGGCTATTGAAAAGTATCATTACGTAAATAAAATATCAGTTATATTTAAGTTAAATAACCATTTCACTTGACAATCTACCTGATGGAATTATATATCCTATTGTAATTTCGATGTCTTTACAGTATAAACTTTTTTGGTGTGAAAGGGGGGAAAAAGGGATATAAATCTTCAATCGACTGGCGGAAACCTTCTGTGGGTTGAAGAGCACAATGCATCAAAAAGTCATAGAAATTGAATGAGTAGTAGGGGAACGTATTTCAGACAAACGTGAAGTCGCAGAGTAGATGAAGGACGTGTGACTCGTTTTGGGCTAAAATCTTCAAAATCCTGATACCAATTTTCTGTGAGGTGATCATCGCTGAACACCAAACTTTTCACGATCATTGAATTAATGGTATAGTAACGCCTAATGCCAAATATAATGCGCGGTGTGTTCGAACGACGCCGGTATGTGAATACTTCGGACTGTTGACAGATACCTTCTGTGGGTTGAGGACTACAATGCACCAAAAATTCATGGCAATCTGATGAGTAGCATGGGAACGCATAACGGACAAACATGAAGTCGCAAAGGAAATGAAAGACGTGTGACATTTTTAGGGTCGAAATCTACAAAAGACGAATACAAAATTTCTTTTCGGTGATCACCATCAAATGATTGCTATAGTGACGCCTAATGCCAAACCTTATAATTCGCGGTGTGTTTGAATGACGCCGGTATATGAATACTGAACCTCTTCGCTTCCATTGCCAGGGGATCCTGTGGACCTCGTCTTAGCTCTCGCAGATGTTACTCCGCTGGGTCGTACTTTATGGATGTCTCGTTATCTCTATGGGTTTTGATCATACCGAAGCAGCTTTTTTTTCTTTTTTTTTGCGAGGGCAGGTGAAAATCTTCTAAAGACACTATCTCAGGGTCCGCACTGGATAGTAGTGTGGGATTCTACCCACTAAAAACACCTCCCTTTCCAACGATGACTGTGTGTATCTTCCTGTGGGACCGTCGTTAGACATTACTTCACAGGAAGCAGTCGTAGCGTCAAGCTCTCTCTGTCTCCTTTAAACACTATTATTTCTCTCTTTTTCGTAATTTCTTAATCTTTGAATTACTGTAGAGGCATATGCACTTACTTTATTCCAGGTATTAGGTGAGAGCAGCATATTGGGTACCAAATTATCTGGTGTTATTGAGGTTCCAATATCACTTTCTAATGCTCGTTTCCCATATGAAAATCTCGAGCAACTGAAAAAGACGTGTTCTGGTGTCTCATTAACTCCACATTCAGGGCATGCAGGTGAATTATCTATGGCAAACCTGTAGAAGTATGCCCTGAAGCAGCCGTGACCGGTCAAGAGTTGAGTAAGATAATAATTCACTTCTCCGTGTTTCCGATCAATCCAGTCTTTAATTGATCTTATTAACCTATGGGTCCATCGGCCTTTATTGGACTCATCCCAACGGCGTTGCCATTCTTCATATGATTTGTGCCTCTCAACTCTCTTGCCTTCCAGACCTCTGTTTGTTTGTAGTCTGCGGCACTCATCGGCCAGAATGTCTACCGGAGGCATTCCTGCCACCACACAGATTGCATCGTCCGATACTGTCCTGTAGGCACAGGTAACGCGTAGTGCACATAGCCTGTGGATGGAACTAACCTTTCTCCTGTTTGATTTTACTGTCAAAGCAGTACACCATATCGAAGCACCATACAAGATCACTGATCGCACAACATTCGCGAAAAGAAGTCGCCGGTATTGTCTTGGACCTACAACATTTGGCATAATTCGTGACAGTGCAGATACTGTCCCGGATACTTTACGTCTTACATAATCAAGGTGGTGTTTAAAAGACATCCTATCATCTATCATTATACCAAGATATCTGATAGACGATTTCGAATAGATTTCGCAGTTTCCGACCGTAAGGGTGATGGATTCTCTAGATTTTCTCCCAGTGACAAGAACTGCCTCTGTTTTTTCTTCCGCCAGTTGCAGTCCCATTGTCCGTAGCCATTGCCCAATCACATAAATAGTCTCATTGGCTATCTGAACTATTTGTTCCCGGTGCTTAGCGACGACGACAATTGCTATGTCGTCTGCGAAGCCAATAATTTTGCTTTCCGTGGGAATCTCAAGTCTTAATACATCATCATACATAATGTTCCACAACAGGGGTCCTAGTACCGATCCTTGTGGGACGCCTCCTGTGATGACGTACTTTTCCACGCCGGTTTCCGTATCGTAGAGAAGAGTTCTGTAGGAGAGATAATTCGTCACAATTCTCCTTATGTATGATGGCACCTGTAACCTGCGCAATTTCTCGAGGATTGCGCAGGTTACAGGTGCCATCATACATAAGGAGAATTGTGACGAATTATCTCTCCGAAGCAGCTAATCCTTATTTTGGAGGTGTATGTTCCGTGGTCGCAGACCTTGAGCATACGGCAAGAGTTGCCCGGCTGCCCCTACACAGGCCGCTGCGACCCTACGGCGAACTCTTCCAATAGGTCAGACCTACCTGATGAAGTTATTCTAGGACCTATCCGCATCTCTTTCAGGTTCCTAGTCAACCCTTGGCTGACTTCCACACCGATACGACATTTTCAATTGCCTTCCTATATTATTAGATGGCAGTTGCCATTTTCTGGATCCCCCTTGTGTAGCCTGTTACCCAAAATAGCTTACGTTGTCTTTCATTTAAATAGATTTAATGATAGTTGAGAAGATACTAAAATAATAATTGTTTTAAAATTAAATAATTCCAATCCCGAGAGTTGGACAGAGATTAAGAACTTATTTAATAGTGAAATAGGCCAATTACAGTCAAACGGAATTAATTTAACGTCAAAAATGGTATGGAGGTAGTGCAAATGAAAATCAGATCGTTGTTATATTCCATTTTAATTTATCTACTGGAATGAGTGAGGAAGTTTTGTTGAGAGGACACACGGATGCACCTTTAGTCTGGATGCTGTGGAGTTAGGACGTGTGCTGGATGCGATCTTGCGCGTTGTTGGCCGACCACAGGTCCTGCATGCCTCGCTGCTCTGATGTGTCGCAGCTCGTCCGCTGGCAACGCCGCCGACCTGAATATTACCGTAAAATATACGCGCCAACTTTCACCATCAATTCTCTTCAATTTATGTTCCCGCTGTCGTGAAGAAGATACGAACGTTTACCAAAGTTACGGGAAAGTTTTTTAAAAAGATAATCTCTTGACTCCAGAACAGATATTTTTTTCAAAGGATTAAGGTTTCAACGGTTCTCGTTATTCCTGAAATTATTTAATAAGCTGCTAACTAATTCAAACGTTTAACTGTTTGAAAACGAATGATTTAAACAGACTAATTAGTCAGAAATAAAATACAATGATAATAGCGCGCCGTGTAGTTTTCTCAATTGGAACATCTTCAGTTGCCATGACAAATTATTCTAAAACTGAAAGTTCTAAGAAACCCATATTTTACACACGTGACATAATTATATGAAAATTTCAAAAATAATACAATACAATGAGATATAAACGGATGAATTTCAGAATGACTCAACATAGAAACAAAGCCGAAATTTCTGTTACGAACGTACAGGTGTTAAGCGTACTTTTTATGTTTAAAAATTACAAATGAAAAATTATAATTCACTAAATGATAAAAATCCATAAAACTAAGGAATAAAAAATTAATTTGCTTGTTTGTATTATTCTTCGAATTAATAAAAACATTTTTTGACCCTTTAATAAAATTAATTGGACACGACTGAATAGTTTTGAACCTTGAATTTCAAATTCAGTTTGTACTTATTTCTTAATAATTTTGACCCTTTTAATAGACATTTGGACCCGACTGAATAATTTAGAGCCGTTAATTTGAAACTTAGTTTGTGTTTATTCATACGAGATCTTGAAGGTTGTTTACAAGCTTTTAAACTCAACATTTTTGTCAATAATATTTTTAAATATGTTTACATTATTAAATGATTTAAAAATAATCTGAATTTCTAAATTATGAAACAAGTCAATATGTTTTAAATGTATGTTTTCAAACAGGTATATAACTATAAAAACAATTTATTACTAAGGTTTATAACAGGTAAATTGTTAATTTCGTTCTTAGTTTTAATCAATCTAATTTTGATATTTTTCATAATAAATTTTAAAGTATGAATTTTGTTGTATTATATTCCCAATTTTGTTAAGATAAAATTTGATTCCACTGCTAAAAAGACTTGACGTCCTTTTATAACATATTTTTATGGGGCATGTACATTCACTGAGTACTCCACCTGAATCAGTAGACGTCTGTAATTTCTAAATGTCTAATTCGTAGAATTATAATTTTGTTGAATATTATTGTTGATAATTTTGTATATACAGTGAATTTATATCCTTTTATCAAATTTTAGTTTGACTAGCATTACCGTCTGTCTTTAAAATTATATTTGACTTACTTTATTTTATTAAATTTGCACAAATTACTAAGGTGCCCGGCGTTTTCCGCTAATTTATTTATATTGGCCCGCTGCAGTGTTCAATTTCACTTGTCAACCCGTGATTAAACCGTCGGATAGATCGACACGTGTTTTAAAACTTTCCTTTTTATTATTTCTATCATCGAAACACCGCACATACGAAAGCTGAAAACAAACATATATATACATATAAGAACTCTGCTATCCAAAATAGAAATGTCAAAACAATTCAAAGCTACGACGCAATGAACTTACCTATGTCTTGATGCCTAAGTAAATTGCTACAGATTATTCAAACGGTCAGGCTAAAAAATTTAGGATTGTGTGTTTTTTATATACAAGAAGTCCACATAAATATAATTAATTAACTAATTAAAACGATTGTATTATCTTATTTCAATCTAAGTTATAAAGAAGAAAACCCTTTTTTCTATATTTCACAGTATTTATTGATAAACATTTAAGAAGCTTGCGGCCTTTCTTATGCCATAGAAATATACATAACATAAAATATATATAAATTTGGATACAAAGACTTTATTTTGAATCTTAAAGTCAATACAACACAATACAAGAATTTTTTACGAACCAAATCAGATACATCCATATCATTGTTAATCCATTTTCTTCTTATAACTTTCGACATGTTTGCTCCTGCTCCATCTTCTTCTTACTCTTGCTTGTATGTTGCTGTACCTCATTATTTTTACAGGTTCTATATGGCTCGCCTGTCTCCTTATTTTATGTGAAAAATTCTTGTCTTGTTATATTGATTTTATGATTCAAAATAAGGTATTTGTATATAAATTTACATATACTTTATGTTCTCTAGATAATTATGGTATAAAAAAGAAAGTTTCTTAATTTTTTTATGAATAATAACTGAAATATTTTTTGAAAAATGGTTTTCTTCTTTAGTACTTGGGATAAACAAAACTTTTGGTAGGAAAACAACAAAAAAGTTCTGCATCTTTACAACGGTGCATCCAGGCGACCCCATAAATACAACAAAAAATGATTAATCAAAATCAGTCAAGCTGTTTACGAGAAGAATTACGATCACAGGCACACCGTAATTTTGTATATAATGGTATGTTTTGTACATTCTATTCACTACTATTAATTTAAGATATTACCATTAACATTTATACTGAATATATATATAAAATATTAAAGTTAACATTTATACTGTTAATGATAATGATAATATCTTAAATTAATAATAATAATAGTGAATATATATCATTTATGGTTATGGTTGTCGATTCTAATCATATACGATGTGCTTAGGCATCCAAGATGAATTTATTTTTATTAACGTTTTTTTAGGGAACCTTATGTTATAAAGTTTAATATTTTTCAATGATTTTTTACATTTTGAATGCTGAGTTGCCATATTATTGAATGCATCGTTTCTATATTCCCTGATTTTGTAAATGGCGCCACTGCAGCGTAAATATATATTGTTGTTTGAAAATATTTACCTTTACTACAATAAATTAAATAATTCGTTTTCTATATTAATTTTAACAAACACAGTCTGTCTACTTACATAACGCAATAGCTCAATTTGAATACGGGGTTCATTATAATTCCCACGTTTGTACAGCATTAATTAATTTACGTGTTGGTTCGTACAAAATAAACATGCTACTGATTTCATGCCTGTGACAGGTCAACAACGCAAATAAATTCTTCCACCTTTGTACATAATATTAGAGTTAATAAATTATTTCAATAAAACTAATTTTGAAACCATAATATTTATTACTTTTTAACACATTTTAACAGATTAAATGTCTGAGTAATTTCACAAAAGGCCAATAATAATAATAAACTTCGTGCAATTTATTTTAGTAATCATATATTGACAAGTCAATTGCGCAAATGATATGCCAATAATTGTTTGTGATTAAAAATAATAATTCCAATTAAGGAAATAAAACATGAAACGTAACGACTTCTACTCAGATCACACTATTCATTAACTTTATCGTAAGTACATCAGTGTTAATTTTTTTTAATATTATTGTTTAGTCTTTTTATATTAGTTCCCACTTAGTTCCCATTCAAAACAAACATTTCTGACGTCATAACGTCAAGTATCCGAAATATTACTTATACTCTCTTTCTCAGGGTTCAAATGCGTGGTTGATGCAACAAATAATTTGATAAGGTTCACATAACTTTAGTACAATATATTGAACAAAGGACAACACAAATGTACGATTCAAAAATTCTTTGCCAATTTACGAAAACAATAATTAGTCTTACTACACAATCATTTCATTCAAAATATTTATTTCCGAAAGATCAGTTCTTAAAACATGTCATTTTATTCTTATGCAATTAAATGTCGGCAAATAATATTTACATTCTCTCTCTCTCTCTGTTTCTCTTACTCTCTGTTTCTCTCTCTATTTCTTTCTCTCTCTATTTCTTTCTCTCTCTATTTCTTTCTCTCTCTATTTCTTTCTCTCTCTATTTCTTTCTCTCTCTCTATTTCTTTCTCTCTCTCTATTTCATTCTCTCTCTCTATTTCATTCTCTCTCTCTATTTCATTCTCTCTCTCTATTTCATTCTCTCTCTCTCTATTTCATTCTCTCTCTCTCTATTTCATTCTCTCTCTCTCTATTTCATTCTCTCTCTCTATTTCATTCTCTCTCTATTTCTTTCTCTCTCTATTTCTCTCTCTATATTTCTCTCTCTCTATTTCTTTCTCTCTCTTTCTCTATCTCTTTCTTTCTCTATCTTTCTGTCTCTATCTCTTTCTATCTCTTTTTTTCTCTCTCTTTCTCTATCCCTTTCCCTAGCTCTCTTTTTCCCTAGCTCTCTCTTTCTCTGTCGATCTATCAATATTTCTCTCTCTCTCTCTTCTTCTTCTACTACTACTATCCAAATATGTTGTTTTTACTTTTTGTCATACTATAATTGAGCATAAAAATGGTAATTTATTAATACACCCAAAAATAGGCAATTATAATTAATTTATTTGACATGTTCGTGTCCGGATATGGACCTTCATCCGAATGACTATGAAGATGTTAAAAGTCATGAATATAGCAGTACAGGACATTACAGGATAACATGTAAAATAAAAAACATATAAAATAATTTCGGAAGATTACGTATGATGGATCGATCAATTCAACAAATTAATCTTCGTTTGTACATCAAGAGAATTATTATTAAGTTTAATGTGAAGCATTTCGAAAACGAAGATATTTTTTACTTTTTGGCTTTATTAAAATTTATAAACTTTCTCATTTGATAGCGATATTTGTGTATAAATTATGTTTGGGAATGACAGTGTGTATTAAGTCAAATTCTGGTAATGATGGCTCTTCTGATTTGGACTATGTTTAATGAGGAACAGTCATTACCTGTTAATTGGTAAATATTGTTTTTATCAACAGAGTATTTCAAGTTGTATAATAGTTTTTAATTATAAGTTTAATATTTAAATATGGTTCTGTGAAACATACGGTGAGATATTAATATTCTTTTTTTTCAATAGGAAGCTTTCTACTATTTTTCAGTTTCAACCTTAAAAAAGATTATGATCAGTAATTAATATGATAATAAAACAATTGTAAAGTTCATTGAATATATACATACCCATTTAAAATTATGTGCAAATATTAAATCAACATCGGCGACGTCTTATTAATGTAGTAAATGGCAACTTTTTACAGTATAAGGAAGTCGTTAAATAAAAATTTGATTGATACGCAATTAATTCAAATCAATATATAAAACTTAAGGGCTAATAAACATATATAATAAAAATAATTTTAATTTATTAAAAATTTCAGTTTATTGTCCTCAAATGTCGGAACCTTTGTGCCTTATATTCTCTGTATTTAAACTTATGTGGATGGCCTGCGCAATTTTTAACTTAATTCTGGAGTCATTTTAATGTAAGATGATAATCGTCTCCAAAGTAAAATTTTGGTTGACTGTTTTTAAATGCGCAGACGTCGCTTCTTTGTTTAATATATACACAAATTAAAAAGGATATGTATATTTGTAATTAATTATACAATTACTTTGTTGTCGTATGAATTATTGTTTAAAGTTTGAAAATGACCAAATAGTCGAAAGATTCATACTGAAAATAAAAATTTATTATGAAGGCTGATTTTGGTTAATTTAATTCTTATTTAAATTATACCATTGTTATTATAAATTAATTTTAGCAGATATGCTACAGGTAATTCAATAAATGTATGTAGTCATTATACTGGCTGATTAAGAATTACAAAATTCCTATAGGTATAATTCTTCTATTTAGTTTTCGTTTTTAATTCTTTAACTAGGTAACCCCCATGCCTTCGTTCGCTCTGAAATAGTTCTCTTTATTTTACCCTAAAAACGAACAACAGGAACAGAATTTTGATGAAGTTGAATTCGTGGAATATATACAAATTACGGTATCAACTATTTATGATCGTTTCAGGGCGAACCTCGCAGTTGGTTTTGAACAGTTCCATCTATCATACGTTTCATACGGCAATAAAACAATTGTAAAGTTCATTACATATAAACATACCCATTTAAAATTATGTGTATATATTAAACAATCAACATCGACGACGTCTTATTATTATATTAAATGGCAACTTTGTATAGTATAAGGAAGTCGTTAAATAAAAATTTGAGCCACTAAAAATGAGAAATTACTGAATATTAAAGTTTACCTGACGCGACAAATAAAACGAATTTACGTACAGACATACGTACGTAGATACAGACAGACGCTTCAGTTTTATTTATTGTTATAGATTATAGCACAGTGTAAGGAGGAGTTGGGGAATTTTTGTTACAAGATCTTATAAAATTCGATTAGTGTAGGATACTTTCACCCGGTCCACGTCATCTAAGCTGTAGTAGGTCTCACTTTTTCTGATTTTACCCTGTAGTGAAATTAATTGATTAAGTCAGGCGCCGTCGTGACGCAAATCGTAGTACCGGGATTAATAAGGACTAATCGTCACAAACGGTTCGTTTCTGTGCCGGGGCGTGGGAACTGCGATTTTCATTCTCTCCGGGCAAAGCTTAATAGAGTTAAAGTGGTGTTTCGCCAGTGGATTTAAATCTCAGCTCATAAAGGCCTTCCTCCCCTTTCCCCTTTCCCCTTACGACAGAACGGAGCGAATAACGCAGTCTGCGCCACTGGGGAAATAAGGCGTCGCCTGCCCGCTTAGGCAGCTTCGTGATACACAATTACGCTGCCTCAATGCGCTACTCCCATTATGACGTATTACTGCAGATACAACCCACGAAAACGTTACTACTTCTTTTTATTCGTTTCACTCATTTAATTAAAAATATAACTTGTAGTTATTATTACAGCTATGCGTTCTTTGTTGACATACAGAAAATATTAAAAATAAATAACGATCCAGAATACTACACCAGATATATAAAACAGTTAAAAAGGCGCGTAAGGCGCGCGTATGCCCGTAGAAAAGTAAATACTGCAAATTCCCAAAACTTCAAAGGTTTATTAAAATTATTAGACATAGAAAAGAAAAGGGCGCAAGAGAAGTTCTTATGCAAAATAATAAGCGGTAGCCATCAGAACAACTGGGGGAAACTTTACAAATTCGTTCGCAAGCGGAAGCAAAACAATGATTCAGTGGTGGTCTTGGAGAACAACGGCTACAAGGTAACATCGGATAGGGAAAAGGCAAATCTACTAAATTCATACTTTATTTCAGTATTTAACGTTAGTGCTAACAAATTTCAATTAGAGGAAAATGATGGAAGTGCGGTACTTTTTGAGATCAAGGCGAAAGCAATTGGACAAAAATTACGTAAATTAAAAAACAACAAGTCACGGGGTCCAGATGATATATCCACAGAATTATTAAAACTTGGTGGGGAGGCAATAATTCCTTATTTACAAAGAATTTTCAACGTATCAATTAATAATTCGGCTCTTCCGGCGGATTGGAAAACAGCTATTATTATACCAATTTATAAATCTGGTAAAAGAACAGACGTCATAAACTATAGACCCATCAGTCTTACTTCAGTAGTGTGTAAGATTATGGAGCACTTATTAGCAGCCTACGTTAGATCTGAACTCGATAGAAAAGGGTGGTTTTTTAATGGTCAGCATGGGTTTCGGGAAGGGTACTCGTGCGAAAGTCAAATGATAAATCTATTTCAGGAGTTAGCAGATGAAGTAGATAATGGGGGTAGAATAGATGGGGTTATCATAGACTTCGCTAAGGCATTTGATGTAGTACCTCATGATATCCTATTGGATAAATTAAATAAAACAGGTATAGATAAAAGAGTGATACTATGGGTAGAAAAATTCTTAAGCGACAGATCGCAAAAAGTCAAAATCGGGGAACAATTTTCGGATTCAGGCGCTGTAACATCGGGAGTTCCCCAAGGCTCTGTAATCGGCCCCTTACTGTTTTTAATATTCATTAATGACTTACCGAATTACTTGAAGTCAGGGGTAAGGCTTTTCGCTGACGACTGTATCATATACAGAAAGGTAACAAACGAGGAAGACACTTTATTATTACAAGAAGATCTAGATAAAGTTAATAGCTGGGCTCTGGAAAATAAAATGAAAATTAATGGAAAGAAAAGCAGCTCAATCTCGTTTACTAAACGCACCTTGTTAAATGAGACAGAATATAGAATAGGTGGGGAACAAATTCCAAGGGTAACGAGCTGCAAATATCTGGGGATATTTTTCAACAATAGACTTGGGTGGGAGGAACAAGTGAATTTCACGGCCCGAAAAGCGTGGAATTCCTTACATTTCATTATGAGGAACTTAAAAAAGGGAAGTTCAAAAACAAAGGAGGTGGCATACTTATCTCTAGTTAGACCAATTTTGGAATATGGGGCGGCTTGTTGGGATCCTTATAGAATTAATCAAATAGAATCATTAGAGAAAGTTCAGAAAAGGGCTGCTAATTTTGTGCAAGTAGGGCCAGGTCATAGGAAGGAAAAAGTAAAACAGCTAGGTTGGGAGGTCTTGTCAGAAAGGAGGGAGAAAGCAAGACTGCATTTGCTATTCAAAGCTTATACGGGGCAAAAACCATGGATTGGAATTAGCTACAAAATGCAAAAGCCCAGTTATATAGGTAGATGGGATCACCAATTCAAAGTGAAATATAGAAAACAAAAAACAGATGTTGGCAAATTCTCATTCCTAAATAGGACTATCAACGACTGGAATAATTTACCTGTGGGGGTGTTTGGAGGAAATCCTCTTCAAGAAAATAAATTTAGGTCAAATCTGAAAAAACGTGTGAAGTGAAGTGGATATTTATTTAATATAAATGTGTTTCCGAATATAAAAAAGTGAAGTGAAGTGTTTCTCTTTTCTCTTTCAGGGCATCCACGGAACATGTTTATCTTTCTTTAGTTTATAATTATGTATATTTAATTATGTATCTGCCACCGGGCTTGCGCCCAATTGTAGATTATTAGCAAATACAATACAATACAATAACGTTAGTACTTAATCAGTGGATGATATTAATGATGTTACGCTTCCGAATCTCGCCGAGAACTTGACACCCTTCTCCGATCATTGACATTGAATCAGTTGATGTTCAGGCAAGATATCGAGGCTCACGTTGTAGCATGTCTGTATTGAGACTAGCTGTATGCTCTTTGGCGATGCGCGCCTTACCTGTGCAGCAGAGACGCGTGGGGTACGTCTGTGGCTTGATTTCTTTGTTTATTATTTAATGTTTCAGCTTGTCGTTGTTTCCTCTGTAAATTCAACTGTTATAGAAAAATGTATTGTGAATTCGCGTTGTCATAATACAGGTTTATTTATTAATTGAGCAATTAAAAAGAGGATTGAAGACGATAAGCCACCGTGAGTTAAGTCATGACCTGAAGGAAGAAGA
This sequence comes from Eucriotettix oculatus, assembly GCA_034510155.1. Classification (NCBI taxonomy): domain Eukaryota; kingdom Metazoa; phylum Arthropoda; class Insecta; order Orthoptera; family Tetrigidae; genus Eucriotettix; species Eucriotettix oculatus. The sequence continues at coordinate 10,960,611 of CM067382.1, forward strand.
GTCCATAATTTATAAATTGATACTCTCTTACACACGGCGGCTATTGGAGTATTATCTATCATTGTATACATAGTTTCTTTTACTATCTCTCTTACTGTTTTGTACTCATATTCTTGATATGTTGTATTCATATTTTGTTTGCTCTGCTTTGTTTTATTTATTTATCATTGTATACATAATTACTCATATGTTGTATCCATATTTTGTTTCTTATATTCGTATTCTTAGTGTGATATGTAACATATTCTTTGACTTGTCCTATTTCCTCAATAGAGGACTAATGGATCCAATAAATCTTATCTTATACCGAAATGGTACAAGAATATATATATTTATAATCCAATCATTATTGTTGTGGTTTTCAGTCCTAAGACTGGTCTGTTGCAACTCTCCATGATAACAATTCTTGCGCAAGCCTTTTTATTTCCGCGTAACTACCACATATGCTTAGCCTCCCTCTTCTATTCTTACCCCCACACGCTTCCTTCTAGTGCTAATTTTACAAGACCCTCATGTCTTAAAACGTGGCCTATTAATATATCCCTTATCTTGGTCAACGTCCTCCATATTGAGTAAAAAGTTCTCGGGCTTCCACCCGGGTCAGGTTTGTATTTTGCCACGACGTTTCGATGGTAAAGATATCTTCCATTTCCATCCGGGTCAGGTTTGTATTTTGCCACGACGTTTCGACGGTAAAGATGGAAGATATGGAAGATATCTTTACCATGGAAACGTCGTGGCAAAATACAAACCTGACCCGGGTGGAAGCCCAAGAACTATTTACTCAGAAGATTCACCGGGAAAACCTACGACATTCTGTCCTCCATTTTGTTCGCTCTTTCCCTATTGTGCTTACAACTTCCTGGTTAGTGATTCTATCCACCCGTCTGATTTTTAGAATTCTCCTACATCACCACATTTCAAAGCCTTCTATTCGTTTCCTTTTTGCAATTCCTACCGTTCACATTTGGCGCCCATATAACGCCAAACTCTATACGAACCTTTTAGGGAATGACTTCCTAATATTCATACTTACATCACCAGTAAGTAAATTTCTATTTTTTGAGATAGTCTTCCTTGCCTATGCTATCCCCTCTTTATGTCTACTATACTTCTTCCAACCCTAGTTGTTATGCAGCCCACAATATTCTTTCGCAATCTAACAACCTTTGTTATTCCACTGTTTCCCATACTACACTCCATTACCTTGGTATTCCTTCTATTAATCTTCCAGTTGTACTATTCCTCCAGGGCCACACGTTCATACGATGTATTCTGGTTTTCAAGCCTTGTGACTCCCTTAATACTACAAAATCATCAGCATAGTTTTTATTTATTCTCCTTGCAATACGATTGACATTGGTATTCCGTTTTAACTTTCTTCATCGTCTGTTCTATGTATACGTTGAAGAGCATGGGTGACAGACTGCATCCTTGCTTACTCCTTTCTTGATTTCTGCTTTATTTTCTTACCCTTTAGTTCTAATTACAGCCGTCTGCCTTCTGTGGAGGTTATGTACAAACCTTCCTTCTCGATATTTTATTCTTGCCCTCTTCAATAGTGTGTTAAGCTCCATATTATGAAAGGCTTTGTCTAAATCTACAAATGTCATGAGCGTATGCCTCTTTTTTATTATCCTGTCTTCTAAAGTTATTGCTTCTCTTGTCTCTACATTCTTCTCAAATCTAAACTGATCTTCTCCTAACCAGCATTCTATTTGTCGTTCCATCCTGGTATATACTATTTTGCAGTCATTGTGGTGATTAAATTATACGTCGATTTATTTATTTTTATTCTTTACATGGGAATTACGGAGTTGGAGCGAAACTATTTTCTCCCGTTTCGATACTGTGACGTCATCACCATCTTGAATAACCCTTTTCAGCCCGCCTGCCTTGCATTTCTGACACCCGATTCCTGTTTCAATCCTCACGTGGTGAAGTCTGGTAAACTAAATTCCAGCCCGGAGCACGTATCTCCTAACCTGAGAATAGAAGCTCGCGTTTCAACATGCAGTGTGTATCCAACATCAAAGACAGTATTCATACATTGCTATGAAGGAGGAGTACGTGGGGAGATTTTTTAAGTTTTTCAATAAAAACTAAATGTTCATGTACTCAATTGTGAGGAAAATATACATTATTGTTGATTAATTTTACTCAGTTATGCAAATATCTTCACTTTGTATACGTTTTACATTTCAGAATGTTCCCCCTCTCCCTACCTACCTAGCTGTGATAGTAGTGCCTCACCTGTTCCAGTATCCAGGAACACGTGTACAAAATTTGGTCGAAATTGTTCCACGCAGGTAACCGTGAGAAAAATTAGCGCCAGATACTATACGTTTGACAGGAAAAACGTTTGTTTCATCCTCACAATAACATCTGAATATATTTATAATGGTTAACTCGTGACAAAATGAGTAATATTTGTTTAAACAATGGAGGAAACGAGGGGCACGGTGTAATAAAAAGTACAGTATAAGTTTCAAGTTCTTGCTCTGGACTAAAGCGAATGTCCATCTTTATGGTTGAAGCCATTGCATCACGACATTTTTGTATGTCTTTGTTTTCACTGCACACAAATGTTATGAGTAAAGTAATTTTTACTGATATAGTTCAATATTTATTAAACCACTTTAGTTGATTATTTATAAATATTAAAAATGCAGGTATAATATATTTCAGAATTTATTGTACCTACTTTAAACCCTCGTGTCTTAAAATATGACCTATTAATCTATCCCTTTAAAGTCCTCCATATTGTTCGCTCTTCTCCTATTCTGTTTAGAACTTCCTCGTTAGTTATTCTATCCTCCCATCTCATTCATATGGATGGGGTTGAAATACATTATAATAATTATATAAAAGGCTGAAGTTAACTTTCAGATTTGTTAAATTAATGAAACCAGTAAATTCAGTCTCATTTATTCTTTGATTATAAAACAAGACCTTTAGATAATAAATATAATAAAACAAAACAAAAGACAATTAACTTAGAATAATAACAATGTAAACTATAAACACTATAAGCATGATCATCTAGAAACATTCCCAGTGTGTGTGTGACATTGCGCAAGCCTTTCCATTACAGAATAACTAGCACAGCCTACATCCTCCCTAATCTGCTTAGCGATTCCATCCCTGGCCTCCATTTTCTGTTCTTACCCCGTAGACTTCCGTCTAATGCTAATTTTACAAGACCCTCGTGTCTTAAAACGTGACCTATTAATCTATCCCTTCACTTAGTCAACGTCCTCCATATTGTTCGCTTTTCCCCTATTCTGTTTAGAACTTTGTCGTTTGTTATTCTATCCACCCATCTGATTTTCATTTCAAAGGCTTCTATTCTTTTCTCTTTTCCGCAAATCCTATCGTCCACGTCTCGCACCCATAAATCGCCACACTTCATACGAACATTTTTAGCAACCATTTCCTAATATTCACACTTGTATTACCCGTAAGTAAGTTCCTATTTTTCGCGAAAGCCTTCTCTGTCTGTGCTATCCTACTCTTTATGCCTACTATACTTCTAATATCCCTAGTTATTTTGGTGCCCAAGTAGCAGAATTCGTTAACTTCCCTCAAAATATCCCTTCCCAATCAAACAACATTTTTTATTCCACTGTTTCCTATACCCATTACCTTGCTTTTCCCTCTATTATTCTTCATGTTTAACTCTTTTTCCTGGAGCCCGTACCATACGCTAATTTTGTCAGTTATTAACTACGCAAGAAATATTTTTTATGTTTGTATGTTTATAACTATTTTCCAATTAAGTAAAAAAAATACTAACAGAAGTTAATTTTTTTTTAAAAGAACATTTAGCAAATTGGATGGATAAATGACACATGGGGGGAGAAAATTTGTTTTAATTAATACTTAAAAAATAATTTTTTTGTTACAATGCACTGCAGAATAAGTAACCTTTTACTTCGTAATTATGTATTCAATATGTAGCATCAGCTCACCGGAGGTTACAAATTTAAATACAAATAGATAATTGTTTCTCGACACTAAAATGTTTAAGTAATTAAGAACATAATTTATTCCATGTATTATTATCCTTCTTTAGAAAGATGTGTTAGAATGAATGGCACTAATAAATCCTTAAGTCAGTATGCATGGTTAATGTAAACACCGTCTTTAGAAGGATAAATCAGAATCGTAATATTCTCTTTAAACCACTTTAAAGAAACTAATAAGAAAATGATCTGCCAAACAACGCTCTATAGAGCGCCAACCCGTGTCTCCGGTCGTCGCGGCTATAGTTGGAAACTTCAACACAGAGCTCGGCTTATGTAAAAAGTCGAGCTTTAAAGGAAAACTTTTACAGCAATTAAATTATGCACAACCTCTCCTAACTAAATGAGACCGTATAAAGCTTTCGTGCTCCGTTGACATTTTCGAACAGAAAATAAAATTTTACCAGAGCGTTGTTAACTGCTCTATAACGTTTAAGCAACGTTAAATATTAATTATTAGTGTCTTATCTCTGCACTACATATCGTTGAAGAGTGTCGTCACACTATAGCCAGTGGAGGCTGGTGATTTTTTAAAATTATGTGCTATAAATTATACTAGGATAACTAATTAATATATTCATAATACTACAACTGCAGAAAATCTGTATTATACTACATTATTAATTCCGTCGGCACAACATGTAAAATGGTCCAATTTTTAAAAGCGAATAAATTAAAATAAGTTGACACGCATTTTTAACACGGAAGTGTTTTTATTCATACGTTTTAAATAAATTTGATTTTAGGAACAAGCCAAACATGATGGTAATATTGTATGCAGAATCCTGCTGTATTTTTCTTCTAGTTGACTGTATTTTTCTTTAAAATTACCTCCGACTCCAATTTTTTTAAATACTACGCAAAAAGTAAAACTACTGTTTTATTTTGAAAATACAGAATATATTAAAATAAGATTTTTAATAACTGAATTGTTTAAATTTATTTTGTCATTCGTAGCACCGTAAACAGCAGTTTTTTGAGCTTTACGGGTGGTGCGTGTAGTGAAACAACACACTGCGCACGAGCATTTCTCATTCCATACAGAAAAAGTGTGCTACAGATATGAGAACACTGACGTTCTGTAAAAGGACTAATCGCATCTCAAGGCGGGCTGCTCAATAACTTAGAAATTTGAAACTGAAATTCTGTATCTGTAAATATATAGTTGTATTATATTGGTCTTTCAAGTTAGGACAAGAAATAGTTCTTCCAAAATTAACTGATGTGTTGTAGCACTTTAGTATATGTACCCGTCAACCACTGCCTATAACTTACATTCTTACATCTACAAATTAATTGAGCATCAAGTAACTATTCTTCCCAATCGTATACGTAGATAGTACAAAATTAAAAATTACGAAACTACGTTGAGACAATTATTCCTGAATTGATCTTCAAACAAAATATGGTGCAGAATACTTGAGCATATCTATAACACACACACACACACATATATATATATATATATATATATATATATATATATATATATCCAATTCCCTGATATTAAATTGAGTTGCAACATGACATCCCTGAGATTAAATAATCTATTTTTTCCTCTTTCTTTTGTGTGTCACTAATCGCTTTTGAATAAAAAATGACACTGCGATTCTATACGTCTGCCTGCTAATTATGAGACATATATTCGAACTTTACATAGCTTAGTTAACATTTGTTGTTATTGGATAAACTTAACACTATGTTTTAAGACCAATTACTGAGTCGTGATAAATTTAAAAATATTTTCAAAATGCTTTTTAACAATATGGTGGACTTTAACCAAGAGGATTAGTAGTCCAAGTTTTGAGACATGAGGGTCTTGTAAAATTAGCGTTAGAGGGATGTGAGAGGGGGAAGGACAGAAGAGGGAGGCCAAGGATTTAATATGCAAACAAATTAAGGACGATGTAGGATGTGATAGTTATGGGATACTGAAAAGACTTGGGCAAGATAGGTTATCATGGATGGTTACATCAGACTATTCTGAGGACTGAATACATCAACAACACAACATTAAGCTTTTTAAATGTAAACATGTTTTTATATAGGGTTGGAAGCTGTTTGGATGTTTTCATTAAATTTTTCGTTCAGAATTTATTTTGTAAAAATTAAATTTCTCTTTTCTCCATTTGTTTAGTGAATTTTGTATAGTATACATTCAGGTTAATTAAATGAATGACTTTCTCTCCATGCAGAATAAATTTTCTAGTATCCAAACTATAGTCAAAAATATAAAATTACTATATAACAATTTCCCAACATAAGTTTCAAAATCATATATAAATCTGTGTATTTCTGTAACATATTAATAAATAATAACTATACTTTCTACATAATTCTAGAAATACCATAATCTAATTAAACGCCAGTTTACATATGTCCTCTGTTAGTAGAACGTTTGTTATGCCAACCCATTTAATTAAAATATTCTGAAACACAGAAGGGTTATGTTGTTTAAATGAATTAAGGCTTACAGTATGACTCTGACATTTGTTTTGCGTTGCCCATCAAACAAACTTGTTCATACTTTTTCATAATCCACGGCAGAATATAATTGCTAACAGCTCTCAGCTTCGTGTGTCCAAAGTATGTTACAATTTCGTGGAAAAAATCTTGATCAAAGCATTACAAAAATTCATTATATCCAAATTCTTTACTTGTAAATGATAATTTCGTATTTCATAAATAATTACCTATTTATCACTAAAGCATATGACTAACAATATGTTGCCTTACTCATCTCTGAATTTGATAAAATAATGTGCAATAAATCAATCTGCCAAATTTGTTAGAAGAGGAACAACTCCTAATATATGACGTAGTTCAATCAGTGAACGGTACAAATGATTTGTGCAGTATTTCTCACCGAGAAAGATTTCTTTTAATAAATGCGCGTTTGTAATGGTCGAGTAAATTATGATTATTAAACATTTAATTATTGTTAAAAATAATTCTAAAATATTATAAATACATACTAAATTTGTAGTGCTTAAATTATTAAAATATATAACATGTAGCTTGGTTCTTTTATGTATTTCTTTTGAAAATAACGTTAACTTCAATCTAGTTTGTTATTTTTTATTTTTTCATGACTCAATCATATTTCGTTTACTTGAAACATTAACAACTTGGCTTCTCCAGTATTTTAAACTTGAGCCCGTGATTGTTCATAATATTAGTTATTTGAAATTAAAATGTGGACTCCGAGAAAATAAAATATACAGCTTTCATTCTTTTAAAATCAGTTAATTTAGTAGTCCACGTGTTGAGACATGAGGATCTTGTAAAATTTGCTTTAGAGGGAAATGTGATGGGGAAGGACAGAAGAGGGAGGCGAAAGATGGCATATGCTAAGCAATTTTGGGACGATATTTATTATATTTTTCTATAGAGTATTCTTGGTATTACACTTTCAGGAGTTTCATAACATCTGTAACTACGGTGTGATATATATTATTGAATAAGGATTTTTTGTATTGTATTGTATTTGCTAATAATCTACAATTGGGCGCAAGCCCGGTGGCAGATACATAATTAAATATACATAATTATAAACTAAAGAAAGATAAACATGTTCCGTGGATGCCCTGAAAGAGAAAAGAGAAACACTTCACTTCACTTTTTTATATTCGGAAACACATTTATATTAAATAAATATCCACTTCACTTCACACGTTTTTTCAGATTTGACCTAAATTTATTTTCTTGAAGAGGATTTCCTCCAAACACCCCCACAGGTAAATTATTCCAGTCGTTGATAGTCCTATTTAGGAATGAGAATTTGCCAACATCTGTTTTTTGTTTTCTATATTTCACTTTGAATTGGTGATCCCATCTACCTATATAACTGGGCTTTTGCATTTTGTAGCTAATTCCAATCCATGGTTTTTGCCCCGTATAAGCTTTGAATAGCAAATGCAGTCTTGCTTTCTCCCTCCTTTCTGACAAGACCTCCCAACCTAGCTGTTTTACTTTTTCCTTCCTATGACCTGGCCCTACTTGCACAAAATTAGCAGCCCTTTTCTGAACTTTCTCTAATGATTCTATTTGATTAATTCTATAAGGATCCCAACAAGCCGCCCCATATTCCAAAATTGGTCTAACTAGAGATAAGTATGCCACCTCCTTTGTTTTTGAACTTCCCTTTTTTAAGTTCCTCATAATGAAATGTAAGGAATTCCACGCTTTTCGGGCCGTGAAATTCACTTGTTCCTCCCACCCAAGTCTATTGTTGAAAAATATCCCCAGATATTTGCAGCTCGTTACCCTTGGAATTTGTTCCCCACCTATTCTATATTCTGTCTCATTTAACAAGGTGCGTTTAGTAAACGAGATTGAGCTGCTTTTCTTTCCATTAATTTTCATTTTATTTTCCAGAGCCCAGCTATTAACTTTATCTAGATCTTCTTGTAATAATAAAGTGTCTTCCTCGTTTGTTACCTTTCTGTATATGATACAGTCGTCAGCGAAAAGCCTTACCCCTGACTTCAAGTAATTCGGTAAGTCATTAATGAATATTAAAAACAGTAAGGGGCCGATTACAGAGCCTTGGGGAACTCCCGATGTTACAGCGCCTGAATCCGAAAATTGTTCCCCGATTTTGACTTTTTGCGATCTGTCGCTTAAGAATTTTTCTACCCATAGTATCACTCTTTTATCTATACCTGTTTTATTTAATTTATCCAATAGGATATCATGAGGTACTACATCAAATGCCTTAGCGAAGTCTATGATAACCCCATCTATTCTACCCCCATTATCTACTTCATCTGCTAACTCCTGAAATAGATTTATCATTTGACTTTCGCACGAGTACCCTTCCCGAAACCCATGCTGACCATTAAAAAACCACCCTTTTCTATCGAGTTCAGATCTAACGTAGGCTGCTAATAAGTGCTCCATAATCTTACACACTACTGAAGTAAGACTGATGGGTCTATAGTTTATGACGTCTGTTCTTTTACCAGATTTATAAATTGGTATAATAATAGCTGTTTTCCAATCCGCCGGAAGAGCCGAATTATTAATTGATACGTTGAAAATTCTTTGTAAATAAGGAATTATTGCCTCCCCACCAAGTTTTAATAATTCTGTGGATATATCATCTGGACCCCGTGACTTGTTGTTTTTTAATTTACGTAATTTTTGTCCAATTGCTTTCGCCTTGATCTCAAAAAGTACCGCACTTCCATCATTTTCCTCTAATTGAAATTTGTTAGCACTAACGTTAAATACTGAAATAAAGTATGAATTTAGTAGATTTGTCTTTTCCCTATCCGATGTTACCTTGTAGCCGTTGTTCTCAAAGACCACCACTGAATCATTGTTTTTCTTCCGCTTGCGAACGAATTTGTAAAGTTTCCTCCAGTTGTTCTGATGGCTACCGCTTATTATTTTGCATAAGAACTTCTCTTGCGCCCTTTTCTTTTCTATGTCTAATAATTTTAATAAACCTTTGAAGTTTTGGGAATTTGCAGTATTTACTTTTCTACGGGCATACGCGCATAGCCCTATACATCTAGCGACTCTGGACTTGCTGTGGTAATTGTCTCCGGCTACTCAGAACGTGGAGGGATTTTCCCAGTTAGAGCATGAGAACCGAGAGATCAGCAGTGGGAAGAATATGAGGGGAAGGGCAGCCATCTTTCAATAACTGCCTCATCCATAGGTAATCAGCTAGAAGCTGGTGAAGGTGGGGGGGAAACGTCCCCTTTGTCCACTAGTTCATCTAGTCGTTCCAGGACAGCCATTGCTCACATTAACATCTTCTAGCAATTACCTAATTAATAATCTTCCTTTTCTCTCTATTCTTTATACTATTATGTTGACTGCTTTACTTTGTGCATTTCTTGGAAACATCCACCAATCGGCACCAATTCTTGGCTGTCGTCAAGGTGACAGCGATACTACGCTGCCGACTTTGTCATTCACCTATTCTCATCTCTTCCTTTTTCCGAACATCACAAATACGGGCAAGCGAATGCCCCTCTCAAATTGTCTCGACTCTCTTCGTCGATGTAAAAACATATTAGAAAAGTTAGAGAAACCCAAAGACATATATAAACAACATAGACTGGACAAGGCGCCGCCATATTTGAAGCAAATTGAAGGCTCAGGCGCCATTTTTTGAATGGAAAGGTGGGCGTGTCCTGTCGTCTGCTGGCATTGAATTGAGGTGGACTTAGGAATACGTGCAGGAAGCGTATCTCGTAAATCAATATTTAAAAACTATATATACATATGTATTAAAGTTACAAATGAGCGGAAACCAGCTAGAAAGTGTTTCATTACATATAATATATATAACACATCACTTAAAAATTGTAAATTATTTCTGTTGTCACACAAGGAAAGTGCCGAAATTAAAGTTAACACGGATAGGCTCATTAACATCATCTCAATGCTAAATACAACATGTAAACATTGACAGTTAATGAACAGGAAACTTTATAATAGTTAATTTATAATTTTTGTTTTAAATCAGTCATTTCTGATATTAATGCCGAATTATTAGATGAGATATGAAGCATCTCGCTCATCAGTCTATAATAAAGATTACTCCCAATATCTAAAATTTTAATTTTTTTACAATTATACAATTGTACGTTGTACAAGTAACATCTAAATGCATCTAGACTGACATTAAATATAGTTGAAAGTTGATAGGGATCAAGGTTAAACGAAATAAAACACATTCATTAATTACAGTACAGAGAACTACTTTCATAAAAAGAGAGCTGGCTTGCATATTCTAGAGCACCACGAAGATCAGAAATTTGGTAAATATCGAAGTTACAAACACGTGCTGTCAAAAGTGAAAATATGATGATATTTACTTAAAATACGATATTCCAGTTGTTTTTGAACTACGATTAGTACAATTGTACGCTGAACACACATTTGGCATGATTTCGGATGAAAAACAATATATTTTAATCACAAAAATACACGATTATTCAACCTCAGTCATTTAACACAGTACATACGGTCAAAGTTCTTGACCGTAGACATTGTGATTGTCCCTGTTGTTAGTTGCTGCCACCCAGGGCGCTGTAACGTCCTCGTAGCCTCTCTATGATGTTTATATATCTCTTTGGAGAAACCAATGCTCTGAAAACAAGGAACATAGAAAGGAAATAACTATAATTTGTTAATTGAAAACAAATGGTAAATTGTAACTGTGGTTATTAGATAATAATGTCACTATCAAAATTGAAATGGAATATATGTATGTAAAGGGGTGGGGGATATTTCCCAGAATGAAACATAATTACGATATTTGCTTTCCCATGGAATAATGAGATTTTTAACCCTCGGTTAGTCGCGGTAGGTCCTGGGGACATACGCTATTTCATTATTTTAGTATCTATACCTAGGTCATATACAGGGGTGAACTTTCATGACATTTTAGAGGAATGTGTTTACAATGCCCTACCAAGGCCACATTCCAAAAGCAGCAGTAGTTTCTTGGAAAATGACGTTTGAATCAGGAAGTATCGTAACTACTGCGGCAAAGCCTGTCCGTATTTTCCTCGTCCTAGCCACAGTAGTACGAAGTCAAAATATATTTTCTTATCGTAAAAATCCTTGACGATTATTCAGCTTTAATGCCGAATAATTCTTTTGTTAATTTTGTATTTGTACAAGTGTATATTAAATTTGTGGCCTTTTGTAACAACCTTCCTATTTCCTGTTTGTATACAATTGTGGAAAATAAGTAAAAATATATTTAACTTGAATAATCCTCAAAATGTAGATAAAATTCGTCGTGGATGATGTAGATTAAATTACATGCTACTTATAATACGCCGCCATGGTGCATTTTTATAATTTATTGAACGTGACTGGAATAAATTCTAGAATAATACATATTGGCAATGGCTCGGGAGTATTCTACAAGAAGAAACCTAGTGAAAATGTCATAATAATAATAATCATATTCCGTAGATCCTGTAAAGAAGCAAAGCTTCAAGGATGTGGAATGGGTCAGGGTGTACATTTATTACATTATTTTATTGTATAAAAGATAAATATACTTATAACAAATTTTTGTATTATAAACTATTATAAATTACTCTTCTCCGATTCTTCTATAAATTCCTTTATTGAATAGAAGGAGTGGCTAAGCAAAAATGAGCGTAATTCAGTGTTAAATTTACCTTGATTATCGGACAACTGTTTAATTCTGTGCGGCAGTCTGTTGAAGATGGATATCCCTGAATAATGCACACCTTTCTGTGCAATTGACAATGTTTTACATTTTTTATACAGATTATTTTTGTTCCTTGTATTGAAGGGATGAATATCAGTATTATTCAAAATTAAGTGCCTATTTGTGATTAAAATAACATCAATGAATAAATGTATTGGCACGTCAAAGTGAAAATACCTAACTTTTTGAACAGAGTTCTGCAAGAAGTTCGTGAGGAAACCTGACATATTGCTCTAATAACACGTTTTTGACTAATAAAAATCTTATCTATGCCTACTGAGTTGCCCCAAAATATAATACCATATGATAAAATAGAATGAAAATATGCAAAGTATACTAATTTTCTTGTTTTTAAATCACTGAAGGTGGACATTGCTCTGACAGCATATGTAGCTGAGCTGAGTTTCTTAAGTAATTGATTAATCTGATCAGTCCAATTTAATTTATTATTTACTAAGAGACCTAAGAATTTAACAGAGGAAGTTTCATTTACATTTTTGCTGTCGTATTTAAGTGTTATAGATTGTAAAGTTGTGTTGAGTGTGTGAAATTGCATGAAATGTGTTTTGTCACAGTTATTTGTTAGTCCGTTCGCATTAAACCATGTTAGCAGGTTAGTTAAATTATTGTTACTTGCCTCTTCTAGTGTGTCTTTGTTACTTTTTACTACTACACTAGTATCATCTGCAAAGAGGATAGCTTTAGAAGTTGAATCTATGGTATTAGGAAGATCATTTATATATATAAGGAATAATAATGGCCCTAATACTGATCCCTGTGGGACCCCAGTTTTAATAATTCCCCAATCTGATTTATGTATTTCACTATGGAAATGGCAATTCCTCAACGTAGAAGAAATTCATTAAACAATAGCTTAACAAAATGCTTAGAAATTATTTTGGAAAAGTGTAGACCGTCCCGACCAACAAAAAGAAGATGAAACAACTTGCCAAATGCCAAAAAGTGAACGTACTGCGGGCCACGTTAGAAGGGAACTAAAGAAAAGTGTAAAACACAATATTTTTGTGAAAATGTGAAAGCTTTATGTGCTTGCGTATACGCATAAAAATAATTTGCCACGAATGACTTGTCAAAAATTCAGGAAACATTGAAACAGACGCTGATTATTGTGTTTATTTTACAAAGAAATGTATTTGGATTATGATTTTATGTATACAAATACAACTTTTGGGAGTTTCATCAGATTTTTCACAAATTATAATTATTTGAAATCTCAAATTAAATCTATAAACAATAACTGCCTGTACTTTCAAATAATTATATTAACACTGGAACTTTTTATCGATCTGGCTCTTAATTCATGTCTGGTTTCCATTATTATCGTTCAGTTATTATAAAAAACATAGTGATATATAATTATATAAATGTCTTTAATAAATTTTGAATAAAATAACATTTTGTAACTAAACCAGGCAGTACGAATTATGCATATATGTGTCTAAGTGCGTATGTTAAATGCCTGTAAAAAATCATAAATGTGATCAATAACGGAATAGTTAACTTTAGGTCTCCTGAACCTAGCGCGACTAACGGAGGGTTGAATAAAAATTTTGTAATAGTGTTCTAAATTCAGTTTAAGTTCAACGTTTGCGTGTTTATTAGCTGTTTCCTGTATTGAAAAACATTTCGTGGAAATATTTTTTTGTCTCCAGAATAGTCTGATGTGCCAGTGTCGCACTAATATATTCGTGCCGGATGCAGCTGTCGCCTGCGTGAAATTCACCTACACGTTGACTTCCTGTGAGGGTGTGCCTCATCGAACAGAATTTCCGTCTCCTGCTCTCTGCACTCGCCACATTTTTCATCCCCTGGGAAATTGTGTACCCGCTACTTTATGTTTCGCATGTAACTGATGCAGACTGTCATTTTCAAATTCCGAGAGTTTCACACGCGATTATTTTTATTATTACCGATTATCTGAATACTTTTCACTGTTTAATCAAAAATTTATACCTCGCCGTTCTTCTGGAAACGTTCCTATTCTAATTAGATCTTGGCTCCAAAATATAGTTTCGTAGCCAGGAAAACTATTTTTTTCGATTATAACGTTTGGTATAGTGAAACTTTATTACATTTCATGTAATTCGTCGTTTTCCATATTCGATAACTTCTGATTGCATGGTAAAGGTTCTTACCAAAATTTTGGTATTATTGTTCACTTGCGACAAAATTGTAGTGGAAACTGTATTATAATCATGTATTAAGTTTAAAAGGTTCAATTGCTGATGAGGATGACGAAAGTCGAACGCTGCTGCATACAAATGTATTGATGTACTTCTTGGCTTATTGAAGTTTATTAGCAGAACATAGTCCTTGAAAATCTAATTAAGTTCTTACTCCTTTTTAACATATAAGTAACTGAAAAAAAATGTGTTTCCTAAGGTACTCGGTTAAAATTAAGAGTATTTAGTGCGTTAATTAAATAAAATAATATCTTTACCTTTTAAAAAATAGCAAGGATTAAAATCTTCACTAGTATTAACCAGATTCTTGCCGATGCCTATTTTGTTGTTGTCCTAAGACTAGTCTGATGCAACCCACCATGCTAACCTACCTTGCGCAGGCCTTTTCATATCCTTATAACTGCAAAACTCACATCCTCCTTAATCTGCTTAACGTGTTTTATCCTTGGCCTTCCTCTTCTGTTCTTACCCCACACACTTCTCTCTAATACAAATTTTACAAGCCTCTCGTGTCTTAAAACGTGGCGTATTAATCTATCCCTTCTCTTATTCAACGTCCTCCATATTGCTCGCTTTCCCCCTATTCTGTTAATAATTTCCTCGTTTCTTATTCTATCCACCCAACTGATTTTCAGCATTCGCCTATAACACCACACTTCAAAAGCTTCCGTTCTTTTCCTTTCTCCAACTTCTATCGCCCATTTTTCGCAACCATTTAGTGCCGTTTAGCAACGATTTATTAATATTCACTTTTCTATTACCCGAAAGTAAGATCCTCATTTTAGCAAAAGCCTTCCTTGCCTGTGCTATCCTACTCTTTATGTCTACTATATTTCTACCATCCCTAGTTATTACGCTTCCCAAGTATCAGTATTCATTGACTTCCTTCAAAACATCCCTTCCCAATCTAACACCCTTGGTTATTCCACTGCTTCCCATACTACACTCCATTACCTCGGTTTTTCCTTATATGAATCCTCATATTAAACTCTTCCTCCAGGACTACGTTCATGCCATTTATTATGGTTTCCAAGTCTTCTACTGACTCTCCTAATACTAGAATATCGTCGGCAACGCGTAAGGTTTTTATTTCTTCTCCTTGGAGTATGATTACTTTTCCTTATTCCGTTTTAACATTCTTCATCGCCTGTTCTATATATAAGTTAAACAGCATGAGCGACAGACTGCATCCTTGTCTAACTCCTTTCTTGATTTCGGCTTCCTTTTCTTGATCTTCTATTCTAATTACTGCTGACCGCCTTCTGCAGAGGTTATGTATTAGCCTCCTTTCTCGATGTCCTTAATAGTGTGTACCAGT
The DNA here is from genome assembly GCA_034510155.1 of Eucriotettix oculatus. Taxonomy (NCBI): domain Eukaryota; kingdom Metazoa; phylum Arthropoda; class Insecta; order Orthoptera; family Tetrigidae; genus Eucriotettix; species Eucriotettix oculatus. Next base: position 10,976,370 of record CM067382.1, read on the forward strand.
TCATATTATCAAACGCTTTTTCTTAATCTACAAATGCCATGAACGAATTCTTGGTTTTTCTGATCCTACCATCTAAAATTAAATACCAAATTAAAATCTCTCTTCTTCAATCTACATTCTTCCTAAACACAAACTGAACTTCTAATATGCATTATATTTGACGTTCCGCCCTCCTATATACTATTTTCATTAAAATTGTTAAATCTTTATGGTGGTTTAATTATATGTCGTTTTATTTAATTTTATTATTTACATGTAATTACGGAGACTGACATCATCACCGTCTTTAAGAACATTTTGCACCCTGCATTTCTGATACCCGTTTCGTGTTTCAATTCTTCTCGACATACCAACATTTTTAGTATGATTACCTATTACTCGTACTTATCTTAGTTGTAAGTGAATTCCTCTTATTTTGCGAAAGTCTTCCATGCCTCTGCTATCCTACACTTAACGTCTACTATACTTCTAGCATCCCTAGTTATTATGCTGCCCAAGAAGCAGAATTCCATAACCACCTTAAAAATATCCCTTCCCAATATTTTCCAAACTGCACTAGATCACCTAGGATTTCCCTTAATTATTCCTCATGTTGTACTCATCCGCCAGGGTCACGTTCATGCAATTTATTATCGCTGGCAAGTCGTCTTTTGACTCCACTGATGCCACATCATCTTCTGTAAACCTTAGTTTATGGTGGCGTATCTGTTTGCCCAATTGTAGCAATAGTTAAAATCATAGCAGGACATTTTGTTATGTACACGAAGCTTTCTGTACGTTTTCTGGAATCTTCGAGGTAAAGTGTATTGGTAGAACAGTAAATGGTGGATATTTGATGTTCTTTCCACATTTTTATGATGATGTGATATAAATATCATCAGAATTTGGCAGTATATCATTGGATTTTACTCACTTTAACATTGATGCGTTTTCTACTATATAAAGAGCACAGTAATGTGGAACCTAACTAGTTTCTTAAAAATTCCCGTGAGATCACCTTCTCGGATCTCTGAGATAAATCCATTGAGCTAGCCTTGAGATCTCCCTACAACTAACAGACACGCGTGCAGCTGACATTGGTTAAATCGCCTGTCCGCATCAGAAGCAGCCGAAGATGCGCTATTTAAGGCACTGCTCACTGAATATTAGATTTTGGAGACATCACTGCCAAATTTTACTTACTTGCAGCATTTTGACATATACCTCTCAAGTTTGCAGCGGCATTCATTGTGCAGACAATTCGACTTTTGATAAGCGCGTATGGTAATTTTTAAGTCTAAATAAAAACATTCCTGGTACTCTTCTCACTAATGGAACATGAAAAGAATAGCACAACCAAATTTCAAGCCAATTACATTCTTCAAAGACCAAAAAAAATTAATACCTTAACAAAAAAACTTTATGGTTGAAATTAAATATGTGGTTTCTACAAAGTGTATGTTGTCTATTCTTTGGTTACATCAGACATGGATTAAAACCGTGATTTTAAAAGCAATTATATAATACTAGCTGGGGACCCGGCGTTGCCCAAGTAATTATCCCGGTGCAGTATTTAATTCATGATCAGCACACAACTAAACCGACGTCGAAAACGTCACTATATGAACATCACATATACTGGGGTATCTCGAGAAAGAGAAATAAATATATTTTCAGTATTCTAACAGAATAAAATTATCCCCCATTTAATGGTTAAATTTTTCCTTAAATCGCATTATAAAGGTCATGCTGAAACACAGCGACTCGCATTACACCGGTTTCGTCACCAAAGTCGAGTTTCCTTTTTATTTTCATATTAGCAATTACTAAATTTTTAATAAAACTAATTTATACTTACATCGTATCGACGATTCAAATAAGTTAATTTTTTCTCAGCCTGCTGTAATTATAGATAGTAAGTGCGATAAATGATATAGAATGCGTAATAGGACTTGTAACTCGCATTTGGTTTACAAGCCGCGGCAATTCCAAGAAAACGTCCCTAGAATTAAGATTTTTATTTATATTCATATTATAAAATAACTTCTGCAATATATTGAAATTAAATATGCACGAATATTTAAATTAAATCTCCTTTTTTAAAACCCTCATATTTTCAATAAAATCCGTAGAGCCGTTTCGGAGTCTTATGGAGACAAACATACGGACGGACAGACAGACACTTCAATTTTATTTATTGGTTTATATTAAATCGTTTTTGGAATCGGGTCTTAAAAATCTTGGTTTACACTAAAGTTTATCAGGATATTCAAGACATTTAAAGAAATTTTATAGACTATAATATTTTAGGTAATTTATGTCCCTTATAATTTGGTCTGTTTGGGTGGCAGCGCGTCATAGGAAGATAATTATGTTGAGAATGGCAATGCGTCAAGAGGACGACAATGAGAGAGAGACAAGTGAGTTCAGTGGTGTGTTAATAGCGGCATCTGTATCGTTTTCTTTTTACGGTACACTCGATGAATTCTAAATCTAGGGACGAAACCTATTTATGTACAGTTCGCGAGATGGCGTGTTGACATGCGCATGAGAAGGGGAAGGGGAGTATTGTTGTTTGAGAAGGTACTACCCCTCCAGGTGGCCTGGTGAAACGCTATTATCATTTCTTAGAACTCTAATTGTCTTCATACGTACGGGATATGGAGATTGCGTTAACATCTCTTTTAACACGCGCTGTATTATCTATTACACTTTAAGGATGCAATTATGGCTTACGGCATATCCTGAACCGACAGTAGTATGTTACCTAGCAGCAATATTTTCATAATTGCTTTTACACTACCAACTTTTCTTAACAAAGCACGGAGTAAAAGTGAACTGATGTCTACCCCCACTGCAATATGGTAGGAGTTATCCACTGCTCATCGTATAGACACCCGACTAGCTAACTCTCCTGAACTGTTCCGTTGTAATTATATTAATTACTTTGTTAATCAATAAATATTTGCTGGTTATTTGGCCACTATTTTCAGTTATTGTTCGTGTGTGTAGTGATAGTCATTATGTTTGTAGTTGCCTGATAGTCATCTGTGCTGATTAATTCTGAGGCTGTTTTTAGTACAAATACAAGTTTATGCAAAACAGCTTTTTAGTCTGCCCTATTCTTTATCTCCTTCCCCGCGTAAAGGTATATATCACTGAGGTTAAGTGGAATGGAGAGTACTGTTACAGCTAATTGTACTTGCTTACATTTTTTTAATCATCCTCTCGCGTAGCTGCGAGGTGCAGATTAAAATATTTGCACCGTGAACAGGAGATAATTCTCTGTAGGTCGTAAGTAGAATGGAGGCTCGGGAGAACGCAGGATTGCTGTCTGCCGCAAGAACAGAGGTGGAATGTAAATTGCTTCTGTCGCTGTTTGAAATTCGCCAGAAACCTCCGGGTGCTACGAGTGTTGTAATACGTAAGTAGCCGGCTCCCTGACACGCTCCATTACATAGATACACATAAATTACAAGGGATATTATATACATTTAGTATTCCGGGGAACTCGTATGATTAACTAAATAGAACATAACTAAGCATCACGGCGTTAATTATATTGGCTAGGGCAGTACAACAATTGTATTGTTCTCTTAATCATTATGTATAAAATTCCGACGTGTGTTTTTTCGTAACTATTTTCCTCCTAAAGGGCTTGACCGATTTTGATGAATTTCTTTATGTACGATATGGACGATAATTATCTATCATCTTCAAAATCCTATTTCCTTTCTGGAACTCCTACCGTCCACCCATCAGTCTTACTTCAGTAGTGTGTAAGATTATGGAGCACTTATTAGCAGCCTACGTTAGATCTGAACTCGATAGAAAAGGGTGGTTTTTTAATGGTCAGCATGGGTTTCGGGAAGGGTACTCGTGCGAAAGTCAAATGATAAATCTATTTCAGGAGTTAGCAGATGAAGTAGATAATGGGGGTAGAATAGATGGGGTTATCATAGACTTCGCTAAGGCATTTGATGTAGTACCTCATGATATCCTATTGGATAAATTAAATAAAACAGGTATAGATAAAAGAGTGATACTATGGGTAGAAAAATTCTTAAGCGACAGATCGCAAAAAGTCAAAATCGGGGAACAATTTTCGGATTCAGGCGCTGTAACATCGGGAGTTCCCCAAGGCTCTGTAATCGGCCCCTTACTGTTTTTAATATTCATTAATGACTTACCGAATTACTTGAAGTCAGGGGTAAGGCTTTTCGCTGACGACTGTATCATATACAGAAAGGTAACAAACGAGGAAGACACTTTATTATTACAAGAAGATCTAGATAAAGTTAATAGCTGGGCTCTGGAAAATAAAATGAAAATTAATGGAAAGAAAAGCAGCTCAATCTCGTTTACTAAACGCACCTTGTTAAATGAGACAGAATATAGAATAGACGAGTGGGGAACAAATTCCAAGGGTAACGAGCTGCAAATATCTGGGGATATTTTTCAACAATAGACTTGGGTGGGAGGAACAAGTGAATTTCACGGCCCGAAAAGCGTGGAATTCCTTACATTTCATTATGAGGAACTTAAAAAAGGGAAGTTCAAAAACAAAGGAGGTGGCATACTTATCTCTAGTTAGACCAATTTTGGAATATGGGGCGGCTTGTTGGGATCCTTATAGAATTAATCAAATAGAATCATTAGAGAAAGTTCAGAAAAGGGCTGCTAATTTTGTGCAAGTAGGGCCAGGTCATAGGAAGGAAAAAGTAAAACAGCTAGGTTGGGAGGTCTTGTCAGAAAGGAGGGAGAAAGCAAGACTGCATTTGCTATTCAAAGCTTATACGGGGCAAAAACCATGGATTGGAATTAGCTACAAAATGCAAAAGCCCAGTTATATAGGTAGATGGGATCACCAATTCAAAGTGAAATATAGAAAACAAAAAACAGATGTTGGCAAATTCTCATTCCTAAATAGGACTATCAACGACTGGAATAATTTACCTGTGGGGGTGTTTGGAGGAAATCCTCTTCAAGAAAATAAATTTAGGTCAAATCTGAAAAAACGTGTGAAGTGAAGTGGATATTTATTTAATATAAATGTGTTTCCGAATATAAAAAAGTGAAGTGAAGTGTTTCTCTTTTCTCTTTCAGGGCATCCACGGAACATGTTTATCTTTCTTTAGTTTATAATTATGTATATTTAATTATGTATCTGCCACCGGGCTTGCGCCCAATTGTAGATTATTAGCAAATACAGTAATACAGTGTCGCATCCATAAACCTTCAACGTTCTGATTTTCTAGCCTTTGTTCTAATGAACTCTTAGTAGCTGAATACTGTATAAACACTGCTGCATTTAGATTTAAGAAGAAAAGAATAAAGATTCTTTTAAGCATATAAGTTAAAAATTTAATATTTAATTTTTGTGTGTCACTATCTAACTTCGTTATTATATCTGTCTTGCAATGCGACTTTGCAGAGTGGTTCTACAAACAATTTCGAAGACTACCGCCGAATCCATGGGAATATATTTTGTTACTGTAATAAAGAAACCTTCACTGTTGGGCTTTTTAGGTGCATTCCACTTACTCGTAGCAACCCATTCCATTCCACAAACAACGACTGGGAATTAATGAAAGAAAAACGCAAAAACAAATTGTTCTGCGTCTGGATTCGTAATGAATAGCTACGTAATTAAATACTTGCAATTTAGTTTCCTTCTAGTAGCGTAAGATAAATTACTGTGAATTTTATAAGTGTGCCTTTACAATTCGTTAAAATAAAAAACTGAATTTTTCTGACAGTAACTGCGTTGATTCTCTTACAACTTTTTAGTGGTAATACAACACATATTTCATGCATTAAATTTTGAATGACTGAAACAAATAGTAGTGTATTTCTCTACGAGAACTAGATTTTAACATGTTTCTGATCTTTACTTTTGCATTGCACTTGGTAATTTTCTTCAATAATTACATATTATTAAAGTGAGTTATACCAGTAAGTATAAAACTAAAGACGTCTTATGACGTTTATGTGAACGCTTCATTCGTTTTACTAAATACACCATATGTTAGTATTAAATTAAGGTACGAATATAAACTTATACGGGAGATTAAGAAAAGTGACCATGTTTCAATCAACATTTCGAGTTGAATGCGAAATAATGTCAACATATTTCTCAAATAAATGTTAAAAATATATAATTTTTTATTCTCAAATGTTGGAGGGGAATATAATTTTTTTCCAAGGATTTATATTCTGAAATATTTTTTACAATTTCTGACCCAATTGACTCAATTTTTATGATAAAAATATTGACCTTTTTAATTAATTAAGCTTGTCCACCCCTCCTACCCCCGCCCCAAAGGGTAGTAGCAGTATCTTACCCTGACTGCTATTTTACTGGCTGAATTTGGTCTATTCGTATGTGGAACGTACATACCGACAAACACACCCAAATTCACATATACAGGCAATTTTATTATAGTGATTAAGTCATATTAATTTACTTAATTTCTTTATAAAACAAAACTTCCTCTCTACCGTCTAGAAGACTGTTCTCTGAGGAAAATAAAAGTTAAAAACTCTAATGCAAATAAGAATGGGCTTAGAGAAGACTGGTTCCCGTGAAAAACTTATTGGAGAGTTTCATTAACTGTTTATTCTAGTGGATGATTATTTGATGTCAAGAAACCGTACAGGACCGATTTCGAGGACGCTGGTTGTCTGCGTTCCCCATGTATCCAGCATAATCGCAAAATTTTGCACTGCTGGAACGCAACTCTCCCCCATCACGTCCTCCCGTCTGCATGTACCGAACTGGATCCAATAGCCACCTTAATTGGTTTTTAATTAATGTCGAAATGGCTTTTGCAGTCTGAGCGAACGTTTCCGTGGGTAGCCTCTATTTGTCTACTGCGATCTACGCTCCCTCCATCGAAGCTCTTGCAAAGCTTAGCTTCTCCAAAACCGCCATTTATCTGGACGTCCTTACCAAAGAGTAACGTAATATGGATAGAGTTGTAATATCTGTGTTCGGAAGGGTGACTGTCTCTAGGATCAGCTCGCTCGTAGCTCCATAAGGACCCATGTAAAATCTCTCACAGCAACAAAAGACAAATTAAAGTGGATTATTTATTACACCATATCTTATTATTTTTCAAATATGTAATGTAATGTAAAAATATAAATATTTATAAGAAAGAGGATGTGGTTGTGTAAAAGCGCGTATAAATAAGAGCAAGTACAAAGACTGCAATATGTTAGTGTAAAAAAGTGAAGCAGTGTATGTAATACACCAAAAAAAATAAAAATCTTATAAGTATTTGTATAATTTATGTTTAATTATTGCTATTGTAATTCACGTAATGTTGTGGAGAATAAATAATATTTTATTGTGTAATGAAAAATAATTTATACGGAAGATTAAGTTCTATTAACATATTTGTAAAGAAATATTAATGTTCAATGTTTTAACATGAATTAAAAATAACACATTTTATTAAGTTAAATTGCCGCAAACAGATGGCTCGGGGAAATGGAGACCCACGAAATTTTGAAATGCTTCAGCCAATGGTGTTTCGTTGTTTATATAAAAACCCATAATTAAAGATCGATTTTGAGCCCGTTGCACTCGGCAGTGAGGCTGTGTGAAATCATTTGTATTTCTGAACTTGAAGCAAACGGACGGGAACCGACGCTATGTCGCGGCTGTATATGGAAGGCAACTTGTAAGGCCCTACAGAGACGCTAGAGGATAAATGACGCAACACTACAAAGGAGGTGCACTGACAGGTTTCCAATCATTGACGTCTAAAAAAAGGGTATCACCAACGGTTTTTATCCTGAGATTGTATTATATCTGGTTGCTTCGCCGAACCTCAATTTTTGTGCATATTTCCCTCATTACTATTTTTTGGTATTAAATCTTCCATTATCTTTTATTTACCCCTTTAATTTGAATCACGAACATCGTCCCACGTCTATTTCTGACTTAAGGCAATATATTGTATTTTATTTATGATAGTAAATCATATTAATCTCTTATTTCAGTATATAACTTAACAACAAGTAAAAATTTGCGACCGATTTCAGACTTTATTTTTAACAATTTCCAAAGAGGAAAAAAACCTTTCGGTACTTATATTTACCTTCTTCAGGTTATTATCCTGTGGACAAACACGTGTTAACATGAAAACCCAAACATTTTACACATTTTGTAGTAGTAATTTATTGGTTCATATAATAATATAGGTAAGAAAGATAACAAATACATGATTTATTTACTAAAATATTAATATTGCAACTTAAGAAAAAACGTATTATAAATTTTGATTAATTTAATGATGTTATTCTAAGAGTTTGTGTTCTCAGTTGCTTTAATATGTAGCATTTCAGATAGATTACGTTTGTATAAATTGTATATGTCTAAATTTTAACGTCATTCCAATTGAAATCGTGATTCTCCTCAAATCTGTGTGTTGTGATGTTATTATGGTTACAAGTTTTAAAGTTATTTCTATGCCCTTTTAGGCTGATGTCCAGAGCCCGTTTAGTCTGTCCTATATAACATTGTTTGGAATTTTTCTCGAAAAATTAATTTGGTAAATAACATTTTTGCTTTTATTTATCAATTTTGTTTTTCCCTTTTTTAATAATTCCCCTAAGAATAATATTAATTTTGAAAAGATTCTGATGCCAAAATTCGTTAACATTCTTTATCATTTTTCTCTTACGTAACCATAATATGGCAACACAATCTACAGTTCCTTACTGTCTTTGTTATTTGGGATCTCATGAACACTGTTATTCCTATGTTTGTTATTGTGTTCGAATATTCTTTTAGTTATATATATTTGCTGATAAAATGTGGAGGGTAGGCATTGTTGATTAATATTTTTATCATATTGTGATATTTTTTTGATAAAATTTGTGGTTGGATAATCAAAGTGCTTTATCCATACAAACAAGTACAGAAACGTTGTTTGTTTCCTCTTTGAAAATTGTTAAAAATAAAGTCAGAAATTGGTCGGAAATTTTTACATATTATATTAAAATACAAACTTTGCATATAAATTAAATCTTGTTACTAGTGGACCGCGGTAGAAAATTTTGAATTTCATTGGTTTCCTGAGTGCGATTTCTACTCTAGTGTGCATTATTATATAGAATTTGTTGCGTTAGTGATTTTGATTCAAAGATTTTATTTTTGAATTGGTTGTATTTTCAGATATTGCTTAAAATTGTGTTTTACTAAGGTATATAATAATTTTGAAATTCAAATAAATCCCGGTGGGAAGGGGGGTGAAAGGAATATAGAGAAAACGATTATCGTGACTGGATTCACTTGTTTGATATGGAAAAATGAGAAAGGAGGTAAGCACGACGGGGACTAATCATTACGGTGCAGTTAAAAATATAATTACATAACACTAGTATATAAATAGAAAGTTCCACAAATGGCCGTGTGTAATCAACGCTGTTGCTTTTCATCTCCAGAGGTTCGCTGCAAGAATAACGGTAGCAAAAAAACAATCTGCGTCATAAATTCATTTTGTGCTACAATCTTGTTTATATGGAACACCATAGAAGTAATCAACATGCAAATAAACGGAGCACTTCAGCCTGGGAAAGGGTAGCGTCTGTTATTAATTAAGGCGTAAGGTGCGGACTTTCTTCCGTGTTAGCAAGTTCTTCGCCCTCCACCCACTGACTCTTAATTTAACTATCGGCTAATTACCCGGCGTGCATTACGCCGGGAAATTCTGTGAGTCGCACTTCCTGGGACTGCGTAATTGCAGGGGTGAGGGGGCGGGCGGGGGCGGGGGCGGCTGGGCGGATGAATTAAGTTTTCGCTCTCGGGGATTTGGCGCCGTCACCATGGATACTACAATGCGGGCTGCATCTTTCCCTGCAGGGGTCGCCATGCACTTTGTAGCGCTACGTAGTGGCCGTATTTGTAGCGAAACTAGTTATGGCTAATGGAGGATTTACAGAGGAAAATGAAAGTATCAGTAAATAAACACCGAAGCAAATAGAAGAGAAACGAACGCCGTTTCTAAGCTTCCAACATTGATGTGGACTTTTGGATGCGAGAAAGAAATTAATTTTTAGTTTATTGAGATTAAAGTCGCGTCAAAAGGAGACGTTCTTGAAGACTACAAAATAAGTTATCAGGTATCAGGTGATCACACCCGACCATTTTACACCATCGGACCTATTTCAATTCCATTCGCTCCTCAATTCTTTGCTCCTGAAAGAAACCCCTGCCAATCATTAGCCAATACAATTTCAAGTTCCTCCCTGGAAGTTATCACTTCTTCTTATTGATACATCCCTAACGAGTCCCGATTTTAAAGACATGGGTGAGTGTTTCTGGGATGATAATATTAAGTAATATTAAGAAATAACAATCCCAGAGTGTTTATCACAGATGCTTCAGCCACAAAGGTGGTGATACTGATGACATTTCACTTGGATTTTGATCTATTTCTTTAAGGCGATCAACTCATCTCTCCAATCACCGATGTGGAAGTGGTTAAATCAGACAAATTAGGGACCTTCTTTGGAATATTAAAGGAACCAACCAAGTAATCACCATCTGTTGAATCCCGGCTCTGTTTACGTCGCTACCACAATAAGTTATAACCCCTGATATATTAAAAAAGCGTCCCTTTGAATTAATTTGTTTGTAATAACGCGCAGGACTCTTTTATAAATAAAATTATTATATTATATCCTAAAGTGCAAGTAATTTCATTAAATAATTTAAATAAAAACCCCTAAGTCATTTACAGTTGTTGCATTTTTAAATTATTTGAATAATATTCACTTATTTTGTTCGGATTAATGTGTTTATTAATAATTAGTATTGAAATATTATTTACATAATTTCTTCAGGGAATTTATTAAAATTTTTGTTAAAACTGATAATTTATCCCTTATTTTTATCAGTCACTTCAATTGGTTTATTGAAGTGACAGATAAAACTGGGGGAAATTAATTATTATCGTAATATAATTTACATTTCATAGAGATCTCGTGTGTCGTGCCGACTTATTATAATTCAGAGAAAATCAACGGCGATTTAGAGGCGCATTTGTCATTCTATTCAATACACTTTGATGTAATGGTTGGATAATTAACATCGCGCGTATTGTACTCGTCACTTTCCTAGGTCAGGCAAATTTTGTTAGGCAACGCACAAAAGAGCGGGGAAGTGTGCATCTCATGAAAGGACGACGAGAATGGTTTGTCGTCCGCTGGTCGTTCCACGTGACTGCTTGTTTGACGAGCGTTCACAAAAGGACGCGCTTTTTGATTCTGCGCCCCGAGGATTCTTTCACACCTGAGCTGAGCGATTGCGAATTTCAGCGTCAAACAGCAGCATGAACGAGGCTCGCGGCTACTCGTTCCTAAATTAAGTAAACACTGATTTCAACATTTAAACCTATCAAATGTAATTAATTTGTGAAGCGTTTCCAGGAAATTTATAGTGGGGAGATTAAATTTATAGTGGGAAGATTAACAGAGCCAGATATAATCCAAAAGCAAATTAATTAGTAATTCAATAATCATGTGAAGATTCATTATTTACATCGATTAATACATTTTGGGACGATCAAGAATCATTAAATTCTAATTTCGACAGTTTATTTCTATTTGTTTTATTTTTTGATTTTATAGTCCCATAAAACTCCATAGGAAATTTTTTTCTATAATTTGTTAATTTTGAAATCTATGGATTTTAGCTCGATGATTTGTCACATTCCTCCAAAAACCAAAATAAAAATATTAAAAATTATTTTCAAGATAATACTTGTATGTTGTTTCAAAATTGAAATTTTTTATCTAAATAACCATTTATTTAATTATAATACATATTTTTCAATTTGGCCTATTTTTCTATTAACTCAAATTGAAACGTCATAGATTTTCTTTCATTGTATCAGTTCCAACAGGATACATCTCTATCCTACAGTAAATAATTATAGGTTTTTTTTATTTAAACTATTTAATGAAATTTCTTGCGCTTTAGGATATTATGTAATAATTTTATTTATAAAGCTTATATGAACCAGCTATTCAATAACGTTTGTGCCACAAAAATATTAATGAAAAATAATCCGCATTAATTTTTACTAAAGCAGATAAAGGTGCGGTTACAGTAGCTACAGATAGGGCTGAGTACTTGGAAAATATCAACACCATATTAGACAATTCAATTTATGAAATATTAAATAATAATGTTATTAATTGATTGATAAATTAAGTCATTGTCAGAAGTTTTAAAGGTAATAATCATTTTGATAATAAAAGGTTCCTGGCTTTATTCATTACTTATGCTAACATAAATCCATTTTATCTTTTAGAGTTATAGTAGCTTCAAAAAATAGTCCCTTCAACTTTTTTGTATTGTTAAAAAAGGCTTAAATTGTGAAGTACATTATTCTCTTTAAAAATTAATTACAATTAGTAGAGAACTTACAAAATTCAAATGTAACTAATGACCATGTTTTAGTTTCTTTAGATGAAGTTTCCCTGTTCAACTCATTGATTATAGAAAGTTTCAAAAAACGACGGGAAAACAATTTTTCTGATCTTTGCAGAGATTGTGATGAGATATATTGAAAGCCTTATGTATTTCATTATTAGATTTTAAACAATTAACATACTTCAGATTCTTTGATGAGACTTGTTTGCAACATTCCAAAAACTAAGTAGATAATTTAATCCAAATTTTCAATAATTATATTAAATTTAATTGGATGGATTTTGCTGTATTACCAAATTCAAGGAATTATTTACATCTAAATATGAGGAATTTAAGACCTAGGAATCCTGAATCAAAATATTCGGCATTTTGAGAGGCTTTCTGGGTTCTTTATATTAACATGCAAGTAAATTGATTGAAATAAACTAATTCAATTAAAGTATTCTAGTGTTTATTGAAGTTGTTTTATTTTTTCAGAGAAGAAATTTTATTTTAATTAATTAAAGATCATTATAATAAATAAAAAGACGGCCATAAAGTCAGCATATAAATTTATCACTTTTTATTATTGTGGTTGTAATTTTTGAACCAAGATTTTTTATATATAAATTAAAGACTTGAAACATTTAATTATTAATATATTAATATTATGTTTGTAGTACGCCTGAGAAAGTCGTCTTTTTATTTATTATAAATTATAACGTCGGAAAACTGTCCAATATTTTATCATTGGTCAGGAATTATTTTTGAGTAATAATACTTCTATCGGTCACTTAAATGGTCAGAAACTCTTTAATAATTAATAATGCAACGTTTTTTCGAGGAACGTCCTATGATGCGAAACTATAAAATACTAATTGTAGTGAATTTCTGATGCACTTATTTCGGCTGTGTGAAGAGCACGCGTTTTAAGAATGTGTCACAATTAATTTCATTAATCACCAGTAACAGGGAGGTAGGGAGAGAAACATCTAGCAATTTGTCGATCAATCGTTATGACTTAATGTAAATGGACAGTTAGGACAGGGAACTTAGCCCAAATTGAAGCATTCTATTATCGAATTGGTCGGCTTCGGGGCGATAGATATATGTGACAAGGGGCCTCCGAGACACCTGTTGATCCTAGCCTGAGGAAACCAGGGATTGATCTACGTTAACAATCACGTAAAGGCTGTCGCGAGTTTTACGACAAGCACCTTCACAGCGACGATCACTCCCTAAATAAGGCAATAATAAAATCATTTAATTTTAAAATTATCACCATAAAGAAAAAAATTAAAAATAATTTTATTAGCAAGAAAGCTTACAAGAAAGTCACAGAAAACTCAATCCTTCTTAACCATTTAAAATATTTTATCTCAATTGTTGACTAAATATCACACCACGAATTACATTTTTCCCTTGTTGTTTATTCCTACATCAGTATCTGTGCAATAATCAATGTTTCCTGTATCTTTAAATTTTTTTAGTTAGCCTTGCTATGGTTGCGACTTGGTCTGAGCCTCGATCTTTTGACCAATTTACCGTTTTTTTTAAGTTTAAGGTTGCGTCAACTGTGATCTTATTGGTGACCACTGCGGTTATAGTAACACATACAAAGAGAAAAAGTATTTATATTAATGTATCTAACGATGTTTACAATTTTCTTGAGCTACATTTTGATCACTTTTATAAATTCTAATACTCTTCCAAGAATGTGATGTCCTTTGGTCCAGATGATATCTGAGCTTTGTCTTTGGGACAGTGAAAATGTTGTGGACTATGCAAGAGTTGCTTTGGGGTGAAAATTCTTGAAAAAAACAGGTGTGATTGATATTGGTATGATTGGCCCTTACCCTGGATAGCACCATTTGATCATTTCTTATAAAATCCTGGGGAAGACTATCGGAGTGTTGTCTTTGGGGCAGTGAAAAATGATGTAGGCCATGTAAGAGTTGCATTGGGGTGGAGATTTTCAGAAATAAGAAACATAACTGTGAAAGATATTAGTCTGGTTGTCCCTTACCCTGAACAGAACCATTTGATCCTTTCCTTAGGGAAGAGTTGATCTTGATTATTATTAATGTATTTTTAGGTGTAAGGGTTCGTTGTTACTTGATCCTCTGCTGAGGTTCCAGTGGACCATAAATTTCATATTATACCTTCCATATGTCATCTGCGGATCATGTATAGTTGAATATTAAATTTTAGTTGTACTTTCCATTGACTTTAGATTGATGGTCAGCTAACTCGTTTCATAATATTTTTCTGTGGACAGGAATCCAGCATATGGTGATTGTTGTTATTCGATTTTCGAATATTGTCTCTGACGTTTAGTTTATTCAGATATAAGTCAGGGGCTTTTTTATCAGGTGTATAGCATTTGATCCGCATAGAATTAACTTATTTTGAACAGGATATTCAAGAAATGGTTTGTTATGAACGATGGCGAGTAAGTCTCAGATGCAAGAGGTGAAGCGTCCTTGTGGATTTCTCTAGGTTTTAATAATCCTTTAGTGATGATACATCCTACTCCATTCGGAGACCCGTTAGTGTACATAACTTTTGGGTGATTGTAACGTTCGGTATGATCATTAATTATTTAATTCCAATTGGCACTGTACTTTTGGTTGTTTGTGTATCTGGTGAGGAATGTGTCCTTCGGTATTTCTGTGGAGGAGTTCACATCAGATAATGTGGGAAAAAATTTAATAGAGAAGTTATTGGATGCAGTTTGGTTGATTCGTACAGGATGTTGATAGATCATCAGATTGTCTCTTATTTTGGCTTTCGTTGACGTTTTGGCTATTATAGCATGATTTGAAGTTAGTGATGTACTTCTGTAATACACAGGTGGTTCATTTTCTTCCGCTAAAAGACTAATTATCGGAACGGATCTGAAACATCCAGTAATTTACCGTTTTAATATTATACTAATTTAGAAAATACCAGCTGAAACCTTTATTATACGCTATGAGTGAGAGGTCAGAGTTGGCACAAACAAATATTTGGGCTTTCTGGTGGAGAAAAAAAGCTGATTTTCCGGGACCCATGCTGCGGCCTCTGCGAAAGCAATTTCGTGCCCTTAAACGCTTTACGCAGCGGGATGGGTTCAATATTCGGCTGCGTTCCACGCACTGAGTGGACTTGCGTGTCTCACGCACTTCCCCAATGGAACTCATTCCACTGCTGGCAATAAACTGACGCGCCTGCATAAGTCCTCGGAGAGAAGTTCTCCGAAGGGTGGAACGCTTAATCTGCCTATATAAAAGGGGCAGAGATTTGCCTGCAATTATAATTATATCGATAAATTCAGATATTGCATATGATCCTGCTCTTATATAATTTATATAGTTACATCTATTAAGATTTTGTGTAATTATTCTTTAATTCGGAAGTTATGCTAGTAAAATAAATTTTAACTTTTGTCTCCGTTACACGATTTATGGTACCTATCTTATAATACACACATTTAAATATCTATGCAAAAAGTAAAGCTGACTTCACTGATCTAGAAGATGAAACATTACGGGAATCTTAAACTTTACTTTCCCAAAAATTTAAATATCCTTTTATTAAATTATTATCAAAATTAGATTGATCAGAATTAAGTATGAAATTAATTATTTACCTCTGAAACGTCCAGTAAGAATTCTTTTATAATTCTTCCTGTTTTGAAAACATACAACTTAAAATTTTTGGTGTGTTTGATAATTATGGCATTCATGTAATATTTAAATTTGGTCAGATTGCTATACTCGTATCCAAAATTAATTTTTTATATTTTTAACCTTGTAATATCGGTCAAATAAAAGGTTCGTTCAAATCTCGTATAAGGGGCATGAAAATAATATAAAATTCATGGTTCAAAATTATTTAGTCGTGCCCAAACATATTTATTTAAACAATCGTAAAATTGATTGGCAATACGTTAAAATGTTACTTGAGGAAGGTAATTATAATTCTAGATTGACAAGTAAAATGTTACACACATTATCCAATAATTTGGCCATTAATGTAATTAATTACGATTGTTTAAATATATATGCATAACTCATTATCATTTAACGTAATAATTTTTCCCATTGTTAATGTTCATAAACAGAATTTTTCTGCATCTAAATGTGACAAAAGAAAATACACAGTTCTGAAAAGGATGATATGAAAACATTTCCTTCAAAATATGGGTAATTATGTGTTCATGATTTGTATAAAATAGGAGTTTTATATGAATGAAAGTTTTAGTTATTAGTTGGGGGTTCCAAATAATTGTTGCAATAAATTGCGTTAAAAATATAATTGAATTTTGTTTCATACAAAATATAATAAGTATAGAGTTTATAATAGTATTTAATCTGACATTAAATTTGAGAAAATTGTCTGTTTGGACATCTTTTATAAATTGTAGTTTAACCTAAAATTTAAATAGCTACAAATAAATTGAAATTATGTGAACATTGACAAATTTACGTTTCTGCTAAGAACTGAAACATTTTCATTTATTTTATTTTCATCTACTAATAATGGTAATATTTTATATATAACTAAAATTTAATTTCCTACATAATTTTTCTTTTTTGTAAAACATGTATTTTGTACATAGTTCGCATGATATGAATTAAAAATTTTCCTTCTATTTCTCCACAAAGGTAACAATCCAATAAACATATAAAATATATATTATTAAAAATTATCACATTTTATTAAGATTCTATGATTTGGGACTACTTTAGGTGCGGAAATAAAAAAATTATTACGTTGATTTTTATAAGTATGAATATAATTTTATTTTTTGTTGTATCAACAAATTTTGATCGTCTAAAATGTTATAACTTTTATTTCAATTATTTACGAGTTCCTTAAAGTCTGACAAATACATTTAATGTTGGAATACAAGCCTATTATTGTCTCCATTAAATATTGAAATTAGATTTACCCAAATACTAAGTTATAGTATAAAATATTGCAAATAGCAAACGTACTATATTCATTCCTTCAATCATTTTATTTTATATTACATCATCTGAAAGTAATGTGCGAGTTCGTCAGAGGTTTTTATGGACAACTGCCGCGCGATTAAATATAGAAACACTGCCGTATGAATAAATGAAAGAATGATTAATTGTTTAAAACAGCACGATAATAATACAGTGCTCAGAAAGAATTTTAGTAATCAGAAACGTGTTTTTACTTCCTCAATATTTTACAAACGTAGTGCCAAAGAATTTAGAAGGATAGCCTGGCCTAGTCTTGACATTCAAAAATTATATATATGCGTCATTAGCGAATCTCTTGTCTTCCACAGAAGAATTAACAGTTGACGAAAACTGTAGTAGTTTAGCATTCGTATTAGATTAACTTATTGCAGTGACCATTGCTATTAACATCTAAAGTGTTTTCAACTTGACATTGAGAGCGTTATATCACTATCGGAAAATTAGTTAGTGTATCCATCAACATGTTTTAAAGATCAATGTTCGAGAAGGTTATTATATACAAATAACAAAGCGGCCCTAGTATTGATCCTTGTGGTACACCACAAGATATTTCCTTCCAGTCTGAAGAGTATTCCTACCGTTTGGTTCTGGATAGCCACTATTGCTTCTATTATTCAAGTATGAATGGATGAGTGAAAATGCGTTTCCTCTGATACCGTAATTTGAGTTTATTGAGTAAATATGTGATCGACTAAGTCAAACGCTTTAGATAGATCTGCGAATATCCTGTCACTTTATTTTGATCATGATTCTGGACGTCTTGTACAAATTCGTACATGGCGGTACTAGTGGATTTGCCTTTGAGAAATCCATGTTGAGCCGGGTCTATAATAGAATGTTTTTCCATAAAATTTACTATTCGCGATTGTACAGCTTTTTCTATTATTTTAGAGAAGATGGGGAGTAATGAAATGGGTCTGTAGTTCGATACATCTGAGCGTGACCCTTTCTTATAGATTGAATAACTTCGCTGTTTAGAGAATCGGAAATTCTCCATGGAAAAACATGCATTGATAATTATTTGCATTGGAAAGGCAATTGCCTCGGAGCATTGCTTTATCAATTTGCTGCTGATGCCGTATATATCAACTGCAGCAGATGATTTCATCTTATTTATTATAATTTTCAGTTCCTTTAAGGTAACTGGTTCTAGGAAAATAGAATTAGGAGTTTTAGTAGTTACGTTACGTAAGAGGTCATGGTAGTCACAATCTAATAGATTACTGTTATTGAATTGGTTGTGAATATTTACGAAATGTGAATTAAATTTTGAAGCAGCTTCCCTATCGGTAAGAACTTGTCCTTCATGGAGGAGTGAAGTTTGAGGATTATTCTTCTTCAATTTACCGGTAGCATCGTTTATGATTTTCCACGATTTTCACTATACGAATAAACAATCGAATCGTTATTTACGCTATTTTGGAAAGTGTTATGTCATAATAGAGAACGGAATATAATTTTAATGAGAAGTTAGGGTAATGTTCGGAAAGCTATTAGAATGAAGCAGCTAACGATAGTGATAAACAGGAGGCCAAGCTGCTAAGTTCCCCTATTAGGTGTAAGTGGATGATAAGCGTTAGTGCATCAGCGTAATCGGACTACCATTTTAGGCTATTAATGGACTACGGTTCCCTGATCCGAAAATTGGACGTATATTGTCCTGAGGTGAAGCCAGAGATATGTGGACGTCGAGGTTAATGTGTGCCATTAATGTGGATTAAATGACTTAAAATGGAAACGAAATTTCCAATTACGACCTTCTTTATATTTATTAAAAATATTTTGTAACAAACATATTTTTCTTTTATTAATGACTGGCTTCATTTCAGTACGGAAAATCTTTATAAATTCATGTAAATAAAGCCTGTAGTTATAAAGGTAACACGGGATAAATAAACAGTTTTCATTGACCACTTTACATTTCTAAATAAAGCAGAATTCCTGTTATAATTAAATAATCAGTCAAATGTGAGTTTGTTTTTCTTGTCATGACTACCGAAATACCTTTTAAATAAATTATCCTCTATCTAATGTATATAATGCTACTCCACTATTTCTTATACCATAGAAGTCTAAATACGGAATCTAAATTTAACATATTAGGAATGTTAAAAACTCAATCGATTTACCAATATTTGTATACAATATTTTTTTCTCTAGATTTCTGTTTTCTTCTCTATATAAAATATTAATGTAGTTTCGTTTTTTTTGTATTTATGTCCCTTATTCATCTCTATACCATTCGTTAATTTTTAACAATCGTCACGACGAAGTAAATGCGTAAGACCGTAGTCTTGCAACAACAACATGCTGTCTTCTCGAAATGTTATGTGGCTAAGTTGACTCCATTTCTTTATAGAGGATTCCTACGTTTCTTCCTCTTCAAACTTTATTCCAATTTTCAGTCAGGAGGTTGATGCACCCGACCATTAATTATTTCTTGCGAAGATAGGAATATCTCGGTGGTTTATTTGCAAAGAGGCTTCCAGCTTGGCGGCTTTGTCGGCTAGCTCGTTTCCAAAGATGCCTTTGTGACCCGGGATCCAACAGATGGTGATTTGTTGGTTGTTTCTTTTTATCTTACAAAGAAGATCCTTCATGTCTCTGCATCGGTGATTGGAGAGTGACTTGATCGCCATGACAGTCTGTCAAAATAGTAATAAAATTGGAGGGGTGGTCTTTGCAATATTGTAAAGCCATCAGTATAGCATCCTTTCTCGTTAATTGCCGTTAAATCCCTAAATTCAGTTCAGATAACTGAGCATCATACCCCATCATTATATTTTTAACCATCTCTGAAAAAGACTGCGATTATTATATTACTCAGGAAGATACCTCCCGGAAGCTCTTAAAATCAGGATTGGTTAGGGATGCATCAATGAGAAGTAGTTTTTGGACCAATGATTGGTCGGTCGATTCTTCCCTTCAAGAGCAGGGATTTGAGGAGCGAATGGAATGGAAAAGGGTCCGGTGGGGTAAAATGGTCGGGGCTGATCACTTGGTCCTTTATAATTTTGTTGGGTGTGACACTGGTTGTAAGTACATAGTAGAGGACTACTACGAAGTCTCAGAAAGGTGTCATTTCCTTCGATTCTCAGCCTGTCAATTAATTCTTAAGGCCTCGTTTTGGATGATATTAAGTCTTTAAAGTTGTTTGTTAGCAGAAACCTAAGACATTCGTATTACCATAAAACATATTTGTGTGGTTCGACACATTCACTTGATTTTCTAATGAAGAGGTTTATAAAATATGTCTCCCATCATCAAATTCATCTCGCTTAAATGTAATTATCTTTGTAAATTCGTAAAGGAAAATATATTTTTTCTTATACAACAATTAAAATTCTATTTTCATTATCGCCTTAAACTCTGGTTTATCACCCTTAAGTAAATTTAAGCTTTACTTAAATTATTGCAGTTTACTTCATTTGGCTGCCTAATTTTAATTTTTCGACAGTTATATTAATTACATTAAATAGTTCACGAGGATAGAGATGGTTTTAGTATATCAGGATAACGTTGAGTGCTGAATTGGTGAATGAAGAAGCAGAGGAAGAAAGTTTTAAGAGCATTTTCTAGTTACTGTTCTAAATGGCGTGAAATGAGACTTTTAAAGTCTGGAAAAGTTTTCAATGCGATGCTTTACGTAAGAGACTTCTAGAGCTAGTTTTGCCTCCATTAATTCAGATGCTCCTTTATGAAGGCCTAAGTCGTTTCCTTTGCTATTTATCTTCCGGAGTTTTTGTTTTGTGGTTATTTTTCTCGTTCGTCCGCGGCGAAACAAAGCATTTATAACAACAGGTTAATTAAGCTCGAATTAAGGTCTCCTCTCGCTTCCGGTCTTTCACTTTGTGTCGATCAGCTGATTGGGCTTGTCAAAGTAGGAAGGCTAATGAATTTAATCAAGGTTTTAACACATGGGATTAAATTTATAAACACATTAAACTATAAAATAAATTTGTCCATGAAATTCTCCAGCAATCGATTTAGCTAAAAAATATTTTTTGATAATACTTTCTGGCGTCCAGAGCGATTATGGCAGAGATTTTGTATTCATAAGTTTACATTGGCATTCTGAGTTGACTAAGCGCGTCTGTACGCGTGTTGTATTTTAAGACCGTTTTCAATAGTTTACACAGGATATTAAAGTTATTGTTTCGTCTTACGTTTCTTTAAGTCGTCGTTGTAGCTGATATGGTGCTCTATGCAGACGTGTGCGAATTCTACGGAGACTGCAGTCATTGTACATCTCCATTTAAAATCAGTCATTTAATACACAAACAAATTCTTTGAAGATTTATAAGTTCTTAAAGAAGTAAGGAAATATAAATAATTTTTGCTATTACATTTTTTGGCGATGTACTTTTACTAATTATTAATAGTAAATTTACTAACCTCTAATAGACAAATAATAAGATGAAAAAAATAACCATTTTCAGACAGATTTCAATTATTTTGTACGACTTTTGTCAGGTGTTACTATACATTATACAATGTGTAATAAATGATTTAATTAGCCTCTTTGTCGGTATTATTATAATTTAAATATGCAATATTACGACTTGTTTGGGAACTCAGATACGGATTCATATTTTATATTTGTTTGCTTTTAATTGGCTGATTCCATATGAATAAATATCTATAGAAATTCAATAAGTTTGCATAGTATTCGTTATCAGTTATTCAAGATATTGTTTTGCGCTTTCTGCAGTAGAGTTCATATGTAGGACGGAAGGAAGCTGAATCCCTGCAATGTATGTTATGTCTTGTCGGAAGTTTATTTGCTTCGGGACAATGTAGTAAGCTCCCAACAATGCAGAGTTCAAAGCTAAGGGGCGGGACACAATGCGAGAGACAACGCGTCGTCTACAACGTGTGTAAACTTCGGTAGCAAGGCAGCTGAGGAAGAGGAGATAAGCACTAAAGTCCAGAGAATGTTCGCGTAGTGTGAGAAAATCGGCAAACATTTGCACGTTGCTCTCACATTTGAGAACTTTCAAAGGTGTCCAACCAAATGCCAAGTTTGGGCGTACTCATATCGCAAACATAAATATTACTAATCATTGGCCATGAAATAGAATTTATTCCTTAAATGCAAGAAATTTGAACGAAACGTCCTTGTATTATTTCTCGGAGTGAAAAAAATCCAATCTGGCTTAAATATTTTAAAGACTTTAATATTATGAAGCAACCCTCTTTGTACAATCCATTCACGTGACGTCTCTTCACCAATCTATACCAATAAATAAAATTGGATTGTCAGTCTGGCTGACTACCTGACTGATTGACTGACTGACTACCTGACTGATTGACTGACTGACTGACTACCTGACTGACTGACTTACTTACTGACTACCTGACTGACTGACTGACTACCTGACTGACTGACTGACTACCTGACTGACTGACTGACTACCTGACTGACTGACTGACTACCTGACTGACTGACTACCTGACTGACTGACTACCTGACTGACTGACTACCTGACTGACTGACTACCTGACTGACTGACTACCTGACTGACTGACTACCTGACTGACTGACTACCTGACTGACTGACTACCTGACTGACTGACTACCTGACTGACTGACTACCTGACTGACTGACTACCTGACTGACTGACTACCTGACTGACTGACTACCTCACTGACTGACTACCTCACTGACTGACTACCTCACTGACTGACTACCTCACTGACTGACTACCTCACTGACTGACTACCTCACTGACTGACTACCTCACTGACTGACTACCTCACTGACTGACTACCTCACTGACTGACTACCTCACTGACTGACTACCTGACTGACTGACTGACTTACTGACTGACTTACTGACTGACTGACTTACTGACTGACTTACTGACTGACTGACTTACTGACTGACATACTTACTGACATACTTACTGACTGGCTTACTTACTGACTGACTAGACTGCATGACTGACTAGACTGCATGACTGACTTGACTTGACTACCTGACTGACTTGACTTGACTACCTGACTGACTTGACTTGACTACCTGACTGACTTGACTTGACTACCTGACTGACTTGACTTGACTACCTGACTGACTTGACTTGACTTGACTACCTGACTGACTTGACTTGACTTGACTACCTGACTGACTTGACTTGACTTGACTACCTGACTGACTTGACTTGACTTGACTACCTGACTGACTTGACTTGACTTGACTTGACTACCCGACTGACTTGACTTGACTTGACTTGACTACCCGACTGACTTGACTTGACTTGACTACCCGACTGACTTGACTTGACTTGACTACCCGACTGACTTGACTTCCCGACTGACTTGACTTCCCGACTGAATGACTGTCGGTTTCGAAGAAGCTTCGAAACGGGTCAACCGATTTAATGAAAGGAAGGTGTTATAAACAGGAAATTTAACTTAAGTATTCCTTCGTGTTACGTTTTGATATATATTGCAGGAGATATTGTGAATATTTACAAACCTGAGTCGAGAAAGGAGGCTTATACATAACCTCTACAGAAGACGGGCAGCAGGAATTAAAATGGAAGACCAAGAAAAGAAATCCGTAATCAAGAAAGGAGTAAGACAAGGATGCAGTCTGTCATCCGTGCTGTTTCACTTATATATAGAACAGATGATGAAGAAAGTTAAAACAGAATATGGAAAAGGAATCATACCGCAAGGAGAAGAAATAAAAACCTTACGCTTTGCTGACGATATTGTAGTATTAGGGGCTAAGAAGAATACTTGGAAACCATAATAAATGGCATGAACGTAGATCTGGAGAAAGAGTTCTATATGATTATTAATAGAGGGAAAACCAAGGAAATCAAGTGTAGTATGGGAAACGGTGGAATAACAGAGTGTTAGATTGGGAAGGGATATTTTGACGGAAGTTAAGGAATTCTGATACTTGGGAAGCATAATAACTCGTGATGGTAGAAGTTTCTCGTGCTCCTCAAACTTTTATTTATTCTCTTCCTCTCAAAATACTTCAAATACTGGGTGAATCACTAATGTATGTTATTCTTCAATTTCCCAAATTATTATTCAACGAACTTCAGCAACACATTTCCGGTTGTCCGAGCACTATTTTCATTTAACCATGTCTCATACTCCAGTCCTCTCTACATTGGAACTTGAATTTTTTTCTCCGGTGTCACCTGGAAATTCATAGAATGCATTTCCTGTACCGGATATTAATGCACAACATTGAATTAATTTAAATGAGCTGTTAGCATATCAACTAATATTCAGAAACGTATTTTTAAAAAATTCAAGATAATTCAACTATTTTATTGGCAAATGTGAAAATTAATTTAATATTTAGTGACGCACTGCGATGATGATTTAATAAAACTTACTGCAGTTTGATGATCCTTTAATCCGTTTGTGTCTGAATACCATTTCACCAACTACTTACATTTTCGGTGGTGATGATATGACATAATTAAATATTATATTATTAGTTCATCTATTTCCTATACAATTATGAATATATCAACCGCCTCAAGGCTTCATAAAGTGCAAGGGATTTCATTATTCGAACATCCAAGTAGGGATCTGCTACAAGATCACTAATTAAGTACTTAAGTGAAAGTTAATAAGGCGCTCTTATCACACAATAGCAAAATCATATCTTAACTAAAGTCTTGTAGCATAATTATTTAATTATAGAAGTAATCAAATCTAATGAACGGGAAGAATCCCCGAAGATTTTAGGAACAACATAATTAGCTCTATATCGATGAAGACTGGGGCTGATAGATGCGAACAGCACAGGACAATTAGGTTAGCATCTCATGCGTCCAAAATATGAACGAAAATATAGGGGGATTGAACGTCAAATATAATACGAGCTAGAAGAAGATCAGTTTGGTTTTAGGAAGAATGTAGGGACAAGAGAACTATATTGAATTTGCGTATAATTTTAGACAACAGGATAATGAAAAACAGGCCTACGTTCATGGCATTTGTATATTTAAAACAAGCTTTTGATTACGTTGCCTGGAACAAACTATTAAGGATTTTAATGACAGGAATAAAAAACGATAAACAAAAAATATCCATAACCTCTACAGATGACTGTCAGTGGTAATTAGAATTGAAGGGCAAGAAAAGAAAGCAGAAATCAAGAAGCGAGTAAGACACAGAAAAACACAAGTGTAAGATGAGTCACGAAAGAGTTAACGCAAGGAAACAAGACTGAAAGTGTGTGCAGACTTAAAATAAACCCACGAAGAAGAATCTGATCGCTTCTATTACTCGTGTGATGAAAATTAGAGTTCAAAAAAGTTCATAAATAACGAGGACAAAGAATTTTGGCAAAAATGACTCAAACAAGAACGAAAAGTCTTCTTACATCAAGTATAAAAAGGCTGGCTCATCGTTGGGACAAGTTCATTGAAATTATGTTGAAGTAGTAGGGTTCCTATTTTCTGAAAATACACGGGTGTTTCTAGATTAAACTATCTCTTTATTTATTAATTTCCATCGTGTTTATATTAAAAATAATTGTGAATCACAAATAGAGTCAGATGAAACTTCCACTTTTATGTATTAAGTATGTAACGGGTAATATTTCAAATAAATATAGATAACTTGAATCAAATAACTTATTATATATACAGCGTTTTCTTAGAGAAAATGTGACTTCCCTCTCCCCAGGATTAATCGTCTATTATTTAGTTGCAACCCGGCGTGTTACCCGGAAACTGATACGCGGCTTACCAGTGATAAAGCTCCGCGTAAACACTTGACGTGACCTCAATAGTTTTCGGATCAGGTGATGTTTCGGATCCACATTCAAAGTCTAAACCAATGGCTGATGGTTTGTCAGGATCCTCAAGTGACCCACAGTTTCTCAATATTTTTACGCGCCTTAATTGGACCGTGGTCATCATGCCGCGTTTCTCTAGGAAGACATTCCTGACCTTCGTCCACACGCAACACCTTTTATGGTAGTATTTATGGAGTCACGGTTTTACCCTAAGTGTACCTCGTCATCAATGTGGCGGCAGTTATTGGGAAACGATTGTTTCGTATCTTCGGCTTAATTCAAGTTAAATTTGAATTGTGCTAAAAGCGCACCATAAGCATATGTTTGCCAATACGAGCGCGTCAACTTTGTTTTAGATTTCGGTTATGAAGAACTATA
Source organism: Eucriotettix oculatus (assembly GCA_034510155.1). Lineage (NCBI taxonomy): Eukaryota > Metazoa > Arthropoda > Insecta > Orthoptera > Tetrigidae > Eucriotettix > Eucriotettix oculatus. Next base: position 11,002,932 of record CM067382.1, read on the forward strand.
CCAGAAATTTTCGTAATCGCAGTCATGAGTATTTTTGTATTTTCTAGGCTTTTAACAATCCACGTATAGGTTACAGTGAAATCAACCATAATAAAAACAAACTCTCATGCAATAAATAATAGTATGAACCTTTCAATCTAGCCAAGTTCAATAATTGTCTACCTATAAATTATTCTGTCCCTTCCGTACGATGCCTTAAAATATTCAGTTAGATTTTTGTTCTTTTCTTCGTCACAGCCGTGTATTCAATTTTTTTCCCAGACTGCCTTCAGGTCACAATAGAATTTTGCATATTGGCTACACAGAGAGCTGAGAAGAAAACCCCTTGTGGTAAAAAGCGTGCTGTTTCTAGCGACAGTGGAGAAAAAAGAAAACAGGACTCAGAAAAGAAACTCCCCACAGATGTTCTTTATTACAAGCATGACGCGAAGAGGAAGTGCACATTTCTGCAACACCAAGGGGACAATGTGGCTTTATCATGGTCTGTGAAGGGAGGCTTCTATAGAATTCTCCTCTTCGAACGCTGAAAATTGTCAGGAAAAACCGCGGCCGTGGAAGAAACAATATGATTCAATTGAAACTGTATGGCTTTATTTATCTCAGTATAGAATAAATTGAGTTAATAATGTTTGGATAGAGAACTCCATTGAGTAAACATAAAAATATTAAAACTGTTAACTGTAACTGCACAAACACACTAGATCATAATCAAAGATTATAAAGAGATGAAATAAAGGTTGGAATATTGCATATAATTGTTAAAAATATTATAAGTACGACTCAACAAATCAGTGACAGTTTTGAATTAGTATAATATTGATTGTGAAGAATATTTAGATTTTTAATTTCTGTTTGAATCTGAAATTTGGAAATTATTCCAGTTAAACGTGATAGGTATCTAAACGTGTTTGTAAATGTCATGATTTTTGATATGTATTTTTAATAACAGTTCTATATTGCTTGATTCTTGTAGTAATGGCTCTTTTGTTTGGCCTATATAACAGACTATCTTGGCCTTATTAATATTATAATTTAGTTCATCTCATTTAATTACGGTTCTTGTAATCTGAATAATACTTACATTTTGCTGATTAACTGTGTCAATTATGATTACTATTAATTATTATCGACAGAACACCAAAACTCCCAATTTTAAAGATTTTCTTAAAGTAGCGTCGTACAGATACCTAGGAACAATTCTTAATGAGAATAACTCCATAGAAGAAGAGGTTAAAGACAAAATAGCTATAGGGAGTAGGTGTTATTTTGCTTAGAGACCTACTTGAAAGCAAGTTGCTAACCAAAAAGGAATAATTGAAATGTATATGTCGGTAATAAGACCAAGAGTCACCTATGCAGCCGAGACAGACATTGAAAAAGAAGGACATCAAATAACTGAAAGGAAGGTCTTGCGAACGATTTATGGTCCAGTTAAACTCTCATGTTGAAACTGGATGATACGAACAAATGATGAATTAGATAAAATAATTCAATGCAGGAATATAGTAAACCACATGAAATCCCTCAGATTAAGTTGGTTTGGGCATCTACACAGAATGAGCGATGAAAGAAATGCAAAAAAGGTTTACAACTTGATACCCCTTTGAACTAAATTACGAAGCAGACCGAAGTCCAGATGGAGAGACGAAGTACTAAGTGATATTAGGAGTCTCGGAATTAGACAGTGGACGTCTAAGGTCCAGAAGAAAATGAGTGTAGGTACGCTGTGGATCAGGCTAAGACATCAAAGGAAGAAGATATAAAAGCTATATAGAATATATTATTACATGCTTGGCGGCCAAATTTTACAAAATTACTATATTTGTTCCGTTGCTCGGCTACCTCGTCCTCGTTTTTGCACTCGTCTATAAATTCAGTAATGCATGGACACCAAAATCGCCATAAGTTTTTTTAAAATCTATAGATTTATTTTCGAGCAATGAAATTAACCATAGTACTGGTACCCAACTAATACAACCTGCACTATTGATGTAGTAATTACCATATTACCGCCAATCTAATCGATTACACTGCTTTCCTCCAACTTCCTCTCACCGTAGCTCAGCGGGAACTCAAACTTTAGTCTCGATTACGGTTTGGTGTCTCATTGCCGTTTCGACGGCAATTTGTTTGAGAACTGGACACGTCCTGAGAACTGACTGATTTTCTCCAATTCCAATTCTTGCGGGGGCATTTTGACGACCCACGACAATAGAAGCCTTATATCAAAGGGCTACCGCCAAACCGACAAAGGATCGCGAATATAATTCACGTATGCTGGGCATAATAATGCTATTGCTGTAATATTTTCGAAACACCACTACAGACGCCACGCCCCGGGGTTTTACAAACTGCACAGGTAACTCAAAGAAGTAACACGAAAGAGTCACTGTTCAACACAACTAAAAATACAGTATTTACACTACACGTACTAATACTACAAAATATGTTCCTAACGTACTTCTAACATAAAGTATTATTATTTAACAATATTTCAATAAAACATAGTTATTAATACGAGAGACTCGAACCACAAACTTTGATTCATTTATTTCTGTAATGGTTACCATAAGATACAGGGTTTACACGAAGTTATTCTGTGAAATCTAATTAACGTATCGTAATGTGAGATATGAGCAAAGAAAGGCAAACCCTTAAGGATTAGTTTCCCTTCCACGTAATTTAATTTTCTGCCGCTACGAGAATTGTTCATTAGATTTCACAGAATAAAGTTATGAAATCAAATCTTCATTTTGACTTACGCTGTATAAAAATCAAACCAGAACGTCTGTAAGTACGCAACGGCTGAAAATAGTAATTACCACATTAAATTTAGAACATGCTGAATTAACTGATCAAGAGCACAAAATCCAAGACAAATTTGTCCTCATAGATTATAACCTAACTTTTAGGATGTCAATGATGCGCATAGCGTGGAAAATAATTCTAATGATCCACTTCTCAGAGTAAGTGGTCTAACAAAATTAAAGTACCATCTCATTGTAACCGATTATTTATTACAGTTTATGAAAAATGTTGTCTTGACTTGTACGGGAAAATAATGCTCGGAGCTAAATTAAATAAAAGTATTTATAAATGAAAAATAATTTAACTAGCAATATGTGTATGATTTCGTTAGCCGAGGAAAACAAACAAAAAATCCGGAATTCATTAGAAAAATAATTAAAAGTTTAAAAACTCATAAGCTGGAACATTGCCGGCGTTAAGCGTGAACCACATCATTTATTGCGTGAAATTAAGATAAAAACAAATTAGCGTCCTAAAACACAAAACGTTTTGCCTAAATTGCGGAGCTATTAGTGGAGGCCAGATGCTCCACATCTTATTAAGCGCTATATGGTGAGAGGACGTCGCACTTTATGGCGCCTTAAAGTGCGAAGTGGGGAACTTTACGAGTTTTTAGCTAATGGAAAACTTTCCGTTCCGATCTAAAACTGTACTTACTCTAGAAATATTATCACGTTCTGTCCCCCATGATGCATTTGTGAAGTATTTTAGTAGATTAAATTAAAAGGCGTTTAATTTCAGCAAAGAAACAAAGTTCTGTCACGATTGTCCGTTATTCTATGTTACAAAATAGTCTAACTGTATAAAATAAGCATGTTATAGTAAAGTAGCGGACAATATGAGACTTCACTTTTATACTAATATATATCTTTATATGTGGTTATAAACAAATAGAACAGCGTTCGATTCAATAAGTACGGACTTACGGTAAGGCTATAGTTTTAGTACTTTTCAAATGGGAGCCGATTTGGCCTTGATGCTGCTCGTTGCACCATCTAATTGCAAAATTGTTATTTTATTGAAGTAAGGGTTTGTCTAGAATTTTTGGCAACGTTTGGGTCCTTCTCTGCACTCATTCGTGATCGTCAGAATAGCCTCCATTTGAAAACGAATATAAAGAAATGTCTAGAACTGAATCCAGAAAAATGAAGAAAATAGAAACCTGTTATTCCAGGAGAAAGACTTGGTTTGATTTTTTCCATTAGCTCTGGAAAGAGGTAATAGGATAGCCAGTAATTATTCAGATTATCTTAAGCTTACATTTTATGCTCAATTTAAAATGAAACGTGAATGTAATCATACAGAAATATTAACAAATGATATTAATAAAAATAATTAAACACTTAACATATTATATTAGATGAAAAGTAGATAAAATAATTGCACAACATTGATCTAGTTTTCAATCCAGCAGCCTCATCTTGCGTCGATTCATGTCATAAATGTAAGGCGAAAATAAAATGGCAGTATCTGTCTTCCATGTAATAAAAGGGGGTAGATGTTTGTATATTTGTTTGTAATGCTATATACAAATGTATACGCATGGAGCAATTTTTCTCAGCTTTTGTAGACGCAAATAAAAACTGTGGAGATGATACGACTAAACCCCTAGAGAATTTAAAAACATGCAAAAACCTATTGATATTGCAAAAAAACATTTTTGGTGTGAATATGTTTGTTAGTGTTCATGCTATTTTTGTTTAACTTCAACCCCATTCAAGATTGGAGGGGAGCACCCTTAGGGGTATAGGATCTGTTATGCCTATGTACCGATATTTGTGTCTATTCCGGAATTATGTAAATTACCGAGTTTAATTATGGCATTCAACGTGACGGTTAAGTTGCAGTTCAGCCCCTGCGTGAAGATGGGTGAAAATGTTCAATCTTAAACCGGTGGTGCGATTTTGAGCGATTATTATATTCGTGTCTTTTACGACAAGGAATAAACATTGTGAGGGTAAAGAGAAGACGACTACTGCTTAGGGTGGGGATGAAAGAGCGGAAATCTTAAAACATAAACGGTACATATTTGTATGGCATAAAACATTTTTTTAAGCCAATAAAAATTACCGTGGTTTTAACGAATTTTATGTCTATAATTCAACTCCTTTACTGCATGGAAAGAGTACCGTGGAGATTGATCTCTATACCGGGTTTATGGAAATAGCCGAGTTTAATTCTGACATCCAACAAGCAACAGCAGCAGCTAAAAAACATCTAAAATAATTTCCTTATTGATTTACAAATTTAATGAACAGAGGAATTTTTTATAACTTGGTAGAACAATTCAAAAACTGTTGAACCTTAGTTGCAACGTCCTGGCCGGCCAGTTCAAATGTCAACTTCATTACTTGAAACCCGCATTGACGACATTATTTGTGAAGACGAACGAATGACTGTTGAAGATATAGAGGAAACGTTACAGATAGTATTGTCACAATATCAGTAAGTAACTGAAGTACAGAAAAACAAGTGCAAGTTGGAAGCTGACCAACGAAAGCATCGGGAAAAGGTTGGGGGAAACTGCCTCCTTCAGTGCAGATTTGGCTCCCTCCGATTTTCATTTGTTTGGTCCACTTAAGGAGGCATTACGTAGGGAAAGAAAGTTCTGTATCAACGAGGAGGTCAGAGAATTTGTAGGAAACTGATTCAAACAAAAAGACAATTTTTTTACAAGGGGTGATGAAAAATAGTTAATTGTAAGGGACGATTATAATACTAATCTAATACTTATTTTTATCTAATATCATGATTGTGGGTTTGAATTTTGTTGATTTTCCAACGTTTATGTGTTGTTGTTGTAGTACTGATTTTATGCAACCATCCATGCTAAACTATTCTGCGCAAACATTTTCTCCCTACATAACTACCATATCCTCTGAAACTGCTTAGCGTATTCCATCCTTTTCCTCTCTCTTCTGTTCTTACCTCTGGTGTTATTGTCAATATACCACGAGGTTTAAGATAAGGGCACGTGTTTAGGATTTTGGGCGCCAGCTACAATGATTCTTTCCGCAGGAATAAAATGAATCACGGGAATTAAAACGTGAGTTCAATATATATGAAAAACATAAAACTAAATACAATTAAAGCGTTGATTCTTTATCTCTTTCGGTCTGAATTAACCAAATAACTTAATTTCGTGGGCCTAGAAATGAGAACTATTTCCCCCCCCCCCCGGATAAACGGTGGGCGTTTCGATTACAAAAACAATCATACGCGATACCAAAAACCGGTACAATCAGGAACTCTGGAGCTTGCTCGTCATGGGGCTATGGTCCAACCATTACTTTCCCCGTCTTTCAAACAAGTACCTGCGGCCCTTATTAAACCTCTGAGGCTATATTTTCTCTACTCCTATTGGCCAATTCACCCCTTCATCTCCCCTTTTTTAAACCTTTGTTTGGCCAGTTCACTCCTTCCTCTGTCCTTTTTCAAAGCTCTTATTGGACAGTTCTTTGTTCACGTGGTTGTACCCAGCGGCCACTCCTCATCCCCGTTCTGAGCCCGGGCTTAAAATAGTTGTTTTTGTGCCCTTTCAGGATTTTACAACTTAAAGCTTTGAGCAATGTTTCCAGCTCTTGGCTTCGTGTTGGCTTATGTCTATGTACCAAATTAATTAAATGATATAAAATATAACTCAAATAATGCAAGGATGAAGTGTGTGGGGTAAAAACAGAAGAAGGAGGTGAAGTATGGAATACGCTTAGCAGATTAGGGAGGATGTGGATTGTGCTAGTTATGCTGAAACGGAAAGGCTTGCGCAAGTTCGGTTAGCATGAAGGATTGCATCAGACCAATCTTAGGACTGAAAACCACAACACACACAATGCTAATTTTACAAGACCCTCATGTCACAAAACGTGACCTATTAATTTATCCCTTTTCTTGCCTAAGTCCTCCATATTGTTCTCTATTTTATTATTCTGCTAAGAACTTCCTGGTTAAAAACTCTATGCACCTATTTTATTTTTAGCCATTCTTCTACAGCACCACTCTCCAAAAGTTTTTAATATGATGATAATTTTTCCCTAATTCATATCAGTGACTTCATAAAACAAAATATGTTTCTATTTTGATTTTCAAATTTTATTCTGAAGGAGCATCCGGGAATTACCATATTTATCTACAAAATAAATTACAAAATATGAAACATTACAATTTTTAAAATTACATGGAACCTTGTTTAGAGTTACGGTTATATGATAAAATGTTTAAATTTGAAAATAAAAATTGAAATATATTTGGTTTTATGAAGTGACTGATATTAATTCGGGAAAAATTATCATCATAATAAATTATCAGTCTTTAAACAAAAATTTTTTAAATAAATTTCTTGAAGAAATTATCTCAAGTATTTAATCTTTCCTGTCTAAACCTATTAAAAATGGGCATGTAAATTTGTCTTAAATAATCTCCTTTAGGGTTAAACCAGTGTCTAACAGGAAAAAGAAAGCTTCATGGCTTAGCTCTAGTGACATTCCTTTCCCCTATTCCACAATCTTCCAAGCTAATTTGCCCACACTATACCTTTTTTTGCGAGGGCAGGTGAAAAGCTTTTAAAGACACTATCTCAGGGTCCGCACTGGATAGTAGTGTGGGATTCTACCCACTAAAAACACCTCCCTTTCCAACGATGACTGTGTGTATCTTCCTGTGGGACCGTCGTTAGACATTACTTCACAGGAAGCAGTCGTAGCGTCAAGCTCTCTAGATTTTATCCCAGTGTCAAGAACTGCCCCTGTTTTTCCTTCCGCCAGTTGCAGTCCCATTTGTCCGTAGCCATTGCCCAATCACATAAATAGCCTCCTTGGCTATCTGAACTATTTGTTCCCGGTGCTTAGCGACGACGACAATTGCTATGTCGTCTGCGAAGCCAATAGTTTTCCTTTCCTTGGGAATCTCAAGTCGTAATACATCATCATACATAAAGTTCCACAACAGGGGTCCTAGTACCGATCCTTGCGGGACGCCAATCTCTCGAGGATACAACTCCATCTTGCCGAGTTGAAAGCCTAAAATGTTGCAAACGTACATATGTTACTAATGTATATGTGATCAACGTGCTTTTACTGCCTGCTGCAGACTATTATTGAATTGTGGGACCAGGTAAGTGCGAGGCAGGGTTGTCGGTTTTCAAGGGGCGTATTGAGCGGGTTCTTCCCCCCCTGAAGTTGTAGCTTATCGCGAGACCGAACTGCCGTGGGGAGAACATTGCATCCCCAGAGACTTCCGTGTTCACCAACCCAGAAGACGACGCTCTCAAATCCAAGTTAAAGCTTCACTAACACCTGAGCTGCTTAGCCGGAGAATGGAGAAAAACGGGCTAAACGCTTGACTCCGGTTAAGTTTGGAGCAACGTCACAAACCACGGCTTCTAGACAGTTTGAACATCACAAGATAAATTACTTTCAATATATATTCATAGTAATAATAAATTAGTTTTCGAAATAATATATTCTTAGTATTGAATTTTTTTTTAATATCCCAAAATATATTAAAGTGGTCAGGCAGACGTATCCCACTGTAAACTTTTTAATGAGAAATAATTTATGGAAGTTGAACATGAAGATAAATTAAAATGGCCAAAGAGGTCATTATAGTATTGCGGAAGAGAAAGGGAAATTTCACAATATTAAATAATCAAAAATATTTTAGGACCATTGACAGCACAACAATGTTTCTGTACATATATGCACCCTCTTTGGCTGTCTGAAACTTTTTCTCGGTCAGGCAATTTGATGAAGGTACAAATATGCAATATTTGGAAGCGTCGTTGAGTTGAAATCAAATATTTTTTCATGCCTGTAGAATAGTCATTTAATTTATCTTCATAAAAAAATGTAAACTGAGTAAAAATTGGGGACTATTTCAAGGAGAATGGCTTTCAAGAAATAGTAATATATATTAAACATATTGAAGAATAAAAATTATATATACAAAATTTAAATATTTTATATATCGTAGGGAATTTAAAATGATATACCTTGATATAACTTGTAATAACCTACACAAAGTCTCCTAAAGATTTAATTTGTACGATTTTCGCATTTTATGAATGTCATTTATAATCTCAGTATGCATTTAAATTGATTCTCTATATTAATTAATACTTTATGAGGTGTGATTAAACGCTGTAACAGTTTCTTATTTCAGTTATTAATGGATTAAAATACATACGTTTGTGTATTCTACACGCAGAAGCTGGTTTAATGAATTATTTACATATCGATGTGATTCCGCTGGGTCCTGGCAAATATGGACTGTCTTAATGCAAAATTTCGCAGTTCCTGCTGTCTCCTCCCCCGCCTCCTTCCCCCCAGCTGTGTTTAACCTCCACGCTCAGAAGTAATAAAAACCTTGATTTCCAACTCACGGTTCCCAGGGGGTGGTTTTCCTCTTCGTGCCTAGAATACTGATGTCGTTTATGGCACCCAAATCGCTTCTGATGGTAACCTCTGGCTGCACAAAAACACCTCACTTTTCAAAACCTAGTTATGTGACCTAAGGTTTAAATGTGGCAATTGTGAGCAGCCTTTATGTCTCTAAAATTTTATTGCAGTTGATAATCCATGTCCTTAGAAAATTAAAAAAAAGTTCGCCATGTTGGCGTATTTTAAACAGTATAATTGTCTCATCATTTTAGGCTCACAAAATATAGCAAGACGACGAAATATTAGCACTTAATAAATTCAGAAACACTAAAAGGAAAATATCGAACGCTATTATTTTTAGTAGTAAACTCGATTTATGCAACGAGTATTTGATAAACTAGTATTCATCAAAATGTTCCCATTTTTATACGTCTTCTTAAGTATTGTTTATATTAAAGAATGGATACCCAATTTCAGTCTTAATTTATTGACATAAAGTTATACAGTTAAATGTCAAGTCATATTTCCATTTCCATCTTCAATCTATATAAATGAATCCCTATTTCCCTTGGTCACGCCATAAGTTGAGAACGACTTACCGATTTCATTCTTTTTTTTAAGTTTTATAATACTTTGTATAAGGTTTTAACGGAATGAAAAATTGAGAAACTTTTGCATAAAATTGGAATATTGCAGAAAACTGAACTACGAGAAGGCTACTTTTTGTTCCGCGCGTTTGAATTTCTAAATTGGAAGTGGGTTGCCATCTCCCTTGCCTGAACGACCTTCCATTTCCCCCTCCATATTTCCCGCGTTATATCGATATTTTGGTAAGTTTTGATAGACTAACTCGTAGTATACATAAGTCGGGGTAAGACTCGGCTAATACCTCTAGGGGCAGGGGTGGAAAATATTAAATAAACATAAAATGACCTACATTTTTAACATATAAATACATTCTTGGATCAATAGCAGTATAATTTCAATGTCATGCATAATCAAAGGGGAGTCTTCTTACGGGTGGAAGTGAAGGGGCATCACATAAAAATAACCAGAGATTGGGCTTGAAACAGTTGTAATGTGAGCCACTAGGTATAATTGTGACATAATAAAATGCGATTTAAGTTACTGATCATCCCCTAAGAGGGGTTGGAAGGGGTAATAGACTTCCGCAAACTATCTTTAACGGATGGAACGGTTTAGACCAAATTTTGAACAGTTGTTCTTGGCGAACTCAATCAACACAATTAGGGTAATACGCAGCTATTATTCTGACAATTTGAATGCGAATTTAATTGCAGTTCATTCCCTAACAAGGGGATTGGACGGGGTAAAACACATTTCTGCTTAATACATTTAAAGAACAGGACAATTTTGATTAAATTTTGTTTCCATGTTCCTCATGACCCAAAACCAAATACTATGGAGATAAGACACGGCTGCCACCCGTTCCAAGGGCGAAGGGGTGGAACTTTTATGCGTAATGAAGGCTTTTATGTGAGCCGAAAATAATTACTGAGGTCAGTAACATTTATAGTATTTCTCCAAGAGTATTTTGTATGATTTCAACCAATTTGCAGCATATCAGGGATGAGGGTGTAAATGAGTCATATGAAAATAACAAGGAAACTATTAAGTTTTATGTCGAAGCCGAGTCGCTGTCTTACATTATGACTTTAAATATGCGATTTAAGTATCATAGCTAGTATTTTATAAAAAATATATTTTTACACTCAAGCAACCATTTCTAGGCTTTTTTGGGGGGTTAACAGACTACATGAGGGTGATCCTGAAACAGGCAACTCCCCTTTAATAGCATAGGAAGGGAATTGAAAATCGGGGATGCGGAAGGTAGAGAAAGGTAGCCAAGAATGTAAGGGACAAGAGAGCAATATAGGGGCCCCGGACTATGGTTTAAGGATCCTACCCAGTGTTTCACCTAAAGAAATGAAGGGAAACCCCTAGAAAACCTGCATCAGGTAGGTCGGGCATTGGGTACTATTCTCATGCCCTTCCGAATGACGGGAGAAGAGTTTGCTGTGGGGTCGCAGAATTCCCTTCTCCATGTCTCCACCACTTTCAGGAGGCAGTTGGCCGACAGTGACGTTTATTTTCCTTACACGACATGCCTGAGGGTTTATCTCCTACGCTATTACATTTAAAACATATTATTTTAATTCGTCACACTGTCAGTCCTCTGGCTTACATCCATCACGTTAAAATGTTTACGCCGTATTGTCCTGATTTCGTGGCCAACGTTACAAAAACGACCCAATTTTTACCCTGTCGTTCCCTTCTCGCAATTACGTAGAAAAACTGTTATTTCCCAACGGCATACACACACACATATATATATATATATATATATATATATAAACACACGTATTACAAATATTTGATGTACTATATGCAGTTATACTAAAATATTATTTGGCTAGCACCTTGTGATTAATCTCTAATAGTCCATGGTAACTGTCAGCTATAATCTCCCATACGAGTTATTATCGTTTTATCTCTTTCCTCTTGTCCGTAACTTCAACCCTAATTTTTTCACCCTCTCTGCACTGTCCTGGGTGTCTACTATTGACACTTTTTTCTTTATACTATTATTTATTACCTTGTCACACAGGATTTAATCATTCATACTTCATTCCTTTCATTCATTACTTTGTTTATATTCTCGTGTATGTATATTTCTTCTAGGAAGCGTCGTTTTATGTATAGCTTTCATTATGTAATATTTTAACGTTATTCCAGTTTGTTACGTGTATAGAGTCTCGTGTTGTATACGTAACTGGTTTCAGACTCACATAGAACGAAACTCTTCAGACAGAATCTTGCTCGTTTTGGTGGAATAAACTGTTTGAGCGACAATCTACCTTTCCACAACATCAAACGTTCGTCAATCACAACGTACTGTGCTGGATGATATGCTTTTTGAAACGGCTGAACTAGAATGTCAATAACAGGTCGTGATTTACAAGCCTTATCGTTATTACTCTTCATTATCTATATCGCTAAGATGTAAATACTTCTGGTCCTTCAAGAATTTTTTTCTACTCATAGCTTATGTATGTAATGGCAAGTTATAAATTGGATCAGTACTCCAAAAAAGCCTCGTACTCTCTCTGGACTTTTTAATCAAAGTTTTCACATGCCGAGACACCTTCACCTATTTTGGGAGGTATATGTACTGGGGTCGAAGACCTTTGGCATATGGCAAGAATTGTCCGCTGATCCCATTGGTTATCGGCCAACTGCCTCCTAAAAATAGTGAAGACACGGAGAAGGGAATGCTGCGACCCCACAGAAAACTCCCCTCCCATTATTCGGAACGGCGTGAGAATAGTACACAATGCCCGACCTACCTGATTCAGGTTTTCTAGGGTTTTCTTCCCTGCATCCCTTTAGGTGAAACACCGGGTAGGATCCTTAAACCACAGCCTGGGGGCCCTAGTCAATACTTGACTACCTTGCTCTACCCTCCACATCCCCCCTTTTCAATTTCCTATGCTATTAAAGGGGAGTTGTCTGTTTCAGGATCACCCTCATGTAGCCTGTTAAGCCCCCAAAAAATAGATTGATATTTTAGGAAGCTGAAGAATGCCCATATATATGTATATACTTATGGTAATAAATGAATATACATCACACGTAATTTTATAGAACATCTCTGTCTACACGGTTCTTTGGTTCTTCTACATTTATTTGTGTTTTTTACTATTGTTCACCACTACAATTATTAGTCTACTGAATAATTGTTGGCACGAAATTTTGTCGAGTTGTTGCAATCTTTCCATTGGTTTTCTTTCTGCAGTTCCTCCAGCCTTTCAGATAACGGAAGTTCATCATCAGCTACTGACGTGTGTTTCTCGTTGATCATCACCATTTTCACTATCAACTATCGACTTCAATATTTATCAACATACTACTCACTACATAATAACTCAAAGGCAGAACACGAAATATTTTGTCTAGAATGTCCAAATATTGGTGCCGAGAAGCGAGACATCTCGTCAGAAGCCAGTATCGGGTCGCGAGATATCTCGAATAAAAAATTGAGACTGAATTTACTGGTTTTATTAATTTAGCATATTGGGGTTGAAATTATTCGCTAGCAGTACCGGATAACACACTATCAAATTAATTAATGTGATGAAAATATTGGCCGTTATGCTTATTTAACATTCCTCACCCCTAGGAATGGTAGCCGAGACTTACACGAACAGTGCTGATTGCCGGGTTGTATAATACACGTGTAAAAAATTTGGTCGAAATGGGTTCAATCGTTCGGATTTGTATTAGATACATATAATTTCTGTCAGAAACTTTTATTACTGTCTATTTGACTGACAGCCAGCAATATCGGCAAACTATTACCCGGTTGAATGAAATAATTCACCGGAATTTATAAAGCAATTTTTTTTGGGGGTAACAGGCTACATGAGGGTGATCCTGAAACAGGCAACTCCCCTTTAATAGCATAGGAAGGGAATTGAAAAGGGGGTATGCGGAAGGTAGAGCAAGGTAGCCAAGGGTTAACTAGGGCCCCCGGGCTATGGTTTAAGGATCCTACCCGGTGTTTCACCTAAAGAGATGCAGGGAAAACCCTAGAAAACCTGCATCAGGTAGGTCGGGCATTGGGTACTATTCTCACGTCCTTCCGAATGACGGGAGACGAGTTTGCTGTGGGGACGCAGCATTCCCTTCTCCGTGTCTCCACCAGTTTCAGGAGGCAGTTGGCCAACTGATCCAATGGGATCAGCGGACAGCTCTTGCCATATGCCCAAGGTCTTTGACCCCGGTACATATACCTCCTAAAATAGGTGAAGGTGTCTCGGCATATGAGAACTTTGATAAAAAGTACCCAGAGAGAGTGCGAGGCATTCCCGACATGATCAGGTACAATTGTTTACGTGATTTATTATACTGTTGCTCTTCGTGTTTTCATTGTGAGAGCAACAATTCCCCGACGGACTTGTATTTTGTCACGCGATTTGGAATCGAATCTTCACGTGACCTGAATACGTCTGATTGTTGCCGCGCACGGTAACTTCCAACGTGGACACGCAAACCTAACTCTGTTACCTTTCTGAATATTTTATCCACTTAGCCTTGGAACTTTACCCATCGATCACTTTACGTCCACTGAAAAACATATGTCTTTTAATAGAAGCTTAAATCTCATGTATTCATTAAAAATTAATTAGGCTTACTAACTAAGCTTTATATTCAGAAAAAAATCATATGTAAATGATAATTTAATTATTAAAAAAGTCTGGTTTCTTGTCGTAACAAATAAAAATTTCCCTTGACGTGGCTGTAAAGTTCTCTTTTAAATTTCATTACATAAATTATATTCAGATTAATAACAAAAGTATTCTTTCAGCAGAGAATATTTCATGTGAAGTAACGATACGCCATTCTATTGTTATTAATACGTTCTAATTTTCTTTCTTAAAAAAAGATCTCATATGGTTGGTGTATTCTTGTAACCATCGGGCATCATCCCTTCAGTATGATAAACGTGAAATAATGTTTCTAAAGACATGTATGTATTTATGAAAAATAAAACTGGGTGGGTGTTTTTCGAGTCTTTACATCGCACCTCAATCATTCTCACTGAGACTTATAAAACATTTGGTATTTTTATTAACTATTCCTACTTATAGAAAAGTATCATTATTTAAATAAAATGTTACTTAAATTTAAGCAGTATTCCACGCTTGAAAGCTGTTTAATCATATCGTTTCAGTCTATGTGAGGGCATAATAAAAGTCATATATTTACACGTTCCATATTTATTTAGGGTAGGAACTTCTTGGCCTGCATGGGGGAAAGGTAGGATCCTAACTCTTTGAAAGATCGCCAGAAACCTTTACTGTGTGTACATTACAAGACACCATAATTTCATGGGAACTAAATGAATGGTATAGGAGCGCATAAGGAGCGCCTTTAGACGTCCCATTACAGATTGTTGATAAGGGATCTTCGTTGGCCTGAAATGGGAGAAAGAAGGTAACTAAATCTTCGAATGGTAAACAGAAATATTTTCACCCTTGAAACAACTATTTCAGTGCAATCGGATAAATGGTATAGGAACGCTTAACCGCAAACCTTATAAGTCACAGTGTGTTAGAACGAATGCCGGTATGTAAAACATGAAGCACACTTCATACATTATATAGGGTTAAATGTATTAGTTAAAAATAATTGTTTTTAAGAATTATAGATGCATTACGGCAGCCCTCTACAACGGGGGATCCCCTAACGACAATACTCCACTTCATATTTGCCCTCCTACTGCACGTCTATCTGCCCTCTGTCATGTCATTAGTCTTTCCCGTCTCTACCGTCTTTCCCGTCTCTACCGTCTTTCCCGTCTCTACCGTCTTTCCCGTCTCTACCGTCTTTCCCGTCTCTACCGTCTTTCCCGTCTCTACCGTCTTTCCCGTCTCTACCGTCTTTCCCGTCTCTACCGTCTTTCCCGTCTCTACCGTCTTTCCCGTCTCTACCGTCTTTCCCGTCTCTACCGTCTCTACCGTCTTTCCCGTCTCTACCGTCTCTACCGTCTCTACCGTCTTCCCGTCTCTACCGTCTTCCCGTCTCTACCGTCTTTCCCGTCTCTACCGTCTTTCCCGTCTCTACCGTCTTTCCCGTCTCTACCGTCTTTCCCGTCTCTACCGTCTCTACCGTCTCTACCGTCTCTACCGTCTCTACCGTCTCTACCGTCTCTACCGTCTCTACCGTCTCTACCGTCTCTACCGTCTCTACCGTCTCTACCGTCTCTACCGTCTCTAACGTATCTACCCTCTCTAACGTATCTACCCTCTCTAACGTATCTACCCTCTCTAACGTATCTACCCTCTCTACAGTCTCTATCTTTCCTATCTTTTTATCATTATTCCGTATGTTCTTTGTATTTGTAGTGAATGATATTATTGACTAAATAACAAAGCAGCTGAATAAAAAAAGTAACGCCATATTGGCTGCAATTAAATATGGTGGATTTTTCATTATCTCTGACGTCATTGACTCGCGCATGCTGAGACACATTTTTTAATTATATTCATTCCACGTATGTGCTAGGCGTTCCTCACGTGCAGAGCTCTGTTTCAATTGTTTCTGCTCATTTAAATTAGTATAATGAATATATAAACATGCAATTATACAAACACGTACATGTTTACTTATGAGATGTGGTTTAGTAAATCTTTATACCTAAATATGTAAAATGTCTGTCAGTATGGAATATATTGGAAGTTGTTCCTCCATGCTTCTTGTACGTGTTTAATATAAGCTTTATTGTCTGGAGGTCTTTCATATTGTTGGCTAGGCGGTCGCCATATTTCTTGGAGGACTGTACGTATTGTGAGCGGTACATTAGGCAAGCCTAACGCGCCGTGAAGGAGCATTAGCAGGAGCTCAGGCTGTAAAGACGTAACTCAGACAGTCTTTCTTGAGGAACATTAGCACGGAGCTGGCCATACGCTCGCACTTCAATACTTAACAAAGGAAAATATATTACCAAAAAAATCGCATACTCGCTCGTCACAATGCGGACATTAATCACACGCATTATATAGGAATGGAGAATGCACTGCAGTTCCCGGTAATTATATTTCTGTGTTAAAACTTACGGCTAGATGTACTGCGTCTTACGGTTTTACTTTGAGTTTTATTATAAATGTATCCAAAGTATAAGTGATACTTTATGAATATAATAATGGATAGAAAGCTTATTTAACTGTTAATTGATAAGAAAGAAAATAGATTCCCCCCACACTGTTTCAAATTTTCTATCTACTAACATTAATTGTCACACAGTTTCTCAATCTGAGTGTTCTCCCCCACTCGAACAATTTTTCTATATCTCGAAGGCTCTCTCTTTAGTTTAATTCTTTCTATATATGAACCGGGTGTAAAGCGACCTCACCGATAAACTGGCAGGGATCACAGGCCATGCAGTGAGGTGCTTTTTTAAGTGAATATGTACTCCAGGAACATAGTTTAGGACTTATGCGCATATAGATTTAGATTTATTGTTGTTTCCATTAATCCTCGATTGAGGAAATAGGATACTTCATACATTAAAAATTAAAAATGAACAAAATAAAGTACATAACTAAAGACAAATAAACTTAAAATAAATTAGTAAAAGAAAATGTATATAGACAAAAGTCAATATAAACACAACACCGACACACGATGTCATACACACACTGAGGAACACGCAATGGAGTTTTAACTACTTGGAGCTCTGCGACCAGGAAACTGTCCTTCCCTCTGTCGTAGCTCCAGGCAATACATGAAACAATCAAAAGAGCCGAATAAACTGAATAGAAAATTTTAAAGATATGTGATGTGCTGTTTTATAAGGCAGCTCATTCAACACTTTTTGCAGGAACCTTGATTTAAATACTAGAAGGACGATTAAGAAAATCCTGTACCGAGTAAAACGCGCCATTTAAAAGAATAGTTTTACTCTGCTTCACGAAGCTTTTGTAGGTACTATTTTTAACCTCTGGCGGAAGGCTGTTGTATAAAATTATCCCGGTATTGTGAATACTTTTCTGGTGTAGAGCAAGGCGATGCTTGTCCGACCTTAGAGCTGAACGATTTCTAGTCGCGTATTCATGATCCTCACTCTTAAGAATCAGAGTTGACTGCAAACAATTACAAATAAACTTTCTTTTTGTTTATTTCATATAAAAACTTTTATCTTATATACCGAAGTAGACTAGAGCTGACAGACTCGAACAGCACAGGAAAATTAGTTTAGTATCTTATGCATGCAAAATATTTACGAAAATAGTATATAGGAGGACGGATCGTCAGATAGAATGCGAGTTAGGAGATCAATTTGGTTTTAGGAAGAATGTAGGAATAAGAGCAACTTTGCGGCTAATTTTAGAAGAGTAATAAAAAACCGGCCTATGATGATGGCATTTGTAGATTTAGAAAAAACGTTTCTTAACGTGAAATGGAACACACTATTGAGGATTTTGAAGACAACTGGAATGAAATAACGAGAACGGAGACTTATACATAACCTCTACAGAAGGCAGTCAGCTCTAATTAGGAGAGAAGATCAAGAAAGTAAGAAATCAAGAAAGGAGTAAGCCAAGGAGTTAAGGAATTCTGCTACTTGGGAAGTGTAATAACTAGGGATGGTAGAAGTATAGTAGACATAAAGAGTAGGATAGCACAGACAAGGAAGGCTTTCGCTAAAAAGATGAATTTACTTAAGGGTAATATAAGTGTGAATATTAGGAAATCTTTGCTAAAAATGTTCGTATGGAGCGTGGCGTTATATGGGTGCGAATTGTGGACGATAAGAGTTTCAGAAAAGAAAAGAATGGAGGCCTTCGAAATATGATGCTAAAGGAGAATGCTGAAAATAGAATCACTAAGTTCTTAACAGGATAGGGGAAGAGCGAACAATATGGAGGACGTTGACCAAGAGAGGGGATAGATTAATAGGCCACGTTTTAGGATATGGCATGAGGGTCTTGTAAAATAGCATTATAGGGAAGTGTGTGGACTAATAACAGAAGAGGGAGGCCAAGGATGGAATGCGCTAAGCATATTAGGGAGGATGTGTTAGTATTTGGAAATGAAGGTAGAGATGGGAAAGGATTTTCATGGATTTGTTGGATCGTGGGATTTTGGTGGTGGAGGGCGCTTTTAATTAGAGAGGTTATGGGTTTGGTGATTACAGAGTTTAGATTGCAGGAGATAAATCAGCATTAAGCATTATAATGCCATAATTTTGCTGCAGGGGAGTTTTGACTTCCATATGGTTCTTAAAGTATGCAAGATACATAAATCTCAAACGCTCATTTCCCGAAAAGTTGCTTTTTTAAGAACGGTTTCCCTGATAACTCAAAAACTATCAAAGATATCATTGTTAAAATTTTTGCGTGTGTTTGATCATGTCTTATCTACAATATTATATAAAACCCCTTTTCTTTTTAATAGTTTTTCAGATAAAAAATAATATATACTAAAAATGATCAAAATCAATGTTTTTCATTTAGCACAACATTAAATATATTATCTATTAATGAATTTAACTCAAAAATCATGCATGATATTGTAAGCATAAGTATCAGCTACTTCAAAAAAAGAGAACACAAAACTGTTTTAAAATAACTGAGTTATCTGGGAAACGGTTCAAACCCTCGTTGTCAAAAGAAGTCATTCAAAAGTTTGTAAGTACATATTTTTTCTCACATTAAAATTTTTTATAACATACTTTCATTGACATAGGAATAAAACTTAATAAGAAAACAAAAGTTTAATTAGTCATAATTTTCCTACTCTAAGCTGTATTTGCCCCCTTAAGAGAAAACTGGAGGGAGAAAATTTAAACAATTTCACGCAACAAATCTGTAAACTAATTAATTACCTCCAATCATATTCATATTATAAGGGTATCAGTTCGTAACACAATAAATAACATTAAGGAGATGGCGAGATAAAATATAGACAGAGAGTAAGTAATATAGTGAATTTGAAAGGAGGAGAGGTAAAGAAAAATTAAAAACGTAAGAGGTATGGACGGAGGGAGGGAGATAGAGATGCGTGCTGTTTAACGCATGCGAGATCTCGCATTATTCTCAGAGGATTGTGTTAATGGTTGGGGCCACCTGTTGCACGGGGCTCAGCTGGAAATGACCGCGTCAAAGGGTAGCTTAATAGAGGATTTCCACCCCCTCATAACTGCGGGGAGATCTACGTCAATTGCTTTTCGTCTCATCAACGACTGTCTGCAGCATTTTTTCCGTGGATTGGCGAACTTGGATCACATTAGAATTATCAATATATGTCATTAATCAATCGATAACCAAACAATGAAATGGAAAAACTTTGAAATTATCTGATAGTTAAATAAACAAGTACGGCATTAATTGACTTTCCAAAGGTAGCCATCTTCAACATTATTAAACACTATCTCGATGTCACTCTGCACGGTACTTACCGTTGAGACTATCTTTGAGCACAAATTGTGTTATATTAGGTATTTTTTCATTAAATATTTCTCATAACTGAGTGTCCTAGTAGCAGGATTTTTTTGCATTTCTTCACTTATCCAGATCATAATTATTTTGTCCCTCAGCTAATACATTTTTAAGTTTTTTCGTGCAAAATATAAGCGAATATAGTATAAAGGAGGGTGGAACGTCAAACAGAATGCAAGCCAGTTTGTTATTTTGGAAGAAAATAGGGACACTAGAAGCAGTATTGACTCTGCGTCTAATTTTAGAAGACAGGATAAGAAAAACAGGCCTACGTTCATGGCATTTGTAGATTTAGAGAACTCCTTTGATAATGTAAGCTGGAACACACTACTAAGGATTTTGAAGAAAATCGAGAAGGAAGAGTTATCCATAAACTCTACAGAAGGCAGGCAGCACTAATTATAACTGAAGCGCAAGAAAAGAAAACAAAAATTAAGAAAGGAATAAGAAAAGGATGCAGTTTATCAGTTTATATATATAAAGAATAGAGGATGAATAAACTTAAAAAGGAATCTGGAAAATGAATACTGCAACGAGAAGAAATAAAAACCCTAAGGTTTTCTGATTATGTTGTAGTATTAGGGGAGTCAGAAGAAAACTTACAAACCATAATACATGGCATTAACGTGGTCCTGAAGGAAACGTTCCACATGAGAATTAATAGAGGGAAAACCATGGTGACGTAGTGTGGAAAATACTGGATTAAGGAAGGGTGTTAGATAGGTAAAGGATATTTTGAAGGAAGTTAGGGAATTCTGTAACTTGGGAAGTGTGATAACTAGAGTAGGATAGCACTATCAAGAAAGACTTTCTGACTTAGGAATTCATATTTAAAAATGTTTGTATGCAGTGTGGCGTTATGTAAGTGGGAAACATGGGACGGTAGGAAAATAATAGAAGCCTTTGAAAAGAAAGAATGGGTGCATAGAGTAACTAATGAGGAAGTTCTAAGCAGAATAAGAGAGGAGAGAACAATATGGAAGACTTTGACCAAGTGAAGGGATACGTTTCGAAACATTCGGGTCTTGGAAAATTAGTATTGGATGAAAGTGTGTGAGGTAAGTACAGAAGAAGGAGTGTGTGTTATGTATATTCCGCTTAAAAAATCAAAACAAGGCGACCAATTTCAACCAAATTTGGTACACGTGTACTTTGTGACCCGGAAATCAGCACTGTTGGATTAAGAGTCTGCATCCATCCCTAAAGGTGGTATTGGAGGTGGTGGGAAATTTTAAATTAAAACGGCGAATATTTTAATCATATAAATGCATTCTTGGATCAATTAATTTGATAGTGTGTCCTCTGATACTGCTAGCGTATAATTTTAACCCCATCCACAATCAAAGGGGAGTATACTAACTGGTGTGAGTGGATGGGATCACATAAAATAGCCCGAAAACAGTCGAGATTGGGCTAAAATCCCATGTAATGTGAGCCGCTGACTTTAATTTTGATATAAAAAATGCAACTTAGGTTTTAGTTCATCTCCTAAGAGGGGTTGGAAGGGGGTAAAACATACTTACACATACTATTTTTATCGGATGGAATAATTTGGACTAAATTTTGAGCACACGTTCTTGGCGATAGGGAAAGTAACACTTTTGGAATAAGACTACTTTGCCAGAGTGGATACGAAGGTAATTTATAATTTCCATTATTTCCTTATAATACGATTTTTCTCGGATTAATGAATTTGATAACGTTTTCGCTGAATCCGTTTGCGTATAATTTGAACCACATTCTGCGTCGAAGGGATAGGGGTGTGGCTGTAGCGGCGTCACTTGAAAATAAAATAAAAAAATTGGATTGAAATCGGTGCTATGTGAGTCTTTGGGATTGATTATGACATTTAGCATGCAATTGAAATTGTAGTTCATCCCTAAAACAGGGATGGAACGAGGCAAAACAAACTTCTGCGTAATATATTTAAAAGAAAAAACAATTTTGATAAAATTATGTTCGTATATTCCTCGTAAGACAAAACTACAACCCGTAAAGAGGCTGTAATTGGTGGAACATTTATAATATGCAATAATTCTGATATTTGAGTTGAATAAATATTTCTTGGGGTCAATTACTTTGTTAATTTTACTCACCTACATATTTTGAAACGAGGGAGGGAGAGTTCATAGGGGTGGTGGAGGTGAAGCGTCACGTGAAAACAACAAGGCAACAATCGAGTTGCGTATCGAATCTGGTCTGATGTGAGTCGCTGAGTTACGTCCTGGCATTTGATATGCTATTTAAGTGACAGTTCATCCACTTAGAGGAAGATGGAAGGGGTAACACTTTTCGTTTGATATTAACGATTAGAGAATTACTATTAAATTCTTGTGATGCAGAGACAAAATGATGACGATAAAGTACCAACCCTGGCGGGAGGGTTGAACATTGTGGTGGTAAGTCACGGATATTATAAATTTGGAAAGACGGCCCAATTACAATCGAATAAAAATTTGTCGGAGCTAGCAGTATTTGTGAATACTTTCAACCCTCTTTCACCATAAAACTTGAGTATTTATCGGAGTGGAGGAGAAGGGGCTCAAACAAAGATGACAAGGAAAGTATTGTAATTGAAATCGAAACCGGGTTATGGGAGTCGCTGAATGTAACTTCTAAATTCTACTTATATGCAAGCTCAACCCCATAAGAGGGGTGCAATGGGAGGTTACACAAATTTCTATGTATAATATTAAAAACGATGAGCAATTTTGATTGAAGCATGATCCTCGAGACGCGAAAAAATTCTTTGAGTGAAGAAACAACTCGCAATACCGGTTTAGTTATGTGCTAACCCAGACTGTATAATGTATCGGGCTAATATAACTTAATACCAGAGAAATTACGGATTTACGGCTAGTTTTTAATAAAATCTGAGGATTTGGTGTGTTTTCTACCAGCAATACTTGACAATCTGTAATTAGTCCTCGTAATTTTATGACTTAAATTAAATGCATTCCTTATCATTAATGATAACAGAATTTATTACATGTATGGCAAATTAATGAAATCCAAGATATTAAATAGAGAATTAAAGTTAAAAATTTACGAAAGACTTGTAGTGGTATATGGCTGTGAAATTTAGACCCTGAATAATAATGATAAACACTTATTCAGAATATTTGAACGCAATATACTGAGAAGGATATATGGACCTGTACGTAAGAATGGAGAATTAGAACCAACAGAGAACTAGAGCAGCTCATGAATAACGAGGACATTTTTAGGTGTATCAAGAGCAGACGGTTGGACTGGATGGGACACGTACTTAGGATTATGAAATGGAGGGAAGGGAGAGGACCCCGGAAAAGATGGGCAGATGACATTGAGAAGGATATACAAACCATGAAAGTAAGAGGATGGCGGATATTGACGCAGGAGAGGGCGGAATGGAAGAAAATTGTTAAAAAGGTCAAAGCTCGCATTGGATTATAGTACCAATAAAAGAAGAAAATGCATTTCTAGAGATACAATTTATTTTAGGTAATACGGTCTTCTAAACCTCGTGGGTGATAAATTTGATACCCTTAGTGCACTGCAAGGAGAATAAATAAAAACCCTGCGATTTACCAACTATATTGTAGTATTAGGGGAGTCAGAAGAAGACTTTGAGACCATAATAAATGGCATGAACGTGGAAAAGTTCAATATGAGGATTAATAGAGGGAAAACCAAGGTAATAGAGTGTAGTATGGGAAACAGTGGAATAACAAAGGCTGTTAGATTGAAAAGGCTATTTTGAAGGTAGTTAAGGAATTCTGCTACTTCGGAAGCGTGACAACTAGAAATGGTACGATTAATAGACGAAAAAGGGTAGGGTAACAAAGGCACTGAAGGCTTTCGCGAAAGAGAATAATTTAATTACGGGTAATATAAGTGTGAATATTGGGAAATCGTTGCTAAAAATGTTCGTATGGAGTGTGGCGTTATATTGGCGTAAAACCGGGACTATAGGAGTTGCGAAAAGGGGAAAAAATAGAAACCTTTGAAATGTGGTGCTATAGTGGAAGGCTGAAAATTATATGGGTGGATAGAATCACTATCGAATAAGTTATAAACAAAATAGGGGTATAGGGAACAATATGGAGGACGTTGACCAAGAGAAGGGATAGACTAATAGGCCACGTTTTAAGACATGAGGGTCTTGTAACATTAGCATTAGAGGGGAAGTGTGTCGGATAAAAACAGAAAGGGAGACCAAGGGTGGAATACGGTAACTAGATTAGGGATGATGTGAGATGTGGTAGTTATGTGGAAATGAAAAGCCCTTGCGCAAGGTAGTTCAGGATGGAGGATTGCGTCAGCTAACTCTTAGGACTGAATATCACAATATCACAGCAATAAATAAATATTTTTAATTCATCGCTTCACAAATTCTTGAGGTGATGTGCCAGTTATCCTATGGATAAACACAAATGACTCAGTGATCTAAATTTTTTTGGGGGGCATTGCTAGCTGATGTAAAAGTTGCTACGCCCATTAGCGTTGATGTCATTTCTGAAATATATATTAGCTTGTGTGTGATTAATTCCTTGCTGCAGTCGTGTTGTGGCTGGCGGGGATTTGGGAGTAACACGATATAGCAGCCCATAAATCCGTGAGGAGTATGGCGGCCATACATCAGCTAGCGCTATTCCCTCCCCAACTTCATTCCGCATGCATTGGCTCAGGCGTGGCCACTACGCATATCGTGCTGCTGCTGCTGCTGACCAAATTGATTCACAGATTCGAAAGAAGAGCAATTCCTCTCTCGTCAAAGAAAACGCGGCTGCATTACGAGTTCCCAATATGCAATAATTAATATACACTACGGCGTTCAGAGATTGTCACAAATACTTGTACTCGAGTGATGGGCCCGGTTCTCGTAACGTATCGTGTTTTGTAGAAGTTTCTGTATAAAATTATTCACATAACTAATATTAATCTCGCGCGTAATCGTACACACCATCACATACCTTTTTTAGATTTTCCGATACTAACACTGTAACGTTTCTTACAATAATATATCACAGTACACTATTATATTTCCCTAGCACGTGTCAAATCAACCTCTAAATCGAATTATACTTCAAAAGACATACCAATTATCTCCGTTATAGAAAATGAAAAGTAAAGCCTTAAGACAGTTATAATGATGATAATAATAATTTTATGTTTCTTAGAATTGTACAACACAACATTATAAATCATCAAGATTACATAACTGTAGTAGGAATAAAATAACTTTGTATATAAAAACAATATATCACAATACTTTCAAGCAATAAATTGATAATTTACTTACGGGTAATAGAACTGTGAATATTAGGAAATCGTTGCTAAATTGTTCGTATGTAGCGTGGCGTTATATGGGTGCGAAACGTAGACGATAGGAGTTGCGGTAAGGCAAAGAATAGAAGCCTTTTAAGTGTGGTGAGAATCCTGAAAATCGGATGGATGGATAGAATCACAAACGAGGAAGTTCTAAACAATAGCGAAAAAGGGAACAATATGGAGGACATTGACCAAGAAAAGGGATAGATTAATGGGCCATGTTTTAAGACACGGGGGTCTTGTAAAATTAGCATTAGATGGAAGTGTGTGGGGTAAGAACAGAAGAGGAGAGCCAATGATGGAATACGCTAAGCAGATAAAGGATGATGTGAGATGTGGTAGTTATGTGGAAATGAAAAGCCCTTGCGCAAGATAGATAACATAGAGGGTTGCATCAGACAAGTCTTAGGATTGAATACCACAACAAAAAAACTAAATTGATATTTATTAATGTTATGTCCCTTTAGAAAATTAATTTTTCACTTCATTTGTTATATCTTGCCTGTTTTTTCTTTAATAAGTTGCATTTGTTTATTGAATAGTGTCATACCTTTTATAATTGTGTTGTAATGGTTTCTTTGAGATTATAATGTAACCTAAAATAATTATTTCTCCTTGTAACCAAGATCTTTTTCAGGCAGATATTTTCTTATCTTCACGAAGTTTCTAGTTTTGTATTTATAAATTGAGTAAAGAAGTTTTATTTGCTAAAAGTAGATTGACCTTAAACTATTTTCTTTAGACCAAATGTGATTCTGATGGATTTTGTTGTGCAGTGAAGAATCGATCAATATTATATATATATATATATATAGAGAGAGAGAGAGAGAGAGAGAGAGAGAGACGTATATCAATTTCCGTTGTATATTTTGTTATTTATCTAAAATAATTTACAATATTAAGCATTCTGTGCGAATTTTCCATTGAGATAAGGTCCTGAGTTGTTCCAAAGGATGGCTAGGGTTGGCCCCTCCCAAAGTTTGGATTTTTGGGAGAGGAAGGGTAGAGACGCCAACCCCATTGAAGGACTTGGGGAAAATAAAAAAGAGGGGAGACCAATGAGGTTTTCAGGAGAGGTGAGTTAGAGGTGTGAAGGACCTCGGAAAGGAGTGCGAAAAATACAGTCGGAGGTGAGAGGTCAGAGACCAGCTAGGGAAACGGAAAGTCGGACAGGCTGGCTTCAAGGAGTCAGAGAGGAGGCGATCTAGCTCCGGTTTCACGAGGAAACGAAATAGACACGTTCCGCGAACCACATCAAAGGCCTGGCGCTTCAAATGCCACCTGGAAGCTGCCTTTGCGTTGAATCCTGGATTTCCGGTCAACCAGGAAACTAGGGGAAGTCAATGCAAAGTGAGAAACAAACGGCGAAATCTCTTGCTGTGCAATGCTTATAAGTACGTCATACAGCTCTGAGTAAAGTCTCTTGCTTTGTTATTTCTTTGGTTAGGGCTAAGCTGGACAAATAAAACCTTTAAAATTATTTAACTTCTAAATATTGTAATTTGTTGAACCTTTTACATTTGTTAATAATAATAATTGTTTTAAATGTCAAAGTTCAGAATTATTGACGCACACCCATTTAAATATGTACTATCAATACTTTAATATATTTATAAAAAATAAATAAATAAAAATCTCGTCACAATATACACATTATAATTAAGTCGAAGTCTGGTTGACAATTTTTCATTCTTGTCTTTCTTCGAAAATTATATTTATCTTCCGGCTAGTTGTGTAAAATATGTAAAATATGCAAACTAATCTGATATGTGAATAACCTAATTAGAGAAAAATATCTATTTTCTTTATATTAAAAATTTAAAAACTGCGAAAAATATTTTAAGTTTAATATTTGTTTATAAATATTTTATCCAAATTTTTGTTATTCCATAATCACCTAAATAATGTATTTCAAGTAATTTTAAATCAGGGTGCATTAAAAATTGATAATTGACCGTCTTTTAATTCAGATATATAAATTGTAAACCCCGTTTCGTTTCTATTTGTGAAATGAAAATGACTGTCGATTCGTAGTTTTTTTAACTTTACTGATCAAAATTAATTCAGTTTCTGGAGTAATTTTACGCATTCTTTGATTTTACAGACCTGCTGCAGAATAACCCAAATGTTAATTAAAATCTCTGTAATGAATATAGCTATAAAAGTGAAAGTTAAACAGAGAAAACGTATTCAGACAGTCAAAATGTTATCGAGTACGACAATGTCTTCCAGCGTTGAATCGAAATGTTCCTGCAATTGAAAACGCGCAGGCTTTAATAATAGCTCCACTTTAATTAAAACACGGAATGAAGTTTACGGCAGAGACGCCGGTGAACGCTTTCCGAAGTTAAATACTTTGTCATTAAGAACAGGATTGACTTCAATGTGCAACGCACTCGAGTTTATTGTTAGAAATTTGTTCTCAAGCTGAGAATAATCGAGTGACAAAATTTGATGCGTAACGTTAGAATTTCTGCAAATTGGTAATATTTTCTATAAATTTTCAGACGACTTGTCTCCATTTCAGTTTATTTTTCCTTCAATCTAAACGTAATTAATTAATAACATTAAGGCACATATTAAACCAGTAAATATATGTATACTGACCTCAATATACGAGACATCTAATAATAATAAATGAACTGAATCTATTTATTTAAAATACAATACAATTAAAGTTCACAGTACTTTTGATCTGCTTGTTACAAAATGGCTAAACGGATTTAAATGAAAATGTCATGAATTAAAACAAGAATTTTATCTTAAATTTTAGTGTATGTTTCATTTTGATATCTTTCAGAGTTCATTTTTTACAAATATTTAAAAATCCATTGAATTGCCATGTGAAAGACGGCGTGAAAACCAACTATGAGTTATAAATCCTATTACGCGTCCCAAACTATTCATCCCACTTACTGTGTTGTTATAATCCTAATTTTGGCAGAAAAGAGTGTGAGAGAGGGTGGGAGGGAGGGCGAATAATCTCAATCCATCTATTGTTGCAGTAGGATTCGCGCCGTAATTAACCTATTGTTGGCAGAGAAATAATAAATTTATTTGGATCATCGATACGATGCATGCGTTAATTGGTTTGTCGCGTCAGGTAAATTTGAATATTTAATAATTGCTCAATTTTATTGGCTCCAAAACGTATGATAGCGGGACCCGTTCAAAACCAACTACGAGTTATAAGGTTTGCCCTGAAGCGAACATACATAAATGATACCCTACTTTTTATATATTCAATTAATTCAACTTCATCAAAATTCTGTACCTGTTTTTTCGTTTATAGGGGTATATAAAAAAACTATTTCCGCGCGAAGTCGCAGACATAGCTAGTACATTATATTTAAACAATTATAAACATTTCGTGTCGTAATTAACCTATAAGTGGCAGAAAAATAATAAACTTCTTTGCGTCGTATGTATTTAATATTTAGCAATTGCTCACTTGTACTTCCACATCCCCCCTTTTCAATTCCGTTCCTATGCTATTCAAGGGTTTCAGGATCACCCTCATGTAACCTGTTAGCCCACCCCCTCCCCAAATATTATGCATTTGATAGTGACATTCGTCACTGGTAAAAGTAATAAATTAAATAAACTTTAATAAAAATACTGTCTATATGTGAAAAAATGAAAATGTCAACATACTTCCGTTTTTTACACTTTTTGAACGTGCTTTTTCGGTGGGCAGGGAAAGCTTTCCCAAAAAGGAGGAATTTACTTGCAGGTAATATAAGTCTGAATTTTAGGAAATCGTTGCTAAAAATCTTCGTGTGGAGCATGGCGTTAATATGGGTGCGAAACGAGGACGATAGGAGTTGCAGAAAGAAAATCATAGAAGCCTCTGAAATGTGGTGCTATAGGTGAATGCTGAAAATCAGATGGGTGGATACAATCTCTAAGGAGGAAGTTCTAAAGTGAATAGGAGAAGAGTGAACAATATGGAGAAACTTGACCAAGAGAAGGGATAAATTAATAGGCTTATGTTTCAAGACATGAGTGTCGTGTAAAAAGTAGCATTAGAGGGAAGTGTGTGCGGGTAAAAACAGAAGAGGAAGCTAATTATAGAATACGCTAAGCAGATTAGGGATTATGTGGGATGTGGTAGATGTGCGTAAATGAAACGGTTTGCGCAAGGTAGGTAAGGATAGAGGGTTCCATCAGCCAAGTCTTACGACTGAAAACCAAAACATCAACAACAACATCAGGTCAAAAAATAAATATTTTTCATTCATCGCTTCACGGATTCTTGAGGAGTTGTGCCAGTTACCCTATGGATAAACACAAATGTTTCACGGTGATGTAATTTTTTTTTTGAAGTCTTTGAAATGTGGTGTACTAGGAGAATGAGATGGGTGGATAGAATCACTAACGATGAAGCTATAAACAGAATAGGGGAAGAGCGAGCAATATGGAGAACTTTGACCAAGAGAAGGGATAGATTAATAGGCCAGGATTTGAGATATGAGGGTCTTATAAAATTAGAATTAGAGGTAACTGTGTTGGGTAAGGACTGAAGAGGGAGGTCACGGATGGAATACTCTAAGCAGGATGTGGGATGGGTAGTTATGCGGACATGAAAAGACTTACGCAAAAAATTTTAGCATGGAGGGTTGCGTCAGACCAATTTTAGGACTCAATACCACAACAACTTTCATGAAGTAAGCAGCTGTATTCCCTAATTTTTATTCTCGCTTGAATGGAAAGAATATGAGCTCAACCAGCTGCTACAGGAAACATTTACTGTTCAGTTGTCATTGACTTCAATGTATTATAAAATAATCAAACTTTCTACTTAAATCTGCACATCAATAACATCTAATTAAACTCGGAACAGAGAAAAATACTCAAGAACCCTTCGTGAATAAAGATGATCCTTGTCTTAAATTGCCATTAGTAATCAGACTGATGGTGGCTTTTCTTCTAAATAAGTATGTGCAACCAATCAGTCTCAGCCATACATTGACATTGATAAATTGTGTGAGGATGGAGCTAAACCCATTAACGTGATGACATAGTCGGATTAGATCAAGAGCACGCAAAGAGTTAGTGATTAATGGGATCACTAACTTAATATTTCAAAGTAATTATGTTCTGTCTTAATTTGTCATGAAGTGTGAGAATTCTCCATCAGGATAAGTGTAATGTCATTCTCGGTCCGATAGAAAGTTGATAATACCTTACCTGTTCTCAAAATAATTTTTCAGTTTATGATTCCGGTAATAACCATGAATATATAATTCTCCTATAATTAAATAATTATTCTGACAATGAAATATATGTTATAAATTATTTAATTTGCTCTCTTTGTCAGTAATTTTATAATTTAAATATGAAATGACGTTTCGCCTCTCATTTGAGACTTCAGGTACAAATTTAGCTGTGAGGATCCATGTATAGCTAAATTTGTACCTGAAGTCTCAAATGAGAGGCGAAACGTCATTTCATATTTAAATTATAAAAATACTGAAAAAGCGGCTAATTAAATTATTTATTATATAATGTTACTATTTAATCAATTTGAAGGAAATAAACATTATCTTCAAAAGCGTGTGATAATGTTGGAGGCTAGATATTAAATAGTTCATTCACACTTGCAAATGAAGTAAATTAATAATGTTAGTTATTTCTGTATAAAAATTATTTTCGAGGTTTAAGGAATTCTCCATTCTTTCTCAGCGATGAAAGTTTGAGTACAAACATGACAACACAAAATGTAGGTCTGCTAGTTTCAAATAATTTCGTATCAAAAGTGATTGAAGATTTTAATTACAATCAAAGCAGTTATTTCATTCTGTCGTATAATCAGCTGTTAACACAAACATAATTCGATGTTAAGTTTTTGATTGAAAACTAATATATTTTAAATTATTTGGTTTTGAGAATATTAAGGTTTTATTCAATTATAAAAAAACATGACTAACTATTTAAACAAATTTTGAGAATGGCAGAAACTTCTTACCGAAAGCTTAAATAAACATTACAATTAAATAATTTACACTCAACAATTACAGTAATTTCACAATGGATCATTTATAAAACTACATATTTTTTATAAGCTGTTAACACTGATATATCACAAGGAGAATATATTTTAGGAGTTTACACGGAAAATGTGTTGCTTACTAATTGAGTGCATCATATTTCAGAAAGAAAAGTATATAAATATTTACACAATTACAAAGGTTAGAGGAGAACATACACTGTTTTTCCTTGGATCTAAATTCTTAAGTTATTGCCTAGATCCTTTGACTTACACATTTAAACTGTATTAATTTAGTATAACATTGTCTTTTTTTACCTTTTGTTGTATTTTTGCAATCTGTATTTATTATAATATTAATATATTTTTCAGTAAATACATTTTCGGATAGAAATTAGTACATTTTATTTGAGAAAGATATAACTTCACATCCATCTCACAATATTGATTTAGAAACACGGTCACTTTTCTTAATCTTCCGTATAAATTTTTATTTGTTCCTTATGTATTGAAAATACTAAGATATGGTGTAAGTAAATAATCCACTTTATTCTATTATTATTTTCTTGCTCAAAAAGTGGTGTTTTTGCATTGGCTCTTATGGAACTATAAAAAAAATTAATTCTAGAGGAGTGGGGATTTCCTTCAACGTTTGTTCTAGAGACTTCTCCCTTCGCCCAAATTTTCCTGTCTGAGTTTTTAAGAAGTTGTGTACCAAGTTTTGTTGCAATTTGTTCATGCTTTTTAATTTGTATCAAGAATATACAACCAAAAATACACACTAACGAGTGCATTATTTTATTATATGGATTTAAGAATAACTTAGTTCTCTGTCTCGGTTACTATGTCAATATTTCATATTCATTTAATTTCCATCTGAGATAACAATACTTCACGTGATTTTATGACTAGCAATCGGTTTATTCCGAACTGGCGGGTGATTTTATGGCTCTTAATACTCGGCATATTTTTCGTTTTCTTGAAGAAAAACTCATAAGTTACCTAATTAAAGCTCAGAATATATTTTGCCATTGAATGGAGGAATGAATAAAAGCAATCGGAGTGGCAATCAATCTGCTTGTTTCAGAGTCGGAGATCTGCAAAAGCGCGCTTCTATTGTGGCCGCAGGGAAAGTTGCGAGGATTCTGCGCAATCTCCTTTAGAGCGGAGTCCTGGGTGTCCTGGGGCCCGAGAACAGCCTCACAAGAGCTTTTAATCAGCTGCCTGGAGCAGTACCTAGATTGCTATCCTTCAATGGAGGACGTCTTCGCTCTAAGCTATTGGAACGCATCTCAGATCTCGTGGGAAATAAAAATAAAATAAATGCCTTTCTCACCTGCCAAGTTCCAATACCATGTCATACGGATTATGGCTCAAGCTCCGCCACACTTCAGAAACCGGTTAATTCGATTTTTCTTTCATAAAATATGGACCCTGAGGATGCGTCTAGAGATTCTGAAATTAAATTCTTTTATCCCTTATATGAATAATGTCTATTTTTTTGTCCAGGACGAGAAGATCCAGTGAATATGGTGGGAAGAGCGTTTTAGACTTTTAAACTGTAACTTTTGGCCAAAATCCTTCAGCAATGAAAGAATCTTAGGGACCATAAAGAAAATATTAGTCATATAGTTACAGAAATAACGTACTTGAAATTCAGAGTCCATAGAATACGACTCAAGATTGAATAATTTTATCAAGCCAAATGGTTATGGTCACTAAATACAATCATTACAATAGACATTCAGACTTGGGTCCACATATCGATTAATGCCTGTTTTTAACAATAATTAAATCGAATACAATAATGAGAAATAACAGACCATAATGTGTTTATATCATTCGCCGTTTCGTCACTAAGTTCGTGACTTCGTAAGGTAATTTCTGTAAAAGTTATTTCAAAAATTTTCGAAACGTACTGAAATAATCTCACGTTAAAAATTAATGATTAAAATTTACAGTTTCCTAATTATGTTTGTAAATGATTATTGGGGTATTATTTAAATTATTTAATTAAATTACCTACACTTTAGGATATAATATAATAATTTTATTTATAAAAACAGTCACTTAATAGGAGTCTTGCGCACTCTTAAAAACAAATTAAGTCAAGGGGACGATTTTTAAATATCAGAGTTAATTACGTACTGGGGTAACCTCGTGCAGTAGATATTTCGTCTTACCTTCATTCGTGTCGTGATGCAGGTTACTAGGAGACAGAAACTTCCTTTTTCCTTCAGGTTGAATTGTAGATTTTCCCTCTCTGCCGGCGGAAAGTAGGATGAACCTGGTACTGCCGGTGATTAAGGAAACACCAGTCTTTCCTCCTTCATCCCTCTAGTCTTCCCTGTTCTCAATACCTTTTTACTTTAAATTAAACTACATACAAAGGCATTTTAAACTGAAAACATTTTGCTGGAGAATATTTGTTAGAACTTTTTATGAAAATTCATACTCTTTCCCCTATACGATGTCTTCTAGCTACCGGTGATTTCTCCAGCCATAACGGCCAACGATAAAATCGTCAATTTATTCCTCTAAACCTTGAAAACCGATTACCATTCTTTAAATATAAGTCCTGGCGATAGTTATACCAATTACTTCATCGGTCAACATAACCCTAGTGAAAAGTCAACCAACCCCTGGCTCGTATCTACAAAACCAAGTTTGTACACTGTATCATAATTCATTACCAGCATTTATCTAGTTATTCCAACCTATCTGTCAGATTTACTGATTTTACAGTATTTAACAATAAGAATAGAGGCAAAATTATTGTGATCACCCCCTCAGTATAATATTGGACCACCTTTTTCTTTCGATTTTTTCACGGTATGGATTCTATGAGACCATATCTGATGAACTGCAGTTTCCAATTCCTTAAGATTTGACGGTACTGGATCCAGATGCCTGATGGTTTTGTTCGATCTCGTCCAACAAATTCTCAACTGGATTGATATCTAGTGACTGTCATGATTCTTCAAACCTGAGGATAATGCCACCTTTACGACTATCAGCATTATCCTGCTGGCAGAGTACACCATTAACATAATGGGATGTACTTAAATACCCTTGGGTATCCAGACGTTGTTTCACATGAATCAAAGATACCATGAGCGTAATATTACAGCCACCAGAGTTGTGTTGTGGAAATGCACTTAGGGTCTATACTCGAACCCTTTTCCAGTCGCCTGCAACTCAATCCTGATGACGTCTGCTCTTGTTCAAGTGAGACATTAGAGGCATTCGTACAGGTTGTCGGCTTCCATAGCCCATAAAGATAAATTGGCGGTGAACTGTTCGTTTAGTGACGTTCACAGTTAGTCACTGTTTAAGATTCGCACTGTTGCTCTTCGGTTGCACTGAACAACTCTCCTTTCAGCTCGAGCATCGACTATCTTGTGACCACAAGCCTGGCCTCGATACCCGGTTTTGGTTTGGTATTACACTCTCTGTAAACATTAATAACTGCTGCTCTCGAACACTTTACAAGTGCAGCCGTTTTCCTGATACTGATTCCGACGCTTCGAGCACCTACGATCATCCGGTTAAATCACGACTTTTAGCCATGTCTTTGCGAAAAGTAAGCCTAGTACAACAGATGATTCTCCCTCTAGTGGAAAAACTGTGAAGCTGTCAGGTGGTCATAATAATTTGGCCTCTCGGTGTATAGAAGCCTCATGACATAAATTTGATCCACCATCGGCGTTTTCCACTATGCCTAATTTCCTGAATAACTTTCTCCATAAAGTCCTATAATTTGAGGTAATTAATTGTAATGCAGTTATTACCAATTAAGTTTATAATCTACGGACATAAAAAATTAAGCAACTAAGTGTGAATGTTTAAGAAACGTAACATTTATATAGGTATTAAATATAAAACTTTTCTTTGTGAAATCTCTGTCATAAAATACGAATAATTTTGAGTTGTTTTACTTTTAGTTGGAATCATTAATAATTTTCTATGGTTGATTAAATAATTTTTCGTAATCATTTGAAAGTTATGAAGACAAATATGAAATGTTTATTTATCGTTACATTTTTAAACTAAGTACATTCAAAGACACACGAGAGAACAATAAATGTTTTGACGCTCTCAAATGGATTAATCGAAGTTTTCCACTGCTTTGTACTTTCATCAAAGAATTATTCTACCCTAAGTAGTTGCATTAATATTCAACAATTATATTAACTTTACAATAATTTACTTTTAAGTATGTGAAGGAAAGTTGTAATGGTTAAGTGGCGCTTATTACAAGTGGAACGACGTTGTTCCCTAACTAAGAGACATTCCAGATGAACCTCTTCCTTTAGCAATCGTCTGTATCTTCATTGTAGTGAGCGCGAGACATTTAAGGTAACTGCAAATGGAGTCAATTTGGAGGGACACTTTTCCAGAGCAGAGTTCCAGCGAGAAGAAGCGATCGAGAAAGACCCTTTGCCCGACAATGAGGCGAGGCAGGTCAAGTGGTCGTTCACAATCAATCTGCCTCGTGACTTGAATACGCTCAAACTGCTTTCAGAGTCTATGGAATACAAATGCGCTCTGCGGGGAAAACAGGCAGTAAACACGAAACTCCCACCATTCCTGAAACATTGCTGTTCCATGAGACGGCATTTCTGTGTTCTTTTCCAGTTGATCCCTGCCTTTCACTGGTGTGAAGAGAGAAATTGTTCAAGGTTGCACGACGAATGTTATTGTTGTGGTATTCAGTCCTAAGACTAGTCTGATGCAACCCTCCATGCTGATCTACCTTGCGCAAGGCTTTTCATATCCGCAAACTACAACATCCCGCATCATTCCTAATATTCTTAACCTATTCCATCCTTTGCCTCCATCGTCTGTTCTTTCCCCCCTCTAATGCTAGTTTTAGAAAAACCTCATGTCTCAAAACATGGCCTATTAATCTAAACCTTCCCTTGGTCAAGGTTCTCCATATTGCTCGCCCTATTCGGTATATAATTTCCTCGTTATTGATTCTGATTTTTCAGCATTCTCCTAACATTCCTCTTTTTCGAGAAAACCTTCCTTACTGGTGCTCTATCCTACTCTTTAAGTCTACTATACTTCTACCATCCCTAGTTATTACGCTTCCCAAGTAGCAAAATTCCTTAACTTCTTTCAAAATATCCCCTCCCAATCTAACACCCTTTGTTATTCCAGTGTTTCCCATCCTACACTCCATTACCTTGGTTTTCCCTCTACTAATCCTCATATTGAACTCTTTTTCCAGAACTCCGTTCATGTCATTTATTATGGTTTCCAAGTTTCTTCTGACTCCCTTAATCATTTTTATTTAATTTTCCTTGAAATATAATTTATTTTTCATATTCCGTTTTAACTGTCTTCTTCGCCTTTTCTATATATATAAGTTAAACAGCGTGGGCCACAGACTTCATCCTTGACTAACTCCTTTCTTGATTACGGCTTCCTTTTCTTGATCTTCTATTTTAATTACTGCTGACTGCCTTCTGCAGAGGTTATGTATAAGCCTCCTTTCTCGATATTTTCTTCCAGTCCTTAATAGTGTGTACCAGTTCACATTACCAAACGCTTTTTCTAAATCTACAAATGCCATAAATGAATGCTTGGGTTTTCTTATCCTATCTACTAAAATTAAATGCAAAATTAATATCACTTTTCTTCTGCCTACATTCTTCCTAAACACAAACTGAACATCTAACTTGCATTCCATTTGACGTTCCGTCCTCCTATATACTATTTTCGTTAAAAATTTCAATAATTATGGCGGTTTAATTATATGTAGTTTTATTTAATTTTATTGTTTACATGTAATTACGGAGTTCGAGCGTTTTCTCCCGTTTGGAGACTGATATAATCATCGTATTAAAGAACATTTTGTACCCTGCATTTCTGTCACTTGATTCCTCTTTCAATCCGTCATAATCCTGGTCTAATTTATTTCTTGATTTCTGCTTTCTTTTCTTGATATTCAATTCTAATTACTGCTTACTGCCTTCTGTAGAGATTACGTATACTTCTACTATCCCTAGTCATTACGCTTCCCAATCTAACACCCTTTCCTATTTCACTGTTTCTCAGATTACACTCCATTACCTTGTATTTCCCTCTATTACTCCTCATATTTAAATATTTCTCCAGGACCCCATTCATGCTATTTATTATGGTTTCCAAGTCTTCTTCTGACTTCCCTAATACTACAATATCGTCGGCAAAGCGTAGGGTTTTTATTTCTTCGCCTTGCAGTATAATGCCTTTTCCATATTCCTTTTTAACTTGCTTCATCGCCAATTCTTTATATAAGTTAAACAGCGACAGACTGCATCCTTGTCTTTCCATCCGTTCTCGATTGCAGCTTTCCTTTCCTTCAATTCTAATTTCTGCAGGTTATATATGTCTTCTTTCTCGATATTTTATTCCTGTGTTCTTTAAAATTCTTAATAGTGTGTCCCAGTTAACGTTATCAAACACTTTTTCTAAATTTACATATGCCATTAACATAGACCGGATTTTTATTATCCTGTCTTCTAAAATTAGAAGAAAAATCAATATTACTTCTTTTATCCGTACATTCTTCCAAAAACCAAACTGATCTCCTCCTAACTCATTCTATTTGACATTCCATCCTCCTATATACTATTTTTGTTAATGTTTTGCATTCATGAGATACTAACCTATTTGCCGTGTGACTGTCGCATATACCAGCCCTAGTGTTCTTCGTTATGGGTTAAATTATATTTTTACTAAAGTCTTCTGGTATTCTTCCTGTTTCGTAGTTTTCGTTAATTATCCTGAACAGCCATGACATTAATGATCTTATCAACTCCGCTGGAATGTTATCAATTCCTGGCGCTTTACAATTGCTCAGGTATGCCAGCCATGGCCCTGTCAAACTCTGACCTTAAAGTGTTTTTCCCCAGTTCCTCATCATCCACCTCTTCTATTACTGACTGATCTAGATTTCCACCGTGATACTGCTTTTTCTTCGTTGTTGTTGTTGTATTCAGTCCTAAGACTGAACCCTCCATGCAAACCTATCTTACGCAAGCCTTTTCATTTCCTTATAACTAGCACACCCAACATCCTCCATAATCTGCTTAGCGCATTCCATCCTTGGCCTCCCTCTTCCGTTCTTACCCCACACACTTTCCTCAAATGCTAATTTTACCTTACCCTCCTGTCTTAAAACGTGGCTTATTAATCTTCGTAGATTTACTCAATTTCTTCATCTTCGGCACTTGTGGCATATAAACTTGAATTATTGTTGTCGGCTGCGGTTTTGCTTCTAACGTTATCGTAACTATTCTTTATAGTCACTTACTCGTTGCCCTAGCCCTGCATTCCCTCTATTCGCTTTCGAGCTAATCACCCTATATTCATCCAACCAAACATCTTGCTCTTCCTTCCATCTTAGACCTTTCTATTACCCTTTTTAGATTTTCTAATCTACCCGCATGGTTTAAACTTCTGAATCTCTGATTCGTAGACCGTCACTCTTTGCCTTTCTTATGACATCTTCCAGACGAATAGGATCCACGAAAATTGCTGAATGTCTGTGGGGAAGAACAAATTTATTCACATCAAAATCTTCAGGAAGTATCAACTGGTGGTAACGACTGAGATATCAATTCACACTTCTCTACTCATCAAACTGACTTCAGTAGTTCACTTATATTATTGGAATTTTTTCATAATGATTAATATATATAAATTGGCTGGGTGCCGTCCATGCCCGGGTACTTATTTGCGTAATCCCGGTACAGTATTTATTTTGACACTAATGTGAATTAAGCTGTATAGAGCCATTGCTAAAGACCTCCCTATACCCTCGTTGTAAGAAAGCTTTTAAAAACTCTTACTAACAGAAAAAGATGCACATGTAACTGAACAATGCCATTTGTAGATACTCATCCTGTAATTTTTTTTTCAATTCCTACTCGTAATTACGGATAAATCTCAATATGGTGGCTCACTCAACATAACTCACTCCGCTACAGTCTCAAGCTGTTTACATGATACACACTCAGCAAAAAACATAACTTTGAAATTTTAATATGATGTCCAAAGCGTACAATTAAGAAAACAACATTTAAAATAGACACTGAACCAAGGTTATCGGAATTGTCACGTAGTTGACAAAAATTTATTATATTATAATCGTTAAAGAAACTTCGCTTCGATTTTATAATTTTGTATTGGGCCAATACAGTTTGAAATCAATCGTGGTTACTTGAATTGTGGGGAAAATTTTTAGAAAATATTTTGTATTCATTATCACATCCTCCCGTGTGTTCATGTTTTGGTTTTAAATATTAAAGAGAACCTTCCTTCACTTTGACAAAATACCTATTCGAATATTGAAAATTAATTTGTAAATGAATGGAAAATACATTACATAGAAACAAAACTACGTCTTCATTAACATATTAATAAGAAATAAATATATATGTATTTTGGCAACCGCTGACTGTTTACCTGTCTCTGTATTATATTCGATGTCCAATAGAAACTTGATGCCTATTTTTTTAAATTGAATGAAATTTTTACCTAATACATTTAAAATAAATGTATGAATATATTTTTAAAAATTAGTGTTAATAAGATAGTGACCATTGTTAAAATATTCTTCTTATATTGATATAGATGTATATATTCGGTATCCAGCAGAGACTTGTCAATTTTTTAAATCATATGAAACGTTTACTTAATATATATTTAAAATAAATGTATGCATAAATTTAAAAATGTTTGAATAAGATAATGTAAATTTAACTACCGCTGTAAAAATATTCTTTTTATTTTAATATAGATGTACATATCTTATGTTTACAGATGTGGAGGTATGTCGAATCGGTCATAGGCAAGGCGACTCGGACTAGCTCAGTGGTAGGGTTCCCGTCCAGAAAGTGGGACGTCCTGGGTTGGATTCCTGGTCAGTGTAGCATTTTTCCATTCTTGTTTTCTAAATGTAGTTTTTCGCTCTTTATCAGAGCTTCAATAGAAGCATTTCTTCTCCCTTTTGAAATAAATTTATTAAAACGAATTTTTACTTGAAGTAATAATAAAAAAACATTTTCAGTTTCAATATTTCCGTAAATGGAAGAATAAATGAACTTATTCCTTCGCCCTTTTAAGACTACTCTATGTAAAATGTCCGTATTTAAAATTATACAATATATTAAGGCCCTACAGACCCAAGTAAGTCTTACTCATGACGAAGGCGATCACTCAAATGTATATTAAAAATTTGTAAATGAATGAAAATATTTATTTTTCGTAAACTTGTACGATTTAAAAAATTAATTCTGTTTTGTGAGAAGAAATTAATTATAGAGATTTGTTCCGTAGCTATTAAATTATTTGTTTATTTATTATCTATATCATTCCGCATAAGCGATTATTTTTTTAGTTCCTCTAGCGCTATGTATAGTATATTTATACAAATGGAGAACGACGCAATTTTTAAAACGTTTATTTGACATCAGAACGCCAATATTTGAATTCCATTCATTCTTTGTTTGAGTTGCGAGAACATGTTTGTTTGTCGTCGTAAATGAAAGTCAGCGGAATGTCAGTATATCACGTAGGCTATGGAGCAATCTCTCATAATTATAATTCCTCTACGTAAATTAAAATGCATCGTGACCTGTGATTCTATTTAATTAACCGTGTGTGCCGTTGCTCATTGATATGTAGTAGGTTCAACTC
Source organism: Eucriotettix oculatus (assembly GCA_034510155.1). Lineage (NCBI taxonomy): Eukaryota > Metazoa > Arthropoda > Insecta > Orthoptera > Tetrigidae > Eucriotettix > Eucriotettix oculatus. The sequence continues at coordinate 11,044,133 of CM067382.1, forward strand.
GGAATGAAAAGTACGTACACGTTTTAATTAATATACTGAAAGACGGGTTATGGTTATGTTACGAAATTTTGCTGTTCAAATTGTCTGTAAAAGAAAATAAATTACAAAATTTACAAAAAAAAATGTTACAGAATAATTCCTTATTCATAAAAGCCATATGTATATTCGAAAACATTCTATAGGATGGTAACCAGATTTAATATTAATAAAACTATAATTTCTGTAATGGTTTTTCAAGGGTTTGATTTATTTTGTGTGTGCAGGTAGAATTAATGATGATCAACTTTAGAATTTTAAATTTATATTTAACACAAATGAAATAGAATAAAAACATCTCCCTGCTCTTTTAAAAGTAACTATAGAATTTGGAAAGTTAATTTACTTTATAAATTAAAATTGAAATCAAATTGATTGTATCTCAGGTTATGGTGGTATTAAATATCTTCGTCTTTATGTTCCGAACAATACTTTAATGATGCTATTGTGGTTTTCATTAGACGGCATCGATGGATTTATGGTTTATTTGTACTCTGCCAACATCTGAAAACTCGGAAGTAGATCTGGCCCGAACCTTCGGAACCCTTGAAGAGAGAGCTTGGAATTGTACTTGAGCACCTCCTTCATCTAAAAACAATCAACCTTTTCGATCATTGCTGCAACTAACTGAATAACGCTTTAACAACTCCACTCTTCATCTTTCCGTAGCTAACTTCAACAACTAACTTCCATCGTTCTCCAAGACTCCTCAACAACCAACTATTTATCCCTCCATCTCCACTACTAACCTCGAAACCTGTTATTTACACTTCACAATTTAAATTTGGGCCAATAGGAAACATTCTTCGATTTTCGAGTTCGCAGATCCCACGCCCCTTCATTTACTGAACTTTCAGTGCGAAACTCTGAGACGTGACAAAATATTGAGACCTAAACCTATTCCATCCGACACATTTATGACATTTCTGGCCAGTGGTTTATCAATCCTTCAAATGACAACTCTTTCACTAGATGTTTTATTGTATGGTCAGGCCTTCGGGACGTTACCTGAATGGGACAACGAACACTAGTTCCGCCGCTCGTAAAATTCTAGTTTAACAAAATTTTAGTTAATTTATAATTTAAAATATCTCTAATAAATTAGAATGTATGTATGCACTACATTTCTTAGAAATAAATTTCTGTTTAGTGTTTTAATGTTGATGATAACTTCCTAATTTGCAAACTTACCAATAGGGTTCTACTTAAAGTAAACAATTACCCCTCGCTGTAGTTTAACCATCCTTATTCTGCAATACCCTAAATATGATGCAGGTAAAGCCTGTGTGTAGATGGAGTTTTTGGAACTCATCCCGATGGTTGGAGAAGGGTTTGCTGTGGAGACAGCATTCCTGACTCCCAGACGATCATTATATTCTTTTTCTAGAACATAATTACGTGGATCTTGAAAATGATACTTTGAGAGAGATTATTAATAACTAGTGAAATTTTAATTACAGTTCTCTTTGTTGCACAAAACTGGTCTATTTACTGTTATAAAATTTCTCACATTTCTTGCTGTGGTATTCAGTCCTAAGACTGTTCTGATGTGAATCTCCATGCTAACCTATCGTGCGCAAGCCGTATCATTTAGTTATAACTAGCTCTACCCAAATCCTGCCTAATCAGATTAGCGTATTAAATCCTTGACTTCCCTTTTCTATTCTAACCCCACACACTTTCCTCAAATGCTAATTTTACGAGACCTTCTTGTTAATCTATCCCTTCTATTGTTCGCTTTTCCTCTATTCTGCAAATAACTTCCTCGTTTCTGATTCTATCCATCCATCTGATTTTCAGCATTCGCCTGTAACACCACATTTCAAAGGCTTTTATTCTTTTCCTTTCCTCAACTCCTATCGTCCACGTTTCGCACCCATATAACGCCACGCTCCATACAAACATTTTAGCAAAGATTTCACATTTACATTTCGCGAAAACCTTCCTTTCATGTGCTATCCTACTATTTATGTTTACTACACTTCTACCATCCCTAGTTATTACGCTTCACAAGTAGCAGAATTCCTTAACTTCTGTCAAAATAACCCTTCCCAATGTAACAACCTTTGTTATTCCACTGTTTCCCATACTACACTCCATTACCTTGGTTTTCCCTCTATTAATCCTCATATTAAACTATTTCTCCAGGACCACGTTCATGCCATGTTTCCAAGTCTTCTTCTGACTCCCCTAATACTACAATATCGTCACCAAAGCGTAGGGTTTTTATTTATTCTCCTTGCAATATTATTCCTTTTCCGTATTCCGTTGTAACATTCATCGCCTGTTCTATATATAAGTTAAACAGCATAGATGACTGCCTGCATCCTTGTCTTACTCCTTTCTTGATTAAATCTTTCTTTTCTTGATCTTCTATTCTAATTACTACTGCCTGTCTTCTGTAGAGGTTACGTATAAGCCTTCATTTTCGTTATTTTATTCCAGTGCTCTTCAAAATCCTTAATAGTGTGTTTCAGTTCACATTATCAAACGCTTTTCTAATCCTACAAATGTCATAAATGTAGGCAGGTTTTTTCTAATACTGTCTTCTATTCTCACAATTTAATACTTTCCAATGCTGAATTATATATTGTCAATTGAAGCAGATCTTAATTGTATGTAATGGTTATATTGGTTTTCTTTGCTAACAAAAATGAACTCTACTCTTGTAGAGCTAACCCTGAGGAATGCCAGATGTCCAGTAGGGGAAGTGGCTCCATAAATCGTCTTGGCGCCGTTGAACTTAACGTTGCAATTCCGCTCGGCTGTGTAATCGCCGCGGTTGTAAACTTTGGCAACATCTGTTAGCACCTGGAGGCGGGGAGTTACAAATTCTTCCATGGCCGCAGCAAGCAATGTTAAGCGACCTCTGATATTAAATTTGGAGCTCAGAGTAATGCCTGCAAATTAGGAACACCTTGACTCTGACATAAGAAGTGGTCAATATACGCTCTAGTTGCAACTCATTTATTACGAAAATTAAGAAATTTATGTATCATTATCCAAAAACGAAGCACATAACACATCCAAACTTGTAAATCTTAAAAAAAAGCAACTGCATTCCTGCGAAACCTTAGACAATTTCTATTATTTAATTTGTCACACTTTTCTTCCAGTCGTCGTCAAAATAGTAGAGCCCTGAGTTAGAATACACACTGTGCCCATTTGGATTGACCTACGTTATTGTAAAAGGTCTCATTTTTTGCAGAATGTAACTTGATTTTATGATATGTAAATAAAAAAATTTAAAACCATTTTATGCTGACGTTTTGGCGAAAAATTGGAAAAAGTCAGGATTTATGTCTTTCTTTCTTATAGTAACAAAGTGACAACTGGTAGATTTCATACTGTTACTTTAAATGGTCTTAAACTTTTTCAAAAGACAGCGCAAACCCTTGTAAACCTACTCGCAAAGTTTTAATTACTTGTGTGTCTTAGAATTTTTCAAATTAATTAATTAGTGGACCTCTACTAACTCTTGGGCAGCACATCGCAGAAGAGTGAGACAAAATTTGTTTTGTAGTGGTTGAAAGACAAATATAAGCTTCTTTGATGTAGCAACGCTACGAAATTTTTTACGAATTTTTTAAAAAGTGCTGGGAGAAAGTAAAGGTTTATTGGAGCAGGAGGGTTAAGTAGGGTAGCACCCCTGCCCACTGACCTTGCTCCGATTTTTCCTCCTCCACTTTTGCTGTAAATAACATTTCTCATACTGCATAATAACTATAACAAGAAATTCCATTTTCTGACCTCCTTTGGCAGCGTTAAAAATTTTTTCGTCAGTAAAAGCTTAAATACTCTGCTTCTAAAGCATACACGTATGCTTATTATATCTATAATTACTGAATTTATGCTTTTTTCTCATTTATTTTGTCAAAGTTCGTAAAATCATTTCTGGAAAATCGGAGCAGCTCTCTTCTAATATTTCTTTCAATTTTTACATTGTTGGAAAACTTTTCTCCAAATAAAATCCGTGAACATTTCTTCGCAAAATTTCAACTGTAAAATGTCAATTTGATTATTGGGACGTCCTCTGAACTCGGTACTTGTCAGTTTCATTTTTCGGGCGGAATTTACAATTTTATTATTCTCGTGCATTGTACTTACAGAAACTCCTAAACACTCACTACTACTTTCTAAAGGATCATCATTTTTTCGCGATCCAAAATACTTTTATTTGAAGACATTTGCGAGCACTAGCGTAGACAACAGCAATATGGTTAATGTCATTTAAAAGAAAACAACCAGGAAAAGCAGTGGAGAATGGTCTGGGTCCCGCCAACGGGCAGGGGTGCCATCCTGCTTTACCCTCACGCTCCAATAAACCTTTCCTAGACTCCGTTTGTATGGCGAAACAAATTCAAATGTTAAATGCTCGAGGCAAAATTATGAATTTATTTTAAACGTTACCAAGTCCTGAAAAATCAGTTTCGGATTAAACAAATTGACATTTGATAAACAGTTTAAAAAATGTGTAATTTTATTTAAATTAAATATATAGATACCTTTATGAAGGACGCAACTGTAAAATATATTGAAATCAAAATTAGGCCCGTTTAATGGAATAAATTCTATGCTATACAAATTTTTAAATCTGCTGAAATTCTTAAAATGGGAACAGAAATCTTGCTAAGCGTGATGCGCCACATCAGAAAATTCGTCAAATACTCCTAACAATTTTGTATATTTCTACCCACTCACACGGACGAAATTTTAAAATACAACGAACACACAAAGAAAGATTTACACAGAAACGAGAAACTCAATTTCACTTGTTACCAGACTATCAAGCCCAGGACGCCATAAATTAATATAAATCGCACCACTTCCTTTGCAGAAACTGACTGACATTGAACTGAAATTGTAAATTATTCAAGAAAACTATTGCAGTTTAACGAGTAAAACTAAATTTTTCGTGCAATACTTTATTTTCCAAATAGTTTAAAAACATTTGGAAATAAATACATCATTGCATGTTGTGTTCAGAGTAATCAGCACATTAGAGATTTTATAGTACTAAGCGAATGAAATACTGCAAATTATTTGAAGTTCACCAGGCTGCAGAAACAAAACATCTTAACGTTTAAGCCTCCCTATATTATCTTTGTTATTTAAGCCAATAAAATAGGTCACCCAAGTTGATGGCATAAAATATTTTACTTTAGTGTAATACACAGCTTTCCGGTCTATATTTCAAAAAATGAGTAACAGGAGGATTGGATGCGATTACCGAGGTCTATAAGTAAAAATATTACCAAAGATAACGACGGTTTCAGTACAAAACAAGAGAATTATCCTCGATTTCTACAGTGAAACAATTTCAGACAATACTCACCAATACTAAAGGCAAAGTCGACAGTCCATTGGCCTTTCATTCCGCGTTGATTCCAATCTAAACACTCAATTTCCAGAATCAATCATTCAAAACGCTGGTAAACTGCAAAAAAAGTTACCGGTTAGCGATTAAAGAAATTTACATTAGAAGGAAACTATGAGGAATTAAATTACTTATTCGTACTTTCTTTAGAAATCTATTTAAAAGAAACATGTACTCACCAGTTTATGGCGTATTAATTACAGACGTATTTTGCACAAATTTGAAAATAGGCTTGATTCGCTTTGTCAGGAATTTTGCCAAATACTCAATCCCTAACATTATCTACGTTAAAATTTAAATAATCCACACGCAACGAATGTTTCTAGTGAATCCGTATCGCGCTTGTCCCGTCATCACCTGATGGAAACTGCTAAGTGGAACACGCAGACACTTGACCATGGTTGCTTCCAGAATTCGCCACCTAGACACGTGTCTGGCTGTTTATAGGGATTACTCGTGTTTAGAATACTGCCCAAAATCTATTGAATGTACCCCAGTAAACAGTTCAACGTGGACGAAAAGGAAACTAGAAATTCCTCGCTACACAGACGCGCATATACGATTTTCGAACCCCTTTATATTCCAAAGTTTTCAATTGCCTCTTAAAACACACCTGTTTAATAATATATATAATAGTAAATGCTTATTTTAATTACAACCATTTTTAATCCAGTTGGCAGAATATTTGATATTTATCTTGCACTAGCTGGGTTCCCGGGAAAATAATTGTTAAATATAACTAATACTTTATTTAAGTTATGACGCTCATTGTTTTTCGCGAACGTCGTCGCCGTTGCCGCCCGCACGTAGGTGGCATATTGTATCCTGTTATAAGTTCTATATCTGTTGGCTTGAAAGGAAGAACTCAAAACTAATGTATACATGCGCATTCATATCTGCGAAAAATAAAAATTAACTTGCGTGTGACCAAGGTTTTATATAATCATTCTGCACTGCAACTTATGAAACAGATTTTTATCTTAATAAACTACCAGAATATTTTTGTAAAAACATAATTATAGCCATACCGAAGAGGACTGGGGCTGATAGATGCGAACAACACAGGCCAATTAGTTTAGTATATCATGCATGCAAATATTTTTTTTGGGGGGTTAACCGGCTACATGAGAGTGATCCTGAAACAGGTAACTCACCTTTAATAGCATCGGAAAGGAATTGAAAAGGGGTGATGCGGAAGGTAGAGCAAGGTAGGCAAGAATGTAGGGACAAGAGATGCAATATTGACTTTGGGACTAATTTTAGAAGACAGGAACAGAAAAAAAACGATCTACGTTCATGACATCTGTAAATTTAGAAAAAGCGTTTGATAATGTGAACTATAACACAATATTAAATATTTAGAGGAGCACTCGGATAAAACAACGAGAAAGGAGGCTTATACATAGCCACTACAGAAGACAGGCACCAGTAATTAGAACAGAAGAACAAGAAATAATAATCAAGAAAGGAGTAAGCCAAGGGTGCAGTCTGTCGCCCATGCTGTTTAACTTATATATAGAATAAGGTATGAAGAAAGTTAAAACGGAATATAGAAAAGAAATCATACTGAAGGAGAAAAAATAAAAACCATACGCTTTGCCCATGATATTGTAATATAAGGAGAGTCAGAATAAGACTTGGAAACCGAAATAAATAGCAGGAACTGGGTGCTGGATAAAGATTTCAATATGAGGATTAATAGAGGGAAATCGTATTTAATGTTGTGTAACATGGGAAACAGTGTAAAAGGAAAAAGTGTTACATAGGGAAGCGTAATGACTTGGAATGGTAGAAGTATAGTAGACATAAAATGAAGGATAGCACAGGCAAGGAAGGTTTTCGCGAAGAAGAGGATTTCACTTACGGGTACTATAAATGCGAAATTTCGAAATCGTTGCTAAAATGTTCGAATGGCTCGTGGCGTTATATGTTTTATAATAATAATTATTATTATTATCATATTCCGTAGATCCTGTAAAGAAGCTAAGCTTCAAGGATGTGGAATGGGTCAGGGTGTACATTTATTACATTATTTTATTGTATAAAAGAAAAATATACTTATAATAACAAATTTTTGTATTATAAACTATTATAAATTACACTTCTCCGATTCTTCTATAAATTCCTTTATTGAATAGAAGGAGTGGCTAAGCAAAAATGAGCGTAATTCAGTGTTAAATTTACCTTGATTATCGGACAACTGTTTAATTCTGTGCGGCAGTCTGTTGAAGATGGATATCCCTGAATAATGCACACCTTTCTGTGCAATTGACAATGTTTTACATTTTTATACAGATTATTTTTGTTCCTTGTATTGAAGGGATGAATATCAGTATTATTCAAAAATAAGTGCCTATTTGTGATTACAAATAACAATAATGAATAAATGTATTGGCACGTTTAAGTGAAAATGCCTAACTTTTTGAACAGAGTTCTGCAAGAAGTTCGTGAGGAAACCTGACATATTGCTCTAATAACACGTTTTTGACTAATAAAAATCTTATCTATGCCTACTGAGTTGCCCCAAAATATAATACCATATGATAAAACAATGAAAATATGCAAAGTATACTAATTTTCTTGTTTTTAAATAACTGAAGGTGGACATTGCTCTTACAGCATATGTAGCTGAGCTGAGTTTCTTAAGTAATTGATTAATCTGATCAGTCCAATTTAATTTATTATTTACTAAGAGACCTAAGAATTTAACAGAGGAAGTTTCATTTACATTTTTGCTGTCGTATTTAAGTGTTATAGATTGTAAAGTTGTGTTGAGTGTGTGAAATTGCATGAAATGTGTTTTGTCACAGTTATTTGTTAGTCCGTTCGCATTAAACCATGTTAGCAGGTTAGTTAAATTATTGTTACTTGCCTCTTCTAGTGTGTCTTTGTTACTTTTTACTACTACACTAGTATCATCTGCAAAGAGGATAGCTTTAGAAGTTGAATCTATGCTAAATTTACAAGACACTCATGTCTCAAAACGTGGTTTATTAATCAATCCCTTCCCTTGGTTAGCGTGCTCCATATTGTTCGCTCTTTCCCTATTCAGTTTAAAACTTCCGCGTTAGTGCTAATGTTTAGCATTCTCCAACACTAGCACATTTCAAAAGATATTCTTTTACTTTCCGCAAATCCTTTCGTCCAGGTTTCGCACCCATCTAACGCCCATCCTTTCACAGATGAGTACTTGCAAACATGAAGGCTGTTGCACTGAATAGTCACCAACAGTTCAGATGCAAGACAAAAGAACAAAGGTTAAAAAAAACAATTAATGACAATTGTAATCTTGCGAAAGTAAATGGAATTTCAGTATTATAGATGACATTACCTTTCACAACACATACCAACCTTTAAATCAAAGCACATGAAACACTTCTAAACAATTTTCAATTTAATTTGAGACGAGTCTGTCACCTTCGTCAAAGAATACAATTAAATGATCAATTTTCCAGTAACAATAATCTGTGTTTTAGATGGTTAAAGAAAAACAATTACACTCGTATAAACGTTAGAAATTACGGGATTCTACATATTACTTGTCAATAAACAAAATGTCATTCAGTGATTACAAATTTAAAAACTACGTAAACCTACTTCTAACTGGCAGCTGTGGAACAAGTTAAAACGACACGAATATTTGTGTATACGTAAGGAAATAAAAATAAGTTTACGATCATAATTCTGAGCAAGAATTTTTCAAATGATAATTAGATAGAACTGATAATTATAAATATATGTAATCAAAAGAAATGACATTTAAAGTAGAACAAATAACCCTGCAATTTGCCGAAGATAATGTAGTATAAGTGGAGTCAGAAGGAGACTTTCAAAACAATGACATGAACGTTATCTTGGAAGAAGAGTTTAATATGTGGATTAACAGAGGGAAAACCAAGGGGATTAATTGAAGTATGTGAAAGAGTGAAATAAATCCAAAACCTCAATGTTGTAACAAGTCCCCTATTTTAACGTTTCACGTAAATTTTCTCTAAAAAACACTAATGAATCCTTGATAGATTGTGCTAAAAATTAGGTCATTTATAAAGAGTGGTACCATTAATTAAAATCCAAAACTTCAAAATTATGTCTGTATTCCTCCTATAAGATTTACCCGTTTAAAAATGCTAATTTTAAAGTCTTTCGTAAGGTTGCTCTGAACAATATGAAGACATTATCGATAGATTTAGCTGAAAATTGTGTCACCTATAGAAAGTGATGCCCACAAATAAAATCCAAAAGCTCAATGTTCTATCTGTATTCCTCCTATTCGATGTATATGTTTGAAATGCCAATTTTGTCGTATCGCGAAATTTTTTTCTGAACGATACTAAGATATTATCGATAGATTTAGCTGAAAATTGTGTCAACTATAGAAAGTGACACATACAAGTGAAATCCAACAGCTCAATATTCTATCTGTATTCCTTCTAATAGATATATCTGTTTGAAAATACCAATTTTGTTGTATTGTGTATTTTTTTTCTAAACGATACTAAGAAATTCTTGATAGATTTTGCTGAAAATTGTGTCACCTATAGAGAATGGATACTTTAAGTAAAATCCAAAACCTCTATGTTACATCTGTTCTCTTTCTAATCGATCTATCCGTTTGAATATGCCAGTTTTGACCAATCGCGTAAATACTTTGAAATCCTGGTCTTACTCCTTTCTTGATTTCTGCTTTCATTTATTAATTTTCAATTCTAATTACTGTTGACTGCCTTCTGTAGTGGTTACGTAGAAGCCTTTTGTCTCGTTACTTTTTTCGTGTCCTCTTCAAAACCCTTGATAGTGTGTTTCAGTTCACATTATTAAACTCTTTTCGTAAATCTTAAATGCCATGAATGTTGGCTGGGTTTTATCTTGACTTCTAAAATTAGACGCAAAATTAATATATTCGCTTGACCTGAATACTTCGTAAAACCAAACTGATCTTGTCCTAACCCGAATTTTTTTTTTGACGTACCATCTTCCTAAGTACTAGTTTCGTTAATATATTGACTTATATTATTTTTATTTTAACTTGTTATTGTCCCCTTTATTTTGTGTAAATAAAACATGAAGTCGGTAATTAAGACGGAACTAATTTGGAAGCTACTGACTTAGCCCTAAATCACTTATTTAATAATGTTATAAAATTTGTCAGGTAATAGCCTAGTTGGTCGATGCCGTTCTTTCTTCACAATTTCCTTTCTACGCTTTTTTTTCTAGCGTGAGGCAAGGACGCGTTGCTCGTTGCAAACGATATTACTTGGCGTTATGAAGTCTACATGCAATAAACATAAGACATATATGAACATCGCAGCGGCCGTATTTTCTATTCAGCCGGAGAATATTGTCTATCGTACGACTCCACCTGGAACCCTGCAATATGAAACAGTGACTGTTCTCTTGGGACTGGAGAGATACGAAACACTATCTTTATATTCACTTTGCAGCCTTCTGCGAATAGAAACATTATATATTGAGTGAGGCAATACATATAATAAAGCAATCAAGAATTTATGTTATTAAAGATCGAAGGTTTTCCCGGTGTATATTCTGAATAAACAATTAAATGGAGTTTAAGCCACGACGTTTCGATGGCGTACTCTGCCATCGTTCTCAAGTGAGAAACGTCGTGGCTTAAACTCCATTTAACCCGGGTGAAAACCCAAGAATTGTTTATTAAGAATTTATGTTGCTTGTTTAAGTGCATTACAAATTCAAATTACGCTATTATTAATTTAATGAATAAATACTTCGTTATACATTTATCAGACATTAAAAGTCCTCGGTGGCTTCATTACTATTAAAATTGCAATCAATATTTTTTTAAGGATTCTTGTTAATGAATTAAGAGGAAGATGCGCAATGCTACATTCAACTGTCTCATTCTTTTTCTTAAGGTAACAGAACGTACTGACTCGTCAAGCATAAATTTACAATACACATTTGAGTTCATCGATGTAGCAGTGTACTACAATACCCACCCCCGCCGGCTATGCAACGGACATCGCAGCATCTGCAAAGAGGCTCCATTCCCCGAGCATTCAGAGATATTAGAGTCATTCAAGTGATGTCTTGCCCTGCTGCAGCTGGAAATCCAAAGACGAAGAACAAACATGCCCCGGAGTAGCAATTTGGTAATGAAGGAAACTACGGTCTAATTATAATTCAGACCAACAAGAGTTTAATTGCATTTATTCAGGAGTTACGTTGCGAAAATATAAAGACGAAAGTATACAATCACTATGAATATTTTACTTTAACTCGCAGATCTACTACAGTTGGCTAAATTGAATGAAAATAGATCATAATTACCTTAAATAATCACTAAAAACGTTAGAACTTGAATTGGGTTCTCGAGAGAAGCTACTTTTTTTCAGGGTGCGATCGATCGTGAAATTAAAACCAAAAATATATTTGCTACATTTAGCATACCCCCAACTACTTTTCCAGGTAGTCGCCGTTCCAACTTAGACAACTATTGTAGCGCGGTACCAACTTTCTAATACCCTGATCATAGAAGCAGTCGCATCTTCTTTGAACCAATTGTTTACACCAAAGAGATATATAAACATCATAGAGAGGCTACGAGGACGTTACAGCGCCCTGGGTGGCAGCAACTAACAACAGGGACAATCACAATGTCTACGGTCAAGAACTTTGGCCTTATGTACTGTGTTAAATTGACTGAGGTTGATTAATCGGTGTATTTGTCTGATTTAAAATATAATTGTTTTTCTCTCTATATATATCTATCCGAAATCATGCCAATTGTGTTCAGCGTACGATTGTACTAATCGTAGTTCAAAACAACTGGAATATCGTATTAAGTAAAATATCATCATATTTCACTTTGAAAGCACGTGTTTGTAACTTCGATATTTTACCAAATTTCTGATCTTCATGGTGCTTTAGAAGTAAGCCAGCTCTCTTTTTATGAAAGTAGTTTCTCTGTACAGTAATTAATGAATGTGTTTTTTTATTCGTTTTAACCTTGATCCCTATCAACTTCCAACTATAATTAATTTCATCTAGAATGCATCTTTAATGTTACTTGTACAACTACAATTTGTATGATTGTAAAAAAATTAAAAATTTAGATATTGGTGTAATCTTTATTATAGACTGATGAGCGAAGATGCTTCATATCTCAACTAAAAAATCGGCATTAATATCAAAAAGACTGATGTAAAACAAAAAATTATAAATTAACTATTATAAAGTTTCCTGTTCATTAACTGTCAATGTTTACATGTTGTATTTAGCATTGAGATGGATGTTTAATGAGCCAATCCGTGTTACTTAATTTCGGCACTCTTCCCTGTGTGACAACAGAAATAATTTACAATTTTTTAAGTGATGTTTTATATATATTATATGTTAATGAAAACAACTTTCTAGCTGGTTTTCCCGCTCATTTGTAACCTTTAATACATATGTTAATATAGTTTTTTAAATATTAGATATACGAGTACGCCTTTCCTGTACGTATTCGTAAGTCCACCTCAATTCAATGCCAGCAGACGATAGGACACGCCCACCTTTCCATTCAAAAAATGGCGCCTGAGCCTTCAATTTGCTTCAAATATGGCGGCGCCTTGTCCAGTCTATGTTGTTTATATATGTCTTTGGTTTACACTGGTCTGCAGCTCGTTATACGTGCCAAAATACTAAACTCCTAGCCAAAGTTTCTTGTAAGCAAGGAGTCAATAGTCAGAAGGACTGTTTGGTGGGTGATAAAACACTTTCCTTTGTGACAATACTCGGCCACACACTGCAACAGCAACAAAGGCGTTCATTCAGCATTTCCAAGGGAAAATGAAATATCGTTCCAACACGTTTCGATGCATAATTTTTCTTTTTACTTCATATCCATCGCAAGAGATTTACAGTCACGGAGACTGCTACTACATGAATTCTTCGGGAGACAACATTTTGAATTTGTTTACCATCTTCTTTCATTTAGCATGTAAATAACGTCTATTTTTTCCAATAATTAAATCAAATAAATTAATGAAAAATAACTTACCATAAAGCATTTATTTTATTCATCCGACTTAGTCACTATGTTTGGGTTTTCATCAGGTAACTCCTTCAAATGATACAACTGAAATTGTATAGAAATTTATAAAATATACAGTAATATACATTGAAAAATTCAGTATTAAAATTCCAGTTTCTTAATTACCGTATCAAAAATAAATAATAATTAAACTTAAATATTTTCAAAAGCTTAGCTATAAATTTTGATAAACGGATAGGGAGGAAAATGTATAAATTGAATATACTTCTATTTTTAGTCAAATATAAAGTTTTTTTCATTTTCTCAATATTTAAAATTGTATATTATAAATATTTCATTATTAAATTTTTAATCTCCACATTTACACACTGTTAGCTTATACGGTCAAGTTGTTGCTCTGCGTCTTCGTAATGATTCGAATATGTTATAGCGCATGCTCAAATTCGGAATTGTGGCGCTGAAGAGGGAAAATATTAAAACCGTACTTAACTTTAAAAACATTTCTAGTATATACACACATATACTGTAGAGTGAACATGTAACAAGAGAAATAGGAATGCATGTAAAACCAATTCGTCAAACAGTTTCATTTGTTCAAAATATATTTTGTATCCGTTCATCATCCTTAACTTATTTTAATGGTTAATAGGCTAATTGAGGGTGATCCTGAAACAGGTAACTCCCCTTTAAGAGCATAGGAAGGGAATTGCAAAGGGAAGGTGTAGCCAAGAGCCCCCGGGCAGTTTACCGATCCTACCCGGTGTTCACCTAGAAAATCTGCATCAGGTAGATCAGGCTGCTGGGTACCGTTCTCTTGCCCTTCCGAATGACGGTAGATGAATTCTGTGGGGTTATTTAATATTCTCTCCCTATTGAGTCCATTTTTAGGACTTTTTCAAATGAGAGAAAGTCCGAAGAAATATCGGTGGTATGTTTAAAATATAATGGAACTATTTTTCGCAGATCAACCATGTTAAATAATATTTCGAGGTCTTAAGAATCATCACTGGGTACCACCTCGATTGAAAGGCTGAGAACAAAAGGAAATGTTGTCTCTCTAAATCGTCGAAGGAAACTCTCATATGCAGTTTAAGCCAGTGTCGCATCCAACAAGATTATCAGGGACCAAGTGATCACCCTTGACTATTTTACCCCATTAAACCCTATTCCTTTATTTGCCCCTGAAATCTCTTTTCTTGAAGGATAAATTGATCTATCAGTCATTGAGCCAAACACGTCCTCCCACGTACCTTCCCTAGAAGTTATCACTTCTTCCAATTGATACATCCCTAACCAATCCTGATTTTAAGGGCAAGGGTGATTACTCATGGGATGAGAAGATTGAGCACCTTTTTGAGAAATATTTTCATCCCAGAGTCTTTTTCACAGATGGGTCAAAGTATAATGATGGGTTAAGATGCTCGGTTACCTCTGCTGAATTCAATGATTCAATGACAATTAACGAGTATGCTTCAGTCAAAACGGCTGAAACAAATGCGATACTGATGGCTTTACAATATTGCAAAGACCACCCATCCGATCAACCATGGCGATCAACTCACTGTTCAATCAACGGTGTAGAAGTGATTGCATCAATGAAATCGGGAACATTCTTTGGGAGACAAAAAGAAATAACCAAAAAAATCACTATCTGTTCAATCCTCATGCGGGCATCTTGGGAAACGAGTTTTCTGATAAAGCCGCTAAGCAGGAGGCCTCCTTTGACTTTCTTACTTGTTCAAGGAAAGACTTAATGGTCGGGTGCATCAACATCCTGAGAGAAAGTGGGATTAATGATAGAAGAGGAAAAAATGTAGGAATCCTCTATAATGAAATGGAGCCCTTCAAGGAAATAACCTGTCCACTTGACATCTCCAGAAGACAGCAGATCTTTCCACTAACACCTTACACATTTATTTCCCTTTTCTATGTCTCCTCAGCCTTTATGCTCAGATTTATGCTATGATACCAGCAGAAGGTTCACGATTACTAACTATTCCAGGTGGGAACAGTCTTTCCAGTGGAACAGTCTTCTTAATTTCATTATAGAAATTAGAGTTTCTGAAGAAATCTAAGCAGTTTATATGTGCTGTTGTGATCGTTTTTTCTCTGTTCTAATAGTGTCTGTTTTTTCTCAATCCTTGCATTTTATTATTCGCAATTTCTGTGGAATTTATTGCTTCTTTTTGTAAATATTTTTGGTCGCCAAGAATGTCTATGCCGACCTCCTGTAGTGTAGTGATCGAGAAGACCGGGATTAAGACTGTTGGAGGATCAATACGCTGACCACGTGAAATTCCAAATTCGGAATGTGTCAAGCAAGATGCAGTCGACTCGGTAGGCCCAGGCCCTCAATGGGCTGTAGAGCCATGGAGAAAGAATGTCTATTGTTGACGCGACTATAATTTCAATAAAAAAAATATTCAGTGATGTGACAACAGTTATACGTTCTATTTGGTATTTTACCTTATTGCACTTATTATTATTTAAATGTGATTTATAAAATATATCAATAATGGGAAACAAATAATATAAACTAACCAGATCAAATATATAGTTCATTGAGTAGGAGGAGATGCTACTCAGAATTTGTAAGCTTGCTCATAACTTTAGTGTACTGACGAAGCATGCTAAAAATTGATATTTCTGTATACTCTACCTTTATTTGTGCAATTGACACAAGCTTAAGTTCTGGAAATGAAGGTGAAAAAATTACGGCTATAAATTGTCCTATCCCACTTCGCTTATTAATAAATACATCAAAATTAGGCTCCAGAAATTAAAACAAACAAACATCCCAAAAACCAATTGGTCCCCGGAACAAAAATATATTTATAATACTGCCCTTCTTTGAAAACATACAATATAAACTAAAATCTTTATTATTAAATTACGGGATCAAAATCATATTTAGGACGACAAATCGTTTAAACTTTGTCCACAATATTAAAGACAAGATAAATAGTTATGAAAAACACAACATCGTATATAAGATTAATTGTTTAGATTGCAACTCCTGTTACATTGGCCAGACTAAAAGATCATTAGGAACAAGAATTAGCGAACATAGAAAAAACATAAAATATAATAAAGATACTGTGTTGTCAAAACACACATTATTAAACAATCACAATTTTGACTGGTCGAACGTAAAAATTTTAGATTAATGAAATGAATTACTTTATCATTTAATTAGTCAAATGTTACAGATTATATCACATTCTTTCTCCTAGAATATTAAAATTGATTCCCAAAACCTAAACAAAATTTGTGGTTGTCTTCTTTAACTTAAACTTAATTTTCATTGTTAATAAATATTTGTTTAACATTATTGTTTATCTTAATTTTCATTGTAATGAATATTTGTTAAATATTATTGTTAAATAAATATGTACAGGACACACGAACTTCTCCCGAAAAGCAAAGGCATAATCCTTTAAAAGGTCCCCCACCCCATAACGGAATGCGGAAATGTCATAAACCCTGGTTTAGTCGTTCAACAACAAGAGTAGTTCGTGCTTCAGTACAAACTTATTAATAAATATTTGTGCTATCTTATATCATACAACTTTGGGATTTTTTTCTGTAAGTACATATTATGTCATTCATATATTTATATATTTTTTCATCAAATTATAATTATTTTTGTAGATGACCTGAGGAGGTTCCAAGTAATGGAATGAAACGTAGTGAAGTAATTTAATTAATAAACAATTTTAATTTCCGACAATTTTTGGCCGTAAATTTTTCACCTTCATTAATCGAAGTACAGTCAGAACAATTATAGAATTTGTTTTAATCTTAAGTTTTGGTGTAATTTTATTTTAAATCTTGTGTTTTTCTCCTTTGCCAACAGAGTGAAAAATCTACTTTGTTTCTCCACAGAACCTTAATTATTTTGTCGCATAAGACAACCTAAAGATATTAAATATTTAAAATATTTTGAATTTCAGAGAGAATTATGACCAAAATTAAATACTACGAAATAAAATCTTATCCCAGAGTTGCATAATTTGCTAAATCTGTTTAGCACAACTTTGATATGCTATAGCAGAAGAACGGTACTTGATATAAAAATTTTTGCATACATAAAAGAATAATTCGATATCCCATTCCGAACGTTTATGTATTATTTCGAATTAAAGTGCGCTTATCTTATCTTTGTGACTCACGTTACGGTATTCAATTCTATATACTGAATTAATTAAACTTCTTAAATACTAGTTTCCATATCGTGCCTTTCTATTGACAACGAAGGAAACCCTTTTGGTTTTTCCCTGGGGAAGAATCTCACCTCATCTCGCAGTCATCTCGAGTCTCCAATCTCATTTCAGATATATATCCCCCGTATTTGTATCTGGAATAGGGCGCGAAAGAAAATGAAGCTCTGAGTTTGGATCATGATTGATATAATTTTCTTCTGTTGCTCATTTCTTGGGCACACATGAATGAATAAATAAAGGTAAATTATAACGTTTACAGACCTTGCTTATAAGATGGAGATATTCATTACCATTTACACATGTAGCAAAAACGGGGAAATAAAAATTCCCCATGTAACACTGACGTCATTTAAGTACTTCAATATGAAATCGTTAGAACCGATATATTTTAACAAACTTATGGTAAATTTGTGCTTCTTTTACGTACATGAAACTGCTATATGGAATTCCCGTGTGCAAGTGTTCGTAATTCTTCTCCTCTAAAACGGCTTGCCGATTTTAATTGTTTATTTTTTAATGACATCTAGTTGGGTCTTAGCAATAATTGGACCCGATAGGTGGCGCTGCTACGAGATCTTCAAACAATTTTATTTTATATTTTTTGGATTTCTCACATCAATCCATGCGCAAGTTCTTTCCGTCGTAGCTTGACATTGTTTTGGCATTTCGATTTGAGATTGCCGAGTTCCGATATATTCCGTGTATTGTAATTTCGTGCATACTGAGTGAATTATTTATCGATTAATTCGACATTGAACAAATTAAGTGAATTTGAAATAATATTTTGTGCAAATATGAAAGGTGCATTGTTTGAATTACGATTTATACACATATTCAATCGGCTGCATTCAATATAATCTCCTTAATAAAGCGTTCGTTTGTGTGATTTCAATGATAAAAGGGGTGAAAAGGTATATGTGATGATCTACCTGATGGTTTAATCGCATGTTGACAAAGAGGTTACTGACGAATTAAATTATGCAGGGTACATAGCTAGTTATATACTGACTTTTAAAACAATAGCATGTTTACGTATACCATAGGTCCTACCGAGTTTTAAATTATTAATTCAAAACTACTTTTCCTCTAACTGAATATCAAATTTGACAGACTCTAAATCGAACACGCAAAAAAACTGAAACGTATATTTATAATAATAATAATAATCATATTCCGTAGATCCTGTAAAGAAGCTAAGCTTCAAGGATGTGGAATGGGTCAGGGTGTACATTTATTACATTATTTTATTGTATAAAAGAAAAATATACTTATAACAAATTTTTGTATTATAAACTATTATAAATTACACTTCTCCGATTCTTCTATAAATTCCTTTATTGAATAGAAGGAGTGGCTAAGCAAAAATGAGCATAATTCAGTCTTAAATTTACCTTGATTATCGGACAACTGTTTAATTCTGTGCGGCAGTCTGTTGAAGATGGATATCCCTGAATAATGCACACCTTTCTGTGCAATTAACAATGTTTTACATTTTTTATACAGATTATTTTTGTTCCTTGTATTGAAGGGATGAATATCAGAATTATTCAAAAATAAGTGCCTATTTGTGATTAAAAATAACATCAATGAATAAATGTATTGGCACGTCAAAGTGAAAATACCTAACTTTTTGAACAGAGTCCTGCAAGAAGTTCGCGAGGAAACCTGACATATTGCTCTAATAACATGTTTTTGACTAATAAAAATCTTATATATGCCTTCTGAGTTGCCCCAAAATATAATACCATATGATAAAATAGAATGAAAATATGCAAAGTATACTAATTTTCTTGTTTTAAAATCACTGAAGGTGGACATTGCTCTTACAGCATATGTAGCTGAGCTGAGTTTCTTAAGTAATTGATTAATCTGATCAGTCCAATTTAATTTATTATTTACTAAGAGACCTAAGAATTTAACAGAGGAAGTTTCATTTACATTTTTGCTGTCGTATTTAAGTGTTATAGATTGTAAAGTTGTGTTGAGTGTGTGAAATTGCATGAAATGTGTTTTGTCACAGTTATTTGTTAGTCCGTTCGCATTAAACCATGTTAGCAGGTTAGTTAAATTATTGTTACTTGCCTCTTCTAGTGTGTCTTTGTTACTTTTTACTATTACACTAGTATCATCTGCAAAGAGGATAGCTTTAGAAGTTGAATCTATGGTATTAGGAAGATCATTTATATATATATATATATATATATATATATAAGGAATAATAATGGCCCTAATACTGATCCCTGTGGGACCCCAGTTTTAATAATTCCCCAATCTGATTTATGTATTTCACCTGTGCACGAGTCTTTTAATACTACTCTTTGCATTCTATTTTGTAAGTATGAACTAAACCAAGAAAATGAAGTTCCTGTTATTCCATAGTACCTCAGTTTTTCTAGCAATATGCTATGGTCTACACAATCAAAAGCTTTACTTAAGTCACAGAATATACCTAATGGGCGATTTTTTTATTTAATTCTTCTATTATGTCATCTAAAAGAGTAAAGATTGCTTTCTCAGTTGAATATCCTTTTAAGATGATAATTTTTCCATTCAGCGAATTAAATTTAGCCATGTTGACAAAATATCATCATCAGACAATAGAATAAATTAGATGTAGAATTCTTTATTAGAAAGTACAGGCAATAAATTTCAGAATATCTCATACCTTTTTCAAAAATATTCTTGCTATTATTTGCTTTTTCGTGTTACATCGGGTCAGCTACATGTCTCGACGTTCCTTGGGTTTGAGGAAGTCGTAATCTTCAATAGGGTAAAAGGACATCCTGTTTTTAAATCCTCCAATATTTTATTCACTAAGAGAACGGTTGAATGGTATGTTGGTCTGCTCTGCTTAATATTTCATGTCTGCTCAGCCGTCGAATCCGCCTGAGGCTTACTGGTCCTTGTCTCCAAGTCCCGGATAAAGTCACTTTATTTGTGTTGGCGGTCCTGCGATCCCTGCTGGGCGTTGGCTACAGTTCCTTTGATCTGAAATGACAACGTTGTGACAGCAGCTCGCTGGTCCTCGACCAGCCTTTGCCCGATTAATTCTATGACACTCGACTGGAAATTTCCAGCACGTTTCGAAGATAAATACATCACATTCAGTTAATTTAACCCACTTTCCAAGTGGAATCGAACATTACATAGCTACTGCTTATTCTATTTTACTTCATTCCCTCAACATCTGGTTGGTTTCAACGTGTTATTTCCTGATCAACCTCTAAATTTTCTGACCTTTGGTTCCCTTATCGTCTTGCAGGTCACACCTTCTCTTCTCGGAAACTACTCCAGCTTTTTATGTATTATACCACTCGAAACAATCCTTTTATTTCTCAAAATCCTTTAACGGTAGTACCAAAACTACCCAATCCAACAAAAAAATCTAAAAAATTGGTAAAAAAATGTGTTCTTTCTCAACGACATCTCCTTTTAGCTAGATACGCTTTTCCCAGCATAGCTGGAACAATACACCTTCTCAAAATAATCATCAACCACAGACAACGACTGTCCTAGCACAGGTGACGAGCAACCATCCAATGGACTACTATGTATCGTACTTCAGTTTATTGTAACTGAAATTTTCTTTTAAAATATTCAATATGTATCAATTTACACACAATTAGAAGAACAGGACTGGGGCTGATAGATGCGAACAGCACAAGACAATTAGTTTAGTATCCCAAGCATGCAAAATATTAACGAAAATAAGAGAATGGAACGTCAAATATAATGCGAGTTAGGAAAGGTCAGTTTGGTTTCACGAAGAATGTAGGGACAAGAGAAACAAAATATTGACTTTGCGACTAATTTTAGAAGACAGGATAAGAAAACTCCGGCCTACGTTTATGGCATTTGTAGATTTAGAAAAATGCTTGATAATGTGAACACACTATTCAGAATTTTGTGTAGCACAATATCGAGAAAGGAGGCTTATACATGACCTCTACAGGCAGCAGTAATTAGAATAGAAGATCAAGAAAAGAAAGCCGTAATCAAGAAAGGAGTGGGACAAGGATGCATTTTCTCGCCCATGCTGTTTAACTTATTTATAAAAACTGGCGATGAAGAATGTTAAAAAGGAATATGGAAGAGGAATCACACTGCAAGAGAAGAAATAAAAACCTTACGCTTTGCCGACGATATTAGGGGAGTCAGAAGAAGACTTGGAAACCCTAATAAATGGCATGAACGGAGTCGTAGATAAAGAGTTGAATATGAGAACTAATGTAGGGAAAACTAAGGTGATGTAGTGTAGTGTGGGAAACAGAGGAATAACAAAGAGTGTTAGATTGGGAAGGGATATTTTGAAGTTAAGGAATTCTGCTACTTGGGAAGTGTAATAACTAGGGATGGTAGAAGTATAGTAGAGTAGGATAGCACAGCCAAGGAAAAGAGGAATTTAATTACGGGTAATATAAGTGTGAATATTAGGAAATAGTTGCTAAAATTGTTCGTATGGATCGTGGCGTAGTATGGGTGCGAAACGTGGGCGATACGAGTTGCGGAAAGGAAAAGAATAGAAGTCTTTAAAATGTGGTGCTATATGAGAATGGGGAAAATCAGATTGGTGGATAGAATCACTAACGAAGAAGTTCTAAACAGAATAGGGGAAGAGCGAACAGTATGTAGGACGTTGACCAACGGAAGGGATATGTTTTAAGACATGAGGGTCATGTAAAATTAGCATTGTGTGGGATAAGAAGAGAATAGGGTTACCAAGGATGGAATACGCTAAGCAGTTATGGGAGGATGTAGAATGTGGTAGTTATGTAGAAATGAACAGGCTTGCGGAGAATAGGTTGGCATGGAGGGTTGCATCCGACCAATCAAAGGACATTACTACAACATCACTCATCAAACGTTACAATTATTCATTCATTACATTTGATATAAAATGGAATTCAATTGTTTTAAGTGTCCTTAAAAGCCCTGTTAATTTATTATTTTGCTTAAAAAGGGCGGGGACGCAATTTAAATAATTAAACGAAATTTAATTAAGTGATAAATTTTGAATTTTAATTAAAAATTATGATTTAAAAAATAAATTAAATTTTTATAACGATTTAGAGTTGTTAATGACTATACTACCATATTGTAAATAGCACATACATATTTATTTACCTCTTGTTCATGACGCTGTGAAGTTCGCCGTTCAACTACTACTAGATATTCCTTAGCTTCGATGGACGCAGTATGGAAAACAATGCAGAAACGCATTTGCGGAAGATGTCACGTATGGGAAAGTAACTGAATAAATTGGCGACAGCCGTTACCGCAAATCGCAGTTCTGGGCGGTTCTCGTTGTCTACTCGTAGAGCTCTGCGCGAAACTCCAATCAACACAAACGACACTTTATTGCTCGCGAATCGTTGTGGAGTTGGAACTAATATTTTAGACTGAAACGAGGGATCCCATTTTATATTCCGGGATTTCCTCGTGCACCGTTAGCGCGTTGGCATAAATTTAGAGTTTGCAGCCCTCCAGGTGGAGTGTTGTTATTGTTAAATATAGCGCTCAAGGGGATCCGTTAAAATCGTCCCCGAGAGGGAAAATCCGTCCGCAAATGTTTATTCTGGTGTTGTTGTTCTTTTCAAAAAACTTGACAATAGGACAAGTACGCGGAAAACAATTTCGCTCAAAACACTTGACTTCCTTTCAACATCGAGCACTCAATTATTTTCTTTTTCTTTTTGGTAATTGAAGTTAGTTTTAAAAATTTATTGTCCTGAAGGAACCGAGAATTGTAATTAAAGTGTATTAGTTACCCTCTAGCAAGCAGATGAAACCCTAAAACTTTAAAGTAGAGAACTATAAAACAATAAATATGGTGTGCCTGAAACTTATAGTGAAGACAAAGATGGTGCCTGTGGGAGTTTTCTCGCAGGCGTTCCACCCCAGAGTGATTGAGGGGTTCACCTGATTATGTCGGGGATGCCTCGCACTCTCTCTGTTTTTTTTTATCAAAGTTCTCACATGCCGAGACACCTTCACCTATTTTAGGAGGTATATGTGCTGGGGTCGAAGACCTTGGGCGTATGGCAAGAGTTGTCCGCTGATCCCATTGGCTCAGTCGGCCAACTGCCTCCTAAAACTGGTGGAGACATGGAGAAGGGAATGCTGCGACCCCACAGCATACTCGTCTCCCGTCATTCGAAAGGGCGTGAGAATATTACCCAAAGCCCGACCTACCTGATGCAGGTTTTCTATGTTTTCCCTGCATCTATTTAGGTGAAACACGGGTATGATCCTTAAACCATAGCCCGGGGGCCCAAGGAAACCCTTGGCTACCTTGCTCTACCTTCCGCATCCCCCCTTTTCAATTCCCTTCCTATGCTATTAAAGGGAAAATGCCTGTTTCAGGATCACCCTCATGCAGCCTGTTAACCCCCCCCCCCCCAAAAAAAACTTATAGTGATATATAAATCCTGTTCTGCAAGTTTATATATTCGCTGGAGTCCATGGAGAACAATTCATTCGGAAACAGGGCTAATTGTTTCAACCTGGGAAGCAGAATAACTAGGGATGGTACATGTATAGTAGACCTAAAAAGTAGGATAGCATAGGCAAAGAACGATTTCGCAAAAAAGAAGAACTTTCTTACGGTTTAATATAAAGTAGGAATATTAAGAAATCATTAAAAATGTTCGTATGGAGCGTGGCTTTATATGGGTGTGAAACGTGGACGATAGGAGTTGCAAACAGAAAAAGAATAGAAGCTTTCGAAATGTGGTGCTATAGGAGAATGAGATGGGTCGATAGAGTAACTAACGAGGAAGTTATAAGCAGGATAGGGGAAGTGACAACAATTTGGAGGACTTTGACCAAGAGAAACGATAGATTAATAGTCCACGTTTTGAGACAAGAGGGTCTTGTAAAAAATTAGCATTATAGGAAATTTTATGGTGTAATAACATCAAGGATGCAATTTGACAAGCAGATTAGGGAGGATGTGGGATGTGGTAGCTACGTAGAAATGATAAGGCTTGCTCAGGATAGGTTAGCAGGGAAGGTTGTGACCACAACAACAAACAACACCGTATTTAAAATATGGGACATTACGCTTGCCAAGTAGCAGAATTCCTTAACTTCCTTCAAAATATCCCTTTCCAATCTAACACCCTTTCTTATTCCACTTTTTCTTAAACTACACCTATTACCTTGGTTTTCCCTCTATTAATCCTCATATTTAAGACTGTTGGATGATCGATACGCTGGCCGCGTGTCACTCCAAATGTGTCATGCAAGATGACAGTCCACAGTCGACTCGGTAGGCCCAGGCCCTCAATGGGCTGTAGAGCAAAGCGTAGGGTTTTTATTTCTTCTTCTTTCAGTATGATTCCTTTTCCATACTCCATTATAAGTTTCTTCATCGTATGTTCAATAAACAAGTTAAACCACATGGGCGACAGACTGCATCCTTGTCTTGATTACGGCTTTCTTTTCTTGATCTTCTATTCTAATTACTGCTGCCTGTCTTCTATAGAGGTTATGTATAAGCCTCCTTTCTCGATATTTTATTCGAGTGCTGTTCGAAATCCTCAATAGTGTGTTCCAATTCACATTATAAACGCTTTTTGTAAATCTACAAATGATATGAACGTAGGCCGTTTTTTTCTAATCTTTTAAAATTAGCCGCAATATAAACCTCACAAGAAAACACAAAATTTCACTAACAACAGTAGATATCCTTAAGGAAATACAGAAAGAGATAAAAAATAAATAAAATGTTTTATAGGGGGTTAAGAGGCTACATGAGGGTGATCTTGAAACAGGCAATTCCGCTTCGAAAGCATAGGAAGTGAATTGAAAAGGGGGGATGTGGAAGGTAGAGCAAGGTAGTCAAGGGTTGACTAGGGCTCGCGGGCTATAGTTTAAGGATCCTACCCGGTGATTCGCCTAAACAGATGCAGGGAAAACCCTAGAATACCTGCATCAGGTCGGTCGGGCATTGGGTACTATTGTCACGCCCTTCCGAATGACAAGACGAGTTTGCTGTGGGGTCGCAGCATTCCCTTTTTCTTGTCTTCACAGATTTAGGAGGCAGTTGGCCGACTAATCCAATTGAAAATGGGGATGCGGAATTTTTATTTTTTGGGGTTGACAGGCTGCATGAGGGTGATCCTGAAACAGGCAACTCCCCTTTAATAGCATAGGAAGGGAATCAGAAAATCCAAAACCATGATTTAAATTTTTAACTCGGTCACTCCTCTGCGAGTTTTTGGAAAATAATTAATTTCATACGTACAATGGTGTAAATATTTTACAGTGAAAATAATTATTATTATATTGATTTTATCCATACTGATTTAATATTTGTCATTTTATATCTATGAAATATACGTTATCTTATGTAAATTAATTTTTTTTATTTCAGGCACAAAACAATGTAAAATGTTCGACTCTTCCCGCATTTTTTAATTCTTGCTTCTGTGGAAAATGTGAAATAATCCTTTCATTTAACTCGGTGCTTTGAAACTTGCAATATTAACATGAGAAAAAACGATATGTAAAGAATTTATTAAAATGGTTGTTTACCAATCGTAAAAATTTAACTTGCTAAACTCGTCTAGCTATAATTTGCATAGCAAGTTCGAATAATTGGCTCGGCTGTACTTATAATCTCTTGAGAGGATTTTAGTTTTTATCCGCGTTAAAATGAAGAGAGAAATAACAAAAGTGGGAAATAAAATAATTTCCAGTAGTCCTTTTGAATCTCAACTGTAAAAATTACATTTGTGACGGGCGCAAGTTCTTTACAGCGCTCCACAGTAAAAGCCTTTCAAGCTTGAAACACTCGTTGAAAGTGTCTCTTGGGGATTTAACTGGTTTTGATCTCATCATGCGAACGACTTTTGTTTGTATGTACATGACAGGGTAAATTTAATAGAATTACTTCCTTCTTTTAACAAACCCTCTGTGGGAATCGTGTGGGATAAAGGACTCCGGTGTTTCATTTCCTTTTTGAAAAGAAAGCGTAATTTACTTTGCTCAATAAAAGCGGAATTGGAAGCTAGTTCAGAATTAGACTAAGGCGTTAAGAAGCAATTTTATATTCATCTGTCAGCTGAAAGGAAAATATAAGAATTTCTTTGAAGAATTTGTCGGGAGGGAAAAAGATATTTGGTTATCCAACTACGACATTCT
The DNA here is from genome assembly GCA_034510155.1 of Eucriotettix oculatus. Classification (NCBI taxonomy): domain Eukaryota; kingdom Metazoa; phylum Arthropoda; class Insecta; order Orthoptera; family Tetrigidae; genus Eucriotettix; species Eucriotettix oculatus. Next base: position 11,070,930 of record CM067382.1, read on the forward strand.
TCGAAATTTTTTGTTTGTTTCAATTCATTTAAAACTATACCTAATTGTTTTTTAGAATAAGTCACTTTTTATTGCATTTTATTTAGGGTGAATTGGTTTTTTTCGTTTCTTTGACGAACAAAGGTTTCTGATTAGAAATAAAAAATTCCTTTTGGTATCTTCGATTTCGTGAGTTATTTGTGTCATTCTTATTTTGCGCGAACTCAAGGCTAAGAATTAAGTAAGCTAAAGAATTAACCTAGTAAATACTAATTGATTTGTATATTTTTAGTAATTATAAAGTTCCAAATGTTTAAAAAATTTTTGGTGTGAACAGAGAAAGAAGAGTCACAACCTCGTGAAAGTGAAACGTGGTTGGTATTTTGAATGATTTGTACTAAGTAAATGTCTGTTATTTGACGGAAAATACTTGGTTTTATATGGTTAGTTAATATTTTCTACTTATTACTTTCTTCTTTAGTGAAATATTTTCTTTTAGAAGACGTTTCTTTTTGCGTGAAGAATGTTAAAACACTGGTCGGCCATTTCGGTTTTAAATAACAAATTTGATTAAACGTCAGAAAGAATCTACTTTCGAGTATAGGGATCACATCAAATCATAACTTTGTGAAATACATCTTACTTTTTTATTGAATAAACTTATTTTATTCATTTGATTAATTATTTGATTTATTTAATAAATACATTTGAGGAAATCCTTAAAGACAATAAAATTAAAAATATTATTTCTGCACTCATACTTTCAGCTCTTTTAAAGCAGTCAATTCTTTTATACTTTGTTGACTATTAAACAAACGACTAAAGAAAGTACTGTCATATGGAAAAAAGTATTGGTCAATTAGGTCTACATAATAATGTGATTTAATAAATTTAAGAAATGGACAACTGTGATCACCGATATCTAAACCTCCTATAAAAACAATATAAACCCGGTATAATTTTGAAAATTAGCAGTAAATGAATCATTTTAGTTCTGTCGCAATTATTCTCAGGTTTCCAACTTGGTTGTATAGATTAATCACAATTTTTCATCAACAATTTTTGATGAAGCTGCTACACCAGTAGAGGTCCAATGGTGTTTGTTGCTAAAATATAAGCACACCACCTGGTTTGACACCCAAGAACTCTTTCTAAAGAAATTGGAATAATGGTTGGAAATTATCTGTTCTATTCTATTCCTAAGCAAAACATCACTTTGAATTCAAATAAATATGCTCTAATGTGTGGGGAATCAAAGTATTTTAAAAGGTAAGATTGAAAAATATGTACAGCTTCTTGAACTGTTATGGCTACTATTTACTAAACATTTTTAATAATTTACATAACAGAGCATTTCACTAAAAAAGTAAACCTTTATTATATAAAAACATATAGACTTACATCCTTCATAAAAGCCACAAAATTTTTAAAGTGCTTGAAAACATCCAACATACGTTATTTACATAGTTTTTGTAACTTTATTCTTTTACTTCAGGTTTTCTCTTCTTAGAAGCAGGGAAAAGAAATCCTTCCAAGGGATCAAGAGCCAATAGAGCCTCTTTCATAGCTTTCTTTTCTTCGTCAGTTTTCAGATTTTTCCACTTCTTGTCCAACTCACGACGCTGATACAGCTGTCAATCAAACAATTTAATCAGATCACTCAAGACCATTAACAAGGATAAAATGTGTTGTCAGATTTGTAAAATACTATACCTTTATAAATTTGTAACACTGACTAAGTGTTGCTCCAGTGTAAAGTGTGTGCAGAGTAACTTCACAGTTGCCCAGTGCCTTGATGAATGGCAGACTGCTAGCAACCAACCTGTGAGGCCCATGTCGTGTACGTATGACAGCTACCTTAGTCCAAGGATTGCAATATTTTACTGAAATTATAAAAGCCTTGTTTACATTGTTTGGTACATTCAATCTTGAATCCAGCGAGACTGTTAAAAACCAGCATAACACCAGATAAGTCATTATAACATTAATTCTCAAATAAATCTAATTTATAAATTCATAATGTCTCCGTCATTCTAATGTGCCCTACATTGAGAATGCCACTTTATATCACACCCATTACCTATTAGAATGGTGTAATGGTACATGCAAATTGTTACTTAATTTTAATACTAGTCCACTTCTTGAATTATAATCATACACTAACTATATATGATGTGTAGAATAAATTTTCTGTACAGACAATTGTCAACAGCAACACAAAATATATTTTCAACAAATAAACATATTGTCATGTTTCGTAGGGATCGTGAGATTCAATAACACACACACGTAGAGGTTATAAGCATTTAATCAACGGCGAAGTGCTGTACAAAGCTCGTACTGCTTAAGACTGACTCCGATTTGGAATCCAGTCCTATTTATACATACATGGAATATTCTAGAAGCAGACCATTCTAGAAACAGAAAATACTGGAAACTAAAGGCAAACAAAGTAAATAAATTAAACAAATAAAAATGGTTGCGTCGTCTGGGACTCGAACCCGAGTCTACATTTCTGCAGTGCGGCTCGCTACCGCTCTGCCATCACTGCAGGTATTCAGATGCGGCAATATTTTGCAAAATCAAGTGTCTACTAAGAAACTAAAACATATTGCACTATATTTACACTATATTTGCGGTACTACATGTCACCTGAAGACTGTGTTATGTTACTGTCTTGGATTATTAATAATAAAATAGCAAGTACATATTAGACAGTGATTTCTTATTCAACATAAAAAATAAGAAAGGTTAATGTAGTAAAAAATATGTATATAATATTGATATGTAAATATGTGTAATGGTTCAAAATTTAATAATAAATTAGGGAAATGACTAAATAAGGGTTAACCTTGAAGTGGGGTGTGTTGGCTCCGCCAAAAGGATTGGCATCTGCTGACACACCACATTTGCTAGATGAGTACAATCCGGCAACAATAGCCAAAGGATTCAACATATTTGTATCACCAAGGGAAAGTCTGACCCAAGAAAATGTTTTCCTGGTAGGACACAGAAGCTGCTAGTAATTTAAAGGCGATTCAGAATATTCATTCTGGCCTGAACAGTAGAGAAAAGGTTTTTGGGACCTAGCATTCAAAAAGTATTCATTCGGGATGAATCTTGTAAATAATCATTCAGCCAGTCAAGACAGCTATTTGGACTTATGTTGAGCAGGTTTGAAGTCCTAAAGCTACCAGGCTTGGTTGTAACCCAACAAAATCACAGGGCATAGCCAGAAGCCACCTGCAGCCAGCAGCCAAGTTGAGGGAGCCCACAATAACAAAGGAAGGATAAAGTGAATAAGAAATGGCAACATGTACAGAGAGAGCTGCCACCCTTCCTCCAAGGTTAATCCGAGGGACTGTAAACTTCTGGGATGAGTGGGTTGCTTATTTGCCATTTTGTCCAATATGCCAGTCATTTAGTCTCACAGCTTATTAATAAATAGTAGAAAAAGAATCCTATTATAAATGCCAGCAATAATATAATTTATAAAAAAAATTCTTAGTAATAAATTTCTGATTTGTTTATTTTTATTATTATTGAAACCCATCCCAAATTAGAACATTTATAGAAATCGTAACAGTGATCTACTGGTTTTACCCAACAAGGAAAGTAGGTAAGCAGTACACATTGAAATAAGATGCAGATGATGTATATAAGAATAAAATGGTAATGTCAGTACCTGCTAAACCAAATTGTATAGCTGCCCATCCATAGTCACCATGAAGTAGAAGAACTGCTTTGTTAACAGCTGTCAAAAGTGTATGTGTTGATACTTCAAATGGGCCCTTACGATTTATAGTAACAACAATATATCTATGGAAAAATAAAATGATATATTAAATTTAGTGATGTAGAAAGCGTCCAGAAGTAGGCATAGACAATAAATTTTACAAAAGGTATTCAGTAAATCCGAAAAACAATTAGCGGTTAAGTAGATCTCTTAGGCACACTAAAGGAAAACATATTATATGCTAGTGTTCCCCTTAGTATGGTTTGAAATTATTATCTATTGTGTTACTATGTTAGAAGCATAAAAACAGAACTGATATTAACTTCATTAGGAGAATTCAGTTAAAGCGAGGTATTTACAAAGTACTAATTAGGAACAGGACAAAATAATAATAAAGTTAGTAATAAGAGTTCTGTTTTAGTATTAGCATTAAATCAAATTTCATTGATCCCATAGAGAAGAAGAACTTCAAGGATGTGGAATGAGTCAGAGATTGTACATAAATTATCATAATTGCTTGACATTACTATTTATGTTCACATGATATTGTTTAAATTGCAATAAATATGCTAGTAGTATTATAATGAACACTCTTTTGTATTATAGTTTGAGACTTCCCTTCCTTGTGTAAATTACTTTTATTTTTGGTATCAAAAGCTATGCCCAAATAATATCAGTGATTAAATTTACTGGCAAGTTGATTTTAGTGGATCCTAAGATAACATTCCAACAACTTTTTTCTGTAGATTAAAAACTTTGACTTTCCCTGTTGCATTACCCCAGAATATTAAGTCATATGTTACTTAAGAGTGAAAGTATGCAGAGTTAACTAATTTTCTTAAGTTTGGGTCACGACAACTTCATATAATTCTAACAGCAAAAGTTGCCAAGCCTACTTTTCTAACAAGGGAGAAACAAAATATGAATTAGAACTGATCTCAAGAGTAGTAATACAGCTCTGACTGTTGGGAGTAAGTGAAACAGACAAATGATGTTAATAATTTTATTAATGATATAACTAGCAACAAGTTTTGTTTCAATCTATTAGCCACTACTGAATTTGATATGAATAAAAATATTTTCAAAAATAAATATAACAGTCATCTGACATATTGACCATTTATTTAATTAATAAATTTGATGTCAGGTAAATAAAATTATTAAAAATATGTACAGTGATAACTAAAATGTGTAGAAATTTCTATTTTAGAGTGCAACAATTATAAATAACACTTATACGTCAGTTACTATAAAAATAAAGAGGTATATAGTATGTTACCTATTTTTAAATCGCACCATAATAAAATTTTCTACGTTTAAACCCACAAACACGTTTTGTATTTTGTGTTTATCCGATTTATGTTCTGCTTTCAGGTCCACCAATATATTAACTCCAGTGGAGCAACGCTGATGTGTTTCAAACTGAATTATATATTTCGCTGGCATACATAATAATCCATTATTTATTAAGCATTTATATGTCAATGAAATAATAGAAAGGACAGCCGAGTTTCTAAATACATCTATAACTTTCAACAAAAAAATATTTTGGAGGAAGTGTTACAGTGTTGACAGCAATGATTAACAATTCCATGGATTTCCTTCACTGGCATTCCTTTGTTTATCTTTATTCACGTGTGCCTTGAACGTCAGCTGTCAAGCGCTAAACCTGAAACCATGTTATATAATAATCGTAATTACCTGTGTAGGTAGGGTAGTGTGTTGATTTGAGTCTTACAATTTATTTGCACGAGTGTTATGGCAGATCCTACTATACAAACGCTTTGCTGTCACCTTCCTAATGTCACAGAAAAGTCAATTGCTGTTCTTTTTCAGTTCAATACTAATTCATATAACACGGTATGCTTATTTTCATCCCTAATTGGCATGTGCGGTGCGATTTACCAGGTATGAATACTACAATTTGTTTTGTAAACAGACCTTGTTTATTTCATTGTATTATTCTTTATTCTCTTGTGTTTGCACTATTTGTAAAACTAAGGGCGTTTAACTTTTAATATTCATATAGACTATGTGCCTAATTACTTTCCATTACCATATTCCTGGCAAAGTCTTTTAAAAGAAATTATAATGCAATCTTATTTAATTTTATAATTTTCATCTAAAAGAAAAATATATTTTGAACATTGGTAATTATCATTTAATGTAGTTTACTACATAACTTAGATAAATTAATCTGTATTAAAGACTGAATCTAACAACTTGTGCAATTAAATATTTCTATAGAAATTCTTAAGCCTTCACGAATAGTATTGAAAGAATATTTTATTTATTATATTTAACACTTTCCCATGTTGTAAATATATTCCTATATTTAACGGCTTCCATTTTCATTTTTGGACTCTTTTTTTTTTCTTTCTTTCTTACTATGTTTTGTTTCACTATAATTTTTAATAATTCAAAAATGTATGCTATTTAAATTACTAGATTTACCTCTTATTTATAACTAAGTGAACCTTAAATTATTAGGGGATGAGGGTACAGTCACTTGGTTTTTTTATATTAATAATTGAAGAGGAAGTTTAACAGCTCTGTAGGTTCTACATGGAAGTTACTTTTCCCCCTACCTTAGTGTATATATAAGATTAATTAGTAACTCATTTGCCTACTTGCAAATTTTCTGGAAGAGTCCTTGGAAACCTGTTCCATTTCAGAATAATTTCCTCCAGAGTTTTCCTTATTGCTGCATTGACCTTGATTGAGTAATCCGTTCAAACCATATGTACAAATAATCTATAAACATCTAATATAATCATTGCTAATATATTGGCCAAACAGATTGTTGAAATAATATAGTTTAAGTCTATCTACCTTTCTTTTCATGTTAGATAAGTTTGCCATTTTAGTTACAAATTGTACAGCTGAAAAATTTTGTCATAATTTAAGTTCACTTTAAACTAAGAAATAACTTTCCATAATTTTTTAAAGCATGATACATACTGTGTTAAATCATTGTATTCAAATGGTTTCAACAACAAGATATACATCTGATCTCACCCAAAGTTTCACAACATTCATTTAAAGTTTATAATATATTGTTAGATCACATATAATTTGGGTCAGTATTAATACAGAAATTGAAGTATGATATTATTGCTGACCTGCTGTAGTGTAGCTGTCAGCATCACATTTTGGAGGTCCTGGGTTTGAATCCTGGCATGGGCATAGATGTCTGTGCTCCTCTGTGGTCAGAAAAACTAACGCAAAGTTGATTTGCCAAAGTTTACTATATCAAAACATTTTATAATATGTCATGGAAGGTGACAGTCTGGCAATTGTCCCAGTAGGCCAAGGCTCTAAATTGAGCTGTTATACCAGAGAAAATAAGTATATTAATAATTAATTGATCTTTTTATCTTTATTTTTAATGTATTTAAATTTGTTTGCTTGTATCATGTACATCTACTAATTCTAAGTAAAGCTCTTTTTTGTTTGAATTCTAAGTTTCATTCTTGTTTAGCAATGACAAGAATGTACTTGTGACAAAAAATATCCTTTCCTCTGAATTCCCTAGACTTACATAATATATACAAAGTACTAATTTTGTCCAAAAATAGTTATAATGTAAAGGGGGATTTATTTTATATTTCATTTGTAGACAGAAACTACTTAATTGATATGTTAACAATACAGTAATTTTTCTTTTTTTCCCCCACTATCAGATAATTCCTCGCCAAGATACAAATCTAGCCCATAGATGGTTTTCTTTCTCTGCAACTAGGGGACGCCAAATTGTTGTGTGGCTTGCTGTTGCAGATCTGCTTGCTTCACTTGGTAAGAAATGAATGTTTAACAAATTGCATTGCATTACTCATTAATGTTTTGTCCTTCATTGCTGATAGAATTTTACCAAATGTGTAGGTGTGTTCATTCGGTCTTCCTTATGGCTCAATGACAGACGTTGGCTACAACCTACTGACGATTTGAAGGAGATTTGGCCTTGTGCAGCATTGTCTGTAAATATTTTTTTTTTCCATTTTCAGTTATAAAACTTGTAATATAATTTTTGTTCTAACCTGCGGAAAAAATCTATTGGTAATTATTAGTATACAATAAATAATATTGATTAAAAATGAGCTATTTTAGTCCATTAAAGCAAAGGAATATTTATCTTTCATGATGTATGACAACTCAAATTCGTTAATTAATATTTAATATAAATAAATTATGTGCTCTTGCTTGTAGATTGAGTTGTCCCGGAGACTTATTCCTACGTTATCTGAATCTATTATCCATTCATAATCATGTATTGTCATTATTTCTCTCCCATTCATTTGATCCTTTCCAAATATATTTGTTATGTCAGTAGGTCCTAAAATTCTGAGTTAAATAACCCTAGCAATTCCTCTTAGGTTTTTTCCTTTTTTTTACCTAGTGGATGATTATACTTTTGAGATAGACATATGGAACTAATGAATGTACTAGAAACAGATGTTTTGAGTTGTACATAAGTAAACAAAAATAGGAGAAATGTATCTTTTATTAAATAAAATTTTGCAGTTTAATTAATTTATTTTGTTGGCCTGCACTAGTTTCATTATTATTATTTCATTTGGATAGGCATGGATTCAATACTTCTACACAGCAACGTGGATTTGGACAATGTGTTATGCAATTGATGTTAGACTTGTCCTTAAAGAACGAGAGGGATTTCCCTTGTGGTATCACTCAATGTCTTGGGGACTTCCTGCTGTTCTTACTGCTACAGGGCTTTCTATTCTGTACAGTCCTGATGCTAAGTAAGTAAATTTATTTGTATTAGAAATATAAATTATTTTTGAATAGGTAAATATTATTAATTTGTTATATTTTGTATTTCAATCAGAGAAAATATATGACTAACATAAGTTGCTAATGAATGTGTAGTTCCTAAGTCTATTTTTTAGACCCAGTTTTCATTGAAAGAGTACATGATTAATGTATAAACTTTCAGGTGCCATGACTTGGAATCTTTTGCCCAAGCTGCAGTCCGTATTCTACCAAATTACATAGGAACTTATGTTCCAATGGCTGTTGTTATGATAGTAAATCCTATTTTATATTTAAGTACAACTCGAGATGTTGAAAATGTTATAGCCCGAAGCTTGGGCCAATTCACAAGGAAAGAACGAACACTGGTTGATGCTATCAAACTCAAGTATTGCTTCATAATCTCTGTGTTTTATGTATGTTGGCTTCCCAACATTATCAATGGTGTCCTTCTGTGGATATTATGGTTCAATTTACCCGAGACAATTATTATTGTTTTGTGGTACATAATGGTAAGAATTTTTTGTTTTTTAATTATGAAAATTGCAAAGTTTAATCAATGCGTCCAAATGACTGTTGACCATTATTTTGCTTTAGGTTTAAGTTAACTGTTACTAAATCTCGTGTATTTTTAATCAAATTAATAGTCCTCTACATCATTGGAACTCTTTTTGCCTGGTGTTTTTATAAATAGGACACTTGTGAATTTATGACACTAGTATATTCTAACTTTGATATGTACATCAGTTATAACAAGTTTAATATAGGAGGAACCCTCAAGAATATTAGAAGCATTTTCTGTAATTCACAAGTTTTCGTTAAATATATTATTTGGAAGTGGAATATTTAGAAAATTAATAACATTGCAATATAATATTCTTAGGTCAGGCATTGTATGTACCTTTTTTATCACGTTGCTTTCAAATTTCATGAATTTGTTTGACTTGATTATTCATATAAGAGAATTAACATGATTGAGGTATCTACTGTTAGACACAATTTTTGGAAATTACAAGATTTAATTAGCATAAGGAATTAATTAGTAGTATTCTAACCTAAGAAAATTATACATATTGAAAACTTTAAATTTTCTACTGTACTCTTCTAAATCAAACTCCTTAGCGAGAACTATAAAGCCTCAAACTATAATAAGTATTCAATAATCATATTCAGGATACAGTTGTATAATAATTGTATTTGCTCAACAAGGAATTAATTGTTTTTAAAATTCAAATTTCAGGCAGTAACCAATCCACTCCAAGCAATATTCAATAGCCTAGTGTACCGACGATGGTCTGGGGGCAATACCGATAGAATTTATTTGCCATGGACCAAACCAATCCCTACATTAACACCTTCACCACCAAACTTAAGTCCTTCTCCATCATGGGATGGAAGGAGCGAGACAACACCACTACTTCAAAGTCAAGATTACAAGCCAGGAAATTCAGCATCAAGTATTAATGGAACTTCAACTAGCTGAATCTGAAATTTAATCAAATAGTTCTTTACAGGAACTATCTTTTAGATTGTAAAATATATATGTGGTCCCATATATTGTGAAAAAACAATAGACATGGACAGGAAAATAAGAAAGGAAGGTGGTGGCGTACCTGAAGTTGAGAAATAAAGTAACCATCGTGGCACTGAGGTTTTTCAGAGGCTATTGTCCCTTCATCAGGAGAGTAGAGAATCATTCCAAGTGACAGCTGACTGACCTAGTTTTATATATATTGTGAAACATTTATAAAACTAGGTAATTTATTTAAACTGCTGTGCAGTTCTATTTTTATATACTTTGTGAACTGGTAAAGCTGTTGAACATAGTGGCCATTTTAATGTGTTGATCTTAATTATTGTTACCTACATAAAATATAGTTCACAATTTTTTAATTAAATTCAGAAAGGCATCCATTTAACTTATAATTATTTATTTTCATAGTTCAACAATGTTTTATGTATTGTCAATCTGTGTGAATGTGCAAATAAGTTGAAAGGAAATAATTTAAATATCAACTTTGTTATTGCTAAGAACTCTCATGTTTGTGTATTTTAATGATTTTATAAAATATATACTTGCCTCTCTTACAGTATTTATTACTATTTTGATATTACATTTTATTGTGTCCAGTTTATAAGAATATCATAAACCATTGCTTTCTTGTTCAAATATATGATTATTATACACTTCGAAATTTTATATCTGCAAGTATGTTGAACTATTTTTTTTAATTAATCATCTGAATTATTTTCAATTATATTATTGTTAATACTTTTTATAGAGTAGTTAGAGTTGTTTATTTAAAAAGTAGTAGTAAAAATATTTGGTTATTTTAGTTGGTTGAGTGTGCAATCCAAAAATATGTTTATGCCATTGGTTCAAATGAATATTTGTTGCATGTTAAATATAATCTGTATTATAGGTCATGTGGTTCCAGTGAACCAAAATTATACTTGTACTAAAAAAGTTCCCTCCACAAATGTTGAATACTCATGTTTTTTAATTTATTGTACATTAATGGTTGAAACACTGTCATAAACATAATTTGTTTTCTTAGCAGTAGTATTTAAAACATTACTTGCAATAATTATTTTATAGGTATATTTGTTAGTGTAAAACCCTGAACAGGCTTGAATTTTTATATTTATATTATAGTATTTATTAGTGTAAAATCCTGAACAGGCTTAAATTTATATATTTATATTGGTAATCTAGATTACTATAAATTGAATAAGACTTATTAATGTTAGGAAGAAATTATAAAACTTCATTATAACCATAAACCATAAAAAAATCATGTTGAATGGTTATAGTTAAATGTACAAATATGAATCAGGTTGACATCAGTTTTCTATTAGCACTGTACACAGGCATTGTTTACTGTCCATGTTTGTTAGTTTGTTAACCAATAATTAATTTAAAATTATTAGCATATTCTTGTTACTGTCAAGGTCTACAAGTTGACTTTTTTGTATTTGTCACAATCAATATATCTGAATTAGTTGTTTCATTTTCTCTTTTTCTTCCAAGAATGTATCTTACTGCATATGAAATACTCCAATATTTGTAATTTCCAAATATTAAAGTGCAATTGATTGTTTATGTATAGTGTGTTTATAAACCACAATTAAAATTTTCGATTATATACAATTCTTTGTAAAATTTGGAACTTTTACAACTAGTTTGTAAGGAAAAGTTCTTATATTGGATAAAAACTATAGTTTTGATACAAAGAGCAAAAACATGACTTTTTATATTCTTGTGTCTGTACAGTAATTATATTTATAATTGTAGGTTAATTTCTATATCTAAAGTCTTTAAAAAATCCTTAAAGCTAATTTGTATATTGAGTGAGTATTAAAGTTTGATCTCAGTATTAATTGTGTTATTACAGCAATATGTACAAAAATATTGTACTATTTACGTATATGAACATTACAAATTTGTATTTTATTTCTACTTCTTGCTGTTATTCTTTAAAAATGACCTAATATTTGAAAATAAGTATTTAAGTTCTCTTGCTGTGTCATATTACTATCCTATGACCGGACAGCCCTGAGAACACCTTTTCTCTTCTTTTCCTCTTACATGATCCATTGTGGATTTGGAGTGCCACATAGCCATTATATTGGCTGGAAACTGTTAAATTTTCTGAGGAATATAGCCACACCGTTATGGAGATAATTGTGCCCTCTGTCAACCATAAATCAATAAAAACATGCTAATCTGGCAGTAATGGAGGATACATCAATTATAATGTAATAGAAAGTGCAAAGCAGCCACAGAGGCTTGGCTCCAAGAGAAATGAAAAGCATTTGAAGATTTCATGGTGAAAGGGAAAAAGATGCAGCTTGCAGGAAAATCAAAGAAACAGTTGGAGAGAGGAAATTATTAGCAAGAACATCAGGAGGGCATATGAGAAAGCCAATTCTGGATCAAGACGGAAAGAAGGAAGGAAAAGCTGTATAACAGTGGAAGTCTAGATCAGTCAGTAATAGAAGAGTAGCTGAATGATGAAGGGTTGGGAGACAAAATTTTAAGGTTGGAGTTGCATTCAGGATAGTTTGAGAACTCTATGAAACAAGAAGGTATAAGTTGGGACTCTAATCTTAAATTTAAAAACAACCTCATCATGGGAATTAAAATATCTTCCATCTTAAAAGCAATTGTGACAAGAAATTAGGGAGCATCTAAAGACATTCTCCTTCTCACGTTTAAAGCCATATGCAGAAATAAAATTGATTATGGGTCACAAATGTATCATTCGGCCAACAAATATTTATTCAAAAAGCTAGATGTGACATTTTACTACTTTACGAATTTTTACTAGATGTTTCAGAACCACTCCGATAATTATGCTTATAACTGAAGCAAAAGAAGTACCTCTACATTACTAATTGCTAATTGTAAAACATGTTTTAAGAGCCAAAACTTCGACGAATGCCAAAGTAAGAGACAACATCTCCTATAATCAGCAACATAACGAGGATCTAACCTTATCTTATTACTCAGTCAAACAAAACGTTTCCAATAACTTCTTCCTAAATTTTTCATCCCCCTTCCCTATCTTAATTCCTTTTCATCTATTCCTCCCTGTTTATTCTTCTCAGCAATTCCGGAAGTTCTGCGTGGTATGTTTCTTCTTCCACTCTCGCATTTGCAGGTTGGCAGTGGATTTACCCTCTGTTGCCGGAAGAAGACTTTAGAATGACGATTGAGGAAAACTCATTTTCTTCCTTCTACAGTCCAACATACAGTTACTACCACTTGCTTTCAACTTAAAAACAAGTTCGAAGTTCTTGCCTTCATTGCGCTATCTTTCCTCTAGCACAAGAGAAACATTTCTCACCACCCTTTCAACTCTTTCTTAATCAACACTGACTTATTAATTGTTCATTTCTATCTTCTCTCCTATTTTCTCGGCTTCCTGTTCGAACAACACTCTGCCTCTCTGTTTCCTAGCCTTTCAAAGTCTTGATTTACTCTCTAGCTTCCTTCTCCCTTTCAACGTTTTCTTCAACTCATTTTTCGTATTCTCACCTCCCAGCTAAACTCCAAGAGAAAGCGCTCACCCACGCGTCCTTCGTCCAGCACGGGAATTTTTGCAGACGAAGAGAATAGTGTCCTTGGGAAATTTGGGTGAACGCTCCTTCAGCAAAACAAGCCTAATCTTTTGAAGCTGCAGCCAGGCACGTTCTCAACTAGGCACCCTGGCGCCGTGAAATTCCAACCGCTTCTCTGCTTGTCTCCGAGTTAGAATATTCTCGCTGAATTTCGATCGTTTAAAACCAAAGACGTGATTAAAATTAGGGAGGAGTCCTACTGTGCTACACGCTGTTAGATTGGGAAGGGATCTTTTGAAGAAAGTTAAGGAAGTCTGCTACTTGGACAGCATAATAACTAAAGTAAGATAGCATAAGTAAGAAGGGCTTTCACGAAAAAGGAGAACATACTTGCTGATAATATATGTATGAATTTAGGACATCCTAACTAAAAATGTTCGCATGGAGTGTGGCGTTATATGGGTGCGAAACGAGGACGATAGGAGTTGCAGACAGGAAAAGAATAGAAACTTTTGAAATGTGGTGTCATTAGAAGAATGCTGAAAATCAGATGGTTGGATAGGGTAACTAACCAGGAAGTTCTAAGCAAATCAGGGGAAGAGGAAACAATTTGCAGGGCTATGACCAAGGCAATGGCCACGTTTCGAGGTATGAGGGTCTTGTAAAATGGGCTAACCAAACAGCAGAACACTTTCTCCATCTTCTCAACATCTGAACCTGTTTCTATTCAAAGTGGGACTGTGTTTTCATTTGCTGCATTTCATGACCGTAGCTCAGTAGTTATGAATAATGGTAAAGCGAATTGGGAGTTGATAATTTGAGTCAGTCGATCAGCGGTTAAATATCTATATAGATCTTTGTTGAAATACGAACGAGGCACAAACAAGGGAAATAAAGGATAGTGTTATAAGTGACTTTAGAACCGATTAATTATAATTTTAACACAGGACAATCAAGAATGTAATTAATATAATTATAAACAATAACATCATTATACCGATATCTGTGTTTGTTAAGTGAGTTATAAGGGTGAACGATGGAATTCTTATCCGCCAAACATTTCAAACGTTAAACTTTGTCTTCTTGCTCAACTTGTTCAAGCGATCGTTTTACCTGTTTCTTGAATCATTTCCGCTATATTCCTTTCCAGAAACATTTATGCAGCCAAAGATCATTATTACGATGCTCTTTGGTTGAATCTACATTTGCAATATATTTCTCAATTTGGACATTATTTCGTTTATTAAAAACGTCACAACCAAGCCCTGAACTTTGTTAAAGTACGTGCTTTTTGAGACACAATCACTGGGTAATGCCGATATTATCAACGAGCGCACCGGTTGGCACAGACAACTGCACGCTATTATGGTTATTGAGCAATGTTTTCTCAATGCGAGAGATAAGTCGTAGGACAATGATTAGCTCATTATCACCAAACCTAGGCTTTACATAACTTGTGATTACGACGACTGCACTGTATTCCTCAAGTAGTACAAGCGGCGCTTAACAAGGGATGGCTACCGACATACCAGAAATCAAATCACTTATTCAGGAAGCAAAAAATGCTTACGTTAAACAATTTCAATCCGATCCAACTACAATTGTTTTTGCTCCAGGAAGAGTAAATTTGATCGGAGAACATACAGATTACAACGATGGATTTGTTTTACCTATGGTAGGTAATTAACCGGTTACAAAACTTGTTCCAGAATGGTGGGATATTCAAAATATAATTCGACCGCTTAATAGGATTCACAGTTATATTTAGATTCCTAACCTTAACCTGCCTCTCATTCACTTTAATGTAGCTTAAATGTTTTAATCGACAACTTGAGGAAATTTGTAACAACAAATAGTTGTTAACTTTGACATAAATAACCGCTATTAATCTGACAACAAAGGCAGATGAAAACGTTATGTAATAATGACAACTTTCCCGGTGAAAACCGGAAAGTCCATGTTCTCTTACATTTATAGCTTGATTGAAATTAAGTAACTACCATATTTAGATCATTTTTTTATAAAACATTCTTCATTCTTAAATTCCAAGCCAGTTCTATGTATTTTGAAAATTATATATTCATCAAGCAGTCCACTTTACTATATCACTGGGTTGCAATTTATGTCATCAATTTTAATATTATAAATAATTTGATTCATTGTAAGAAATATATGTAATCGTGTCATTTTATTTTTACTATAGGGCCATATTGCTCATACAGAACTGTTTATAATTATTGATTTGATTTAAAATAATTAAAAGTTGACTATATTTTAATTCTAATGAGACTAATATGAAATATATATATTTATCTACATTAATTTAACTGGTCGTTATTTAATTTTCTTTTAATTTACAGTAATAATGTATGTCATACACAACAACTAATTTTAGTTCCTTCTGATAGAAATTTTGCTTTATATTTTATTATACAAATTTAACACCAGAGTATGCGGAAAATTGCATTAACTGTAAAGATTTCAAATATTTTCTTTGTTGTTATAATTATTTAATTATTCTGAAAAGTTCTCGTAATCCATAAATTTGTAAGGAATACAAAATGCAGTTTTGAAAATCAAACTGATAGAAGGACCTGAAGTTAAAGTACTTCACCTTAATTCTCTTTCCTAAGCCTGCATAATTTTTAAATACATTTCACTTCTAATTATAACAGGCATTGCCATTGGTGACCGTTATTGTGGGAAACACAAATAATTCCGATGTTTGTAAAGTGCTTACTATAAAAGAAGAAGCAGATGCACCAAAATTAGTTGAATTTCCCATACCTTCTAAATCACCTTTAACTCCAGGGACACCAAAATGGGCCAACTATGTCAAGGGAACTGTTGCAAATTTTAAAGGTTTGTTTTGTTGTTTCAATTTGTTTTACAACACCTAAAATATCTTTGAACTTGTTTTGGTGTATGAGTTGTTTATTATAACAAACATATTTATTACACTTTGAACTGTGTGGAAAGAAACTTAAACTGAATTTGTAATACCAGAGGAAGTAACCTGCTACATGGATAGGTCTCTCAACCTCTAATAACTTATCACCTACTCAAATGAGTACTTGACCACAACTTTATTTACCTCACCTACAAAAAGTCAGCATAGCTTACTCTGAACTACAATTATACATTTAAAAATAATAATACTCCTAATCTGTTGTAGGTGGCTTCAATGTCATATCTATGCAACATTCTAATCACTCTTCCACAGTATCCATAATGCTCCACAATACATTGAAATTTAATTTTACCTACTACTTTATACAATCCAGAACCAAATAATTATTCTGATACTGTACAGCCAACATATAAATGTTTTCAAGTTCATTAATACCATGAGAACTATTTGACTTTGTTCTCACAAGATTTCTATGTTTATTAGAACTGATAAAAGACTGTTCACACTTGAAATATTAATTTACATTTCAATTTGTGTAGGTACAGTTCCAGGCTTTCAAGCAGTGATAGCTTCCAGTGTTCCTTTTGGGGGAGGCCTTTCAAGCAGTGCTTCCCTAGAAGTAGCTGTTTACACATTTCTTGAAGCTTTGACTGGCCAGATAACTGAAAAGTAAGGTTTTTCAAACTTAATGAATGTTTATTCAAAGAGAATATAAAGTGTGTAGCCAAAGTTAATTTATTTCTTCCTGAAGACTACTGGTTTTGTTCTGTAGTCTGCTAGTTGAACAATTTGTTATTTGTAATGTCTGTAACAATGTATAAATTAATTTTTTTTAAATACACCTGTATTAACTCTCTTACAGACTAACTGACAAAGCTTTAGCGTGTCAAAAGGCAGAACATGATTTCCCAAAAATGCCATGTGGGATAATGGATCAGTTTATTTCAGTTATGGGGAAAGAAGGCAATGCTTTGTTGATTGATTGCAGGTACATATCATTATATTTCAAATCCCATTGTTTAATATGTAATTTGGAAAAGTCCTACTTCCCCAAGAAAAAATGTCCAATTTCGTAAAGATGTTATAGGGCATTCCATCATCTTTAATAGAAATTATGAGAGTGGAAGAATCCAACATTAGAATAGTAAAATGCTGGGATTGTCTTTGTGGGAAAAAGAAGTGGGGCACACGAGTCTTGGCATTCCTTAAAGCAATAAAACTGTGCTAAATCTATTTTCAGAGGTTTAGCTATGAACCTTTCTATAAATAAGAATTTATTATCCAATTCTGTATTTGATAAGTAATTCATATCTAAATATTATTTTTTAGATTTTGATTTAGCCATAAAACATATCAAAGTTGACATAGAAGTTGAACTATTGTCATTCTTCCAATAAACTATTTTAAAATGTACTAATTTCAATTAAATTTAATATATTCTAGGTCAATGGAAGCTACTCTGGTACCAATAAATGATCCAAACATTGTTATCTTGGTCACAAATTCCAATGTACATCATGAACTTACAGGCAGTGAATACCCATCTAGACGGAAGCAATGTGAAGAAGCAGCTACACTACTTTCCAAGAAAAGCCTTCGTGATGCAAATCTAAGTGATATTGATGGTAAGCCTAATGTAATTACAATAAAACATTATTCTTTTATTCTGAATTAATAATTTACAATTATTATCAAGTTCTGAAGGAGAAAAATGCTGATGACATTCTGATACATCGTGCCAGGCATGTCATTGGCGAGATTAGCCGCACTGAAAGTGCTGCTGAAGCTCTAAAGAAAAGTGACTTTAATGAATTTGGGAAGCTGATGTTTGAAAGTCATGAATCATTAAGGTAATATATATAATTCATAAAAATTGATTGTTAATTTGTACATAAAAATTGAAACTCCCTAATGGTTTTGTTCTTAAATTATAATCCATACTATACTGGTTTTAATGTGAAATACAAACACTATTTATAATTATAAGGAAAAAATTCTACAACACAACAAATAAAATGTAGAGTATAAAAATTGTAAACATATTTTAATCATTCCATAACTTACCTGAATGTAGACATTATTATAATGTTTATTTTAGATTAGAAAGTAATACATTTCCCCTTTCAATTTTGACACATAAAATTACTAAGCTGTTAGTTTTTCATGAAGGACCGATTATGAAGTTTCTTGCCCTGAATTGGATCAACTAGTGGATGCTGCTAAAGAGGTTAAAGGTGTCTTGGGGTCTCGCATGACTGGTGGTGGGTTTGGAGGATGTACAGTTACTTTGGTATGTGATAGTGATGGAACTCAGCTATATAATATAAAGTAGACGTAATGTAGATATTGTATATTATCTAATCAAAATTATGTTACCTTTCAGAACATTTTTTCAATGCACACAAAAAATGACTAAAGCATTAAAAAAAGTGCAATTATGTGAATTACTAGCCATTAAATTTCCCAACTCAAAGTGTTTAATATACTCAGGATAAAATTTTCACAGTTAACCAACCGGTCAGGCTTTTAAAAACATTGAACGTTTCTGTGGACATTCTCTGCCACTGTCACCATAGCCGTTTGGATTGCAGTGAAGATTTTATCCAAATTATTCACTGGTGAAGTCTACGTTTATTGTTTAATATTCTGTTTACATAAAATGTGAAGCAAGAAAGGCATTACTTTGATATAGAGAAAACATACCATTTTAATATAGCTGACATAATTATTCATTTAAATATATTTTCAACAGGTACTCAAGGACTCTGTTGATGAGGCTATTGATCATATGAAGTTAAAATATAACGGAACTCCAACATTTTATGTTGTAACAGCTTCAGCAGGTGCAACAATTGTACAGCCTTGCAAATGTAACCCAAGAAATATAATAAAGCAATAATGTTTGAGACTGATATATTGAATTTTTATTTCCATAATACTGTTGGCACTACATATTTCTGGCACCTTTCAAATAATAATGGCTAATCTATAAGTTCAAACTCCTTTTTTATTCAAGTAATTGTTATGAATACATCATATTCTAAACAATTACCTGTGTTCAATTTAATAATTAATGGTGTAAAAATTGTATAGCAAATTGCAATTTGTTGAATAAAATTGGTTACATTAATAATTCTAGTTTAACTGAAAATGTTTTTATCACTACTCTGGAAGAGTTTTCCCAGAAGTAGCTATCAACACACATCTCAGTTTTAATATATTCAATCTTGTGTGTGTGTGTGTGTGTATATATATATGATGGCTGCCCATCACTAATCTTCTAACGAATGGTGTGGCTGCCTCTGAAAATGCAAAATCCTGCACTCAACATGGTACCTGCCAATTTTACACTTAATGTAAGCCACAAATTTCTATCCATTTCCTGTCCTTATTGTGTAAATATAAATGAAGATTTAAAAAAAATATACTGTGAAATTGATAAAAAACAATATCAACATTTGACTAAAAAATAAATTTATTTTTCTAAGTAAATATTTGGTACATATCTTTCCTTGTTTAATGCTAGGGTTTGTATTTGTCTAAAAATATGAGCTCAGAGAGAAGAAATGCTCTCATGCTAGGATCTGACACCTTCTCGAGTATTTTCTTCCTAGCTTGTGCACCACCATCTTTAAATATTTTGTTCAGCTCTTCCGCATACTGTATCCAAACACAATTGTCGCAACCAGACATGCAACAATGACTGGGCTCTTCAGGTAACTTGACATCAGTTTCATCAGTGTTATCATTAGAATCTTTAGGGCCACTGACAAAAAATGATTTTGCTGATTTAGCAATATGTCTTGTAATGATACAACAGCAAATCTGTTGTGATTTACAAATTAAAGCCTAAAACAGAAACTACACTTATCTTATGACATTTACAGCATTTAATGTACTGATAAAGGAAGGCACTTACATGCATGCAGTTGAGAATATAATTCCAAAAGATGTTTCTATTAGTAGTAAAAGATACTTAAAAGTGGTACAAAAGTTTCCAGCAAATAAGGAAATGTTTAAACCAACATTTACTCCCATTCAAGGCTATTCATTGAACATAATTTTGTAAAGTATGTGGTGCTTTAAAAGTAGAATAGTTAATGTCTTGGAACAATCATGAAGTTTAAATAAAGATTGGCTCGCAACTGACTGCATTTC
This sequence comes from Eucriotettix oculatus, assembly GCA_034510155.1. Taxonomy (NCBI): domain Eukaryota; kingdom Metazoa; phylum Arthropoda; class Insecta; order Orthoptera; family Tetrigidae; genus Eucriotettix; species Eucriotettix oculatus. The sequence continues at coordinate 11,091,548 of CM067382.1, forward strand.
TGAAAGGTCAAACTACATTACAAAATTTTGTGATGTCCATGATTGCAGACGAAATGTTTATTCGACGTATATTTAACAATATCGATATATCAGTCGAAATACGATGAAAAATTGAAAAAACCGATTTATATACATATAATTTAATATTTCATAAAAATTGTAATTACTATTTTATATCACGTTTCTGACTGTATGTTGGTCTGATTAAATTTCATCTATTCTTTATATTCCATATTTTATGAAATATAAAATGCATGCATAGATGCTACTGAAATTGGAAACAGCTTATGCAGTTTGATAATAAAACTCTGCTTTCTTATTTATTTTTGTGACGTTATATTTAGAACACGAAGGAATGAAATAATTAAAAAGTGGAGGCTAAGATGTGCCAGCAGTAAACAGCAAAATGAAAGCCCCGTTACAATATTTACACGACAGTAACATGCTCCTACAACTCATAACTAGTCACATTTGTCTTACATACTCATTATTAACATATAAAAAGGGGAATCAAATAAGTCAACACATAAATTTAATCGGTATTTAATTAATATAAATACAACGTTTCATCCAACTTTGTGCACTTCTTCAGGTAAAGAGATAGAGTAACAAAGTTTTTAATTCTCTCCACAATAAATTTTTTAATTAATTACAAATTTTAAAACGTAAGCCAGGGTCTACAGTAGTAAATAGACAAAAGTTAGGTTATCGGTTTATGGTGCCCCTGTCGTTTGTAATTTGATGTGTCACGTTTTTAGTGATTTACCTATTCCCTTAATTTTTTTGTTAACACATCTTTTTCTTTTATTTATATTCTTTTTTAATTTTCCAATAACTCGTTGGACCTCATTTGAAAAGAATATCTTGCCTGGGTGACAATATTCATATGTGGGTGGAAGCAGAATGACCTCTTATTGTATTCCATCAATTTGGATTTTTTCCTTTTAGTGCCTCTTAATGCTCCAATGTTTGCTTAATTACTACCTCATAGCTCTCCGCTTGAAGGTTATGTGTAAAATTATATTCTTATTTGAAAATCGTACAATAATGTCCAATAATTAATTATCCACAACCAAGTTGTTACAATGTACTAAATTGTTATCATTAGTTTTAATTTTATACAATACATGAGCCTATCAAAAACTGACACCAAAAGAAATCCCCGAAGAAATTAAACTTCTAAACCCAAATGATGAAAGAGTTACCTAAAAAAGTAATTCTAATGTTAAACTACATATACAATGGAATTCTAAGATTATAAAAAAACAGCACAAATTACCAGGAAAAGATCTAACAGATGTCTCGTCTTACAGACCTATAAGTTTTCTGCCAATGATTTCAAAAATACTTGAAAGGCTGGTTCTTCGTAGATTACAAAAAGACCTACCTTCCGAAACATGGATACCACGTATCAGTTTGGGTTTCGGCAAAAACACTCTACAGTGCAACAAATTCACCGGATTACCCATACCATAAATAAATAATTAAAAATATAAACAATAGTGGAGTATTCCTCGACATCAGCCAGGTTTTTGGTAAAGTCTGACACCCACGATTAATTTATAAAATTAAGGTTATCTTTCAACCAGCATACTTCAATCTCCTTAAAATCATATTTGAACGACAGAACATTTCAAACTACAGAAAACGGAGAAAATTCTGACTTATTTCTGATAAAAATCTGGAGTACCACAAGGCAGTGTACTTGTGCCACTCCTGTACGTTTTGTACTCGTCAGATATACCACTGTAACAAAATGCAACAATAAGAACATTCTCCGTTCTCTCTTGCCAGGAGGACCTTCAGACAGTCTCAAATATTACACAAACGTATCTTACCAATCAACAACAATTTCTAGAAAAATGGGAAATAAAAGTGAACGAGAATAAATCTGCACATATCAGCCTCCGAAAATAATCTTACCCCCCAGTCACAATAAATAATGTACACATTCCACAAACAAAAACAGTAAAATATTAGGACTACACTTAGATTCCAAATTAACTTGAATCTTTCTGGAACAATACGAGCTTAGTACCTCATTACAAACTAATGAAGGAATATATTCAATGTAGGGGCATATTTGTTATTTAATTTTCAACGTGTGGCTCAAATGAGGAAATATTCAATGCTAATTTAAATTGAATAAGAAAATGAAATTTGCAATTTTGGTAGGAGATGGGTCATGAAGTCACTAATGTTGCTAGGCTTTGGGCATTTTTAAATTTAAGAAAATAAATTATCAAAAGGGTTTTATTAAGGAGCAGGGGTGAACGCATTTTTTTGAGTGCAAAAAAAAGCCAGGTCTGTGGGCAGGGGTGCCACCCTACTTTAGCCTCCCTCTCCAATAAACCTTTTCTTTCTCCCTACACTTTTAACGTTTCGTAGCGTTGCTACATCAATGAAGCTTATATTTTATATTTATGACTTTCAACCGATACAAGAAAAGCTTTGTTCCAGTCTTCTGCGATGCGCTGTCCAAGAGTTAGTAGAGGTCCACTAATTAATTAATTAAAAAAATGTAAGACACACAGATGATTCAAACTTTGCGGATAGGTTTGGAAGGATTTGTACTGTATTTTGCTAAATTTTCAGACCATTTAAAGCAACAGTTGAAATCTATGAGCTGTCAAAGTCGAGCTATATGAAAGAAATCCAAAAAAACTGATTTTTTTTCAGTTTTTTCGTCAAAAATCATGTGTAAGATGTCTTTAATTTTTTATTTACAATAACGTAGGTCATTCCGAATAAGCACAGCGAGTCTTTAAACTCAGGGCTCTACTATTTTGACGACGACAGTACAAAGAAGTCGAGCAGGTCTGATATTTTATTGTGGTCGGTTCTCCAGATGGGCGAAGTTGTTAACAATTACTCGTAGTTAGGTTTCTGGCTTTTGGTGTTGTGCATCATCGTGAGCCCCAATTAACATGTCTGCTTTCCAATCACCGCCGGCGAGAAACCTTTTTCCCAATGAATTGAACAGGGTTTCATATTCTCAATATTTATTGCATGTCTGGGTGGATTACAAATCGCTGCCACCGCCAAAGGTCTGGGTTTAGCATTAATATGTATTACTGAACCTTGAATTTTGTTTGTTTGGATAGATGGTAAAACATGGTGTGAGATCGTAGTGCGTATCAGTATCGCAGTTTATTAAATCTGTTTTGTGGTTTGCCAAACCATTTGCGTTCCATAAGCAATACGTAAAGATGAGAGATTCATTAATGAGTTAATTTATTGATGACCGTTGATAACATATTTAATATAATACTGTTCTGATTTATAAGTTGGTTAAACATTGCTTTAAATTCTGACAGGAAGGTACTTAGTGTATTACTGCGGTACGTCGTGTTGTAATGTTGGAATATGTAGGCAAATTAGTTTATTGTTGCTGTATTGATTGGTTTTTTCGGTTGAATGAGTAGAGGATGATTTTGATTTTGGTTAGTAATTCCTTTTGGTTTTGTACTTGAGCTTTGCAGTTCTCTGTAAACTTCGCAACCTTTGTAGTTGGATGGACGTGTGTTGCCGCAAAGTGCACATTTGGGTGGTGTATCTTTAGGCTTCTTACATTAGTTTAAATCGTGGCCACCCCCGCATTTAATACATCTGAATGGTCATGTACCGCATGATCTGGTGTCCGTAACATTGACACCTCATGCATTCTATAATGTTTCTTTTCTTGAGCGGAGGCTCGACTCTTATCCTCAAAAGACCTATGAATTCTAAGTTGTAGATTTCTTTATTATTTTACTTAGGTTCTAAGTCTACAAAGAATAACATTAATGGTTGTTTGCTAGTTCTATGCCGAATATTCATAATGCTACGTACAGAATGTCCTTTTGCTTCTAATTCTTGTTTAATTATTTCCGGAGGGATCGAATGGTGAAGATTTCTAATAATTATTCTGTACGCTCTTTCTTGCATCATTTGGTAAGTGCGGTGTATTATTTTCCTTCATTAAGATGTCTCATTAGTTTTCCTGTAGGTATCAGCAGCAGTATGTGCATTTAATTTAACTACGTCGTTGGTAAACGCTTTACTGTAGTCCGTGACTTTGGACAGGTTCGCGATCATCTTTTTGCAGTCAACTACTCCATAAAGAAAAATGGGAGGAGATTTCGAGTCTTTGGGAGCAGCACTAGAATTGGGATTTTTATTTTCAGTGGGTACAGTTCTTAGTGGATGAAAACTGTTGTAGGAATTGTAGGTTCTGAAAAAGCAGCTTTCGTATGATGAAATTTCTTCTTTTTTAGTGGTTGCGAATGTATTTTCTTCGGTTTCATCTTGCAATAGAGCAGAAAGTGTGTCGGGAGTTAAATTGACTTGGGGGTTTGCTTGAAGGTCAGGGCTTGGTGTGAGTTGATTGTTGTGGATTGCTGATTCGGGGTAGATTATCAATCTATACCATTGATGGGCAAACTTTTTAAAGAGGAGGCTAAAGAAAAGGAAAAATACCTTACGCTGAATTACCATCACCGACCATAATTTGGATTGAGGAAGACTGTCACATGTTTTCCGTAAGTCCATGTATATAAAATGGGTTTCTAGATTATGTGCTAACATCTTGTCCGTGAAGATATTATCGATGCATGACCTGCTTGCCCTAAAACCGCTTTGATCTTCAAATTCATACATCTTATGTTCGACTCTATTTTTCAGAATCTTGCCATATATGAAATTCGCTCAGTGATTCCCTGGTAGTTGGTACATTCTGTTCAAGCACCTTTTTTTAAAAAAAATATTGCCAAGAATACCTTGCGTAGGTATTTGTTGTCCAAAAAGACAAACAATTTAGAGAGAACTTTAAATAGAATTGCAGGCGAGGCTTTTATTAGCTGGATATGTACAGCTCCAGGACCCGGAGCTTTTCAGTTTTTACGTTACTTGACTACTTTTCGAACTTCTTCAGGTTTTATATGCTCAATTTCTTGGTTGTCAGGTACATATATTAACCACCTATTCCCGTCTTTAAATTCCACTCTATCTTCTTGCAACAATCTTTCCATTCCCATTAGTGGTATGATTTAACCTACTTTCATTTTATCGTAAGCTTTCCATGCTTCTCTCGACTTTGTGTTGCCCATGTAATCGTTAATTTTCTCGCACTCTTTTTCCCAGGTTTCATTTTTTTGCTTTCTTTACTTCATTACTTATCCTCACATAATACTTTCGGTCTTCTGGGTTGTATGCTCCTAGCCAGAACTTTCACTTCTATATTGCAATTCCACCAATATGTTTTGTTTATGAGAATCTTTGCTGATAGAGATTACTGTCAAATTAAATACTGTAGTGGTCTAATATAAATAAATCCCCAGGCAACACTAGGCAGCGATCTATTAATATAATAACAGTAGCAAACTCTTTTATCGTCGCTTTTTATCTTCTCCAATTTACTCTATATCATTTCTACATCGATATTGCACCAATATGTTTTGTTTCTGAGGATCCTATTTCCTACAATTCTCATACTTTCATATGCAGCTTCATGTATTGCTTTTACTATTTCAATAGTTTTTCCTCGACATACCTTAACCTTTCACCTAGTCTTAGTTTGTATAGAAGTAAAACTGAGATTTCCTGAAGGCTGTAATTTGTACTTAGGACAAATTCCAATTAGTATTTGAAAATACTTATTGCCCCTTATGCAGCACAGAGAGAGCTGAAACTCAGACCTATGCAATATTACAACGTCAAATTTGAACAAAAAATAATTGTCAATTATTAAGTTAAATAATATCAAAGGACGCATTATATGATATAATTGGACAAATACATGAATTTCAAATGGGTCAACGCGTAATATATCGATTATACGCGTCAAAACCAGACCGCGGCAAATATGAATTTATTTGAACTCCATGCATTTTCGTAACACTGATGAGGTTGAAAATTAAAATTATAGCTCAATCGACAAAGTCAGCAAGTTTCTTGATCTCAACTCAAGGGAAATAATTGATATAAAAATACATTATCTAACACAATTTAGGTACTACAGAATCAAGTTATTTCAATTTAAACATATATCCATTTGAAAAGTCAGAAATCAATTATCTGACATTAAGTATGATAAATAAAAATTCAGCTTCATTAGGTTAATTTTTTAATGTAAAAAAACTTACACAATGTGGATAATTTTGTATTATAGACTAATTCAGTGACATTTGTGGACAGAATGATTTATAACAATGACACACATTTTCCACATCGTGTAATAATTTTTTTCATTTAAAAATTTACCTGTTTAAGTCCACAAAGATGGACGAAAAGCCATAATTATGTTAACCAAGTAGTAATAAATTTATTTGCTGAATAATTTGGCTGTAATTTTTTATTTATATTTCCATTTGTATTAGCAGATGTGCCAGTTGTTGCTAGCTTTCCAGAGACTCTAGGATTATGATTTATAAGTTAGGGTTGATAGTTTTATTCCAATTGGGAATATTATAGTAATTTGATAAGTTGTAATCCAATTTGCTTCAAAAAACCCAGTTTGAGATCTCTGTTTCTGTCTATAGTGCAATATTTACTAGGGGTTGACAGTCATTGGTACATGTATGGTAATAATAGTTTTTTATTGCCAAAGACTAATTATGAAGCAAGCATTATACAAGTTCAAAAAACTACACTGCTGTAGATTAACAATTCAAGAATTTATTAAAAATTATCAAGTTGTCAGCCTATTGATTTATTCCCTCAAAGTAAAAACTCTTCAAAGAAATATAGTGATACATTGGGTGATAATGTAGAAATGTTTATAATTCTCTTAGCTTAATGCAGGTTCCAGCCCCTTCCTCATAATTAGGTCATCCTCTCTTCAGATAACAGCCGCTGACCTCCTATTCTTCCTGTTTCAGAAAGAATTTCAAAATCTCCCTTGCCACAATTTGAACCACAGTTATGTGTGAGAAGATTAGCGTAGGCTAGCTTCAAGCAGAAATCCAAAACTGTCCAAAATCTGCTCTCCAAAAAAAACCCTCTGTATAAATCTCTTTTTACAATCGATCTGTTGCCTACTCTCCTCTCACCACTCTCGCACAATCTCCAACTCTCCTTCTAAAATTGACCTGTCTTCAATCTTATCTCACTTCTCTTGCACAATCTCCAGTCTGTGCCTACCAGCCTTTTTAAAATCTCCTCCCCACTTCTTTTGTTTTTACCACCAAAATGGCAGGGATGGATATCCACCCTTAACATTTATGATGATAATTGCAGAAATACATCACCTGAAGTCACCAAATTCTCACAAAAATTGGGAAATTCCCAAACTGTGTCAAGGAGTCTGAGTTTTATTGCCCCTGTCTCAATTGTTGTCTCCTTTCTTTTGACTCCATGCCGCCAAAATCCTGAGCAGATGTGTTTGCCTGTTACAACTTGTCATTTTTGCAACCATAACTTGAGAGTAGTAATGGCCAAATTAGTTCAGTTATAATTTGTTCATTGTTCTGAACTAGTTCAACTGAATTCATTTGTCTTAATGCATATGTTTGTTGGTTACCACAACCAGACTATGAACCAAGCTGTCACTCTAATCACATGCAGCAAAATGTACAACATACAACGTAAATTAGTGATTAAATAAATACCACATAACACTAGCCTTGAACTAGGTGATGACAAATGTGAGAGTTGTGAGAACATAGTACAAACCAAGTGACTAAGAATTGCTATTGAGTTCTTGAAGCTCTCACGTTTTTTATCACCCAACAGCTACAAGACTAGCACAGGTGCACAGGTGCTCCCAATTAGACATACACTAGCTAATGAACTAAATATTAGAGTAAGATCTGTTTAAGGTAATTTTACTAGAAGTTTGAGCCACACTGTAGGTAACTTTCACACATCAAAATGACTGAGTGATGATAAATGAAAGAAAGATGCACTCAATAATGGAAATAACAATAACAAACAACTCAATTCAATTCAATTGGGTTACCGCTCATCGTGATTGTTGTACCCTCATTAGTTCAAAAACTGGCTTAAGTTCACATAACCAGTGAACTATCTAAACAGTTCTTTTGAACTAGTTCATTCATGAGTTACACATCACTACTTGAGACAGAGAATTGTGGGATTTGTTGGGTGTCTATTGTGAGAGATGTGTGTTTAGGGAGGGGGTATTTCAGACAGTCAGATTTGTGTTGGGGAGTGTACATTATTCCTTGTAGCCTGTTTGTCCTAGTTGTTAAATTTCTATAAATGGCCTGGAGTGGATACTTGACAGAAATTTGTTGCATGTAGGAGGATAGTGTTTTTATCCAAGTCGTTAATTATTTGAATCATTCACAAAGAAAAGTATTTATATAATTTATTAATATGCTTGCTTTTTTAGCCATTGTGATGGCTTTACATTTTATTCAAGCCTTTATGTGATTTGTACAGGTGAATTTATTTTGTTATCCTCTCAAGAAGGAGACTTACGAAATTAGATTATTTATTAAATAAATATATTTTATTTCTACAGAATGTTATCCTATTATATCATACTATCTCTTATATTTTTTAAATTAGAATTACTTAAAATGACCCTTAATTAATGAAGTGGGAATATCAATTTAATTTAACAAGCTATAAATTCTCATTTCAATGTAATTTCTGTAAGTTTAAGTTGATATTTTCCCCACAAATCAATTGAAATTTATAATGTTTGTATATTGTATCAAAACAAAAGAAATAACCTCATATTTCACAGATTTCCCATTTTAATTTTCCTGACCCCAAACTTATTCCATTTGAATAAATAATACATTTTCCTGCAGCTATTTTTTTTTCTGAATTGTGAATTAGAAAAGAAATTTAGAACATTCACTCATGGCACAATAGTGAATATTATCATTATGCCATTAATTTTATAGGTTTAGTGTGAGTATGGTAATAAAATTCTATAATTTTTCACTCATACATATATTTCTTTAAATATTTTACAATAATGAATACAATTGCCTGAAGCAATTTTGGCCAAATTAAGATTTCAGATCATAGTTTACATGGCACAGTACAGCTATGCTGTCAAAGTAATGGCAATATTTATAATATTATAGTTGCAAATATGATGAATTTTTCAGTCTTGTATATTAAAAGTATTTCATTAAGAATTTAAAATACCTTAAATATGAAAGTTATTTATTGCCAGTTTGTAAAATAACACATTTTATTAAATTTTCAACAGATTCAAGTTGTTATACTTATACCAAAAATAGTACATGGTTTATAGTTTTTTCCCCAATGGAAATTGATAGCTTCATGACATTAGATCTTTATAAGAGCTGCATTAACACATATGTATAATTTTTTATATGTGACATTATATTTATTGAAAAATAAATACATTGTATAAACACATGATTGAACACTTGATAGACAAATATATTAATTTAATTATGTCAGAAACTTTAAAAGTGGTATTTTCAGTTTTTGGACAATTTTTAGATGTAAAGAAGGATAAGATATTTCCTACAGTTCTAAAATATATTTCCTTTGAGAAAAGGATGATTTCTCATGGATTTTTGGGTTTCCTAAATCTATTTTGAATGGACAAGAATTACTGTGCGGGCACTCAACTCCACTATTCAGTTCATTGAGTGAGAAGATAGTTTTAACTAAAATTTAACAGCTTTAAAAGCCATAGTCAGTACCAAAATGAGACATCTTGGGGAAATTTATTCCTGATTTTTCATTTTATGGGAGTTTTTAATACTTTTAACTGAAATTTTTATTAGTTATATTTAGTTGAGAAATAATGGTGATGGAATATGCTGAAGTACCATTTTCAAATAATTGGAAGTAAGTCCCTTATTTAAATTGAGACCTGTCTTTTGTAGTTATTCAAAACAAGTTTGAATTATCTTAACTATGACATTAAAACAGATCAATCAGTTCTGTCAAGGTTTGGTTCCTGTATAATGTTATATTCCTAAATTTGTAAGAGAATTTATAGAAACATATATAGGATATATTTAGAACTAAAAGTTTGTGATCATAATAAGTCTTGCCTCAATGTGATTTTCCTACAGATATCCCATTCTGGTTTAAAGGACACTTAGTATCATTGCAGCATATTGTACGGCTTTCACACATCATGCAATGTAAGAAAATAAATAGAAGAAAGCCAGAAATATTAAGTAACTTGTTAAGATTTGTTCAAATATTTAGAATAATTCAAAACTCATTTGAAAACTGTCAATCTTTTCTTTTACATTGGATTGCTCATGGTTCTTTATTAGGTATCTAAATATGTAATGAAATCATAAGCACATGCTTTAATAACCACAATTTTATACTGAACTATTGAAAATGAAACATTGATTGTAGGTGGTTAAATCATCGGAATATTAGTTTATGCTACCATCCCAAATTCACTTTGAAGTGATTGAATTATATTCATTTCTGGCTAATATACTGCATATAAATTATGAAGAAGGCATCTATAGGATAGTTAAGTAAAACTAGGGAACAATAATGATCTTATTTATTACAGACACCTGAGACACACACATGACTTTCTGAATACAGCACATTACCATAAATGTATAGTTAAGAAAATACACCAAGTTGTTATCTTTTCTTTCAAGTTTTATTTATATTAGAAGTCCCAATCTCATAACTTTTCAATATTATTAAATTTTGAAAAAATATTAATATTTTTCTTTTATCAGCTTGATGACATATTTCTGTGGATTGTAAAAAATTAATAAGTGGTATACTTTTATTCCATGTAATCCATATATCCTAAGCATGTTGCTATTGCAATTAAATTACATATGCATATCTTTATTTTTCAATCAAAAGTATAAATTAAAAATTTAATGATTTTGATTTGATTTGATTCTTATGCCTCGAGTTCTAATAATTTTCTGTACATAATGAATTGACATTGAGGAAGTCATCATTTCAATGTTGGTATTATATTTAGTAAGTGTGCACCTGTATAACTTTTCTTGTATATTTTTACTTATCATGCATTATAATTTAACACTTTTTAAATTTGGAAGAACATTATTCATCACTAATAGTTTTCAAACTCTGAAATAAAATAAATTTATGAAGCAAATGTAGTTTAATTATAATAACTGTGTAGTCATGTTCATTTCAATACGAATGTATGAGAGATAGTATGTTTAAATCTAAGCAAAGCATTACATTTATATTATATGAAATTTGGAGTACTGATCTTAATATTATTTACCTTATTAATTAAAGAATTTCAAGCAAAAATGTGTTTTTTAGGTATGATTTTATTTTTGTTTTATTCACGTGCATTTCATACGAAACAAAATTCAAATAAATATAGGGAATGAGCCCATTTATTTCTCATGATTGTGATACTCTATATTGTATTGATAGAAGCATTTGTTTGTGTTTGTTATTTGAACTTTTTTCATTTCCCAATGTTATTATGTATGACACAGGTGATCTGCAAGTTTTATTAATAAGTGATTCATTCAGATTTATTTGTCTTTACATTGCTTATATTGATCAGAACAAAACAATGAAGCTATCAGAATGATAGATTAAAACTCTGTATTTATAGCTTCATTTATTAATGTATGGTATATTTTAGAATACATACAGAAATCTCAAAAGTAAACTTACTGTTATACTTGTAATTTATAGTTTGTTCCATAAGTTTCAGGCATTGAATATGGTTATACTCTCTCAAATGTTTTAATAGACTGATTTTATGATTAGAATAATAATTTTCTAGCTTTTAGTATCTTGTGAGAATCTGGAAAAATCTTAACTTTACCACAGTGTTTCCTTTACTGTATTAGGTTCTGAAGCAATAATTCTTTTCACATAATCTTATTATTTTGTTTACTAACACTTGGTATTTTCTTACTATACAGAGTACAAGACAGTAAATATTGTTCATTGAATATATACATACATTCAATAACATTTGTATAATAACATATCACCAGAAATTTCTACTAACCTGTATATTGCTAATACACGCACTGTAGTCCTAATGAACTTATTTACAAATAATTCTTTCTAGAAACACAAGACTATTTCAGCCTCAAAATAATAACCATTTTGCATCAACAAGTTGAAAATTTCACCAACAAACAAACTACATCCACATTACATAGCAGACTTTTATTAACAAATTAAACACTTGCATATATTGTAAAGATTAATTGCCAACAATAAGTTACTTTTTTGCTAGATTATGAATAATTACATATAAATGTTGATGAATATCTATACAATTATAAACAAAGACAGCATGGCAGTGTTATAAACACTTGATATGTTAATTCTTTCTTGGTTATTTTCTCTTTAACATTTTATAACTATAAGAATAAACATCAATTTATTATTTATAGTTGATATGTTTTTTATCAGGTAATACTTTTGAATAATTGTTTATATATTTAACATTCATAACCACTATAAAAATAATTATATATTACTTTTTTCTCTTATCAAATAAATTATTGTATTAAAATGATATGTGTAATTTAATTTAATGTATATTTACTTTTCATTAAATTATTTTATGAATTTAACAACACAGAAACAATTTACTTATATTTACAAACAAATAGTAGTCATATTTAAAGATATAGACAAAACATTTATTAAACTATATATTTTATATATAATATATCAATAAACTATTTTCTCAAATGTAAACACACAATATACTATTTAATCATAAGCTGATTTCATATAAACAAATTATTTTAACATGGTTTTAAAGACATTGAATTCATTCATATTTAATAACTCAATGATCATTTATCACTGTGTTTTGCATAGATAAATGCAAAATGAGATAATAAGTCCAGTTTGTGTTTCATTCTGATTAATGATTATTATAATATATGTTTTCTTATTTTTGTAGTCATTTACAATTCATAGTCCAGAAAAATTATTTTTGATCAGTTTTCAAATTTTAATTAAAGATTTTCACAATTATGGTACTATTCTGATTATATTATGGAAAGCAATAAAAACATATGATTATTGAATTACCTTCTTGGAACTTTTTAAATTTAATTAATCATCAAACTTGGAGTATTTATAAAGTAGCTTCATAATAATGTGATCAGAAATAAAGGTTATTTAAATAATATTTAACTTTAAAAATCTGTTTTTAAATAAGATCCATTTAATATTTTATTATTAGACCTTATTTTAATTAAAAAAATTATTTATAAAAAATTAATTATTTATTTAACAGCTCTACATTTTAGTACTTATTTGTAGCCTGTTCAGGCTTTGGTCTGACTTTCAGGTTTGTCTTCTCAAAATATCAGACAGCCTAAACAGGGTACAATTAAGTAATGGAGCATAATAATTTTAAATTAAAAAATAATAATTATTTTTTTGTATGCTTTTTTAGATTATAAAAAAAGTCTTAATAGGGTGTTAAATATATTTAGTAAGGCTTAATTAAAAGTTCTGTTGCACAGTGCAATTTCATTTCTTTCACTATCTCTTTTTATTATTTCATATTTTGAATTTTTGTAGTAATTTAATAGCATTTACCTTTTGATGTTGTGCTCAACATATTTGTTTAATATACCTGAATTATAGTAGACACGAAGAGTAGTATAGCACAGGCAAGAAATGCTTTTGTAAAAAAGAGGAATGTACTTATGGTTAATATACATATGAATATTGGAAAATAATTACTAAAAATGTTCAATTATAGTGTGGCATTATATGGGTGTGAAACATGGATGGTGGGAGTTGCAGAAAGGAAAAGAATAGAAGCCTTGAAATGTGGTGCTATAAAAAAAATGCTGAGAATCAGATGGGTGGAAAGACTAGAAAGTTATAGTTCGAATAAGAAAAGGAATAGATTAATAGGCCACATTTTGATACATGAGGATCTAGTAAAATTAGCTTTAGAGGAAACTGTGGGGTAAGAACAGAACAGAAGAGGGAGGCCAAGGATGGAATACATTGAGTAAATTAGGGAGGATATGGTAGTTTTGTGGAAATGAAAAGGCTTGCACAGATGTGGTTTGGAGAGATGCATCAGACCAGTCTATGGACTGAACACTACAACAACATACCTGAATATTGAAAAACTTATTATTTGTATTGCATTATCAATATTGATGCATACACTACTTGTATAAATTATCATTAATGTTATGTTTAGTGTTTGCAAGATATATTCAGAAATTTTCTAAGGTATGTTTATAAATTATGGAAATGATATATGATTAAATACTCTTTGCTATAATATTACTCGGAAAACTTTTATTATTGAGTATTTTTAAAATCATATTTCATTTTGATGGCGTATATGGAGTTATCAGAGAAATGAAGTATTCATTCTCCAAGATGCAAAACTTTGTTTTCTAACAAACTTAAACCTGTAATATCACCTACATAATTATATGTAATATCAAACAAACTTAATAATATTTTTAAAAAACAATTTTTTATTTCTGAACTGATTCAAAGCTTAGTTTAGATAAGCCATAATTTAGTCTTAATATAGTTTTAACTTCTCAAAGATTTTGATAGGAAAGGCATTACTGAATTTGTACTGTAACAGGTTAATTCTAAAGTGCTTGACTTTGAAACTTAATATTCATAATACAAAGAAAATTGTAAATAATTTTTAGTAAAACATCAATATACAGAAAAAAATAATTAGTTCACAGTTGACTTGGTCTAAATAAATCCTTGCTTACTATCATGTAGATGTCACACAATATTTATTTTATTTAGTTAACATTTCATATATGAAATAAATAATTAACTAAAAAACAGTCTTTAACTGAAAATTAATTTCTAATTTTCACTAAAACTTAAATCTTAAATTACAATTTCTGGAAACCCAATGAAACCTGTCTTACTCTTGCATGTTATGCCAAATGTGGCTATGAATAGTTGCTCCACAGTGGTTTCATTGTGAATTTAGGTAATTGTATTACTATATACTGAAGAAATGTTTGTTATCTATCTAATAAATTCAAGGATAATTGCTTTATTGCATTAAATGATTGATTACAATAATGACTTTGTGTGTCTCTTATATAAATTAAAGTAAAACTTTTACAGTAATTGAGAACTACACTAACTATAATCCATCAACTTAATAATAACACATAAATATTAATTTAGTCAAGTTTATTATAATCAATCATTCTACAAACAATATAGGATTATATGACAATGAACATAATTCAAGGAGTGCCAAAGGAGGCTTCCTTGAGGAAATAATAGTAAAAGTTTTACTAAGCCTACCTCATAACAGCCACTTCTTCTATATATGTATACATACATGAAATGTCAGATTTTCTTTTGTAACGACAGATTAAAGTATTTCTGATATGTTTAAATGATTTTATTGATTAACTAATTTTTCTATGTAATTAGTAGTGAAACTATGGGCTGAATTTCAATATTAAAGAAAAATATTAAAACAATTTAAGTTGCTGATTAATCTTGGAAAATTATTAGGGTAATTATTATTTCATGAATAATTCTGATTTGAAAAAATCTTCATGCTCAACAATAAACTTCATACAATTGAAAATAAGAAAAACAAAAGAAATTTGTTGACTTGCCAGTGCATAATTTGTAGATATGTTAATCTAGTCATAATAGTTCAGCACTATAAGCTACATAGAGACTAGCACCAGTTAACAACCTGAGATTAGGCTTTCCAATATTTCAGAAGTGTTACTGACGAGTGTCTAGTAACTGTTTCATTAAAGTAAGACTTTCTTCAAGACTGTGTGCAAATTTCCAAGTACTGGTGGACTCACAAGAGTGGAAAGCAGAGAGACAGAATACAATTGAATCATTGTGGGGATTATACGAGGCACCATAACCATCTGGAACAACTGGTCCGTATCCCATAAAACTGTCTGATACAGTAGGCACCTAAAAAAACCACAATGTTTTGGGAATTAAAATGGAATTAGGTACATTTAAATATTATATTGGAAGTATTTTTATACAGTTTAACACTATAACTACCAAAGTACAGAATACTTAATAAAATATAACAATCCTATGACAGTAAAATTAATTCATGATCTTATATCTGTGCCATCTGAATATGATGGTGGAACTAGCAGTTGAAATTTTTGTTGCAGCCTGTGTTGATAACTGTTGTTGAATCACTTATCAAAGATACTTCATACTAGGCAATTATTTCTTTACTTTTCTATTTTTTTCTTCATAGCAATATGATTCTCTTGGAAAAAATTGTTTTATAATTTTATTTTTATATATGAACCTTTGATAGACATCTCAGAAGTTTCATTAATGAATCATGTTAGTCATTTGTTATTACAGCTATTTATATTTTCTTATATTTTCTGTGATACTCCTTTACATTAGCAATAAAGAGGGAAAATTTCTGGCCTTTTAAGATTTTCTCATGTACTATAATCATGAAAACAATAAATTATTTTAAAATTATGAAAATAAAAATAAGAAATGATTGTTTGAATATTTACTTTAATGAAGATATTTAAGTTCATTTATATTTGTTTAAAACCATTTTGATTCTATGTGATTCAAAGGTTCCCACAGGGATCAGTATTAGGGCCATTATTATTCCTTATATATATAAATGATCTTCCTAATACCATAGATTCAACTTCTAAAGCTATCCTCTTTGCAGATGATATTGGTGTAATAGTAAAAAGTAACAAAGACACACTAGAAGAGGCAAGTAACAATAATTTAACTAACATGGTTTAATGCGAACAGACTAACAAATAACTGTGACAAAACACATTTCATGCAATTTCACACACTCAGCACAACTTTACAATCTATAACACTTAAATACTTTAAAGTAAATAATAAATTAAATTGGACTGATCAGATTAATCAATTACTTAAGAAACTCAGCTCAGCTACATATGCTGTCAGAGCAATGCCCACCTTCAGTGATTTAAAAACAAGACAATTAGTATACTTTGCATATTTTCATTCTGTTTTATCATATGGTATTATATTTTGGGGCAACTCAGTAGGCATAGATAAGATTTTTATTAGTCAAAAATGTGTTATTAGAGCAATATGTCAGGTTTCCTCACGAACTTCTTGCAGAACACTGTTCAAAAAGTTAGGCATTTTCACTTAAACGTGCCAATACAGTTATTCATTTTGATGTTATTTGTAATCACAAATAGGCACTTATTTTTGAATAATACTGATATTCATCCCTTCAATACAAGGAACAAAAATAATCTGTATAAAAATGTAAAACATTGTCAATTGCACAGAAAGGTGTGCATTATTCAGGGATATCCATCTTCAACAGACTGCCACACAGAATTAAACAGTTGTCCGATAATCAAGGTAAATTTAAGTCTGAATTATGCTCATTTTTGCTTAGCCACTCCTTCTATTCAATAAAGGAATTTATAGAAGAATCGGAGAAGAGTAATTAATTAATTAGTTTATAATACAAAAATTTGTTATAAGTATATTTATCTTTTATACAACAAAATAATGTAATAAATGTACACCCTGACTCATTCCACATCCTTGAAGCTTAGCTTCTTTACAGGATCTACGGAATATGATTATTATTATTATTACATTTGATGAAGTTAACTCTTACCTGACTTGTTGATAAAGCAAAGTGATTTGAAATTTTGTAAGCTTCATCTGCAAACATATCTGGAACAGGTTCACCCAATTCCTTGGCCAATTCTCTCAGTCCTAGAAGATGTATATCAATTCCCTGTCCCAATATATTGTCAACCATGACATCTGTTTGTTTCTTTGCTGCTATATCAAATAATTCAATTTTCTTCTTTTCCTGTGATAATTAAAAAAGAAAAATAGCACAATTTACTTAAAGTAAGTTATATTTATAGATTTAAATTTCTGGAAATTATATTGTCAAAATAATTAAAACAATTAAGAAAGACAGTAAAAAGAGAGAGAGAACTTTGGTGACTGACCTGAAGTGTAATGTTAGCAATCACCATGATGAGTGCTAGGTTATAAATTTTCTAGGCATGGCTCCCATCGACAGTTGGCCATCACTTGGAATGATATTCCTAATCTTCTGATGAAGGGGTTGGTTGCCTCTAAAAATAACTCAGCACTCATCTTGGTTCAATGTCGGCTTTACACTTCAGGTAAGCCATCAAATTTCTATCCCACATTTTTGTTCTTATTAATTGTTTTATGTTTTTCTTGATTTTTATAAATGCACATTCTATTATTTTTTACTTTTAGATTCAGTATTAAAATGGTATCTATTATGTATTAATTTTTCTTTCTTATTAATTCAACATTTGAAGCAAATAAACAATCATATTATTATTGTTGATATCTCATTGGATAGTTAACAGGGAATTTGCTTACATCATAAAGGCTAAAAGTCACTCTTTTCCCTGCAGCTTGTAACAAATCCTCTTCACCCTGGCACATAGCTGTGACCCACTGTTGTGCCTCTACTGTTGCTGATCGAATGCAATCCACTCGACCCAATAAAAATCTTCTAGTTGATGCACTTTCATATGTTGCCACAAGGTGATGATTTAGCCTAAATTTTGTAAAACAATCATAATTTAGAAAACTATAATTTGGTATACTAATTCCTAAAATATTTTTAGATTCAATGTCAGTCCTTGAGAAATTAGTTTTTATAATAATGATAAAATAATATCAAATTTTCTTTTTAAATAATGGAACTGTGTTCTTAATTGATGTTGTATATAATATTTATAAAATGGATGATTTTAATTCCCATAGTTTATTATTCTTACCAAATGTGATCATTTAATTTTTATTATAGTATCCATGCCTTATTAGTATGAATTAATTAAAATTTCTTTATTAATGATATCAATTCATTTGTTTTTTCTTCCATTTAATGTTAAATTAGGTCAATACTGTTAAAAGAGACACGTAACATATCATTGATAATTTAAATAAATCTGACCTGAAATATGCTAGTTGGAGTGCTAACTGAATGTAGACATCTGGGCTAACTTTACAAGATTTGATATAGTCCTTGCCATAGGAGGTAAAGCGGTAAACATAGAAGTCCAGATCTTCAACTATACTAAAAGAAAAAAATGTTAAATGTTAGGTAGATTGAATGAAGTTTAGCCATTTAATTTATAATTTAATACTTGTATGAAATGAAAACTATAATATGATTATCATAAATAAAAGGTGTATATGCTGGATAACTAGTTCTTGGTTTTCCACCTGGGTCACAAGGAATCAATGAAGGATTCTACTAATTTTCCCCAGTGAAGTGCTGTTCCGTTGTTTACTGATTGCTTTTATACTACTGTAACTATACTATTGTCAGTGTGGTACATACTTTTTCCTGATTGGCTCTCAGTCTAAGTTGGTTTTGTCCCAACCTCTTTGTGGTCTCAGTGCAGCTAAACATGGCTAAACATAACTCTGCCGTGTCACCTAGTAGTGGTATTATTGAACTGGGATTTTGTTGACACTTTTGTCTAACATTGGACAATAAAGGATCCCAGGCTTTACTGAGCTTGAATATCTGATCCTGATTAATAAGATTAAAATTGTCAGAGCTTCTATTAAAAAACTTGTTCTAGTAATTGCCACATTTGTATGAAACTTTTATTTATTCTATTGCATGTATCCCTTGTGAAGGCAACAATCACAGTCTTTGAAGATTATTTGAGGCAGATATTTCTTTTATACTCTTGTGCCCTCTCCTATATGGTTCTTACTACCTGGCCAAAATAGTTGAGTCAGTTTATTTATTGTTTGTTCTTGGAGTTGAATTTAAGCTATTCTTTAGAATCAAATTTGCAAAAATGGTGTTATTATCAACATATTGTGCAATACTTTACTGTATAATTATATACTGTATACATACTTTAAAATATCTATAATTCATATTATTTTGATTTTAATTCCATCAACAGGGATAAATACAAACTTTGGAAATACCAGACAGCTGTTTATAATTATAACAATATATGTTGAATGAAGAGTTCATGGGATTTCAGTTGGGTGATGCAGTTTGTAGTCCACAATGTTTCCATGGCTTCAGATGAAGACAATGGCGGTGTCAGCCACGGAAATGTTTTGGACTACTGGTATCCTGAGAACTCTTCATTCAGCATCTTCATGTGGAAAATCAATGTTCTCTATTATGCAAGATTACTAGTATTGTTATAGCCTTTGATTCATTTGTCCTAGTTATTGGTAATACATTTACAATTCAACTCATTCATATTACTTGATTTTAATGTTATGAAACTACTTTCAACTGGTTGGTTTTTAGTTCTTATAACTTTTATTTACCTAATATCAAATGAGTGGAGAGTTACCTGTCAAGATTGTGTGCAGCTTTTTTTATGCTTTTAAGGATTTCGTCATCAAAATCCCACTGAAGTAGTCGAGGTGGAGCCAGGTGTGGCATACAGGGTGGTACAGACGGTGCTGGAGGAAGATCTTCACATCCCTTAAGAGCTTGTTCCATTAACTGCACCACTGCTACTCCCTCAGATGGAGAGTGTTCATAGCACAGGCCACATGCTCCATCACTTGATATCACTAACTGAAAGTATATTCTGGTCATAGTATATTGGAAGGTAAATCTTCTTCTTTCTAATATTTAACAACATGTTAAGAATTACGATATTTATAAGTCTAGATATTGTCATCCATATAAACTTCAAAATAGAATTATTTACAGTTTAACTACTATTTGGCTCGTAAGTTATAGTATTTTGTCTTTCATTAGTAATATTCTAAATGATTTACACATTTTTTTATTTCAATTCATTTAATTTACATATATTGCCAAGATTTTACTTAACATTGCCACTGCCAGTATATATGACAAAGTTGTGGGAAAAGTAATAGCATCACAAAATAATGAGTATTATGGAACAAAAGAATCTTAGACACAGCGGAAGTTCAACATCAATATTCCTAATCAATATCAAGGATCAACTATGGACATAACAGTCTCCAACACTAATTACTTTTATTAAGAAAATAAATTAGTCTTTTAGTTTTAGTGGGGGTCTTCTTTCTCTGCCCGATTGCCACAGGGTAGGTACTGGTTGTCCATCAGGTTGCTCTGGCACTTGTTGTCCTTCAGATTGTTCTGGTACATCTTGCCCTTCAGGTTGCTCTGGTGCTGGATTGGGCAGTATTAGCTGAAGATTATTTGGAGGACCACTTATTGGTGTATCATTATTGTTGGGTGATGGGGTGAAAGTCACTCTTTTTTGTAGTTTTGTTGACAATAATTGATTTATGTGTCTCTTTAGGTAATATCCATTCTCATCCAGTTTTACTAAATATTGCAGCTTTTCAATCTTCTGTATTACCAGTCCTAATTTCCATGATTGTTTGCTTGTAGAGGAATACCATGTGACTTGCATGTGATCTCCCATACTTAATTGACAAACTATTAGGGTGATTTAGGGAAAACATGTTGTTTGTGGTGGTGGTTTTAGGAGGTCTAGTTTGATATTCTTCATTTCAGATACAATTCTGATGGAGATTTCCCACACATTAAGATTTCTTGAACTTTCCTTTGTAGGATAAGCGTGGATGGCCTGTAATTTCTGTTTGATGGACCACACATTACGTTCAGCTAGTCCGTTAGTGGCTGGGCATCCAGGTGCCATAAACTTTTGGTATATGCTCTGGTTTGAACAGAATTTTGTAAATGTTTCACTTTTGAAGATAGTTGCATTGTCAGAAACTGGAATTCTTGGTAATCCTTGAACTCAGAATATGTCTTGAAGGTTTTGAATGGTTGCTTTTGATGTTGGTACATTCTTGGAAAAACGAATTTCTAACCATCTGTATTTTGCATTGACTAGTATGAAGAAATGATGTTCTTTGATTGGTACAGCATAGTCTTTATGAACTCTTTCAAAATTTTCAGGAGGTACATCCCAATGATGAATGGGAACTCTGGTAGGATTTTTTTGTACTCTACCACAATATGAAAAAGTTTTGACACGATTTTCTATAACTTTATCTATATTCTTCCAATAAACATACTGTCTGGCTAATTTTTTTCATTTTAGTAATTCCTACATGGATGTGGTGAAATTCCTCTAAGGCAGTTTGAACTGTGAAGACTGCTTTATCATTTCCCTTTTTGAAGTAATGAAAAGCTAATTTATGTTACACAACCACAAAATATAACATGTTAATTTTAAATATATTTATGGCTTGAATGAAGGGTCATAGAGAACAAAGAGAGGTTTATTACTTTCACCATAACTTATGAAATATATGAAATCATATATCCATTAACTATTATGACCCAAAGCAATGAATAATGAAATAGTGATCCAGATGTAATGAGAAAAAATCCCAACTATCATGTCATCATAGCTCCAGATTATATTCTGAGAGGATGGGATAAGTAATGGGATGATACCTGGATTGTTTTGTCGAACCAGCGGTTGGCTGAATTAGCTCCACTTCCTCCACCGTGTATCATCTGATGGGCCATGTTTGTATCATCACGGTTTCCTGCCTCGTGCCCTTTTGCTCGTTGAACTTGGTCTCCTCGGAGAGCATGGCTGTTGAAGCTTGGAGGCAAGGGCTCGTCGAAGCACACTACCACCAGGCACGACTCTAGAGTGTTCAATGAGGTACGGTTTCGCTCTTCTGTATGCAATGGAAAAACACACAAATGATGAGCACTGAACTTAATTTTATACAATCTGTTCTATGAGCAGTCGCAGAAGAACCTAATATAAGAAAAAACATAAAAAAGAGGGAAAACATATATTTGTTTCTCAACATTGACATCTCAAATAAACCATTAACAGCAAACTCCCATTCTTCATTGTTTTCAAGTTTGGAAAATAAGCCAAGGCAGCTACATCTGGCGAAATGTATGCACACAAATTATTTCATGCTAATCAGATCAAAGGGATGGTTCAGTTATCTTCTACTTATAAATATAATTGACTGTTTCTGTGAATTTGACTGTATATATGTAGGGGGCGTATGAAAAGGCAAACTTTCAAAAATGCTGTTAGTACAATCATGAGTTGACAAAGAGGCTACTGTGTAATTGAATACTGTAGCGGTCTAACATAAATAATATAATTTTGGAATGAATGCTTATTATATTTTAATTAGAATTTTTCTTTACGTATGAAAAGTTCCGTTTATTAAGTTTAATCAAAGTTGAAAATTACAAAACATTATAGATTTTAATGTTTAGTGATAGTGTTAAAACAACTAACAGTTCTTAGTAAACAATAGCACACCTGTGTTAAGACCTTTTTTTTCAGCTTTATGTAATTTTTTAGGGTGATCCTGAAACAGGCAACTCCCCTTTAATAGCATAGGAAGTGAACTGTAAAGGGGGGATGTGGAAGGTAGAGCAAGGTAGCCAAGGGTTGACTAGGGCTCCTGGGCTGTTGTGTAAGGATTCTACCCGATGTTTCACCTATTATTTTGTGTGTGTGTGTGGGGGTGGGGGGAGGCTACATGAGGGTGAAGAACCTGAAACAGGCAAATTCTCTTTAATAGCATAGGTAGGAGAGAAAAAGTAGAAAAATCTTATAGTTCCTTAGTACGTGACTGAAGGCGATAAATGGGTTCATGGCTACAAACCGGTGTTGAAATATTTGTCGTTCCTATTCTTCTGATCAGCAAGCTGATGATATCTCTTGATCCCACAGGGATCAGTATTAGGGCCATTATTGTTCCTTATATATATAAATGATCTTCCTAATACCATAGATTCAACTTCTAAAGCTATCCTCTTTGCAGATGATACTAGTGTAATAGTAAAAAGTAACAAAGACACACTAGAAGAGGCAAGCAACAATAATTTAACTAACCTGCTAACATGGTTTAATGCGAACGGACTAACAAATAACTGTGACAAAACACATTTCATGCAATTTCACACACTCAACACAACTTTACAATCTATAACACTTAAATACGACAGCAAAAATGTAAATGAAACTTCCTCTGTTAAATTCTTAGGTCTTTTATTAAATAATAAATTAAATTGGACTGATCAGATTACTCAATTACTTAAGAAACTCAGCTCAGCTACATATGCTGTCAGAGCAATGTCCACCTTCAGTGATATAAAAACAAGACAATTAGTATACTTTGCATATTTTCATTCTGTTTTATCATATGGTATTATATTTTGGGGCAACTCAGTAGGCATAGATAAGATTTTTATTAGTCAAAAACGTGTTATTAGAGCAATATGTCAGGTTTCCTCACGAACTTCTTGCAGAAATCTGTTCAAAAAGTTAGGTATTTTCACTTTGACGTGCCAATACATTTATTCATTGATGTTATTTTTAATCACAAATAGGCACTTATTTTTGAATAATTCTGATATTCATCCCTTCAATACAAGGAACAAAAATAATCTGTATAAAAAATGTAAAACATTGTCAATTGCACAGAAAGGTGTGCATTATTCAGGGATATCCATCTTCAACAGACTGCCGCACAGAATTAAACAGTTGTCCGATAATCAAGGTAAATTTAACACTGAATTACGCTCATTTTTGCTTAGCCACTCCTTCTATTCAATAAAGGAATTTATAGAAGAATCGGAGAAGAGTAATTTATTATAGTTTATAATACAAAACTTTGTTATAAGTATATTTTCTTTTATACAATAAAATAATGTAATAAATGTACACCCTGACCCATTCCACATCCTTGAATCTTAGCTTCTTTACAGGATCTACGGAATATGATTATTATTATTATTATTGGAAAATCGTAGGTATTTCATCAAAGATTTTTGTTATTGTTTTTTGTGCTTAGATGAAGGCTAAGCAATCGAAGATGGTCTGTTTTCCATCAGTGGAAGTAAAGTAGTTATGTGAGAATTTTGTTTACAGACTTACCTTTGAGAAGATGTTCCCTCGCAGCAGCCCACACGTCCCGACGCTCTGCAGTAAGGAGACCCACAGGAGGCGTCGGAGGGAGTTTGGGAGCTTCCTGAAGAATGTGAAGGAGCTGGCAGCATAGTTCCCTTTCAGTGAGACGCGTCCTGTCCTCCGTGCGTGCCGGAAGCACATACATCTGTAGCAGGAAAAAGAGCAACGTTCCATCACAGTTCATACGGTCAAGCAATTCTCAGTTCCACAGGAAACTGTAAGAATAGAAACAGAAAACAGCAAGAACGAACACTTCGGTTGAGACGTTAAAAATGTTGTGCTTCATAGTCAGGATGCTGGACCCATCCAGACAGGCGACAGTGTGCACAATAAAAATGAAAGGCATTCGAAATCAATAAAAGAGCGCAAGGAAGCACAGCTATCTTCATGCTTCAGGCGATCTAATAGGCTACCCATAATTTAGGGAAACATGTTTTGGAGAAGACAACCATTTTCCGTTCGGATTCAGAGGCACCATTGCAAACTAGGAAGCAACCAGACAGGAACGTCGATTTGGTCAGTTCATGCAGAACTCAAGGACGTGATGCTTTAAAAAGGAAAATTTACAGAAAGAAACATTAAATGATCGAGATTTTTAAGATTTACGAGCCTAACAAGCACTTTTATGGAGACGTTCGATAAATGGGAATTGCGAAAAGTAGAAACCGCAGCATGCGAATGCAAAGCTTGAAAGTACCAAATTTCCAAAGTAAAGAGAAAAAAGTATACAAACGTTAAATATAATAAAACGTATAATTAAATAATTTATCTCACAATTAAATGTACAATGAATGAGTTAATCAACTTCTTTGTCAGTATTTTTATAAATTAAATACTAAATATACAACGTTTCGTCTCTGATTTTAGACTTCTTCAGGTACTAAAAAATACAAATTTATTACTTTGGGTAATATGTTATGAAAAAATTTTAAATAAAAAACAAGGTTTTACACTTTCAAAATATAATTTCGACATGGTTTCAATTAATTTGGTGGTTATTAATTTATTATGTTATTAGATAAACTGGAACGATTCTGTGACTAACGTTCCTCACGGGCTCCGAAATGCGTATTTTTGATGAAGAACAAAATTATTTCTCGAGAATAATGAGTGAAATGCTGCACAGTAGAAAAAATATTCATTGTAACAATGTAAACAGAAGAAATAAAAACTCTACGTTTTGCCAGAAGACTTGGAATCCACAAGAAATGGCATGAACGTGGTCCTAGAAAATGAGTTCAATATGAAGATTAATTGAGGGAAAACGAAGGTAATGGAGTGTATTATGGGAAACAGTGGAATAAAAATGGGTGTTAGATTGGGAAGGGATATTTTGAAGGAAGTTAAGGAATTCAGCTACTTGGGAAGCGTAATAACTAGGGATGGTAGATGTATAGTAGACATCAACGTAAACAATAATTTCAATTGCATATATGATCTTTTACTGTTGTAGTCTATTGTTGGTTTAAATTTGTAACGGAACTTCACTCCTATCCGAAATTTGCAGCACGTGCTTGCATTTCGACCGAAGTAGTCATGGAATTAAGTTCTATGTACAGCTAAATTTTGAAGTGTAAAACCATGTTTTTTATATTTATTTTAACTTAAAAAAAATTTCATTACATATTACCCCATGTAATCAATTTGTAAATTTCTTTTTAGTACCTGAAGAAGTCTTAAATGAGAGACGAAACTTACTATATTTAATATTTAAATTATAAAAATACTGACAAAGAGGCTGATTTACTCATTTATTGTATAAAAAACATATTTCTTATTAAAACCGCAGAACAAAATTTATTAAAGACCATCTACTATTGGAGACCACTATTATTTGGCCTTTCTTTTTATAATCAGATCACAGGATTCCATACAGTTTATTTTTAAATTAAATTGTATAATAAATAAAATAGTTCGTATCAATGGGTTTTATGAAGGAAAACTTAGTAATTCTGTTACTCTAAATAACCTGACGAAAGTACGAAAACTTACTAAAGCGTCTATAAATTTTTCTCAAAGCATAAAAAAGAACTTTTGCGATTAATACTCCAAATATTAAAAACAATAAAATTAATATTCTTTCTACTAATTTTTTAGATATCATAAAATAATATTTTTGTGGAATAAACAAAAACGATTGAATTAATTTTATTATTTTTTTATCACAAATTATTTTGCGAACAGTGAACAGAAAACACAGCTCATCAATTAACTTACGTAACGTAAGACGTCGATCGAAATATGCAGCGGCTGAGAGAAACATTACAATAAACAAAATGTGTATACGAAAGTAACGGGTCGTTACAATATATATTTTTAAATGTATATTACAAATGGTCGTTAATTTATCTTATTAATGTGTAAATTAATATGTAATGATGTTCCGTGGGGTTATTGTACAATTGTATTTTAACCTATGGACGAAAATTTTGGATGATTCAAAACCAAGCACCTGCTAATTAGTGGCGGATCATCAGCATGTGGTGGCATAAACAGCAGATAGTTTATAAGGGACATTCCCAATAAAAAAGGAAGTGAACAGCATGCACCCAATTCAGATGTGAAAGAGGTGACTGAATTGTGTACAAACCTCTGAATGCTTCTGTTCCTGAAGATAGCGGACATTTTACTGTTCGTATCGTTACCAGAATTTCGTCCTTACCGATCTTTTCTTCTCTTCAAAACGCCAGATTTCGTCGTTTAACCACCTCGGTGAATCCATTTATTAACGGAAAAGTTAAAAAAAAAACAATTGCTTTATGGCGTGTATTGTACCAGAGAGCCAGTTGATTGTCGGGTGCAGTGAGATTGTTGGGGCAACATAGACATGCACTAGGGAGGCAGGGTGGTAAAGACCTGGTTGCGGCAAGCCACAACGACGTGCAGCGCCGGGGACGCCGGGATGCTGAGCAAGGAGTCGCGAGGATTCCCCGGCGCCCTGTAGCTGCTCAGGAGTCGGTAGTACTGCGCCATGCATAGCGGCTGGCCCTTCTCACGAGAAGTCGCCTTCTCCACTGGAAGGGCCTTCCTGCACAGCACAACATGTCCAGGACCTCAAACGTCTCCAGATAGCGATTCGTGGTCTCTCTCACACTCTCTCACTCACATATACACACTCAGCTCGATAGTTACAGTCGATCGTATTGCTTACCTTAATCACAAACCTTTAATGCAAAGCAGAACACAAAATGCTAATGATGAATCTAAATGTTTTCCATGTCTCAATAACAGAAGATCAACGGAGACAGCGACTTTCTAGCCATTCCATCCATCATTACATTTTCACCATAAAGTTGCCGATGAGTTTCAGCTGGCTTAACGTTCAAAAACCGTATTACCAAACGCACTGCAAAGTCGACTGGATCAAAAATTGCCTTAAACATTTTGAACGATCACAAACAAATGCAAACAAACACAATCCGCCTGTAATGGTGATGAAACAGAGAGAGATGTGTGCATGCGCGAACTGCGATACTAGCGTTGCAGTGGCGGTAGAGCGAAACGGTACTTACTTTCCTCGTACATCGTAGATGTCTCAAAAGAGGCGTTTTCTCGGAAACAATATGTGAAAAGAAGCTTAAGAAGCATGATATTTCTCAAATACTGCTTCGGCTCCTTACTTTACATCCATCCTCCCCTAGTCCCATTGTTGACCGGCAGTCCTGGATTTAACGCAAAGGCAGCTTTCGGGTCAGCATAGAAGCGGCAGGTGGTGTCGTTTCCTTGTGGTATTTGCAGCCAGATCGCCTCTCCTCTCAGACTCGAAGCCAACCAGTCCGACTTTCCTCGTGTTGAACTCTCGCCTCCAACTCTCTTTTCCGAGGTCCTCTCCACCTCGAACTCACCTCTCCTAAAACGTGACTGGTCTCTCCACTTTTTATATTTTATCCCGGTCCTCCAATGGGGTTGGCGTCTCCAAAAATTCAAAATTTTGGTGGGGCCACCCTAGCAATCTTTTGGGTCAACCACCTTGCTAACCTCGGCTGATTTGGGGTTTTCGCCGGGCGGCAAAAATACTTTCAGATAAGAACTGCGTCTGTCAGGCTTCAAGTTATACGACTGAGTTTGTCTTGCCGGGGTTTTCCCCGGAAGGGTGCCTTGCAAATAACTCAGGACTGTTCTCTACGGAATTTTGTACACAATGCTTAATATTGTAAAATTAATTTATTTGAATAAAACAAAATATATGACGAAATTTTATACGCGTCACATCTTTGAGGAAAGGTGTATCCGCAAGGAATGCTGGTACCGGATTGGAACGCAGATCTAGCTGTTGGCGCACGGAAGATCAGGGAGAGGTTTCATCAACATTCACCAACAGCCAGAGTTCCCTTTGGAATAAGCAGCTGTCAGAACACGGAGAACCTTTCGTTAATACCTCGCCACTGAAAAAGTCGTGCTTAGTTTATCATGGGAATGATACATACTGTAACGAATATAAGGGGGAATATTAATATATTAATAATAATAGTTTGTAATAAAAGAAAAAAAACAATTTACTTCAACAAAAACAAAATTTACATTAATCTTACAATTGTGATATTTCGACCTATGCCGGTTATTTTTTCTTAAATTAAATCTACATATACATTTACAAAAAATTATACAAATAATTTCCTTAAATCTAAACAATTCCCTAAATCTACACTCAGGATCGTATATTATGGACCTTCTCATAGAACAGAATATTGTACACAACATCTACTTGGACCTGACAGGGTCACAGGGGTAATTACCATGTCGGCTTAGTGCATATTCCAGCTCCTTCCTCCTAATTGGGTCGTCCTCTCTCCAGATCACAGCCGCCGCCGCTGCTATTCTTCAAAATCTTCCTTGTCACAATTCCAACCACTGACGACAGCAACCTCCCTCGGAATCTCTCACCATCTCTACCGTCTCCCCGCTCTCGAAAAATTTCTCTCCGAATCTGTTCTCCAAAAATCCCTGTCCAAATCTCTCTTCCAAAAATGTGTGTCTCAAAATCTCTCTGCCAGCCCTTTTAAAATCTCCTCCCCACTTATTTAGTTTATATCACCAAAGTGGCAGGGATGGATATCCACCAATAACATTTATGGTTCTAGTTGGGGAAATACACCACCCGATGCCACCAACTCTCACGAAAAATTGGGAAACACCCGAGCCGCGACGCGGAGTCTGAGTTTTATTGCCCCTGTCTCAAATGCTGTCTCCTTTCTCTTGAATCCGCACCGCAAAAAGTCCGAGCAGATGGGTCTGACTGTTACAATACAAATGGAATACACGTAGCCAGAGAGCTTCGGACGCGTGTACTCTGATAAATATTTATATGTTCCCGCAACAGTCATTTTCACGGCAAATAAACCTGACTACTAAAAATCTGTAAAAGAAGGTCTCATAAATCCTGTGGGGTTTGTGGAAGTTGGTGATGATAAAATGATGATAATTATTGAATCAGGTGGGGTGACGGTATGCAGAGGAATAGCAACTTTAGATATAAATTATAAATTTAAGGTATTTGGATGTGGCAAGTATTGAGATACGAACTGTCTACTGTTGACTACAATTATGTATATTTCTATTAACCGCTGCGAGATTCCTTAGACAAGAGACGGCCGCTGTGGGTGAAACAAAAGCCTAAGTCGTCCGCTTTAATTATGTACCGGCTTAAGCGTCTGGGAGTACTCCTGGGTAAGCAGCATTAGTATTAAATATTCAAGTTCGTGTATGGAGGTTTCGCCGTGCTTTATCGTTGTGTTTGGCTCATTGTTCTTGGAGACCGCAGCCCCTCGCAGGAAGGGGAGTTCAAGCCGGGGGCGCTTCATTACGGCACAATGGTGAGCCGCGATCGTCGCTACAATAACAAGCACCTCGCCTCCAGGCTCCGGCAAAATCAACATCCGCCCCGATCAAAAACAATTTCACTTTTCCGCTATTCTCACTTCGTTCCTGTTTCTGATTCTGGTGCAATGTCTTACGGAGTGGAGAACTGGCCGACCCATAACCTGAAAAGTTCCCTATCGATGACAGGGAGAGTTTTGTAATTACTATTAATCATTTAAATATTTATTTTGTTTATTTCTTTGGGTTAGAAAGTGTTCCGCCATTTACTTTTCTTCTCCTCTCGACCAGTTTAATTGTGTTGATCCTGTTATGCTGAGAAATAATAGTAAGGAGACCCGGAATGGTTGACTAATAGTCAAAACTCGACCTACTCGAAAGTGGAGCATATTTAAAATAAATACATGTCATTATCTTCCTCGTAATATTGTTTGTTTTGTTGGTGTATTCAGTCCTTAGGCTGATCTGAGGCAACCCTCCATGCTAAACTATTCTGCGCAAGCCTTTTCATTTCTACATAACTACTAAATTCTCTAAACTGGTTAGCTTATTCCATCCTTAGTCTCCCTCTTCTGTTCTTTCCCAACACACTTCCCTCTAATACTATTTTTACAAGACCCTCATGTCTCAAAACGTGGCATGTTAATATATCCCTTCTTCTGTTCCCTCTCCTCCTATTCTGCTTAGAACTTCCTGGTTAGTTTAGCTATCTACCCTTTCTGTTTTTCAGAATTCTCCTTTAGTACCAAATTTCAAAAGCTTCTATTCTTTTCCTTCTGCAACTCCTATCGTCCACGTATCGCACCCATATAACGCCACGCTCCAAACGAAAATTTTTAGTAATGATTTCCTAATATTCATACTTATATTAGCCGTAATTTAAATTCCTCTCTTTTGCGAAAGCCTTCCTTCCCTGTACTATCCTACTCTTTATGTCTACTATACTTCTACCATCCTTAGTTCTTACGCTTCTCAAGTAACAGAATTCCTTAACTTCCCTCAAAATATTCCTTCCCAATCTAACACCCTTTGTTATTTCTCTGTTTCCCATACTACGCCCCATCACCGTGGTTTTCCCCTCTCTTAATCCTCATGTACTCTTCCTCCAGCATCACGTTCATGCCATTTATTACGTTTTTCTATCTTCTTCTGACTCCCCTAATATCAAACCTTGGGGTTATTATTTCTTCTCCTTGCTGGTTGAGTCTCTTACCATGTTGATTTTTAACTATAAGTTACGTCTGTTCTATAATTCGTTTAAGGTATGAAATAAAATGGCCTGAATCTAAACAGACAACATATAATACTTACCTTTTAAAAATTGATTGACCTTATCAAGTGCATGATACGAAATAAATTGACAAGGTTACCTCAACCCTTCTTGTAACATCAAAGGCTACCAGTAAAGATCATAGGTTTCGCTTCAGGAATCACAATAACTTTTTACATTAATTGAAAAATTGTGAAATAATCTAATGATAATCATTTCAGAAACAAGTCTACATTTGTAATTGTTTTCAACATCAAGGATTTGAACGACAGTCCATTTAAAGTCATGATCAGTGAATAGAATATGCTTAGTGATAACGGAAAGTTTGTCTCTTGGTAGCTTGTAATTCATCCTGTGTTCCTTTAATCTAGTCTTCAACTATCTCTTGGTCTGTCCTATGTAAACTTTGTCCCAATCATTACAATCAACTTTGTAAACGATAAAATGGGTATCATCCTTAGATAAGGGATCCTTTAAATTCTTGACTATAACAACCCAGGTGATAAGTAGATTTATAAATAGTGCCAATGATGTGTTGACGGAATAATTTAGTTATGCTATAATGTAGACATTTAAAGAAAGGAAAAATTATCTTGATGGATGGGATGTTATGTTTGTGAACCTTGATTGGTGGATATAATAATTTTTTGGGACTGTTGTGAATGTTGGAGTTGACGAAATAAAAGGGTTAAAAATTAGCTAACAGATAAATTTTCAGTGTGATGAGACTGGCCAGAAAGTGAAATGGCCCTGTCAACCAAGTTAGAAATCGTAGCCATTTTTTGACTGATTGGAGAAAAAATATAGGACGCGTCCTGAATAAGTGGTTTTCCTTCACCAATTTTTATGAAGTTTGATATTTAAAACCGTGATGGAAACGTCAAGAAAATTAAGACAACCTCAACTGTGAATTGGAGACTGGGAATGAATTATCAATTACCCGTAATCTTGTCCTCAATTCCACTTATTTTAATTTTGATGCTTCGGTTTACCATCAAGTTGAGGGATCTCCATGGGCAGTCCATTCTCTCCGTTACCAACTGAAATAGTTGTGTGATTTGGAGAACTCTTTTATTTCCGCTCTCAACTGTAAACCTATATGTTACTTTAGTTACGATGATGACATTTTCTGCATTATTCCTTCTACTAAACTAGATATTTTGGTCCAAACTTCAAATGATTACGAATAAATGTATGAAAATCTTGAGCTTGCTGCAGAGAGATTTTATTAATCAGTTACAGTCTCAAGTCTCGTGTATGACCAGCTATCGTCCATTTTTAAATTATAGACGACCTCATTTTCGAATTTCTTCCCGTCCCCTCTGTGGGACGACGGAATTCAAACATTTGTTACAGTATCCATTTTCTATTATTACATATTTGTTTCATACATACATACACATCAGTGTGAAATATACATGATGCTTTTTCTTTTGCATTTTTAAGCAGTTCAGTTTTTTAACAAAACTTGTGAAGCCCTATAAGTTTTTATCTTTTTACTAGGAAATGAAACACGACAATTGTCATTCTAAGTCAGCGACATTGTTGTGCTTTGTATTTGGCCGCTTTGATGTTTGGCGTCCGAGTATTTCGCCTGAATGACCTTTCAGCAAACAGTGCTGACATCTACTATTACTTCATCGGGTATCTCTTAGATGTCGCTAGTGGTACCTTTTGTTCGCGTTAGTTTTACTTCAACAACAAACGAACATAATTCAACACCAGGTAACCCCCGCGACTTCGAAAAGGAGGCGCTAAGGAAGCAATTGCAGTTAGCACCTATGCTACCTAATGTGTAAATTGAACAAGAATGAAGGAACTTAAAGAGAAATGGACTCATAACTCAATAACCAGAAATTA
Source organism: Eucriotettix oculatus (assembly GCA_034510155.1). Taxonomy (NCBI): domain Eukaryota; kingdom Metazoa; phylum Arthropoda; class Insecta; order Orthoptera; family Tetrigidae; genus Eucriotettix; species Eucriotettix oculatus. The sequence continues at coordinate 11,125,349 of CM067382.1, forward strand.
TGAAGTTGTTAAAGGTCGATAACATCATCTTCAGAACCGAGTACGGTGTCAGCATTAATAGAAACAAAACAAAAAGTGTGATGAGAATAGGATTGGCGATGCGATGGAAATGATACTTTAACGGAAGTAGATTAATTTTGCTATTAGGGCAGTGGAATAATCAAAAATGTTAGAAGCAAAGTAGATGTACAAAGTCGAATAGTGCAAGCAAGGAGAGCTTTTGCAAAAAAAAATCTGAAGCTAATATATTTTTTTATATTTGAAATTGTTTGCCTGATGCGTGGAATTGTATGGAAGCGGAATTGGACAATTGGCGCTACAGAATCAATAAATTAGGAAACTGGCGAGAAAAGAACATTACTGACATTGAAGGGGTAGACTAATAAGTCAAAATTTGAGGCACGAAGAATGAATTAAATTTCTATTAGAGTGAAGTATGTGGGGTAGGAAGAGAATAGGAAGACAAAGTCAAGAATATGTTAAGAAATTCGGGTCAAATATTTGCTCTAAAATTTGACCCTAATTCTTAAATTGGTCTTCCTATTCTATTCAACCACACACTACTCTAATAGTTATTTAATTAGTTCTTCTGATGTTAATTCCAGTGTTGTTGAACCGATCAAACAAAAAAAGAGTAAATTCTGACCTATGCAGAGATTGCCATGGCGATAATTTATGTACTAGCTTATTATTGAATCACACGGCACAATATTGACTTGGAATCAAATTGGTTTGTAATTGGGTAATTCCTACCTCATTTGAATTTATTATTTCGGAATTATCATGCGTATTCGCCTTGATTATTTTACGCTATTTAAACGAGGGACATTCAACAATTAATAAGAGAAATTGATGTCTGTGGATTTTTACAAAAAACGAGTCTTTTACTATTTCTCAACACAATCAACCACGAATATAAATACACTTGTCGTAAATATGAACTGGATTTTTTTCATACCTGATACAAAGAAATATTTCCCTTCTTGTCTGAGTCAGCTTCCCACAAATTCTTTGCCCTCTTCGTTGTTGATGAACGTATTTCCACGTAACGACTCCTTGAGCGTACCAAATGAAACTCGGAGGCAGCCACACACCTAGACTCTAGAGAGGATGATGTAGTCTCTCACAACCCATTTTTTAAAATTGTTTCTCGGGTCAGCTTGGCGGACCTGCCTCGCACCTCTTTTCCTGTACTTGAACCTGCCACTGACTGCATTATTTTACTGCAACTTTTTTATATATCTTCTAAAGGAATACGCTAATCTTCATGAATAAAGTCGCCAATGTGGGTTTCAAGCGAAGGAATTGACACTTAAACTGACCGGCCAGGACGTTGCTATTAGTTACAATTTTTTAAATGTTTTACCCAGTAGCAGAAATTTACTGGGTTCATACAACTTTCAACATACTGTAAAATTAACCGGGAAAAGATTTAGCCGGTTTCTCACCTTCAAAACGCAAAAACCGGATAAGACGTTGTTCTGCTAAATAGAAAACTTCAAGCGGACACACCATCGTTAAATGTAACTTTGTCGTTATAAACTAAAGAATTTTTATTCGTCAGATGTTCTCAGATTATTTCAGTGATGCCAACCTAAAGTTATGAAAAAAAAATTGTTTCTACATCACTTTGCCTCGAATTTGTGAAGAAAGTAGAAACCGTTAATAAATATAGAAAACCTGCTTTAGATAAACAATTTTTTTTATAGTTGAGATGATTTGATGAATGTAATATATGAACAACTCTATCTCAGCAAGTTGATAGCGAACTTTGAAATAGTTTATTACAGGTTAAGACACATGAACACATATTTCCATACATATACTAATTTTTTCTTGTCGGGAACCTCTTCTCAAAATGGAGTTCGTATGAGTCTGAAACATATTAATTAACATTTCCGCATTCATTTCCACTCAGGCGGTCTAACGTGAAGAAAATAAACCTTGTGAATGGAAATGCATATTTAAGTACGGGAAGGTTTGTTGAGAACTTACTTATCTAGGATCTCCTTGTGGTCGATGATAGCGGTCAGCATTTTGGCTGTGAAAAGAGCCTGGTCGTGAGCAGACCTGAACTTCCTTGGAGGGAAAACCATTCCTGGGTTTGAGTGGACGACCAATGGCAACGGGTTCGCCAGGTACATGTCGTTAAGCCACCAGTGGTAAGCCTGGAATAGGAAAGAAACAGTTACCGTACATTCATACTTATTTAAAATAATCCATTTACTGCCATTTTCCATTTCTCGTATAAGTTATCCTCCAAATGGAAACTGCAGATAATTTTGCAAACGACTTCAATGCTTATTAAAATAACGTCTCAGCTGTATAATAGATCGTAGATCAGAAACATAAAATGCCAATTCTTAACTTTCAGCCATTTCGAAAGGTCATGTGCAAAATATAGATTAAATTTCTGACTTAAGTAATAATAAGACCTTAGTTTCTAGACAAATTTTAATATGAGAAACAATTGAACACAATTATTTTTAAATGTAGCTTCATTGCGTCTATTTGAATCTCTATAATAAAACTGCCTGTATGTATGTTCAGCATACAAATCTGAAACAATTTCGACCAAATTTACTATACGTGTTCTTTGCGACCCGGAAATTAGCACTGCTGGGATAAGACACGGCAACCATCCCTAGGGGTGGGGGTGGAAAATTTTAAATAAGCAAAGACGGCCAATGTTTTTTATAACATAAGTACACTCTTGGATTAGTTAATTTGATAGAGTCTCCTCCCATTTTGCTAGCGTATAATTTTAACCTTAACTATAATCGAAGGGGGGTATTGTTATAGGTGGGGATGGAGGGGCAAAACATAAAAATAACCAGAAAGCAATCGAAATTGGGCTCTACACCGGTGTAGTATGAGCCGCTGAGTGCAGTTAAGCTACAGTTAATCCCCTAAGAGGGATTTGGAGGGGGTAAAACACACCCCGAATACTATCTTTAACGGGTGGAACAATTTTGAACATGTCTTCTTTGCAAACCTAATTCAATATATTAGGGTAATACACGGCTTCCACCACTTGGGGCTGGGGTGGAAGGGCGGTATTTTTTTTTAAATCGATAAACTGTCGTTATTATCTTCTAAAATATATTTTTGAGTAAGTTAATTTGATAGCGTTTCCGGCGAAATTGTTTCCGTATAATTTCAACCCTATTCATCGTGGAGGTGTAGGGGCGTCATATGAAAATAGAACAGTCAAGTTTGGTATCCAACTTGGTGCTATGGGAGTCGTAGAGTTTGGTTCTGACCTTTAAAATGCGAATTAAATTGCAGCTCATCCCCTAACACGTGAATGTGACGGGATAAAACACATTTCATCTTAATGCATTTAAAGGATAGAACAATTTTGATAAAGTTTTGTTTTCATGTTCCTAGTGTCCCAAAAACCAAAACACTTTGGAGATAAGTTGCCGGTACCACCTCTAGGGGGAATGGGTGTAACTAGCGAAATTTTTATATGTAAATGAGGTACCATGTCAAATATTGTGACGTTTCCAAATCAAAATTGTGTCTAAATTTGTAACTGTGTTTATTAATCAGATTTTTAACATACACTATAATACCTAAGATTCATTTTGACGAGGAAAACTTGGTTACTTGTTCAGAAGTCGGAATTAAAATCCTCCCTTATGGCTATGGTGAATTTAATATATATGACTCACATGCCGCTTTATTTTTATTTAAGGTTTCAAGATTCAGTGAAAATGTTGAAAAAAAATTTATTCAGTCCCCAAGAAACACCTTGTAGTTAATTACATTATTTCGTCCTTTAATATCTCCCGAAATATATTTACTCTAAAGAGATGTATTTTTCAGAAAAAGTCACATAGATCGCTACAGCATTATTCGACATATTATTTATAACGAATAACGAGACTGTTAACGTCGTAAATGAACTAATGTTGAATATTTTAATTTGATAAATTATATCCACACCAGGAATACACGAACGGATGATACAAAACAACATGATTGATTTTTAAAAAATACTTAATTTTTTATATTTTAGTTGTATTTAGAACCACCTTTTAACCTGGCATATTTTATGGAACCATAATTGTTTTTAAAATAACTATTTATTGCAATACGAACTTCAGGAAATATGAATGGGCGATAAAGATAATAGGTGAGATTTTTAGTAATTATAATTTAATATATTTGCAAAGACCGACGAAATACTTTTCAAATGAGAATTATTGAGAATTTTAGGTTATGTATTATGAATTTTGTGATTTATAATTACGCAGGATTTAAAAGTTCGCGTCACGCAAAGCGTTTTGAATAAATTGACCTGAAGCTATATTTCATTTTCTTCAAAAACGGGCGAAGCCGGGCGCCAATTTATTAAAAATATAAAAATTTACAGTTTAGTTCAAGGAAGTCTTAATAGTTTTGCGATATGAAGGAAGAGAATTTATTATTTAAAGAAAGAGTCCGTAGCAGACTGCAAAGGAAAAACTGGTTTCTAAGTTTAGTATAATTTCAGAGAGAAAATGATAGGATGTAAAATAATTGACTGTTGAGAAAAGCAATATAGGAACACAACTTAATTATTATGTTAATAATATGAAATGGAGATATGAAACATTAAACGGAACTAGTATACTTGATTAAAATTTCACAAATTCTAACATTCCAGTTGCTATGAAGGAAATGAAAGTGAATAATTGTTTTATTTCTGAATTATCTGTAAATTTGCTAAGTGGTATTTCTGGCATGCATAACAATCAACCTTTTACGACTAAAGCAGCTTTTTGTTGAATGTTTAATGTCAACCATTACCATGAATAAAGAATATTTATTTTCCTGCGGAGTTAATATTTCTCTTTGGCATGCTAATGCAACTCCGGACGCGTTATAAAAGTAGTTACGTGATGGATGATAAGCTCTGGAAGCTTTCAGCAGTATGGACGCCAATGAAATTGCAGCACTAAATTCCCGTTCCCGCGGCGGAAGCTCTCGCTTTTCATCTACGCCAGTGGTAATATCTACCGTATATACATGTCGCAACAGGATGGAAGGACACATAAAAACGAGAAAACTACTTTTATGTAGGAAGTAACTCGATAATTCCATTGATGAGTGAAGTAAAATATATTTCATGTTCAATAGGTTTATAATTTAATAAATGCGAATTTTCTTTCTGGAAGACATGACTCATATAAATAATTAAACAATTGAGAGTAATTAAAGATGTTTATTACTATAATGTTAATTTTTAATTTGAATTATAAACAATTTATTTAGTTAGATTTTAAACACATTAAATTTATTTACAGATAAAAACAATTATTTAAAAAATTTAGGGTCCAATTAAAATTTACCACAAATTGTTCAGAATGAGCCTCAATATAATAAGGGTAAAAAAGTGGGGATTTTAGCAGCAGAAGAACAGTCATTACACATTTCAGACGCAGACACAGACGCACACCTGTTCTCCGTACTTCCGTGTTTGTGAGGCGGCTGGCTCCTTCCTGTGTTCACTTCTGCCGTTGGTACCTGGTCTTCCTTTCAAGAATTCTCGTTCCCGGTTTCTCTTGATTTGCTTCGAAATTCAAGACAAACTTCTCTCACTCGCGACCAACTCTTCTCACCTTGCTCTCTCTCTCTCTGATACTATCGCCAGACGCTATTTTCTAGCCGCCATGGCCCAACTACCCCACTTCCTCTCTTAAGCTTCTTCATTGGAGATTATTTCCCAACTCTATCAATTTCTAATAACCCTCATGCCGGAGCTCAACCACCACGCATTATCCAGACTTCTTCCTTATTCAAATGTTCGTCCCCAACTGATTCAGTTTCTCACTTCCATCTTCCCAAGTCGTCTCTCTCATTCCTCCCACCATGAGGTGGATGGCGGATCACACGACCCCCAGCCTCAATCAAATGTCCAGCTTGTCCCGCGGTTTTTCTTCCTAATTGGGGAGGAAGATGTGACTTCATAATACGCGGGGTCAAGGAATTGGACTCGGGCAAATGTTCTCTAATCCTCAAAACTGACACGTTCGGGTCTTGGTTGTCCCGCCTCGCTGACGCCTTGATGTTTTCTGTAACTGAGTGTCTCCAGTTGGGGAATTTCTCAGCTAGTGATGAAATGGTGATTTCCACATAAACTCATTACATTACATTACTTGAGGGTACACTACAATCTATTTCTGTTGTCAAATCCAACATATTTTCAATACTAGATTCTGTAAAAGACGAAAACTCGTCAAAATAGTAGTTCTTTTTTTAGAGAGGCGTCATTTTGACCACTTTCTGCTGGTCTGAGATGACCCAAATTGTAGAGGACCGATTTTCCAATCAGCTACGTGTCCTCAGAATTTTTCTAAAATTCTCAATTTTAGAACTATGTACTGATAGGTGAGCAAAGAGAATAATCCCTTACTCATTCTTCTTCAAATTGAGTACGGAATTTGCTAGAGGCGGAAAACAACCTAAAAACTGAAGAAAACGGAGGTTTGTTGACGTTTACATTTTTTTTCACATATATACTAAAACGTAAACTCGTTTCTGCCGGCCGTCGATATAGGATATAGGATTTACCCTTCGGACACATCTGATTTTCAGAATTCGCCTACGGACTGGATCAGATGTGTGGATAGAATCACTAACGAGGAAAGTTCTTAACAGAATAGGGGAAGAGCGAACAATATGGAGGACGTGGACTAAGAGGAGGGATAGATTAATATGCCACGTTTTGAGAATTAGCATTAGAGGGAAGTGTGTTTGGTGAGAACATAAGAGGGAGGCCAAGAATTGGGTGCGCTAAATAGGTTTGGGAGGATGTCGGATATGCTGGTAGTGTTGAAATGAAAAGGCTTGTGCGAGTTAGGTTCGCATGGAGTGTTGCATGAGACCAGTCGTGGGACTGAATACCACACAATACAACAGCTTCAGTATATTTAAGCATCATGGGCAGCTTCGGGCCTTGAGGAACGCGTGTGCCAATTTTGGTCAAATTCGGACCAGTAGTCCGATTTTTTTCCCAAATTTGTTGCTAGCGATTCTTCCACTTTGGGAGGAGTACATCCATTTACTATTTCTGGCTAAAACTAAAAACATTTGGCCTAACATTTATTAAAATTCGAATAGTCTCAATTTGCTCTTAGTTGGATGCAGCCAATTTTTCTTACACTAAACATAAAAAAATATGTATATACAGGTAAGAATATACAAGAAAAAATAAAATTATAATTGCACAAACGCCAATTACACTGTGTTTAATTCATTTATTTGTTTACGAGAATTCTTGTTTTATAAGCGGTTGTATTGGATGATGACAGAACTATTGATTCAGACCATATAGAATGCCGTACAGTCTCTTGAGTGGAAAGTTTTCTATTGGGTTGAAACCATACAACTACTTGACGTCACTATGACGTCACGGGTCCTGATATATTATATTTGTAGATGTAAACAGACGTCGCTATATTCAAAATTTTCTTGTTATACTCTCAGTTCAGAAGGAAATTTAAAAAAATCGATGTCATGTGAGGAGAAACAGACCGTAACTGTTGTATAAATGAGGTGATGTGATGTTTTGGGTAATGCAGCGGTGGAGTAGAAGGTTGGGTGGAATTCAGTGACACTGGTGCGTTTCCCTGACGGTAAATGTGGGTAGGCTCTATCGACCTGCAGTCGTCGGAGCGGAACCGGGCCCAACCAGGCGAGTTCCGCGGAGCGCAGCCCGCTCGTGCAGAAACTCTATTCCACAATCGATTCATTTCATCTCATTCGAATCTAATTGCTTGCTTGCTTTACCAAAGGTTCGTATCGTGCAGAAAATTTACACGGGTTGCTGCGTAGGGTGCGCAAGAAGAGCGTGGACTGCATACGAAACGGCTGCAGAAAGGACCGCACTAAATAGCTAGATCCTCTTAAAATACATTTATTATTATTATTACTTAGCTGATACTCCACTGTTTGAATACTCTATTTAGAAAATAATTTAACGCCACTATTTTTAAGAGAGAGGAATATACGTTTACACAGGGTTTTCAGTTTATCTGAAGACATTAAAATATCTCTAGAACCACACATAGGATCAAACCAAAAATATCCGTCTCAAGTATAAAACTCAACCCCGAGGGTGGGGGAGGGAAGACTTAAAAACTTAAAGAAGAACCCCATTTTTTATTGCAGATTCGGATTTTCCAGATAAAATTACTCCAATTTGACCTACAATTGGGGTCATTTCGTTCACAGATAGCGTTGTAATCGTCAAAAATCAATATGAGTAAAAAGTAGTTGAAAACTGGGCACGTCTCAAGAAATAGGTACCATATAAGTAAAATAAAATTAAATGTGTTTGATAATCTTAAAAGGCTTCTTAATGACACCATAACTGACCACCTACCCCACTCCCTAAGGGCGGGGAAGCGAATTATGGAAGGAATCTAAATCTCTATCTTCGTATCTATCTAAATCTCTATCTCTGTATCTCCCTATCTCTCTACCTCTCTATCTTCCTATCTTTATATCTCTCTATCCCTCTATATTTTTATTTCTCTATCTCTAAATCCCTCTTTCTGTCCATCTCTCAATTTCCTTATCTCCCTATTTCTCTATCTTCCTACCTCTCTATCTCTATATCCCTCTTTCTCTCCATCTCTCAATTTCCTTATCTCCCTATTTCTCTATCTTCCTACCTCTCTAACTCGCTATGCCTATATCTCTCTATCCCACTCTCTCTCTCTATCTCTCTGTCTCACTATCTCCCTATCAAAAACCAGCAATATAAATTAAACAAGCACCCCAAGGGAGCAGAAAACTACTACGTCCATGTCGTTGTTCCTGGGTAACGCCGAACGTAGTATTACTTGTCAGGAAACGAATAAATAAACGTCTCCGAATTCGTTCGATGGGCGCGAAATCTGTGAACTAATTTCCATGAATAATGAATTCAAATAAATGCTATTTGACATAAAATCAAAGTTCCCTATAAAAAAATTGGTTTTCCATTGAAAATTTTCACTTAATTCGCTTCTCCACCGCTAGGGAGTGGGTATATATGGATAGTTATGGTGTCGTTAAGTAGCATTTGCAAGAATATCAAATACATTAAACTTTATTTTGATGATCTGGAGCCTATTTCTTGAGATATACCTATGTGTCAACGATTTTTTAACAATTTTGATTTTTGTCGATTCCAACGCCACCTGCGACCGAAACGACTCAAATCTTTTGTAAAATTTGAGTGTTTTTTTCTGGAAAATCCGAATCTACAATAAAAAATGGGGTTCTCTTTATGCTTTTTAACTCTTGGGGGTGGGGGTTGAGTTTTATATCATTATATGTCCCCCTTCAAGACAAACAGTATTTATTTTTGATCCGATGTGTGGTTCTCGAGATATTTCAATGTCTTCAGATAAACTGAGCACCCTGTATAATTAATAAGGACAGGAAAGAGAGACAGAAAGCTGGTGTCTTCCCTGAAGTTCGGTTTATCGAATTTTCGGAGGCTGGCTGTAACTCCAAATGTTTTCCTAACTTTCTGATGAAGAGGGCGGTGACTCCGTAAATTCTAGAATCCTAAACCCTACATGGTGCCTGGAATCTGTGAACTTTCTGTCTCTCTTTTCTGTCATTATTAATTGTTTTAATTAACCTTACAATGTCATTTTGTGAGGTATATATTCATATACCTCAATTTAATTTCCGTAGCCAACCCCTAAACTGATCAGCGCTTCACGGAAAAGCACGGATGTTATATGTGTGGGTAACCGTCTTTGTAGGGGTAGGTCAAATTTAGTAATTCTACGTCTTGATGATTACACGGACTCTCAGATGACGCATCTGATCCCCTATCCCTGATGACGAACAGAGTTTATTTACTGTTTGAAACGTTGTGGTAATTTCTCTAAATTCTCTCTTACTCTGCTTTCTTGGAGTCATTATCTAATTGATAATTTCTTTTCTTACTCTGCTGTCTTACTTTAATTTCTTTCTCACTGCCCTTTCCTGCTAGACGTATCTCTGCGTCTCTTTCACAGAGATAAACCTAATCTTTTTTCTCTGATCACATATCGGACAATTTGTCATTCACGTGAACTCTGAGTGAGCGGTCTTTTAAAAATTCCCGAATCTACGTCAGCACCGGAAAATCTATACCTGTATTTTTAACTTAATTAATAGTAGATTATGTGGCACGACATCGAAGGATTTAGAAAAATCAATAATTATAGCGTCTATTCGTGCTAACTGCGTCCGTCAGGACACAATAATTACCATTTATTGTTTTTTAATTGAGCTGTTGTCAGATTATAAGAACCTAACAATTACAGAAAATTAGCATAATATTATACAAAATTTTAAACAATAACATTTTGAAGAATATTAAAATTTATTATTGTTATAAATAATAAAAACCATACATTAACATACTAGTTTGGTGTTACAGGTATTTTCACTTTTATACTAAAGCACACTATCTTATTATTAACCAAATTAATGGGTACGATATAAAAAGTACAGCCTTTATTGAATCACAACTTTAAGGCATACACAGGTGAGTCTTAGCTGTAAAAAGCATGTAAAAAGTGAAGAGTCCCGGTCTGGTTGAAAATTTTCTTTTCTGACCTTTAGACCCTCATAATTTGCCTGAAAGGAACGTAAGCAAACCAATGTTTTTGATGTTCACAATTGAACTCTTCAGTATATAAATACAGCGTTAAATATTTTATTTTTTCTAGAGACTCTAACTTTTATTTTACGTATTAACCACTGAAGAACTGTAATTTCACATACCAGATCGGATATTTATAAAACCGTATCTCCCCTTTTTAACACTTTCGTCGCCCTATTCTATTGCCCAATCATATGTCTACATCCATCTCTACATATAGCTCCTTTCATTCAGTTTGTTGCAGACTGTAGGCCCACCTGCCAAACGAGACTATCATTATATACTGTTCAGTTGGCCTGGTACGAAGTGTAAAAAATTCTCCCGAAGAAGGAAGCCAGAGCCTCCGAAAATTTTAATTGTCCCGTCTGACATCGTGGCACCGAGCCGTCAATTACGGTAAGCTAAATATTTTTTCTTAGCCATATTAATTATTATGATGTAAAATCATTTACGTGTTTTATACCGGCATGCGTATAGAACATATTTATGTAGAATAGAAATAAGTGTTTAAATACATCCGTGCTTGTTCGTGTTTCTGTTCCTGACATTAGCATTATGAAATCTGACGGCTTGTCTGCATTATAACTTGGACAAATTGAGAACCTTACCGGTTTAATTAATTAATTGAAATACGCCCGTAGTTGAACTGTGATGAAACTTTAAAATATTGAATAAAAATATTCAACCCTTGGTTACCTTGCTCCAGAATTCAATTGATCAAAAATTAAAAGTGACAGGTATATTCGCAGATCTATCTAAAGCGTTTGACTTAGTCGATCACAATATATTACTCAATAAACTCAAATATTACGGTATCAGAGGAAACGCATTTTCACTCATCCATTCATACTTGAATAATAGAAAGCAAATAGTGGCTATCCAGAACCAAAACGGTAGAATTACTCTTTCAGACTGGAAGGAAATATCTTGTGGTGTACCACAAGGATCAATACTAGGGCCGCTTTTGTTTATTTTGTATATTAATGACCTTCCTCGAAACATTCATCCTTTAAAAACAGTGTTGTATGCGGATGACACTAACGTAATTGTTTCCGATAGTGATATAAACGCTCTCAATGTCAAAGTTGAAAACACTTTAGGAATGTTAAAGCAATGGTTCACTGCAAATAAGTTAACTCTTAATACCGAAAAGACTAAACTACTACAGTTTTCGTCAACTGTTAATTCTTCTGTGGAAGACAAGAGATTCGCTAATGACGCGTCGTTTCTTGGCCTTCAAGTTGACGATAACCTACGGTGGAATCGTCATGTCGAAATACTCACAGGCAAACTTAGTTCCGCGTGCTACTCAATAAAATTACTAATGCAGCAAGTTGATCCTAAAACCGCGATTATGGTCTATTATGCCTATTTCCACTCAAATATGTGCTACGGAATAACGAGTTGGGGTAATTGCCCTCGAAGTTCTGACGTTTTCAAGTTACAAAAAAGAGTTATAAGAATACTATGCGCGAAAGATTGTAGGGAACATTGTAAACCTCTATTTAAAAGCTTAGGAATCCTAACATTCCCGTGCGTCTACATACTAGAAATTCTAAAATTTGTAAAACGTAATTTCAGCCTATTCCAAAGCAACGGGCATTATCATCAACACGGTACTAGAAACCGATCAGTCCTCAGAGCTGATAAACATCGCCTTCACCTTTACGAGAACAGTATCCACTGCTCCGGAATAAAACTCTACAACAGTTATAATCAGTTCACTAAAGCATGCAAGAATCTCCTGCTAGAAGGAGTTTATTATTCTATTCCTGAATTTATCAATCGGTCTGAAAGTAATTAAAGTCTATTTTTGCAAAAGTGCTGAATCAGTGGTCATCATATGCAAACAATATCAGGTGTATATTATACGTTATCCTCTCATTAACGGTCTTTTCTTCTTTGTTTCATGACCTAAATTGACGAGATCTGCTGGAGCCTGATTTCCCACGGATCTACACACGTGTGTTTCAAAGTGTAGTGTATTGTGAAGTGCGTGGATCTCTATTATACCGCTATAGTGTTCCAAATTGACATTGTTTCTCTAGAAATTATATCTTTTGTATATGTTATGTATACTTTCTTTTATTTGTCTATCATTGTATACATAGTTTCTTTTACTATCTCTCTTATTGTTTTGTACTCATATTCTTGATATGTTGTATTCATATTTTGTTTGCTCTGCTTTGTTTTATTTATTTATCATTGTATACATAATTTTCTTTACTCATATGTTGTATCCATATTTTGTTTCTTATATTCGTATTCTTAGTGTGATATGTAACATATTCTTTGACTTGTCCTATTTCCTCAATAGAGGACTAATGGATCCAATAAATCTTATCTTATCTTATCTACCTTCCGCATCCCCCCCATTTTTCAATTGCCTTCCTGTTATTAAAGGGGAGTTATCTGTTTCAGGATCACCCTTATGTAGCCTGTTAATCCCGCCCCCCAAAAAAATCACTGATACTTATTCTGGGCTCGATTGCCGTGATTTATTTTTTTAACTCTACTTAATTGTAGGCATACATTAATTTATGATGAAGTACGGTTAGAGAAATTAGTCTTATTGCTAATTACTTTTGTCTAACTCTATTTACCCATTTATTAAGACTCTGTTAATGATTTTCTGGCGCTGTTGAATTTGTGTGATCGTGTTGCCGATTATTTTATAGACCTTTTCAAATGGGAGCCGATTTTCCCTTGAAGCTGTTGGTTGCGCCACACAATGTGTCATAGTTTTATCCACGCACCTGAAGTAAAGCTCTGCTTTGTGAGACAATGTGACACAGTTTGTGGACTTCTCTGATCTCTGATCGCTGAACGCCTAAACGGCTCCCATTTGAAAAGGACTATAGTGGTATCATTTGTTTACGTAGTTGCAAATGTGTCTTTCTCAATATTCAAAGTTATTTCACTATAGTGGTGTAATAAATCGACTGTAATCAGGCGGAACGAATTTAGCGGCTGTAGACAGGAACTCGCGAATATGTCAACTAACTTGAATGTAAAATAAAAAAATGTAAGTGCAGGATTGATGAGGTGGATGCACGTACGTTATGGTTTTTCGCATTTAAAATCGCTGAATTCCAACATTGTCAATAAAGGCTTACATTGATTTAGTCGCACTGTGCTGTGGTGTAGCTGAAATATTATTTGTGTTGGTTTCGTAATGTCGCTTAATCGCCATTTCCTGAAATACGTCTAAGCGGAGATGATCGTGGTCTGACGCCTGAGCAGAAATGTTGCTCTGTGCGCGCGCTGCTCGCTTCTTATTGGTCCTGTAGGATGCGCGCGCATCTTGCCCCTGATAGGGCAGCAATTCTTTCTACCGCCATGATGCGCGGACTGCCGCTTCGACCCCGATCCTACGCGCTCTGCACGTAGATTCAGAAAATCTCAACCCCCACAAACACGATTATTGCCTGTCACATTCATTTAACAATCATTAGATAATACAATTTTGAGTCGCTATAAATTTGTAAGGTCGTATACACCTAATACAACCAGTTGAACACACGGGGGGGTTTTGCATACTGCTTGGTTATATAATACTTTAATTATACACATGTAATAAATTTTTTTCCAAAAATAGTATGCATAATATTAAGAGCACTTACCCTACAACCTAATCGTGTTAATCATTAAAAACAACAAGTTACAAAAAAAGTATAAAAAAAGGAACATTTACCTAATTATCACAAATCTTTACACTATCCCATAAAATATATTTAGAAACATACTACACAATTTTTAAAAGATCTTTTGGGGCTTTTCCTGAAATGCAACACTTGCACCGTCGTGGTGAAACTGAATTCAGAGACCCTGAAGGATTTACAATGTCTCCCTTTAACTTTGGCACAACATCAATGGCAAAAAATAATTCGAAAAATTTATTAAGTTATAATAAATTACTGGATTGTAAAAATAAAGCAATAATTCAACAGATTCATTAATACGGTAATAATTAATTTAAGTAATAATTTATAATTTAAGTAATAATTTATTAAGTTATAATAAATTACTGGATTGTAAAAATAAAGCAATAATTCAACAGATTCATTAATACGGTAATAATTAATTTAAGTAATAATTTATTAAGTTATAATAAATTACTGGATTGTAAAAATAAAGCAATAATTCAACAGATTCATTAATACGGTAATAATACCAAAATTTTTAAAAATTACTAAATTGTACAAGGAATAAATCACTATAAAAATTCAAACATAATTTTTTGACTTTAAGTTTAAATCAATAAAAATCGTCCAGCAATTAATTTTGTTACTATTTAATTGATCCAAATACGACATTTCGTCTCTTGAGACGTCATCAGGCGTTAAATTTAGAAATTCATGATATTAACTTCAAGAATTGAAGTATTTGGGTTAATTAAATAGTAATAAAATTATTTCTGATTTTTTATTGATTTATTATAAATATTGCTTAACGTAATGGTATTATTCTGTGAATTGATGGTGTTCTTAGTAGTTTTTATATGTAACAATTCTGATAAATTACGTTTATACCAATTTGGTTCTATATTTCAAATAGTAAATTTACGTGTTTGATACTATTTTGCTGCTAAGTAAATTTTGTAACAATATTTTCTCCAAGGGATAGAAACCTGAAGATGGTACAAATACGTACCGAAGCGTTGTTCTTTTTAAATTGTACTAAACAATAAAGTCTTGTTACATAAATCAAACGTAATATTAATCCCTTTTGATTTGTTTTAGAAAACCTTGGGAATATTTACAGAAAATTAAAAAAAAATTGTTAGGGTAAATATGGACACCGAATTGTTAAACCATTTTGAACATAAAATCAATAAAATGGATCTATAATACTGTATTGTTTTTAGTCTATTCCGTATATATTTTCCCCAGAGTTGTGTTCCAATTAGTAATTTTTCGTCTTTAATGATTGAAAATTGGGAGCAAAATATTTAATTTTATCATTAAAATGCCACAAGTTATTGCATAAACAGAAGTTTTAAATATTTAATTTTGAGTTATTATTTTGACTAAAACAATATATGTATAAAATACAGATACTGAGCGTTAGTTTAGAAATTATGAACATCCGTGGAGCAGTGACAAACAAAGTTATAATAATATCGTTTCCATAACCAACTTCTGTACAAGTAAACGTGGAATTTTAAAATAAGAACATGTAATTTGGAGAACTTGTGTTGGTTTCAAATCTCCGCTTCCAAATGAATCATCAAATGAATCACAGGAACTGACTACAATTTTCTAGGACTAACCAAAACGGATTGAAACTTTCAACCAGTAACCTTTAGTTAAATTATTTCATACAAACAAACAGTCATAAATTTGTCAGAAAAAGCCATATACAAATTTAAAGCATCTCTCCGATACATTCTTTTTTACACAAATTGCAATGCTTTACGAATTAACAAAGAAATTATTTTGATAAGTTACCTTATTAATTTAAAATTCATGAAACATATAACTGACGAAAGGCGTTTCTAATTGGCCGCATTGACCCTTCTCATGACCCTTCATCTGGGAAATAAGTTTGAGTCCAGTTGATTATTAGCATCAACCACGACAATATACGCGATGAAAAATATTTTAGTTCAATTTAAATGAATCGGTACATTTCATAAATTAGAATATTGGTTTTCAGTTGCTTGATGAGGATCATGACGAGAATTGGAAAATGGTGCATATTCAATGGCACGAAATAACAATTACAGAAATGAAACAAATCAACGAATGTGATGTGGACTGCACATAGTCGGTCAGCGTTGTCGGACTCAAAAACTATATCCAGTAATAATTTTTTGGACACCTGTGTAATGAATAGATCCCACTTTAAAAGCTCCTGTTAACTGAATATAACTTGAGGTTATCAACGTATCGAAAATTGTGAAGAAACGTTATAACGTATCTGTGTAATATATTGAATAATATAGTGGTTCTCTGACTTCTTGACTATCTTGGTGATTATAGTTTAGTTTTATAAATGCTAAATTATTTGAAATATTAAATTATTTAGGTATACATTGATATACCTTCATGCTATAATCCACGTCTTTCCCATCATTCCTCCTTTAAATTACATTTATTTTAAACGAAACTTCTTACTTATTGTCCATCTTATTACTTCGCTACAGACAAGTGGAGAAAGTTTTATTCGTCTAATGAATTATTCGTGGTCTAACACTCTTGAATTAATACTACTGAAAGAAATGAAATGAATACAACAGCCAAATTAGGCAGATTAAATTTTTATACAAATTAATAAAAATGACACGACTCATCATTCCGTTCTTTGGAAAGTCTTGAGATGAAAAAATATATATTTTTAAATAAATTATTTCAAGAGATTTAAAATAGAAAATTTCTAAATGTGCTTATTGCTCACCCTTTATATGAATATATTCTAATTTTTGATTTTTTTTCTGATTATTTTGGCTGTTGTTCTTATTTTTTACAATTAAGTAAGATAAATATAATTGTTAATGCTGTAAAATATTTAGTAATTTAAAAGTGAAATGATGAATTTTATTTCGTTACAAATAACGGAAATGGGATACGCTTTTTTGACCTAAAACCCTTACCACGATTAATAATAACTGGAGGTTATAGAAGACGAAGTGATTGAAGAATAGAATGACAGGGAATGATTTTAAAGTAATGAACTATATTTTTAAAGAAATAACTAATTTATAGAGAATATACGTTACATTTGTTTCTTGATTAAAAGCAACGTGCGAATGTTTGTTTGGTTTGTTGTAATTGTTTTATATTTTTTTAGTCGACTGACAAATCGATAAATTGTTCCTCGACTGCACACTGTTTCAGTTGAATAGTTTTCTGTACCTGGAGAATGAAATTGTAATCGCATTACTAATATGTTTAACCGCTATCGTGATTAAGATTATGAATAATTTATTGCTCCGGAAGGGCATCTAGCAACGTTGCCACATCACAGCCTGTTCCCCCTTGTCGTACCTGAGGGGAGGTTTGCAATCGTGTAATTGTGTTTCAGCCCCTAACGACCTACAAATTAATTACCCTTTGTGGTGTCGCGTGCAGGCCCTTAGCTGAGGGCTCTTTTCATAACGGGCTGACGGGCGTTTGAAGTCATGCACTTGAAGAATTAACAGGAAAAAGTAACTAACCTAGCTTAGAAACGTGAAGGTTGTCGTGTTGTGTTAGCTATGTTCTGTGTTGGATTGGCCTAAAGCATCCCCTAGTAGAATTCATTCTGCAACGACCAAGGTTCGGGATCGCATATTCCTCTGTGGTACAACCATTACTTACAGACAAATAGAAAAATAATTACTTTCGTCTCATTAACTTTTATTTCTTAGCGTAATTTCCGTTCTTCGCCATACGTCGCTCCAATCAGTGCATAAGCAAGATCTTGGAAGAAGTTCTTCAGACACTAATGTTCTCATTCGAAGTAAATGGTTCAAATCCAGCTATTTCTTTTTCAGATTTAGAGATATAAAACGGTCTCAGATAGTTCAGTATGACAAAAGCATGGTATGCGGTAACAGAAATTCTTTTTCCGTCATCAAAACTCCACAGAACGATATTACTTCCTTGGAAGCTGAGTTTTGATCCAAGTGCGATCAACAAAGAAATTTATCGAGCCATTGTTCAACATTATTTATAATAGCTTTAAAATGATAATTCTGCGATGGTGTAACATTTATGACTATTGTGGTGTCCGGTTTTACTCGGGTACTTATTTGTATTTGCCCGTTTCCGAACGACCCGAAATTTAGCATCGCGTCAATTTATTTAAAACGCGTTACGCAAAAAGCTAACTTTAAAATCCTCCACTCGTAGATTTGATGCTGAAAGCATGAATCAGCTGTATAAAACAAATGTAAAATAATAACGCAACGCGCGACCTATACAATAGAAAAATAATAATTGAGTGTAATTGTTTGGAATTTTCACTTGAGATTATTTTATCAGTCTCTCAATCACTACATATCACCAAATATATTAAATTATAATAAGTAAAATATTTTAACGAAGACTTTATTTATCACGTTTTGATATTTTCTGAAGTTTGTATCACGGGGTAATTGTTAAGTTTGGAAACACAACCATTGTCTATGGTTCCATAAAATGCCAAGTTACAAGGTGGAAATGGAAACATAGGAACCAACGCATTTAAAAAAATCTTTCGTATTGATTTTTTATAATCCTTTCATTTGTACCTGGTGTTCGTTTACAGGACATAATTGGTCGAATGTGAGAGTAGCAGAATGTAACCAAGTACATCCCATATTGAGCGCAATTAAATATGGCGGATTCTCCTGTATTCTGTTTCTGTGTCGTCACAGACGTACGCATGCTGACACAAAATTAATTTTAACTAAAATTCCTTCCACTTTTGGGCTTTGAGTTTCTCTCCCGCCCCCAAACGTTTCTCTCTCTCTCTGGGTTTGTAAGAATATGGGTACCATTTTTTTTGCAGTTACTCCACGCATTTTAATTTGCTTTAAGAATATACAAACTTACAAACGTTTAAACAAACATACATACTTCTTCGTTATATGAATTATAGTGTATTATGATATTTATAACCCGTTTTAATATGTATGGAATATGTAATTAAGGAGCAAAATAGCAAAAACAACTTTTCAATAGAAAAAAAACCCACCTGAAGTTTTCAAAAGTTTTCGCCGCTTAAGTAATATTGTTTCTCTCGCTTCGTTCTGTATATACCAGTAACATTTGAATACACATATATGATTGAAAAAATTCAATGTATCAAATAGTATAAAGTTTCTGTTACATTTGGTATTAGTTTAACGTTTAATTAATGGCGAGAGTCATCTGGTGATATGGCGAAAAGAGGTTTTCGCGAACTGTTTTGATGGAAGAGCACTTTCTCCTTGGCCGATTTTTCTTTCTGTCTTGGCTCAAGTCCAATAATGGCGCACAAAAGCGTTCGTCCGTTATAAATAGCCGATGTGGATAATTCTGCGTGCATCCCCTAAATCATTGGCCATATCTTTCCCGGCCGTTTCACCTTCTTCTGAGCTTGTTCACCAGTGGAAACCGGACATCACAACATAAAATAGAATATAAATTATAGTAACAGTAAGATTATTCAAGTAATTATCTTAAACAAATTACATAACTCTGCTAATACAAATACAGTTATAAATAATTAGAGTATAAAATTAGTAAAAATATTTGAACCTAAAACTACTCGACCAACGCGTCATGGAGATCTGGAAACGTGGGTCGTAACCGGAAAACCGGAGATGTTTCACAAACAAAATGTATAAATGTTGAAAGGATGAGGAGACAAAGAAATTAAGAATTCTCTCCTTCAGTCTCTCCACGAAAATAAAATAATAATAAAACTAGTGTAACAGATGATGATCTTACATGCTAAAACAAATTTAAATATACGCATATAATTTATTATTGTATTCATACATATTTATATCTATGTAAAAAAATGTACCAACAAAAGAAAAAATATTGTTAAACAGACCTGTTATTGAATCTAGAAAACAGGTCAAGTAAAGTTATTATCAATAAAAAAAAAGTGGAAACCGGTATTTTCTTAGAACGGTGGAATCTCGGTTTCTTCACCAGTTATGTATCAATGCAGAAACTCATAAGTATTGCGACGAAAAAGATCCGAACCAGCGCCTGAATCTCATTTACTTTCCACTGTGATAAACGCGGCACCAACCTTACCGATATTTCTTTATGCAACATACTACGTAAAAAATCGGAAACACTTAGCGTGCAATTTGACCCGTAGATCACTGAACTACATTTCTGGTGTCGTAATGTCCACCACTATTGCATCTACGATCTCGTTTAAAATTGTTATCCCAATGATTAATAGGTTTAAACGCTCGGGAAATGTATCATAATATTCATAAAAATTGTCTTTGGCTTCTTTAGGCGTCTTGCCCTTTAACAGCTGAGGTTTTCCGTTGTTTGAAAATAGGGCGAACAATTTTTTTACTCGAGAGGTTGAATTATAAATTTTAGAAAAAGCGAAGAGTGCAGTAGAGTGGCCTTATACACCAGTCCGTAAGTTAAGGAGGCGAGTAAAGACTGACTGGAGAGGGTCTTCACGGCTTGTTTGTGGATGCAGCTCCACCTGTCCACCGCCAGGCTGCGTTCGGCGTGTCGACATCACGCAGATCCAATTATCACGGGTAATCCCCTCCGGAGCCCCTCGAGGCCTAATGTTTGCGGAAACGCAGCGCCCCGGTGGGGGGAAAGGGGGGGCTGAATTTGTGTCCGCTTCGATAGGAAAATGTCATTTACTTTCCGAGTCGGTGATCAAACAATTTTCATAGTTACTGTGCCAGTGGGGACGGGTTTATAAATACAGTCGCTTCCGATGGGGGATTGACTCTGAATGTTAGTGGGCACGCGACGAAATTGAAGTTCTTTTCTTACGCCAGCTGGTTGTCGCGTCTGTTTTGGGCACGTTCCACCGTGATGACACGAGAAATTTAAATCTAATTTTCACCCGTCCTACACAAGCTTCACGGAAATTACAGTAACAGTACATTTTAATCTGACACTAGCTTTTGAAGTATTTAAAACTTTTGAAACCTGTACAACTCGTGACATGTAATTATTAACAGCAATGAATGATTAAGGGCTTTAACAAAAGTTACATCCAAAACTTCCAACATAAATAAACTGGAATTATGCTAATCGTGGATCTAGAATTGTAAAACTGGACGGCGTTATTTAGTTTATTTTCGCGCAAATACATTAAATTATTTGTACATGAACCATTTCATTCTTGGAAATTATTTTATGGAGGCTCAAATTTATTATCTTCTCAGTTGTTTCTCGACTTGCTCCATGAATTTTCTGTGAGGAAGGTTAAAGTACTATGCCATTTATCGAAATTGGGATTTATAGTTGGAGACTTGTAATACCAGGAGGATATACTCAATATATACTACACAAGAGACTTCATAATAGTTTAGCCTGGCAGTAAGTTGACATAAAATGAGATTCATAGTTCATATTTTAAAAGTATCATTGCCATATAATAATAATAATCATATTCCGTAGATCCTGTAAAGAAGCTAAGCTTCAAGGATGTGGAATGAGTCAGGGTGTACATTTATTACATTATTTTATTATATAAAAGATAAATATACTTATAACAAATTTTTGTAACCAAATAGATTCCAACATTATAAACTAATTACTCGTCTCCGATTCTTCTATAAATTCCTTTACTGAATAGAAGGAGTGAATACGCAAAAATGAGGATAATTCAGACTTAAATTTACCTTGGTTATCGGACAACTGTTCAATTCTATGCGGCAGTCAGTTGAAGATGGATATCCCTGAATAATGCACACCTTTCTGTGCAATTTACAATGTTTTACATTTTTTGTACAGATTATTTTTGTTCCTTGTATTGAATGGATGAATATCAGAATTATTCAAAAATAAGTGCCTATTTGTGATTACAAATAACATCAATGAATAAATGTATTGGAACGACAAAATGAAAATACCTAACTTTTTGAACAGAGTTCGTGAAGTAACCTGACATATTGCTCTAATAACACGTTTTTGACTAATAAAAATCTTATCTATGCCTGCTGAGTTGCCCCAAAATATAATTTCATATAATAAAACAGAATGGAAATATGCAAAGTATACTAATTGTCTTGTTTTTAAATCACTGAAGGTGGACATTGCTCTTACAGCATATTTAGCTGAGCTGAGTTTCTAACGTAATTGATTAATCTGATGAGTCCAATTTAATTTATTATTTACTATATTCAAGATCAGTTTGGTATTAGGAAGAGAAACAATATTATTACAAATGAATAAATTTTTAAGTGTTGGATTGCTTGTGGCTGATTGGTGAATCGTGTTACTGTGCTCCGATTAAAATTGCTTTCTTTGAGGCGAATCCGTTACGCGTGCCGTATATTAATTTAAACTTACCCTCCAAGCTCAATCTCCACTCAAGCAGCAATATCCCAGAAGAACACTTTGATGTTTAAGCAAACACACGCACACTTGGAGCTCAACTCAACTGCCGGATTACTTTTAATCGGTTTATAATAGAAAGGATTTTCCGGATCGTGATCGATTTTCCAGAGCGTCGCGTTCAGGTGCTCTGGATCACATGCGGTCGGAGATTGAGGTACAGCACAGATAATTCAAGTTCAATGTTCATACACTAATAAACTCCTTCACGAAAGTGATCTGTTTCATTTCTTCTGGTTCTGTGTGTTGTGGTATTCAGTCCTAAGACTGGCCTGATGCAACCCTTCATGATATATTGCGCAAGCCTTTTCATTTCCTCATAACTAGCAGAAACACACGTCCTCCCTATCTACTTAGCGTATTCCATCCTTTGCTTCCCTCTTCTGTTCTTACCCCACACACACTTCATTCCAATGCAAATTTTACAACACCCTCCTGTCTTAAAATGTACCCTATTAATCTATCCCTTCTCTTGGTCAACGTCCTCCATATTATTCGTTCTTTCCCTATTCCGTTTAGAACTTCCTCGTTAGTTACTCTATCCACCCATCTCATTCTCGTATAGCACATTTCAAAGGCTATTATTTTTCCTTTCTATAACTCCAATCCTCCAAGGTTTCGCACCCATATAACAGCACGTTTCATACGAACATTTTTAGCAACGATTTCCTAATATTCACACTTTTATTACCCGTAAGTAAATTCCTCTTTTTCCTAAAAGCCTTCCTTACCTGTGCTATCTACTAAACTTCTATCATCCCTAGTTATTACGCTTCCCTAGTATCATAATTCCTTAACTTCTGTCAAAATATCCTGTGGGGGGGATATTAATTAATGAATTTAATAATTGGGTTTAAATATATACATTTATTAATTGTAAACACAATAATTTAAATATAGGTAGTGCGAGTGTATATTATGTACAAAAATAATTAATTAATTTAAATGGGATTGTATTAAAGATCTCAGGGTATTAATGGTTTGGGTGACTACGTGTAGCAGATCTACTGTTGGTTGACGAACCTGAGTTGTTTTCCGTGTTGTAAAACTTGAAGTGGCCGGTCGACAATAGCTGCTGCCAAATTGAGGAAACACCGCTTTTTCCTCTTTCATCCCTTGTTCTTAAGACCTTTCTTCCCTGCTTCCTGGACTGATCAAGGCATGGTCTCCGCTGCCACCTCACCAATCTCCTCTCTCCACCACTCTGCTGCCAATCTCCTTTCGCCATCGCCTTGTATCACCAGCCAAAAATCTCCCCAAAATTGTCTTCTCCAGCCTCTTTAAAACCTTGTCCCCACTTATCCGACACCTATCACTAAGGTGGCAGGGATGGATATTCTCCAATCATATCCCTTGTTTCATTTGGGTAACAAACGCCACCCGGTCACCAAATTCCCAGGCAGATTAGGACATTCCGAAACCGGCGACGAGGTGTCCGAGCTTTATGGTCCAGGTGTCAGCCGCAATCCCTTTGTTATTATTCTAAGCCGCCAAGGCGGCGCGCGGAAAAACCCCTTCTTTTTGGAAAGCGACTTGCTCATGCCGGAATATTTGGTATTTAAGTTTCCGTAAATTATAATAAAAAATTGGACGCGGGTTTACTGCGCTACAATCCCTTCCCAATCTAACACGCTTATTTACTTCACTGTTTCCCAATCTACACTCCATTACCTTGGTTTCTCCAGTACCCCGTTCACGCCATTTATTATTATTTACAAGTCGTCTTTTGACTCCCCTAATACTACAATATCATCGGCAAAGCGTAGACTTTTTATTTATTCTCCTTGCAGTATGATTCCATTCCCATATTCCGTTTTAACTTTCGTCATCTCCTGTTCTATATATAAGTTAAACAGTCTGGGCCACAGACTGCATCCTTGTCTTACTCCTTTCTTGAATATGGCTTTCTTTTCTTGATCTTTTATTCTAATTACTCCCTGTATTCTGCAGTGGTTATGTATAAGCCTCCTTTCGAGATATTTTATTGCAGTGCTCTTCAAAATAGTTAAACGCGTGTTCCAATTCACATTAAAAAACGCCTTTTCTAAATCTACAAATGCCGTAAACGTAGGCCTGTTTTTTCTTATCCTGTCTTTTAAAATTAGTCGCAAAGTCAATATTGATTCTCTGTCCCTACATTATTCCTAAAACCAAATTGATCGTCCCCTTACTCGCATTCTATTTGACGTTCCATTCTCCTATATACCATTTTAGTTAATATTTTGCATGCATGGGATACTACACTAATTGTCCTGTGCTGTTAACGCAAATATAGGCCATTACTGCATGTTTTTAAATTTCCCCCCTTAATCTTCGAAAATATGGTTGACAATTGTGTATTACCTTCCACAGTGTTTCTTTTCTAGTCGCAAGGAACTTGAGCACTAAATTTGGTTGAACTTTCTTACCCGTTTAAGATTGTTTGTCCTTCCAAACCCCTATAAGAGGCTGAAATTCAACTGAACCGGCACGTTGTTATGATAAAACTCAGCGATTCCCATAACACTTGTTTCGAAACCAGTTTCGATTGTTTTCTTGTTATTTTATGGAACTTTCCTGCATCCCCCTTTTATTGATATTCCCTCCCATGTTGAATCCGGTTAAATTATATAAAAATTATATTGGTAGAAACATTATCAGTCTTATTGACCTAATAAAAAATTCTACGTAAATACAGGTCGCTTTAAAACTTCCGTCTCTTCCACTCCCGCCACAAAGGGAATTTAACGTGTCTGAGCCAGATCTTGTTTGTTACCGGGTCACAGGGCAAACGTGTACAAAATTCGTTCGAAATTGTCACGCGTTACGATTTGTATACGGAAGATTTATACACACATACTAAATTTGATTTTTTTTACACACAGAAACAGTCAATTTCATTTATGAGAATATGATAGTTGAACTGTCTTCAGTCTGTTTAGCATGAAATAATTTATAAATTTAATGAAAGTTTTATTTAAGTAATGATATATTCTAAGTTAATAAAAGATTTTATAATTCACATGGTCCTAATACGAGGTGTACAAAGACAATTTTATTTTTTAGATTGGGCAATGTCAGATAAATACAACTCTTTTTTTATTAATTTGTCGTTCAGACTACAATTTTACGGGTAGTAAAATATATCAGAAAGATTACATGGCAGTGGTTTAATTTCACGGGTAGATAACATCTAAAAAGCGAAACAATGCAAAACAGTATACAATGAAGACAAAACGCAGCCAATAGTTCCTTACAACTTGGCTTTTGTTATTTGCACTGAAGCTCCTCAATTATTATAACCGAATGATTTTATTCTCAGCCTGAAACCTGTCTTTATTGTTAGAGAACAAATTAGAGCATCTCGGAAACAAAGCTTGAAACGCGTTTCCAATCCAATCGTAATTACTTTGCCTAAGAAGGAAAGCTGTTCGTTACCGTGAAAACAGATTAAAATCTACTCACGAATCCAGTTTTATTGTTTCTCAATCTCATTAATGTTCCCTTCCTTAATAAAGAGACGTCATTTGCAACCGTCGCCGAACGCTTCTCCTCTCAGAGAGATTGCTCTCGAGTCTCCCAGTGCGTAGCCCCGACAAATTCTGCTGTGGGTTGCGTGGAGCAGGACAGAGATAAAGAGAGATGGTGTCGCTGGGTTGGCGGCTTGCAATTTGTTCCGAGATCCGTGACAAGATTGCCAACTGCTCTCCTTGTCACTTCTGGGACGCACCAAGACATCCGCGTGTGACCTCGGGGACACGTGTATTCCCATAGATCATCATATTTCGTCCTTCCGCCATTAAGCGAGACTATGTCAAAAAGAGACGAAAAATGCCAACACCGTCATGTTAAATACGAATCTCCACTCAAGTGACGATCATTCCTGAGCCTTTCTAAAACTCATCACCACACGCATGGTAATTGCCGTGTTTTTTATGTCTAGCGGTGATCATACCAAAGAAGGTTTCTGTCGATCTTTTGAACATTTAGGTTCCTTCCTTCCCTCCTTTCACGTCAATTTCTTCTCTAAGACGTTGTTTGTCCATTACGATTTCCTATAACATTCAAAGGCCCTACCATAAGTCATATAGAACACATAACATAAATTATGCCCCCAAGAAGCCTGCCAAGGGAGATGTTTATCCGCTGCGTGCGTGTGTTGACGGCAAGGACGACGTTCACAAAAAATCAACTTAAATAAAATTTTCGTTATATTTAAGTATTATTTCATGTTTGATAGGCTACGTCAGAGTAAAGACTTAATTTCAAACAATCAGACCGATGGGAATATATCTGTCAAGTGTGATATTCACATTTATTTAAATAATTATATTTTTAATTAGTTAATAAAAATGCAAAAGTTTTGTAAGTTACAGGCCAAATTATTGAAGTGCTTTATATAAAGACCAGAGCCGCACACATCCAATATTCTTTTTTGTATTCATCCAACACACGTTATTTCACGCTAATCAGATCAAAGAGATGATTCAAGTATATTCTCCTTATAATTAAAATTGACTGTGTATTTTTCTGTATGTATGTGCTTATTTAAGGTATGAGTTGATTTATTGACTCGATTAAGGTACTGAGTCATCGCGGTGGTTATGACGGAGATCTGAAAAGGTGAATTTTCAAACATGTGACTGTCTGGATTAATCACAAGCTAACAACGAGATCACTGTCGAATTAAATGCTGTAACAAGCCAATGCGTCACTGGGCACCAACTTACTGTTAAATACACTCAAGCCATTTGGTCATTTCATAGATCAAGGCTGTACAGGTGTGATTTCCGTAATTCTTACGTAATTATTATCTGTCTCGACTTAAATTATAACGATAAAAGGATCACTCCAAAATTACAGTTTGAGTAAGAGGCTTAAGGTTTCTCTGTCTTTGTTCCATAAATGTTATTTCAATTCAGAGTGTATCACGTTCGAAATCCAATAATAATATGACAGTTCTCGGTTTGACAGTAGTGAATGAAATGATTACTGTTTTGTGATCCCTGTGATCATTTTATTCCCGATTTGCCGACCCGTGTGACACTGCATCTGCAGAACTAATTTCGTTTGTAGTATATGCATTTGAAATTACGTTATCCAAACTTGAGCCGAGCATGAGACTGTTAGGGGAATTGTCTGTGATTAATTTTGGAGGTTATTTAATAATGACAAACATTAAAATTTAATCAAACGAACAAAATTGTATTTGCAATTTACGGCCACTAGCTATAGTTTTTTTGCTATGATATTAAAACTCAAATGAATTTTAACTTAAAAGCTATAATTATTCTAATATAAAGAGAGCCAAACTTTTCGTAATTTAATTAGGATATTAGCTAAAATTTTCTCATTAACTGTAGCATGTACTTTAAACTATGAGTTTCAGTAACAGGTTGAAAACAGATCACGTTGCATGAATGAGTCTCGTCGTTTTAGTTGTTCATTGGTTCATGACCCGTCGCCTCCGATCGCCCTTTTAAATCTTCCTGTATACTCATTTTATAAATCGAATGTGCCCAGAATTGCGAAGGAGTTTGAAAATATCTACAAAAAACTAGGCGAGTTACAGACGTGGCTGTCGATGGTCCCTAGTGCCGCTTCCCTTATGGCGTTGACCTTCTAAATGCAGGACACAAAATTGACCTTCTACGGGCTTATCACGTCAACACACGGTACACTCAAGAAATCGGGATTTCCACATACAACAAGATAAGAAATACCAACATTGCGTAATTCACTGTGGAGGTTCTTTACCAAAACCCCGCAGCTGTCTTTGCTCTTCTGGAATTCGTCGTTGAAGCAGATTTGTTCAAATTTTTGTAATTATAAATGCTATTAGTTAAAATTATGTAAAAGTTTTGTATTTTCGCTAGTGAAGTGACTTTAAACTTTAAATAATAATGAAAAAAATCGGGGTTTAACGCACGCCGACTTTCCATCGCGATTTACAGCTTCCGTGGCAACGATCGGCGTGTTAACATTTTGTATACTAAAATATTTCTAAATTAAAAATAACTTTAGTGCGTTTCAAGTATTTCTGTAAATTGAAATCCAACGTCTCATATGGCTGCCATCGATAATTATCCCATTTTCTATAAAAATATACGAATACAGTCAGAACTAAAAAAAAATCATTGGTCTCCACCTGAATATAGATGACATGAACTCTAACCACTAATCAATGATTACGCTGGTCGAAATGGCTTTTGCCTGATGAGTAACAATATACTTGATGCAGTGTTTTCTTCAAATATGCGTCTGGAATTTCTCCAACACTCACAGTTTTTTTAAATACAGTTTTAATTTTTTTTACATAAAAGTAATTTTTTAATGGCACTCAGGAACAAAGAAGAAACATTTTTTTGTCTCAGGAAGGATAATTTGTGATACTGATAGTATTATTTATCCTGAATTCGAGTATGATGTCGGCTTTTCCCCATCGCTTTTCCGAGATACTGGCATTTATAATTCAAAACACTGTAATATTTTCTAAATTTTAACTTAACAATATTCCAAAATTCTGACTAACGTAGAAAGGAGGAAATAACGATTTTCTGGTATATTTTGCCTGTACAGTATCTCTCTTGGTGGTCCACCAATAATTGGCCAACTTGTTAGGATTTATATAAAGTTAGATACAGTTATTTTTGGGAAATCGAAAGGCGGAAAATTTACCGTAACATAGCTACGATCTAATAGCATCTTACAAAGATTTGGGTCCTTGAAATTTGACTTCCGGAACTCGCATCCAGATTTCTTGACGCAGTGAGCGATGAGCACAAGGAAGAGTTTCATCAGGAGATTTCAGCTATGGAAAACAGGTATTATGAAAGTGGAATCCTAATACGCTAGCCCATTATTTCTGGATCAATGACGTTTTATTTTAATTAAAGATATTTTGATAAACAAAATTTTCCGGGATCTGGATTTCTTGGGGTCATTACACTTCAGGTACCAGGGGCCTAGCAGAACAAATATCTATTTAAGCGACCGCTGTATGGAATTGTGAAACGCCGCCGCTGACCAGCCAGGGTCGTAAATCTGTCGGAAGAATAAGATAGGAAGCCACAATATTTGCCACGCTCGTATGTTTCACACAGGTAGTGGGAATATCCTTGTGCGATAGGTTTTTGGAAAGAGACGCGTTAACTCCGTATTGGGAACGGTGGGGTGGAAGATGGCTTGTCATTGGGCAATTTTTTATAAGGAAAAGAGATCCCAGGTTTCGAAATAGATGGGAAAATATGAGAAACTTAGTTATGGATAAGATTTCAGACAGAGAAATTATGAAAGGGAGGTGAAAGAGAAGCTATAAATAGGAATTGGTAGCGTTGACTTGTGGAGAGCCAGAGATCAAAGGCAGTGTTGTCGGTCATCCAGTTCCACAAGCTTTGCCGCCAATTCTGCTTCAATGACTATAAAGGTTCTTGATTTTAGGTGATAATCTGCATGAACGGGTTCCTGAGCGTCTTTGATAAAGTTCTAATGAAACTATGAATTCATCAAAGCCGTCAATCATTTGCCACAGTGGTCATTGACAACGATTGCTGATTGAAATATAAAGACCAAGATATTTGATCCCACTATGAGGGATGTTCCAAAGGGGAAATATAGCAAAAAATGGTCATTTATTATTTTCAAGGTGCGTCAGAATGTTGGAATATTGTGTTTAAAGTATTTAGACATGTTTGATGTTTTAAATGCCTGTCTCTCAGAACGTGACGAGAAAAATACAATTTTATATTTGAATTATGGGAAAAAAGGAACTATCTGAACTCCGTTTTTACTTTATGTGACAAGAAAAGTTTATTTTCAGTTCCTGATAGTTATTTTTCTTTCTTGGGAAGCGGTTAATAAGATCTACTCACCCAATTGTCCATCTCCTCCTGGCGCCGCAGCAGGAGGTCCTGCAGCCTGGTTCCGATCCCTCCAGAACCACTGAAGGCCCGGACGATCCCTCGGGTCCTCTCATAGCGGTTGTCATCCAGGAGAGGGCGCACGTTCTGGAGGTAGCGCTCCAGGGTCTGCTCCAGGGGCGGGACCGGCAGGCGGGGCAGGGAGTCCTGTCAAAAACACCACCATGTCAACTGCCGTCTCTGCAATTACAAACAGCCCTTATCCCACGTTGCCATGTTACACATCATACTACAAACTCTTCCTGATTACGAGTAAATTAAATATTAATTTTACAGTCGGTACGTGGGTTGGACGAACGATGTTAGGTTTAGGTGTACGGTGAAAACAATACGTTTTTATTAGAGCAAGAGGGAGAAAACCTAACTAATCGGAACACGTATGTAACAATAGTTATTACGGCTAAAATAAAAGAGGTTTAATATATGAATTTTTAAAAATTTATTAACAATCCTGTAACTGAGCTCCACTCGGCGACAGTTACAGACAATAAACAAGAGACGAAAAACCAATATGAATATAAAAGTACATGAAAATAAAATTTAAATTACAGCTACCAGGAAATGTTTCAAAAACTTCTGTAGATAAGTTGTTACGATCAGTAAAATTCAGGTTTTAAAACCAATATTTCCTGACATCGGATTTAAAGTTTCTTTTCCCTGTTTAACAGTTATGATCCTTACTACTGTTATTATTTGCTTCCGCAAACTTTGATGCAATATTCTCCCAGGATAGTTGACCAGCGTAAAAGTATCATCGTGTCTCAAACTTATCCCATCTGAATTGTTGAACTTTTTAATTTCTGTGACCAGAGCACCGCTAAAAAAAAATTTGCTGCTCCTTTTTATACTCTTCCCAGAGACTCGATCTGATATTTTATGAACGGAACCAAACAAATAAAGCCGTATTCTAATAGAGGACACACGAGAGATTAATATACGTGTTTTGAGTGTAACCTTTTTAAATAAGTGTAGTGACTTCCATGACTTCAAATCCGTATTACTGCTTAGGTATATTTCCAAGTATTTACGGTTACTTAATCAAGAGTTCTTGGGTTAAAACTCAGGTTGTATTAGACCAACGTACCGATGAAAAACACATTCATCTTTATCAGGTAAATACCTGAACTTTATATACACTTTATATACACTCTCATGTAGGTTTTTTTTATTTTGACTTATCGTGTTATTGCGTGTCAAACGCTGATTGTCCCGGGGATTATCAAGCGATTTAAACGTAGCTTGTGACGTGTGTATTGTCTTTCCCCCTCCCCGCCTAGGATCTTCAACTTACAGTTCCTTTCTTGTACTATTTTGTTATCACTGAGTTTATAGTTTAAACTTATTGACTAGCCAACCCTTGGCTACCTTGCTGTACCGTCCACATCCCCCCTTTCAATTCCTTTCCTATAGTATTTAAGGGGAGTTGTCTGTTTCAGGCCCATCCAAGCTTCTTCGCGTACTCAGCAGATGGAGGAATTTTCCCAGCTAGAGTGTTAGAACAGAGAGATCAGCAGACCTTCTCGGTGGCGATAATTTAAGGGGAAGGGCAGCCATCTTGGAATAACTGCGCGTTCCATAGGTAGAGGTGTGCGAAACCTCCCCTTTATCCACATTCACCATCTCTCAAGGGCTCCTAGCAATTATCAAATTGCTAGTCTTCCTTTTCTCTCTATTTTTTCTACTATTGTGTTGACTGCCTTAGGCGCAATAAAAATAGTCTTATTTTAGTGCACTTCTTCGAAACATCCAGCAATCGGCATCAATCCTTGATTCTCATTAAGGGACAGGGATTCTACGCTATCGAATTTAATATTCACCTATTCTCATCTCTTCCTTTTTCTGAACATCATAAATACGGGATGGATCGCTTGGGGAAGCGATCGCCCCTCCCGAATTTTGATTGTTCATTTTATCGACTCTCTTTTTCGATATTATATATGCTACTACATGTAGTTGCCAGTTTCTGGATCACCCTCATGCAGTCTCTTACCACACCCCAGAAAAAGTAATATTTCAGTGCATTGCCTACTAAAACTTATTATCTACATACTTTTTTTTATTATTATTCACTAAATACACTAATAACCTGTTTTCTTGAGTATCTATAACAGGCCTTATTTTAATTTCTTACAATGTTTGTCTTACAGATTTATTCTATTTTATTTTATAAATAATTATTTTCTTAAACAATAATAAAACTAATAAACTAAGACTAAAAACAGAAGGGTATAGGGTGAATGGGAGTGGGAGGATTGAAGGGAAAGTGCTGTAAGATCACAGCTGGCGGAATACTTTCAAACTCTTATTCTCCTTTATATGGAATTCTTCAGTAATCTCACGTTTTATTTTTCGATATATTATGTAACCGATGACAAAAAGCCGCATCTGAGAATAAATGACAGACACTAAGTCATTTACGTAAAGTTAAAACTGGGACCAATTACAGAACTTTGTGGGACTTCCGATTTAACATTAGCAACTGAGAAAAATTAATTCCTACCTTAAATACCTGTTGTCAGTCTCGTAAACATTCCCCAATCCATAAAATCACTCGGTTATCAAACCCAGTTCTGGACATTTGTCATGAGCGACCAGATGAAAGGCCTTTGCAAAATCTATGATTACAGCATCTACTCGTCCTCCTTTGTCAACATCATCAGAAATTTTGTGGTACAAGGCAATGATTTAAGTATGAGCTGTATTGAAAAATCATTACATTTTGGAAAGTAAAAAGGAAACGTTATATTTAGCATGATCATATGTTTGGCCTGACGTCAATCGGTTAAAATCTGACGTTACTAACAAAGTAGAGAGAACCCAAACTCTCTCGGTACTGTCACGATGTTTACCGGATAGAACGTCTTTGTTAAAATTTAAACTTTTATTTTTCCTGATAATTCCAGGGGTTGATCATAAATTGAAGTTTTAAAGCCTACGTGTACATTTTATTTCATACAACCAATAAAGCCACCCGATTGTACATACAATAGGTTATTTTTTTTCTCACTAAGAGGCCGATCGACAACACGATACGACAGGATTTTTGCCTGGTGTGAATATTTCTAACTTTTACCACAAATTGACAAGTGCCTAAATAATACGGAGACTATGTTGAAAAATACGAAATTATTTCTCACAGAAATATAGCGACGCATGTTTGTGCAAGTAAAATAATTTTGTTTTGTGATAAACATTAGACACAGTTGACAATTTTAAGTATAATTTAAATTGAAAATTGGAGGTGAAAGTCAGATCAGATAAAACGAATTTAGTTCTCAATATCTGCTGAAAGTTTTGTAAGTTTTCATCCCCTCTTCCTAGCTCTTCCACCCCCTTCCTCCTTACCGTGATTTATTATACTGCATCGTCCTTTATTGCGGTGAGCGTTAACACCTCCGTCCGAGGCACCAAGTCATAAACCAAGATTAAACCTTAATTCAGGAATCCTCTTCTAATTTACTTTTACGTTCATGGCCGGAAATCTCATTGGCATTACTGTAATTTGTGATGGCTTCGGAAATTTTTTAAAGCATTTCTCGCCAACTCCAAAATTATTTTAGAGAAAAAATATTCAGATTTTCATTATAGAGCGTTTTCTGACAAACAGTTCGTGATATGAGAAACTGAATATATTTATTCACGTTGTAGGTTTGTAAGATTTAAAAACAAAAACTGAGTTTATCCTCGTATACCACATTATGGCAGTCACAATATTTTCTGTGTAGAAAATAAACTGACCTACTATTCTTTCCTAGTATTTAAAATATGACTGTAAAATTGATAGTTATGTTTATTTGACTTCAAATGAGTCATAAATGAATGAACCAATAAACTGATCAGATATATTTCAATAGTATAATGAAAAGCCATTATAAACTGACTTCAAAAACGAAATTACATTTATAGAAGCACTTTACACTCATTATTTATAACGCCTCCCAATATTTACAGAGTCACTGCCAATACAAAAATGTATAAATCTGTTTCTAACAATAATTAAAAGAAATAAATTAACTATCAATTACAGACGTCGTTGCAATGTTTGGTACTTCATAAGGTAATTTCTTTAATAAGTTGCAACATTAAATATTCATTATTAAAATTTAACGTTTTATAATTAAATTCGTAAAATTTAATAACAATACCTTCAATGTTGAAGTAAGTAGTTACAAATTTTGATAAAGAAGTGGGAGTCAGAACGCATAAAATTTTAAACTTGATTACTTTTAAGCACAGTTTCAACCGAAATATGATCCTAGAATACCGAGAAATAAGTAACATAAAACGTAAAACTTAACTTAAAAAGAAGTAACTCGTTTAATATTTTTATTATTCTTTTTATTTTTTAAATAAGTCGTTATAAATTTAAAAAAATAAAGCTTAATTAAATTGTATGGTAAATTTTTTATTACATTTAATGGTTGTTATATTACATATATATTTTTAAATATTTTTAATTTGACACTGTTTTAGATGCCCTTTTATATGCTTAATGATTAAGTTTTACAACAAAGCTTTCTGACTTCAGAATTTACAACAAATAAAAAGTCGGCCAATCAGCCAGCATATAAATTTGTTACTATTTATTCGAAACGACGTTTCCTCTCCTTTTTGAAACTTCCTGGAAACATGATATTACAATAAATTAAATATGTTACAATTTTTCAATTTATTTATAATATTAATTTAAATTAAAAAATTGTAACATAGAACCCATATTTAATTTCTTGTAATATTATGTTTGTACTACGCCCGAGGAAGTCTCAAAAATGAGACGAAACGTCGCTCTTGAATAAATAGTGATAAATTTATATGCTGACTTATTGGCCGTCTTTTTATTTATTAAGTTTTAAACTTCCAAATTTTACACATTAGGATTAACGGTCTAAATTAAATCGTTTCCCTGTAATTGTTTCTAATGATCATATTGTAGTATTATTTATTGTACTTTTCGTATTTATTCCTTTACCTATACAAAATTTTCTAAAATGTATGGGATAACGTATCTTTCCAATTTCACATCAATTCTTTCAACTGAAATTATTATCTTAATCAATTTAGTTTTGAATTATACTTATATTTGTGCACCTGAAAATACACAGAAGCGGTATGTAGCGCTAATTTTTATTTTATTAAATAATAGCTGGGTGGCCGGTATAGTATTCCATTCAACAATAATTTCTCAGTAGACCTGTATAGAAAGTATCGCAATCATGAACATTTTACCGCCCCGTACACTATCTGAGCTGACGGAATGTTAATTTAGTTACAACCGACGTGATGATTTAGGGTACCTTAATTGGATCAAGATGTGCTTGTAGCTTAATTAAGCACACAGTAATTTAAAATAATCTAAAAATCTCTGTTTACTCCTTCGTAGCGTGAAGAGAGGCAAATGTAAAGCCATTTACAATCCTGGTACTTCGAGGAAGTCAAAATATACTCCCGGAACTTGAAGATTGAAAATAATATAAAAGCAGAGAGCAAAAAATAAACTCGGTACGCTAAGATAAAGAAAGGTATTTTTGACTCCCAGCCCTGAAACTGTATGTTGTGTTTCACCTAACAATTGTTTGTTCCTGAAACGTAACATGGTTACAAAGTTATATTGAAATTGTTATAATTTTAGGAATAACTAAGTTTTATCCCCCTCTTAAGGTTAAACCACTAATTAATCGTCACGTTGAATGTCATAATTTAACTCAGAAAGATCATTAAGCCCGGAAAGGACAATAATATCGGTTTATTTAGTGCAATTTTATTTCACCCACCTCCAACCTCAACTCCTTACTATGGGACTGAATTTGAACGTTAATTACAGGCTCAATGTCATGAACTTGGGTTTATTTTGCATTATTTTTATGAAACGCCTCTCCATCACCATCGCTAAGTATGTTTCCCTACCTTGTCCAAACGGGTTGTAACGTTCAATCACATCTGCTTGAACTTTTGGCGGTGCGGAGTCAAAAGAAAGGAGACAGCATTTGAGCCAGGGGCAATAAAACTCAGACTTCACGTCGCGCCTGGGGTGTTTCCTACTGTTGGTGCGATTTGGCGGCATCGGCTGGTGTATTTCCCAAAGTGTAACCTTAAATGTTATTGGTGAATATCCATCCCTGCCACATTGGTGATATAAACTAAAAAAGGGAGGAGGAGATTTTAAAAGACGTGAAGAGAGATTTTTTCAACAGATTGAGGACAATCTGTCCATGAGAAGGAGGATAACCGAAATTTGTCCTGAAATAGGAACTAATAGGGGCGGCGAGTCTGAGGAGGAAATTTCTACAAGGAAGGAGCTGGAATATTCACTAAGCTGACACGGTAAATTACTCCTGTAACCCTTTTTGCTGACTTCCTATACTGCCAGGTCCGAGTAGATTTTGTATCATTATATTTTGATCTATGAGAAGGTCGATAATATACGACCCTGAGTGTAGAGTTAGAAAATGGTTAGTATTAAGAATTTAATGCGTATCATTTTTTATATAAATATGTTTGTTGTATTGCCGACATAAATATTGAAAATATCAGCATCGTATAATTAATGTAAAATATGTTTTTGGAGTAAGTAAATTATTGTCTTTCTTTTATATTATAAAAACTCATTATTAATATAGCACTTAAATAATTAGTATACTCCCTATCCATTTCAGGGTTGATATTATACACAAACAAAATCGCGTGAAACTGTATCAAGCTCGGTGAATTGATAACCAATTTTTTCATCGCTTATATCGGCCATTTTTGTACGTTATAAAATTTCTACCCCCATGTACCCGCGTCCGTAGGGATGATTGTAATGTTTGTATCCAGGTGGCAACGAACATAATTTTGTCGACATCGAGTTGTACATCGTATGCAAAACTTTGTTTCACCCCTTTCCATCTCCCATATCTAGTGGGTAAACGAGAGTTTAACCGGCATGTCATAACAACGATCGTGTATCAATACAGTTGTCTATAACCACTGTAAATTTGGTAATGTGACCCATCACTGGGCACTATCACGTTCTACGAATTTTGCCTCCAACAAAACTTATTTTTGTAAAATGAAAGACGATCACGTCTTGTAGTGGAATCACATTACCGACAAAAATGAAACATCAATCTATGACTTTTTTTTCAACTTAAAGTCCGTAAACGGTACATGTAACTAAAATCAATTAAAAAAGGCTGACTTTTTTAAATTTACGTTGCAAAAAGTTAACTTATACTTGGACTAATCTAGTTTATTTTCGCCGTTAAATAAATCCCTCCAGCCATCGGATGGACGTGGGAGAAGTATCAATAGTCTCACCTACATGATTCAGAGTTTGCAATTTACGTCGATTGCCCTGTAGGATCCTAAAACTATATCCCAGGGGCCTTCACATACTCCCTTCAATGGTATTAAATAATATTTACTGCATCGTGTTTTACCTCATGTAGCCTGCCACTTTAAAAAAATCCGGATAACGTTAGTAAGTTCGTAACATCTTATTCAGTAAAGCCATATAAATCTGATTTATTTTTTGTCTTCTGTAAAAAATTGCTCTTGATTTCGTCCACTGGGAAGAGGAACAGTGGAATGAAGACAATAGCGTCCCATCTTTTCTAGCCGGGTTGTCTATTTAACCTGGATTCCAGTCGGATTTTATTGCGACTTGTGTTCAGTGCCCTGTACCTGGACAAGTTATTTATAGGTGCGTAGAGCACGCACTCGGCGGAATATCGGACGTGGCCGCAGGCTGATGACGTGCAACCTACCACAAAATCGGGAGTTTGGACGCAGGAAATTGAAATATTAACGGCACCGCGGACCTGATTGGACGTCTCTCGAATTTTAACTCTGCGAAATCGCAGAATTTCCGTTCGTTGTGATTCTGAGGTCCACACAACCAGCTTATCGAGTTTGAGGAATATAAACTGAAGGAACTCAGATGAAAATTATGTGACTTTTATTTGATAATAATTTTCCCTATTTTTAATTCATTGTGAAATTAATTTGTATAGATCCAATTTTGATTTAGAAAAATTCATTCAATATATCTATAACAAGTTCAAAATTTTCTGCTTGTTTAATAGAATTGCTATTTTCCAATTGATCGGTTCCTGACCTTATTGTTTGGTTTATCAGAGACGTTACTAATTGAATGTCTTAAAACTTGAAGAGACAAGCAGAGAAACAAACCAGGAAACATGATTGATAGAAAGAGGTACTGAGAAAATAATAGCAGAGGGTGAATGGTCAATGATTGAATGACCATTTAGAGCAGTAAGGAACTTATAGATCAGGTTTGATATTATAAATTACCATTGAAGTTTCGAGTTCTAATATTGGAATGAGAATGGGTGTTGTGTGTGTGAATTTCCTTACTGAAAAACCCTACAAAGAAATAAGTTCCCCAAATTTTAGAAAATCGCTAATGACCATTAGAAGTTAATACGACTTTAAATAAACAAAACACTTGTGATTTATTCAGAAGTTCTAAAACCCGAAAAGATGAGAATCTGAATCAGGGGATTGCGTGGGGTGGTTCAAAATATCTCAACCAAATCAATCCAAGAGCGCCTTGGTGGCCATGGCTGTATGAGGACGGGCGTTATCGTGCAACATGTACATTCTTATTAACATATTCCCCCTCGTTTTGTTTTGAATGCTCCTTTTGATTTTTAGGGGCTGACCATATCGTTGTGCATTGATGGTCTCTCTCTGAGGTATAATTCAACCAAAATGATGCATTCTCAGTTGTAGCTTAGCCCTTAGGAGGGAGGGGGTGAAACTAAGGTATACTTAAAATTGGAACAATTTCATTATAGAAGTATCCAGAAGTCAAGTCAACTCATTAACATACAGGCCACCCATCACTTGATAAATTCATGGTCAGTGAGAAGACTCAAACTGCTCAAGCCTTTTTAGATAGTTGAGTGATAGTGTGACACTATAATATGGTATGTGATGAAGTGAATAAATAATGACAGTTTACAAAAAACAATTTTCCAGAAATCTAAGGACACTAATGGGTGAAACCTCAGTTTTAAGAACCATTGTAGGACATTAAGATAAGAATAATCTTTTAATTGATCTATAAAGATCTGATCGTAGTATTAATAAGCACCTTGGATACTTTGTAATTTTTAAAAGTCGTAATAAATTTAGCACGCTAATTCATAAAAATCGGAATGTTATTTCCAGATTTAGGCTTGTTGTTATAGATTCTCTTAGAATCGTTTATTGTTTTCGGATCAGCGCAATGTTCGAAATTACTGATCGCCATACATAAGAAGTTTCTACATGCTTCATCATGTTACAAAGGAAATTCTTTTAAGATGGATGAAGAAGGATCTAGACTATTTCTTCTATCAATACACTTTCTGGCCAATAACGAGAACTTACTTCTTTCTATTAATTTGTATATATATATAATTATTAACAGGAACCTCCTCATTCGATGGAATTTCTTTTTAAATTAGTCAAGTGTCAAATATAATTCTGAATCAAATATTGGAAATGTATCAACGTTTATTTAAATTCAGGTAAATAGAAATAACTTCCAGGAGACAAATGGGATACTCGTGTCTTACTTATATATTTAACTTAATTAAATTTAAGTATTCATGTATCCTTTTGCTCTATTTTTCTCCATTAGTTTTCCCTGTTCACTGTTATATGAAGGAGCTGTAAACCCAATTTAAGGGCTAGGCTGTCGTAGTGATTTCCAGCTGCGCGTTCCAGATGTGACCGTCTACCCCTCCTCCTCCAATTAGACCAGAAGCTTGTCAATGAGAAGTGCAAACGTGCTTATAAATAACGCACATATTTACCGACCGGTGCAATAACAAGCGGGGTCGCTGTTCAAATATAGAGGGCGTCCTCCCGCGCCGAGGGGAACGGTTGCTCGCTGGTGGTTCTTGTTTAGGTCCGCAAAAAAAAAAGGGAGGGGAGGGGGGATCGATACACTGTTCGAGCAAATCTAGCAATAACGTCATAACATTTTTTAATCAGTCATATTATTTCATTGCTGATCACTGGTGTTGTTTAATGTTATGCTGAACAGTGAGAGGAAATATCTCAGGTTAACAGTTATCACTGATAGAACTTACATTTTACTATTTTTTCCTTGTAAGTTAAATAAATGCCACTAGTGCGAACTTGAGAATCCAAACAATTAGGCTATAACCAATGAAGAATATGTGAAAAAAAAGAATTGCGTAGATGAACGGAAACAAAATAGTCATTGACTACGATCGAGGAACATTAATTTAATACCCAGAATACAAAAGGACCAAAATAAAATAACTAATGATATTCTGTATTCGTGACTCTTACAGTGGTATTAGATGCACAAAAATATGACTACATCGAGGATCAAATCTAACTTATTTCTTTGCAACCTGAAAGAACTCTTAACCAGGAAAACTAAAATAATATTAGTGAAGAGAAATTTTCTGTTTTTTTTGCCTCATCATTCTATAGTCAGTTTCAATAAAGTATTTATAAAAATTATGTTACTAAAACACGTTTTACTTAAATTTTTATAAAGATAAGTTAAATGAATTTTATAACTGTTCTGACTGTACCTCATATATGATTGCAAAAATTACGGCCAAAATTAGTCAGAATTTAAATTATTTATGTATTAAATCATAACACGACGTTTCGTTCTTTTGTTTGGAACCTTCTCAGGTGTGAAATCAGTAGAAAAATAATCACAGATTGCACAAAGATTTACTGAAAAATTAGTACTTGACGCACGAACTGTCTCCGAGGCTTGTTATTGAACGACAATAACAATCTGTGATTATACAACTTTTTAAAATTATTTTTCTATTGTTTTCACATCTGAGGAAGTTCCAAACAAAGGAACGCAACGTCGTATTATAATTTAATAAATAAATAATTTTAATTATGATAAGTTAAATGGCCATTTTACAGACATTTTAAAACATTCAATTCAACAGTCTTGAAACTAGATTAAAAGAACGCACAAAACATTCATAATGTTGTCACTATACATCACTCGGAATAATATAATGAATTTGGTTGATAATGGTGAAATTTTAGATTTTGAAGAAAATTAATTAAAACGTAATTTATCAGAATTATTATTTATTAAATTCAGCACAGTATGCGGACACTTAAAGGTGAAGAGTAAGGTTTAAATGTATGACAGATAGATGATTGTGGTCTAAAATGGCTGAAAGCTCCTTTAATTAATGTGGAATGTTAAATGAACAAATTTAACTGATGCATGGGAACCTTTAATTGGCAACCAGCATTTTGATTCTTACGTTCTGACTGTCTTGGTGTAAGAACAACTTAAAATTAAGTTATATTTATATTTCTTTATTTTTTAACTTTTGATATAATTAAAAAAATTATAATTTTATTGTTATTAATTTGTATTTTTAATATAGACAATTAGGTTCATAACTTATGATTGATAACGTTTATTTTTAAATTTATAGTATTTTGAAAATATATGATTGTATTTTAAATAGTATATTGGCTTATACTTTGTATTTATAAGTTCCTAATAGTTCGTTTTCTTTTATTTAAAGATCTGTAGGCTTGAAACAAAACTAGAAAATTTTCTTTTTTCGGTCAGTGATATTGTTTCCATTCCTAAAGTTGGGTCAGTTTACTTAAAGTGCAACGTACATTTTTTTTGTCATACTCTTCAATGGCCGTTATTTGTTCTTCATGCCAAGTAAATATAATTATTTATAGATGTAATGTGACTGAACAGACCTCAATTAGAATGCCAGTCGTTTCAAACATTACGCATTGGATTATGAACCATTTGCGTCTGCAATTGGACAGACCCATAATTACGACATGACGCACGTCGAGTTTCCAGGTTGAGCTTCCCCACTTCTAGTTATTAAATAAATAATGTGGGTAAGGTAAATAATTGGTCGTTGCTATCAGGTGAAGTGGTGGGTCACGTGTCTGGGTCGATAAAACGTGCATGGCTCCGCCTCGAGTCACACGAGGCCGTGAGTTCTACCAACTTTCACGTTTCTTGCCATATAATAGGCGGAATAAATTAAATCAGGCATCCAAAAGCGGATACAACAGTTCTTCAAAAAAACTATAAACTAAACAGCTTTTTGAAGTTCAGAATATTGCTTGTTAGGGAATTTAAACTATAATGACTTACTATACCTATTTTAGAATAATAAAAATCAAAAATAATTTTCTGTTTATGTAATAAAATCTGAAATTTAAAATAATTGATAAAAAGGACGGGATTTAACAACCTCTGCCCGAAGTGTTTTTTCTTTCGAAACAGTTCCAAAAATTATTTTCATATAACGGTGGTCTTTCATAGTGTCTTGAATGTGCACTATCGTTCCTAATCAAACTTTTTTATATATTTTATATTATAATTTAATAATTTTTTGGTTTGAAATGTATCTGATTATATAATCTAAGGAGATTAACAAAACTCAAACCATAAAGTATAGGGGATAAGTTCTAATGTATAATAAAGGATTTAGTGAAATTGTAATAAATGTTATTTCTTTTTAAAATTCCTTAAATAGGAAAAGTGTAATTATAGATTTTTAAAATTCCTTCAATATTGTGCCGTTACAGCTTCTAATACATAAATCAAGCACTAAGCGGATTGATTCTTGCATACTGAAATGAATTAAAAACTTTTTTGGAATTACAATTTTCTGTGTGCCTGTTTGTTTTCAAAATCCTATTATTATTTTTCTGGTATTATTTTCTGTACCTGTTCAGTATGCCTTTCTGATGGGACTAAAATCTGGACTGTCCGATCCTGTCGAAATTATTTTTGGTGTCTTCCACAAAAGCGTTACACAGTCTTCAACGTTTTTAGAATTAAACAGAGGAAAAAGTGAACTGGTGTCGGGAAATTTTCATTTATAAATATAACAATTTGGAATTTGAATATTCTACCGGGAAACGTGCTAGGAGTATACCACTAGAGCATAAAACAATCAATAAAATTAATTACTTGTTGTGGGGACTAATCTGAAAAAAAAAGGTTGATAACTGTAGGTCTAAGTGAAGTAAAGTGGGAAAATAAAATGATATTTTAAATTTAATTTTGAGTCATTGGTGTGAAATGCAATAACCCAATTTGTAGTTTATAATTATTAGTAGTAATAAATGGTGTCCTGATCCTCCCACATATATTATAAAAATACAGGAAAAACAAATTCATGGTATATTAAAATCTAGACAGTGGTAGAAGAAATTAAATAATTTATTT
The DNA here is from genome assembly GCA_034510155.1 of Eucriotettix oculatus. Classification (NCBI taxonomy): domain Eukaryota; kingdom Metazoa; phylum Arthropoda; class Insecta; order Orthoptera; family Tetrigidae; genus Eucriotettix; species Eucriotettix oculatus. The sequence continues at coordinate 11,169,122 of CM067382.1, forward strand.
AAGAACAATATGTTGATCTCTACAATTGAGAAATTTGTGGCACGTTTAATCTATCATATAACTGTAATTTATTTTTCCTGAGTATTTGAAGTTTGGAAGGGACACCCTGTATACAGGGTGTTTCAAAGAAATTTTCGAATATTTTGAGAGGTGACAGTGACTTTCAAAATAAGAAAGAAGTCAAAGAAATAATTGGTTTGGATACGCATACTTTTTGTTCTCTGTACACAAGCTCATAGGACAAGTTCAACCTGACGTCCATTCACGACACATATTGGAGGTGCATCTGTAGCCTTTGCTGACACGACAAAATGGCAACGTGAAGCTGATGATAATCTTTGTGGTACGATGAATGGCACCAGCAATTTATGACCAAGAACGCGTGCCAATACGTTGTTGGAGAAGTGTTGTCGATGCCCGGTTTCAGTACCTGCATATGGATTTTCAGAATGCCATCTCTTGTAAACCCTTTCTCGTTGATAAATAAAATCTTCCATGAAAACAGTGGATCTACAGCAATAGCTATTGATAGAACTGCAATCTGCTACGGTCTTAGTGCCTGGAGGCGCTGAAGTTGGTATTGATATTTCAGTGGTTAATGTAGTACCGCTCAGACAAAAGGACGACTCACTTCTGCTGTTGCCAATCGCCGGACACTGGTTTCAGGTTCTTTTTCAGCACAGGCTCCTCCATCTGATGTGCATGGACTGTTTAACTCGTGGGGTGCTAGAGAACCACAGTCATCAAAGTGTTTTTCACAACCAAACGCCTTCAACAGCAGTCAGATTTCAGAAAAGATGTTTCCGGGCCCATGTTTATTCTACTCTTTTTTTCTCAAAATATTCTACACTTTTTTATTACACTCCGTATGTAGTCTTTTAGGTATACTCCTCTTTTTCCTTATGTTTATCTCTATAGTGCTCATTTTTTTATATATTTGAAAATTACCACTGGGTTGACCCAATTAAATTTAACCTCTTCGATACCCTGGACGAGATATATCGCGTCTCGATACTGGCAGATTAACGTTTTGGACGAGATATCTCGCTTCATAACCCCATATTTTTACATTCTAGACGAATATATTTTATAACTTATTCTATACGTATGGCTATTAGAAATAAACAAATACAGTTTGATGCAATTATTTTGTTATTTTTCATAAGGTATAGCCGAAAGAATGGTGCTACGCAGATAGCGACACACTTGTGACAAAAATACCGTGTTTCCTTCCGCTTTCTTTGCACACGACGCAACGTTCTGTTGGGTATTTTTTTCTTTGGCGTCTTCCGTATTCTTACAGGGAAGCATCCAGACTTAAATCGTAGTGGATGTCTTTTACTACACGGCCTTCCTCGTTTATTACGTGACGTGCAATACACCACGAATGATGTCTTCTTTCATTTGTAAATGGCTTTTATTTTCTTCGTTGAGGCATTTCCACGCTACGAGGGAATTATAGATTGCTATATCTAATATTCTTGTACCACCTCATCATTTTACGTAAAAGAGGAACAACCTTGGAGGATTTGATCCATCACATCCACGCCATCGATGTACTGATTATAATCTATAACGGTATTGGGGTTTTTATGCAGTTTCCTGTAGTCTTATCAATTTTTGTTGATTCTTCAAAACGGGGAGTATGTACAGTAGTCAAAGTTGATACTAATCTTTTATTTCTTCCACACACAAAAAACCAATCTTTTATTGTACCGTACTAACATATCTCCTTTTTTTAGTCTTTTTGCATTTCTGACTTGTCCGCCACAAGGCTTTGGTTTTCTTTTCAGTCGAACAGCACCACACACATTTGTACCGTTTTTGTGTAGCTTTTCATTTAAAGCAGGAGGTGAGTACCAGTTGTCCAAAAACAGTTCTTCCTTGATGATAAATCCATTACAACTGAACCGGATATTCCGATCGAGCCATCATTCCATTCTTCCAACAGTCGACTCACAACATACCAAAAGTGACTTAAGAACTCAAAGGCAGAACACAAAATATTTCGTCTAGAATGTCAAAATATTGGTGCTAGGAAGCGTTAATCGGCCAGTATCGGGTCGCTAGATATCTCGTCCAGGTTATCGAAGAGGTTAATAAATATATCTATGTGTAGTTTGCCAATCTTTGCTAACAGTCCTGGTACATTTCAAACCGTCTACAAATAAGTAATATAAATTAATTATATCGCGTTGAACATTTTGTTTGGAATATTGAGGGATCCAAAGGGTGTACCAAATCGTTTTCATAGCCGTGTTACCGCTATTCTGGTATTATTTTCTCTTGCCTGTCTTGAGTCGTGCGGTAAACAAGAGGTGAGGTTTTAGTTCGCTGGTGTTCATAAGCTTATGGAATCTTAGTTCATACGCGACGCTGAGGTTAGGGTTGATATCGCGTGGGCGTCTCCACGACATGCAATATTAATGGTCCCGTGCAGAGTGGGGTGCGCAGTAATTGGATTGGGGAAGCAATGAATATCTACCGTTTGTTCGGAGACAAAGGTACAAGTAGAGCGCCTCCTTAATGAAAGAGGCTGGTTCCCCCGTGTGTAAACCCCGCGTGCTCGTGACGTTTCGAACTCGCCCCGAGGCGAACGCGTAATTATTGCTTCAATCAGGCACAGCCCGACGTGATCTGTTGTGATTGAAAATAATGTCGTTGCTGACCGTTTCCATTAACTACGGCGGTTGCCTCTATTGTGGCCGTTTTGCGAGGGCTGAAACAGCAATCGTTTAACATTTATTTTTGTTTCACTGCCGCTTTGATGGTTATAATTACATGCTTTTTGTCTTTCCACCATTAACTCACTAAAATTTGTTCTCGTTCAACTGAATGATAAAAGGTTTGCCTACTAATTACTGCGTATTATAGTCGTTTGAAAGGATTTTAACTAACGAAATTCAGTCAATAAATTGTATTCTCTACAAAAAAGACATTAGAATTATTTTCATGAAAATTCTTGGACGTTACATAATTTGAGAAGAAAAACATAATTTTTACTAAATAGCATAGATCATGCCATGAAACTACTTCAGAACCTGAACACAAGGAGAAAAATTCTTACTGGAAAGAAATGTTTGATGTGTAGCCAAAATATTGTATTTTAATTTAGTAATTATCAATAACCATCGATCACCATTTATTTCTTTACATAAAATTTATTACAATTTTCTTCAATTGTCACGTTTTCTTGAAATATGTTACGTTAAAAGTTGGTTATAAATGAAATGAAATTTAAAAACACGTATTTCTTGTGTTTTTTACCATACTTCCGTGACTTCCTGGTGTTCGTATTACAGGATATAATTGATCAAATGAGAGAGTAGTAGAATGTGAACAAAAAACCGGGTAATTAAATATGGATGATTTTTCTCTGTTCAGCCTCTCTTACGTCAGACTTACGTGTGCTGAAAAATTCAGATATAATTCCTTCCGCGTTTCTTTCCAAGCTCCGGTGTTTTTGTCCTGTTTTTATGATCATCCATTTAAATTTTGTTAAAATATACACACAAACAAAAATATTATTTAATTATGTAGATTTTATTCAACTGGGAAATAAAGGTATTTTTTTGCAGATGTCGAGTCTTTTTATTGATACAATTACGAAATATTTTAGGCCGAAAAGTAGTTTAACATTCTGTTACTTGTAAAAGTTCGGTTCGGAAGGTACCAATTGGTAGAAAATTGAATGTATCGGGACTATGCTCCCTTTGATTATTAAATAAAGAATTCCTGCGCAGAGAGAAATATTTCAAAGAAATATGGCCTTCGGAATTTCAAACTTCGTTACGAGGAGAAAAAGCGTTTAACGCTTTGGAAGTTCAGGGCGAGGAAAAGAGCGTCGTAGAAGTCTAGAAGCGTTTTCTTAAACTAAAGAATATGGATGGATATTATAAATTTTGCTCATATATGAGGCTAAATGAGGGCTTTACGAGTGACATGTAATTGGTTTAATGTTGTATAATTTATTTACTGGATTTTTTATTTTGAATTCTTCCGATTTTGATAATTATGTTGGACACATCAACATCAGCTAGGAAAACTCGTTGTATATTCAATCTTTGCTATAAATTTGAATCTGATAAATTAACCCTTTTTTCTCTCCCGTTATTCATTTAATAACGGTAAGAATTTTTTTAAACTGAACAAAATAATACGATATCATTCTAGAAGTGTGCCTGCAATAAAACGTCCTCGTTTATTTCTAAAATTTTCTTTATTACAGCAACGTCATAATTAAAAAATCAAGAAGCTCAGTCATCGACCCGTAGCTGCAAATTCTTTCATAGAAATAAACGAGGATGTTTTATTCCTGGAAGAATTTATAATAATACCATTTATAAGATAAATAAAATTCGAGGACAATGCATTAGTGAGATGTTTTCACGCTGTCTCTTTATCCACAAATATACTAATTTAACGTGGAATAAGATCCAACATTTTATGCCGATTAAGAGAAATTATTGTATTTTTAAGAAATTAAAGTATTCCCAGAATATATATCGTTATTAATAACGACTACACCATAAAATTTCGTACATTATACTGTACTAACTGTGTCAGTGACTTCGTTCACGCGGAAATAGCTCTTTTTATTTTGCCCTGAAAACGAAAGTATGGTATCATTTATTTGTCACTTGACAGCAAACCTTATAACTCACAGTTGGTTTTGAATACGTCCCGCTTTCACACGTTTGCAACATTAGATGGAGTGAGAATGTTTGCCCTACCTCCATGCCGAAACTACGCTTATAATAAACACGGTAAGTGGGATGAGTGGTATAGGAATGCCTAAAAGGACTTTTAACTCGCAGTTGGTTTTCACATCGAGCAGCAATTTTTAAATGTTTACATTAATATCTTCTGAACTCTTCAAGATATCGAAATAAAACATACACTAAAATTTAAGTTTAAGTCCTGTTTCAACCCCTGAAGTTTACATTGAAATCCGTTGAGCCATTTCGGAGCATAAAAAGGCAACCCGCATTTAGGTTTTGGAGATTCAAACACACGTATGCGACGAAACCTTTCCGTAGAATTAATATTTATATTACATTCATATTATTATCGATATTTCTAAGCCCTCAAATTTAAGTCTGTTGAGCCGTTTCAGAGCCTATTCGAGATAAACATACGGACAGACAGTCTGTCAGATAGACAGAAAGACAATTCAATTTTTTTATTAGTATAGATTAATCACATCGTTTACTAAAACTTTTTCAGACTGTTTGGTTCTTATTTTCCTTTATTTATTGTTCTTTCATGGCCGGTATTCTCCATTTCTCTATTGGACCTCTTAGCTTCTTATTTACATATTAGTTCAAGAGAGAAAACTGTAATGCTCTTGCTGTTTGATAATTGTTCAAAGGCAGAAATAAATATATGTTTAATTCATTAAATCCCTCCTGCATCGGGAAGTAGCCCAATACTCGAGAATTTTGAGTAAATAAATTCCCTTCCTTACATGAAAGCCAAAGCCAGCAAAGTTTAGTCTGTTCTTTGTGTGCTCAGTGTGGATGCGCCCTTTGTGACCTTGACGCAGGAGCGCCCTCCAGGGACACTCCAGACGAGAGCAAGCGTCTGCAAAACAGTGACGTCAATTTCAACTATTGTCCTCTTCCGTAAAAGACTATATCTTACTAGAAAACTCTTCACAATACACTTCAATATTTTCAAATATAATTTATTTTCTAGTATTCATTTTAGACAACGTAGTTCTGACTGTATTCAGTCAGTTATATTTTACCCCTAAAGTGTTCCATAGTATACGGTACACGTCATTTGCCTTTGTCATTGTTCGAAAGATCCAGTCACCTATTATGAAGTGACTCTGTGTCGCATAACAAATACTAAAAAACATTCTTGAAGATGGTACAAGATACATATAAGGAAAGTCGGGGCGGAACATGACGCTTATTGTTTAACAATTTTTGTAAAGTCATGAAATAAGAAAGATCACTTCGTAAAAGTATAAGACATTAGTTTATTCTGTTACTTACTTAATCTAATATCAATAAAACTTGGAACAACGATTTTAGATGAATTTTTAATGAGAAGCTTACAAATTTCCTGTTCTACTTCACGCCCTTGGACACATTGGGATAGGATGTTTTGTATTTTCAGTTAGTGCCATACAAGTAAATTTAATTGAAAAAAACCTTAATATCTTTTGTATTTTCTTTCCTATCCTTATTTTGCGTACGGCTGATCGCTTTAACAATTTTTTCTTTTGCACAGAGTTTTTTTGCAACTACACAATCTTTATTACATTTCCCCTCCTTTTTCCCTTCCTTCCTTTCTTTATTAATTTATTCCTTTTGGTACATAATCCTGTAACTCATTCTTATAAGGTGAGTCTGTCAGTTTTTCCTTTTCTCTTGAGGAATACATTACATTTGCCTCATATAGTAGTATCCAGTTCCGCCCCGCACGCTAGTCTTAGTTTAACGTTATTTTCTTGCCTTCATTCCATTAAAGAGTTAAAAACAAGGAATTTTGGAGATTACCTTCTGTGGTAATGCTGTAAAAATTATAAATTCACAGATGTAAGATGCCAAAACAAGAGTTCATTCACAATGTGCTGTCAGAACTTGGTCAAGTCGTTTGCAAGGGCTTATTCCTTGACAAGTTACAATGTTCCACCACTATTTAATAACCTGCAGCACTATCCCTTAAAAATAGGGTATCCCGTTCTACCTCTCTATCCTGAATGCTGAAATTCAGATGGGTGGATAGAATCAAAACCGAGGAAGTTCTAAATAGAATAGGGGAAAAGAGAACTATATGGAGGACGTTGACCAAGAGAAGGGACAGATTAATAGGCCATGTATTAAGACATGAGGGTCTTGTAAAATTAGCATTAGACGGAAGAGTGTGGGGTAAGAACAGACGAGGGAGCCCGAGAATGGACGTGGGTGATGCTAGTTATAAGTAAATGTAAAGGCTTGCGCAAGATAGGTTAGCATAGAGGGTTGCATCAGACCACTCTAGGACAGAATACCAAAACAAGAACAAAGTAGGAGAGTTAATAGGTGAACTTTAAATTGTTGTTATAATATAAATTACTTTTCTTAATAATTGTAACATGAAGTTGCGGCTCCGGCCCTAAGAGCAGTCAAGCCGGTCCAGACTCGTTTATTGTCGACCTCTTTTGAGACTCGCCGACAAAGAAAGGCTATATTGCTGAGATGCAGCGATACGGGCGCGGGATGGCGTAAGTGCGCACAAACGTGGAGAGTCGACGACGAGCCATGATGTGTTTGTGGGTTTCGCCAGAAATTGCGACTGTAGGTTGAGGTGTCGGGTCTCGGACACGCTAGGGGGATATTGATAGTTAGTGGTCCCACGGACTTGTGTTTTATATGGCGAGGCGCGGCGGAGAGCGGAGGTTGAATTATATTAACGAGGCTTTCCTTGACTCGTAGCTCTAAATAATTTAATTCAAAAATTACCTGACGCCCACTCAATCGAAATAAACCAGCACTCGACGTCGGAGCTTAGCCGAAGCACATAGCATTTGCATCGTCCGGCCATTTAAAATATACGACAGAGTTTAAATTTAACGTCGGTTGTATGTAATTAAACAACTTTATTCTATTAAGTTTGATTTAGTTTCCATATAATTTTTAAAAAAATACTGTCGTAGTTTCACCTCCCTAGGGTTAATTTTCTGTACATTTTTCCGCTAAAGGGTGGAAGAAACCTGGAGAAGGCATGAAAAGATGCCGAAACCTTGCTAATAGTAAATTTATAGTATAAAGTCTGTACAAGGTCATCAATTGTTTCATCATTTACAATATATTTTTTTATAAAGCAGCATTGTAATATTTATGCAATGTGCTTCCATGATTCGCAAGTAGTGAAAATGAGAGGTTATAAGGTGATACTTTGAATACAGGAACTGTACGTTAATTCTGAATTTTCAATTAGCGAACCTACAAGAGACAGTATTTTGTTCATTGGTCAGAAGAATAATCGTTTAGTTATTACTGGGCTACGAGAGAGTTTCATCATCAAGGTATGTTGACGTGGCGTCTGAATGTCACTTTTGCTACACTAAAGGTTGTATATATCCCAAGTCAAGATATTTGTATACCTTAACTTTCTAAGCAGTTGGTTTAGAGGGTAATGTCGTGTGTTGTTAAGCTAGTGAATCATCGACTGACCATTATTTCAGCCTACACTATTTCCTATTTCAACGTCAGTGTCATATTTTGCAAAGCCGGTCCATGACGTTACCCAGGGACAGTTTATCGTTCTAAAGAAGGCTATTTCTAGCCTAAGCGAAACTGGCTCCGAATTGCCAGTTTTCGCCAGGGGGATGGGATATTGAGATCTCCCCCGAGTGTCGACACGGGACCAATTTGTTCACTCGACATCGCTGCTAATCAGGCGCCCTCCCCGTCCCCGGGCCATGGTGGAACTGTTATGTGACGTGCACATCTCACCTTAAACACTCCACCACTGCATAGGAAGCGAGGAAACGTACCCCCAGAAAAACGCATATGAATTATCGAAAACTCAAACTATTGAATGAGGTTTCATAACTAAACAAGACCATTTACAATTACATTAGAGGGTCGTTTAATTAAATTATAGAATATTAGCTTGATGCCTGATCCTTCGAATCAATTCATATCTTGATTTTTTAATTCTGGTGGGTGTGTGATCGTAATTCTTCTTCTCCTAAACGGCTTGACCGTTTTTGATGAAATTTTCTTTTCGAAATACGATAGCGCTTGCCAGACAAATGATGCTTGAAATTTTATTTAGTATTATGAGGTCACCTAGATCGTTCTTACCTATAGTTGGACTTATTTGGTGGCGCTGTCATCCATAATTTTCCGTCCATATTTTTAAAATATTTTTTTGTATCAAATATAGAAGAACATATAAACTCAAGTTTTTGACCAGACCGTTCGAATATTCTGTGGAATTTGACTTAAGCATCAATATGCGCTTACGTTCCTTTTCGGTAAATTATGAGCAACTAAAGGTCAGGAAAAATAATTTCAACCAGACCGGGACGTGCTGTCCTTATCCAACTGCTGAGCAATCCAAGTCAAACCTTGTCAGGTACGCGCTTTCTCCATCCCTTTTATAGACCCGAGCTAAGACTCACCTGTGTACGTCATAAAGTTTTAGTTGTGATTAAATCAAGGCTGTACGACGCAGCATGCTACTTTTTATATCGTGCTCATTAATTTGGTTTAAATAAGGTATTGTGCTGTAGCATAAAAGTGAAAATACCTGTAAAATCAAACTAGTATGTTAATGTATGCTTTTTATTATTTATAACAATAATAATAATTTTTAATATTCTTCAAATTTTAATTACTTAATATTTTGTATGCTGGATATGCTAATTTTCTGGAACAGTGAGTCTCTTCTCATCTGAAGTCTGCATATCACTGACAACAGCTCAATGAAGAAATAATAAATGGTAATTATTGTGTCCTGACGGAACAGACGCTATAATTATTGATTTTTCTGAAGCCTTCGATGTCGTGCCACATATCCACTATTAATTAAGTTAAAAAATTCAGGTATAGATTTTCCGGTATTTTTAAAAGACCGTTCACTCAGAGTTCGCGTGAATAACAAGTTGTCAAAAAATAACGTCAGGGGGATATGTGATCGGCCCGCTCATGTTCCTTGCATTCATAAATGACTTAACAATGGGTATAAAATCACAGATCATACTATTTTCCGACGATTGTATGGTTTATAGGAAACTTGTAAACGTGGAAGATTCACAGAATCTTCAGGCTGACTTAGACAAAATTTACCAACGGTCAATTAAAAATAAAATACAAATAAATGCAACGAAAAAAAGGACAAAAAGGAGAAATGCTTATCCAGATCGGTATAAAATGGGGGATGAAGTAGTAACGGAGTCAAACAATTGCAAATATCTTGGGTTTTGAAGTTTGTTGACAATGGTGAGTTAATATCATTATCGAGTTTCTTCGGGTATTCCATTTTATGAGTAAAGAAAGAGAAGAAAGATAGATGAGAAGTGAATCAGATTGAAGGATATCAGAGGAACCAAAATAGAACAAAAACATTCTGGTACTATTGCGTGGACTAGGACTAGGCCGAATTGATGATTGTACGCACTCGTATTACGTCTGATGATGAACAGCGTTTATTTACTGTTCGAAAATTTGGAGTAATTTCTCTAATTTCTCTCTTACTCTGCTTTCTTAGAGTAACTTTCTAACTTCTTTTCTTACTCTAATTTCTTTCTTACTGCTCTTTCCTGCTAGACGTAACTCTGCGTTTCATTCACAGGGAAAACATAACCTGTTTTTGGTTTCTCTGATATCCTTCTACATGATTCGCTTTTCATCTATCTTTATCTGGTGTTTAGTCTTTGTTTACACCGCAAAAATATTATTATAACAAGGAATTGTTAAATAATAAAAACAGTATATTTAATTTGAATATATTGCATATAATTATGATGATAATAAAGATCTAAATCGTGGCAATACAATACAAAATTTACAAAAGAAATTAACTAAAATTAAGTTTTAGTAAAAATATAATTTTACGAATAAAATGTATTATCAAATTGGCTCAGTCGGTAAAGCAAAAAGAATCTATGCAGCTTCTAAACGGCTGCTCCCGGGAACGCGGGTGACGAACGATATAATTGAAATAAAAACACAATCGCGAATCAACGAGAATGGCTTAAGTGGAAACCGGGTAAAAATGCCGTTACCAGATGTTCTGCGTGGTGACGTCGTTCTTGGTTTGCCGTTGCCGGAGGTTCCTTTGCTGGACACGTCTCCTCTAACGCCTCTTCTTCAGATTAAATCTCCATCACATGTTATCTTTTTGTTTTCCGTACTCCCATCAAATGAAACTTCTTTCTCGAAAACATGCCGAATTTAACTTTTACGCATGTTGCTTCTTCTGCCACTGCTCTCTTATTCCGTCGTTCTCAGGACAGCTCCCGGGACCAACTGTCCAAATACAATGCACTCCAGGCAATAATAATGTTGTAAACGGTGACGTTTCCCGCCTACTCGGCCTTGTCCAAAACACCCTCGTTTTTCGTCCTGCTCTACGGGAATACCAAAAACTCAATTAGTTTTGCTTTTCCACTTCAATGTAGAAGCCACGAGTCACCACACTACTCAGACAATGGAATACCTGAAAAAACTCAATAGTGGTATTTCGATGTCAGAATTTTCGTTATTTATTTACTGATTAATTCTATTGAACGAGTGAAGTGTTTTCGTTTAAGATACTGAGTCATTATCTCTTTTACAATCCCTCTAATATCCTTCTTAAAACTTACTATATTTTATTGTGCGTTTCATGTGAATGTGTTTATGATGCTGTAAAATTATATAAGATACGGGAAAAATTTCTGCCGCTTCGAATTAATTCATATTGCGATTGTGTATTAATTAATTGATCGACGATGTAATATTCAAATCACTCATTCGCTAGTCTGACTCCTTGGAGCCATTTCTTACTTTCGTTATTTATGTTTGTATAATTTGGTAATTTGATAAAACGTCACCGTGCATCCCCTTTACAATCCCTCACAAAGACACCCTGAATAATGGGAACGTAACTACTTGCTAGCCCTCCTAACTCCTCGCCGGGAGATGAGTTTTCGCGCTTTGTCGGTTATTCGATAAAAGTAGAAAAGTTGCTGCTTCGCCTTTCCTCCGACGTCTTATTTCCTTTCACGTCGCTCAGAAAAGTTGTTGCAACGGGCGCAGCTTTCATTTCGCGAATTGAGTTGGGTGAGCTCAGGGGTGAGGTTCCCTGTGACTTAAGGGAACGTCAAGTGCTTCACCAGAAAGAACCATTAAATTCGCTACAGAAATATTGCGGAGGTGGAGTAGCAGAAATTTATATGCAGCAAGAAAAAAAAATGTGGATTGATATCTCAATAACTGTATGGGTAATTTTTTTCTTTAATATACCTCAAATGCAATATCGTCTCTCAAGCACTACTTGTAACGAAATATTTCCGAAGAAAACTGTCGTGGAATCTTTTCCGAAGGACACAACTACTTTCTGTGACTTAAGATAAAGCACTGTAACTTTAGGTATACATCTCAAAAATAGACGAACACTTCATATTCGCCTTTCAAAATAAAGTTATTTACTAATTATTTAATTACTCTATTTACATATTATTGTTATTTATGTTTATAGTTCTGAAGACAAATATCATATATAAAACAGTGTATATAAGTAACAATAAAGCAAATCTATGTAGTAATAGATAATCAACAGTCACACTTTAAAATTTACTTCCATTTTAAAATCTGCAATAATCGCTTTTACGAAAACCAACATAAATAATAATTTAAGTGAATTTCATGGTGAAGTATCTCATACCACGCCTAGATGGCATTCAGGACACTTAAAATTAATATATTCAGACTCACGAAAATTTATATTTGTACCTGAAGAGGTATCAAAAAAGAGCCATGGGTCGTGCTACAAATTTTTAATTTAATTATATTATAATATATTTCTCACGAATTTGGATGTTGTATTTGTGTGTTTCAGTCAAGTCACATAATTGTAATGAATTATTATTGAAAGTCAAGCTTAATGAGAGTATTTTCTGGGAGATTTATTTTATCTCGTGATACACAAATCATCACAAAAATTTTTCATTTTGGCAGTTTTGTCACAGATGCTTCGTTACTGATCAATTAGAGGAAAACGTGAGAAATAAAAATATAAATACGTGTATTTTTAAAATTATTATTATATATTGTCGCGGAAAGTGGCACACCACGAATTGCTTGCGCTGCAGCCACAATTCGGTGACGAAGCTCTGCGACGTTGTTTACAGGCCTTGTTAAATAAGTGTATTATTAAATTTTAATTTCTAAAGCACGTTCTTGTATTTATGTGATGGCACCGGTGGGATGGGAGACGCGATTTTAAAATCCTATTTCTCACTTTTTTTTTTCAAATAGCACTTTCGTTACAGCTGACACTGCTTATGTTTTAGTGACCGTGTTAACGAAGTAGGTCTATGTGAGGGATCCGGCTTTCATGTTTCTTTTCTGAAACGATAAACTGTGTAAAATATAGCCACAAATAGTTTATTGCTGCTCCTACCATATCTTTTCTTCTTCTACTACTTATTTACATTTTATACTCTCACTTTCTTGTATGAGATATTTCCCTTCTGTTTGACTTCTACAAGTTTTATCCTCTAAAACAGAAATAATCCTGAAATAGAAAATTAGGTTTAAAAAACAGCAGTGCGAGTTGTAGCATATATATTTTTTTACATTGCAAAGTTTGTGAGTGCACGATAGTCCGGAAAATAAATTATTCTGTACGTGACGTTTTGCATATTTAAATTATTAGGTGTTTGTAATTATTTGGGCAAAAGTTTTAATTGAAAAAAATCCTTCTGGGCTGTATTTTCGTAGAAATGAATATTTAGTGCTTTATTTAACTAATTTTGGTGCTATATTATTGTTATCTACGTACGATATTTCGAAGCAAACTTTGGATGCAATCGAAATTTTATTCCATAAAATTGAATTATATTGCTGGGTATATACTTTCCTTTTACGCTTATACTGGTTTTCTCATTTATAAAGGCTGAAACATTTTCTCAATACATCATAAGATGACAATCGTCTTGTTTACTTTCGCATCTTTCTTTCTATACCAAGAGCTGTTCAAAGTATCAAAAATATCATGCTTCATTTATGGCCAGAGTAGTTTGTGTCGTGAAGATAGAAGTATAGCTTATAAAATGGAGATTGAATCAGATCTTTCTAATGTAACTTCCAAACGGAAATGATAACAGCGATCCTTCATGATTAGAAATCAAAATGATCATTGATCAATCTGTCATTGGTTTTATAGTCGTATAGTTATCATTGTTATTTCACAGAGCAATTTATTATGCCTCTTCTTCCGTTTCTTTGTTTGCAATTTATCTTTTTATGGATAATTGTTGAGTGGAGTGAATTTTGATGAATCTGAAAATGACTGCGGCATCAAAATCAGAGCGACGAGAGGAAATAAGAGACGTCAGAATTAATAATAAAGCGATAGAAAAATGTAGTATAAGTATAAGTATAAAATCATATTCCATAAATCCTATAGAGAAGCACAAGCTTCAAGGATGTGGAACGAGTCAGAGATTTTACATAGGTTGCTTTATTAATATTAGAATATACTGTAACTATTCATTACTTTTAACTTATAATAAGATTTTCTTAAGTTCTATACAGGAGACATACAATTTGTACCTTATATATAAAATTGATAAATATTTTTACATCCTATACTAAAAAATTAGTGTTCTATTTTTTTTTGAAGTGATGTTTGTGACTTATGAATAATTACAGTTACCCAAAAAGTAACTTTGTTTTTTACTACAAGGAAGTAAAATGTTTGGCTTAATTTCATGTTATATTTTATCACTCCTCAATATTTAATACGATATTTTAAAAATTATATATTTCTTTGTTCTATTAGGTTGTTCATTTTTATATTTGTGAGTTCTATTATAATATTTTTGTCAAAGGCTTCTCAAAGCTGTATTTAGTCCAGAGAATTATATTTTTTGCTCATGATATAATTGGAAAATATTTCTGAGGATAATTTTATTTTTAAAACAGGGTGTTTTTTCCATGGCAGTAGCAGCGTTATCGGACCACCATTGATTCGTGTGCATAGTCCCTGTCCAGTTAAACTCGTATCGTAACGAGGGGCGAACACATCTCCGTAAATCGACACAGATTGCATTACACAGAACAAAAGCCGCCATAATCCCGTAGGGGACTAATTTCAACTTTGAATTTCAAATTGGCCCTTGAACCTGGCGGCCCCCCCTTTCTTTCTTTATCTGGACCTATTCGTGTGACGAGGGGACGACGAGGGAGCCGGGGGCAACAATGGGGCGCCGGGCGTGACGCGAATGGCGACGGTCGTCTACCTGCCAGCCTATGTGCGTACGTGCGTGCGTACAATCACTTCTCCGGCCGAAGGATGAAAGGAAACTTCTGAAGCCATGAAAACCATTGTTAAATATTTTCTATTCTCTCAGATCTTCACCCATATTACATGTTCAGCGCATTTATATATTTTGAAATATTATATTCTAACACAGTATCACAATAAAATGAAAATTAATGGAAAGAAAAGCAGCTCAATCTCGTTTACTAAACGCACCTTGTTAAATGAGACAGAATATAGAATAGGTGGGGAACAAATTCCAAGGGTAACGAGCTGCAAATATCTGGGGATATTTTTCAACAATAGACTTGGGTGGGAGGAACAAGTGAATTTCACGGCCCGAAAAGCGTGGAATTCCTTACATTTCATTATGAGGAACTTAAAAAAGGGAAGTTCAAAAACAAAGGAGGTGGCATACTTATCTCTAGTTAGACCAATTTTGGAATATGGGGCACAGGCTTGTTGGGATCCTTATAGAATTAATCAAATAGAATCATTAGAGAAAGTTCAGAAAAGGGCTGCTAATTTTGTGCAAGTAGGGCCAGGTCATAGGAAGGAAAAAGTAAAACAGCTAGGTTGGGAGGTCTTGTCAGAAAGGAGGGAGAAAGCAAGACTGCATTTGCTATTCAAAGCTTATACGGGGCAAAAACCATGGATTGGAATTAGCTACAAAATGCAAAAGCCCAGTTATATAGGTAGATGGTATCACCAATTCAAAGTGAAATATAGAAAACAAAAAACAGATGTTGGCAAATTCTCATTCCTAAATAGGACTATCAACGACTGGAATAATTTACCTGTGGGGGTGTTTGGAGGAAATCCTCTTCAAGAAAATAAATTTAGGTCAAATCTGAAAAAACGTGTGAAGTGAAGTGGATATTTATTTAATATAAATGTGTTTCCGAATATAAAAAAGTGAAGTGAAGTGTTTCTCTTTTCTCTTTCAGGGCATCCACGGAACATGTTTATCTTTCTTTAGTTTATAATTATGTATATTTAATTATGTATCTGCCACCGGGCTTGCGCCCAATTGTAGATTATTAGCAAATACAATACAATACAATACAATACAATACTGAGTCGCCCAGTGGGACACAGCGTACCGTTTCTTTCGTTAGAAAATATTTTGTAAGTATTATCTCTCAAAAAAACAGCTGCTTTTCATATATTTTACTTTCATTGTTGTTAACACATTTTTCTTTCCGTTATAATTTTCATAAACAAGATCCCTGTATCATAGAGAGCGACAGTGTTTTGGGAGGATTTGAACTTAGATAATTCAGACAGTGGCTCCACAACTTCAGTTCGGAATCGGAAGAAGGATCTCAAAATGAACATCAGTCTGAATTAGATGAATGATGACGGAGATTGATATTCGTACAGATATAACACATTCGGATAACGAGACATATCCAGAAACACATCCGAATCCAAAACTAAATAAGATGATAATTTTTTCCTCAGCCTCAATAGCCAAAAATATAATTTAATTATGATTTCCAATTTATTTAGCAGGATCTTTCGGCATTGCCATAGTCATCTACAAAATCTAATACAATTTTTTTATATAATGGAATTTGTTTAAAGTTATGACAATATAAAACAAATTTGGTGTTTTCAAGGATTTTATGCTAAAAATATTGTACATAATCTCATGTAATTTAGTATATTTTTCTTTATCTCTATACCTATACCTATCTCTATCTCTTTCTCTATCTCTTTCTCTATCTCTATCTCTTTCTCTATCTCTTTCTCTATCTCTTTCACTTTCACTTTTTCTTTCTCTATCTCTTACTCTATCTCTTTCTCTATCTCTTTCTCTATCTCTTTCTCTATCCCTTTCTCTATCTCTTTCTCTATCTCTTTCTCTATCTTTCTATCTCTTTCTCTATCTCTTTCTCTATCTCTTTCTCTATCTCTTTCTCTATCTCTTTCTCTATCTTTTTCTCTATCTCTTTCTCTATCTCTTTCTCTATCTGTTTCTCTATCTCTTTCTCTATCCCTTTCTCTACCTCTACACAGAGCATTATTCAGAAGTTAAATAATTATTTTATTTATAATTTTAAAATTTGTTGATTTGGAATTAAACTTATCAAATCTCGTTATACAAGATTCGATAAGTCGATTTGAATATTACAATTATTATCGACACTTTTGACACTTAAAATTTTGACGTGGCTAAATTACAAGTTCAGGACTCATTGAAAAAGGTTTTTCAATGTAAAAGTTCGATAATTCGTGGTTGTATATTGCCGATTGTGCTTGGCTAGCGCATGAGCAAAATAATTATTGAACTTATGGAAATCCGAAGTTCGATAATGCGCTGTGTACACCAGCACAGTCTGGAATCGCGTAAATCCACGTATAAAGTTAGAAATTATATATATATATAAAATATAGTTATACTAAATTACATGAGGGTATGTACAATATTTTTAACATAAAATCATTGAATAAACCAATTTTTTATATATATTATATTTTTAAGATGAAAATGAAAAAACTTAAGAAATGAATTAAAATAAGATGGGGATTAGAAAAACTGAAACAACAGGAGGTGCTTTAGAGTTTCAAAGAAGATATCAAGAGTAGATTACTAGAGAAAGGAGAAAGAAACAATATAGAAGAGAAATGAGCATTCATTAAATAAGAAATTATTAGAGCAGTCGACGAAAAAATAGGAAGAATAGCTCAGACCAATAGGAAAACATGGATAATACAAGAAATAATAAAAATTATTCATGAAAAGCGTAAATACAAAAACGCGAGAGTTAACAATGGTAAAGAACAGTACAGAGGCAAGAAGAATGAGATATATACGAACAGCAAAGTAGCTTAAGAGGCTTGGCTACAAGAGAAATACAATGTGGTTGAAGATTTCATAGTGAAAGGGAAAATAGACGCAGCTTATAGGAAAATTAAAAAACATTCGTAGAGAGGAAAAATAGCAAGAACATCAAGAGGGCCTATGGGAAGTCAATTCTTGATAAAGAAGAAGCAGCATAAAGACTAAGAGCTGTATCACGGTGGAAATATAGATCAGTCTGTAATGTAAGAAGAAGAAGAGGTGGACGATGAAGCGCTGGGGTACAAAATTTTAAGCTCGGAGTTTGATAAGGCGCTGACAGACCTGAGCGCCAGGAATTGATAACATTCAAGCAGATTTGATAAGATCATTGGACGAAGACGTATTATCATGACTCTTGAGGATAGTTTGCGAAATATACGAAACAGGAAGAATACCAGAAAATTTTAGTAAACATATAATTATACCCATAGCGAGGAAAGTGGGGCTGATAGATGCGAAAAGCACAGGACAATTAGTTTAGTAACTCATGTATGCAAAATATTAGCAAAAATAGTATATAGGAGGATGGAACGACAAATAGAATGCGAGTTAGGAGAAGATCAGTTTCGTTTTAGGAAGAGAAGTAATGTTGATTTTGTGTCTGACTATAGAAGACAGGATAAGAAAAAGCAGGCCTACGTTAATGGCCTTTGTAGATTTAGAAACAGCGTTTGTTAATATAAACTGGAACACACTATTGAGGATTTTGAAGAGGACAGGAATAAAAAATCGAGAAAGAAGGCTTATCTATAACCTCTTGAACAGGCTGTCAGCAGTAATTAGAATAGAGGGGCAAGAAAGGAAAGCAGAAATCAAGATCTGTCTGTGACTCTGTCGCCCATGCTGTTTAACTTATATTTAGAAGAGGCGATGACTTAAGGTATTAAGAAACATGAAAAAGGAATAATACTGCAAGCTGAAGAAATAAAAACACTAATTCTTGCTGATGATATGTGGTATTAGGGGAGTTAGAAAGAGACTTGGAAGCTATAATAAATGGCAATGAACGTGGTTCGGGAGAAAGAGTTCAAAATAGGGAGAAAACCAAGGTGATGGAGCGTCGTTTGGGAAATAGTGGAATAGGAAAGGGTGTTAGATTGTGAAGGGATATTTTGAAGGAAGTTAAGGAATTTTGCTACTTTGGAAGCATAATAACTAGGGATGGTAGAAGTATAGCAGACACAGAGTAGGATAGCAAAGGCAAGAAATAATAATAATAATCATATTCCGTAAATCCTGTAAAGAAGCTAAGCTTCAAGGATGTGGAATGGGTCAGGGTGTACATTTATTACATTATTTTATTGTATAATAGAAAATATACTTATAACAAAGTTTTGTATTATAAACTATAATTAATTACTCTTCTCCGATTCTTCTATAAATTCCTTTATTGAATAGAAGGAGTTGCTAAGCAAAAATGAGCGTAATTCAGTGTTAAATTTACCTTGATTATCGGACAACTGTTTAATTCTGTGCGGCAGTCTGTTGAAGATGGATATCCCTGAATAATGCACACCTTTCTGTGCAATTGACAATGTTTTACATTTTTTATACAGATTATTTTTGTTCCTTGTATTGAAGGGATGAATATCAGAATTATTCAAAAATAAGTGCCTATTTGTGATTAAAAATAACATCAATGAATAAATGTATTGGCACGTCAAAGTGAAAATACCTAACTTTTTGAACAGATTTCTGCAAGAAGTTCGTGAGGAAACCTGACATATTGCTCGTAACAATGAGGAAATTATTTACGGCTAATATAAGTATGAGTATTAGGAAATATATGATGTAGTAGGTTACAAACAAAAAATTTATAACGAATGATTGGATTTTCCCCCCAGAGTCGCTAGCGGCGTAGTGAATCTAGTGTTATAAATAATGTTCGTATATGTTTGTTTACCTTAGAGGACTGCGCCGTGTGGGATTTTTGATGTAATTCCCCGTTGGATTTGAGTGGTCACCAGCACCGTTTCCTGAAAGTCACTGATCTGAAAACGTCGGCTCAGACACCGCATAAATTTTTCTTCCGTTGCCGTCCGCTTTTCCACCTTAACGTGTTTAGGTTTCCACTGGGACTTCCGTGCCCAGTATGAAACGCTAAGCCTCGCAACACGCTTTGCTAATCCTCGTCGTCACTGCACGTGAAATATTGAAGAGTATTTGCCTTCGCCGCGGCTGGGGTAGGGAGCCTCTGTGTAATGTATTCTTTTCAGCGTTGTTTTGTTTCGGATCCCCCTTCCTGTGCCGGTACAGCGTTCTGCCATCTCCATATTTAATATCTCGCGGGACGCCCGACGTAATGCATCTCCGTTGTCTGTGAGGCTGAGCTAATGCGACAAGTGCGTGCGGTCAGAGATCTCCTATGTGAGCAATTTTGAATCCAAGGTGTCAGGTAGTTAAACCTCAGTAAATGTGGACCATTGCTGTAAGGAAGCATGGAAAATTTCATTTGTATATTAAGTCTAAAATATGCTACATTTGTGAGAGGATCAATCCTCAGCGAACGTTAAATGAAATTTTCCTAAAATGACAAAGTATCATCCAATACGCTAATGACTCATTCCCTAGTCGTACTATACCTGCAAAAAAACTGCTAAATATATTTCAATGTGTTTTCATATTTATATTTTATTTTTTGAAGACACAATATAGGCTACGTCAAAATAAGAGATGTCAATAAATGTCAAACATTAGAAGTAATGGCCTTCATTCATATCATATCCGTTAGAAACGAATAAACCAGCCAAATTCGAAGCTAAATTTTCATAAATTAAAAATAGAACACGTAAATAAAATAAAGATTAGTACCATCAACCGCTCATGCCACAACATTTCTACTTCGTCGTATAATGTTTTGAACGATGATTTTCATATTAGTTACTGCTTGTTAACAATTGAAATAATATAATTAAATATCAATAGTTGCATTTCTGCATTCTAATAAATTCTATTCTATTTTATATTATTTACAATTATTGGAAACCATAATAAATGGCATGAACGTTGTCCTGGAGAAAGAGTTCAATATGAGGATTAATAGAGGGAAAAGCAAGGTCATGGAGTGTAGTATGGGAAACAGAGGGATAACAAGGGGTGTAAGATTGGAAAGGGATATTTTGACAGAAGTTAAACTAGGGATGGTAGAAGTATAGTAGACATAAAGAGTAGGATAGCACATGCAAGGAAAAGTTTCGCGAAAAACAGGGATTTACTTACGGGTAATATAAGTGTGAATATTAGGAAATCGTTGCTAAAAATGTTTGTATGGAGCGTGGCGTTACACGGGTGCGAAACTTGGACGACAGGAGTGGGGAAAAGAAAAGAATAACAGCATTTGAAATGTGGTGCTATAGGCGAATGCTGAAAATCAGATGGGTGGATAGAATCAATATGGAGGACGTTGACTAAGAGAAGAGGTAGATGAATAGGTCACGGTTTAAGACACGAGGGTCTTGTAAAATTAGCATTAGAGGGAAGTGTGTGGGGTAAGAACAGACGAGGGAGGCCGAGGATGGAATACGCTAAGCAGATTCAGGGGAATGTTGGGTGTGCTAGATGTAAGGAAATGTTAGGCTTGCGCAAGATAGTTTAGCATGGAGGGTTGCATCAAACCAGTCTTAGGACTGAATATCACAACAACAATAACAATTATACAAAAATTAGTTTGATTAAAATTGAGTGCGAAAATAATTTCCCATTTAGAAAACGTAATAATAATTTGAGTTTTATAGTTTCTAAAAGAAATTCAATAAAAATACATTGACTAGTTTATGTATTTTGGTTAACAAGCTACATGGGGGTGATCCTGAAATAGGAAACTCCCCTTTAATTACATAGGAAGGGAATTGAAAAGAGGGGATGCGGTAGGTAGAGCAAGGCACAATAAAAAACTTAGAAGTATTAACGAAAAATTAACATTTTAGACAAACAATATTTACGAAATTATCTATATCTTTTATTTCTATTTTATTTAAAAATTATACCAAAATCTACTGATACTACTTACCAAAATTTAATTTGGCACTTATAAAACTTTAATATCACTACTTTGAGTTTAATAGTTGTACCTATTCTTAACAGAATTCATTGTAAACTTATTGAATGGTTTGCTAATTACGGTATCCGAGTTATTTTACAAAATTCCAATAATTTAAACTCAGTTAATAGTATTATACGAAAAATTTATATTTTACGTAAACATATTGTTTGAATAATTGTTTATATTTATTTATTATACTAAATTCTATTTTATTAAAAAATATATCAAATTTCGACTTTCAAAAATACGATTTTCCTGTTGATAAAACTTAATAACAATCAATTGAGTTTTATAGCTGTATCTTTTCTTAAAGAATTCAATATAAGCTTATTAATTGGTTTATTAATTACGGTATCCGTGTTATTTTAAAATCTTCCAATAATATATAGTTAGTATTGACGACAAAATTACGTTTTAGGTAAACAAAATTTACAAAATTAATCATCTATATTTATTAATTCTTCTAAATATTATTTTATTTGCAATTATATCGAAATTAGATTGATTACTAAAAATAACATTTATAAAATCTAATAATAATAAATTGAGTTTTATGGTTTTAATTTAAAAAAAAAATTAATGTTAACGTATTGACACGTTTAATAATTACGGTATTTGTTTTATTTTAAAATCCTCCAATTATTTCCAATTAGAGTTAACATTGTTGTCTATAAAATTCATTGTGTGTTACATCTACCAACCGAATCCATCTTTCAAAACTACAAGTAATTAACATAAAAAAATTGCAAATCAGCGTTAATTCACAAACAGATTTATCTTAATAATTATAATTTATATGGGATAATCCAAAAACATCATGATAAACAATATTATTCAAGATTATGTAATGAAATGTGAAATATCAGATTTAATAATTCGGCTATTAAAGTACAAAAAGTTATGCGAATAATTCAAACGGATTTAATGATACGTTATTATTTTAAATGATTTTATTATTTAGTTAAACTGGGTTTTCATCGTTTTTTTAAGTATACACAATACGCTCAAAAGCGTTCTGCAAGCAACATTCATTTCGGCTGCATTATGCATGTAATGCACACAGGTTTAGAAACTTTTCCACAAAAACTTATTTACTTATTGATGTTAGAAAAAATGTTTCTTTTGTATTTTAGAAGAAAATATTTACGTAATTTTTATAAAAATATCGTGATCATAAAAAATTGTTCTTTTTATGTTTTTAAATATTCAGTCTCAACTTACAGATTATTTCATTTTTGTTGTATCTGTAGGAGATAGGGATTATAAGTATTTTGTTAAGAATATTTATTATAATTTTTGTGATAGCTAATTGATGGTCAAAGAAATATTCCCGCAGTAAGTCATTTGATAGGAAAAAGAAAATCTAAGGAAATCTTTCCATTGGTTTTATCGAAATAGCCTTAAATCACACGTGAATTGGGAGATCTGTAGATTACCTTTCTACGTTACAGGTACAAATCACTGCTATCTCTCTTCCAACTCAGGCAGCCTTACAAGTCTGTTTGATTTACGCGTATAAAAAGCCCATCCCATTTGGTCATTGTTGCCCTACGAATGATTATTTTATGATTTCACGTGACACTCGACGATTAAAATTCTCAAATTTGTTAGAATAAAAATGACTTTTATATGGGTGTTACACAAACTTTAAATGGAAGCGTTTGAAACATTTATTTTAGACTAGTTGGGGATCCGGCGTTTCCCGGACGATTATTTATATTATCCCGGTACATTATTTAATTCTAACACTTGATTAAACAGGATTCGAAAACGTCACAATATCAACCTCAAATATACTCCCAGTATTTCAAGAGAGTAAAAAATACTCCAGCTACAATAGTTGCGATAAAAATATTTTCAGTACTCTAACAGAATAAAAATCCTCCCACACTTAGTGGTTAAATCTTTAGTTAAATCGCATATTAAAGGTCATAATGTAACACAGCGACTCGCATTACACCGGTTTCGACGCCAAACTTTATAATCTCGTTTTTATTTTCATATTAGCAATTACTAAATTTTAAAATTTACCTGACTCGCGAAATAAAACCAATTTACCCATTTACGTATACATCGTATCCACGATCCAAAGTTCATTTTTTTACAGCCTGCTGAAACAATACGTAGTAAGTGGGATGAATGATATAGGAACGCGTAATAGTACTTATAACTCGCAGTTGGTTTACACACATAGGCAATTCCAAGAAACATTCCCGTAGAATTAATATTTTTATTTCTATTCATTTTATATTAATATCTTCTACAATATCTTCTTCTTCCTATGGCATTCTATCCCGCATTCGGGCCTTTGTCTTCTACAATATATCAAAATTAAATATGCATGAATGTTTAAATTAAATCTCCTTCTTTTAGATCGACAGACAGACACTTCAATTTATTTGTATAGATATAACTGAAAATTGAGTATATTCGAAAATAAATTCACCGAAAACGCTATCGAATTGACCCGAAAAAAAATTAATAGGAAATAAGGGAAGTGGTGGTAACCGTGTATTACCCTAATTGTTTTCAGTTCATTTCACCAGGAACACCTGATCAAAATTTAGTTGATTTTGTTCCATCCGTTGAAGATAGGTGCATGAGAGTGAAATAGTATACTACACATACGCATTCATCATTACGGTCAGATATTTTGTGCTGAGTTGTTGTTGAGATCAAATATAGTGAGCTGGCTGCAATAGTGGGCAGCAGGTTATACTATTTGAAATCGAAGCAGAAATGCTCATATTAAAAGCAATATTATTATATATGTTAATTATGTTAAGAAAAATTAATTTCTTTTCTGTAGAACATACACACCAGCGAAAACTGGTAATGATATGTTAAAAATAAAGTATTACGAGTTGATCGTGACTAAAATATATTTTCTGTTTTAGGATGAGTTGGAGGGTGATGCGGATGAAGGAAACAGCCACGAAAATGGGCCTATATTTTGGAACGGCGAGTAAATTAATAAGTTATTTACGTTTTATTTTCCTGAACACCAAAGGTTTTGGAAATAAAAATGATAATTAGGTTTGTTGAATTTATGCAATAATTAATATTGGCTTTCCACGGAATTTGTCTTGTAAGATGACATTCCGCAGTTGACTCGGTAGGCCCAGGCCCTCAATGGGCTGTACAACCAAGGAGAAAGAAAGAAAGTAGCTTTCCAAATTGTTTTCTCCCAAAAAACGCAGACAACAGACTGCAGCAAATCGATCTTGATTATATTTTGTTTATATATGAATGCCGAGAAATTTCTACTTCCGAGATACGTACTTTTTGGGTTGTTTGTTTCTCATAAATGTTACATCCAAGCTTCACGATCTACTGTTTACGATAAAGTGATCTCAACTAATCTGTTGGCCACAGTTCTTCTGAAACATCTCGGAGGGATAAAATTGATCGAAATATCATGTTCCTACTTTAACTATAATTATATTATAAGTTATAGTTTATCTTACAATTAAACATGTCAGCATGTTTCCATTTATCAAAATCTTGGGTTTCCCTCAGATGATATTTAAGGAAATCTAGCAATTCATAGTCTTCACTCCAAAACTCGACCGAGGAAAAATGGAGTGAACAGCATGTATTACTAATTAGAATTAAACAACTGACAGAGGAAGTCTCATAAAGGGAGACGAAACGTCGTAAATTTTGATTTTGTGAAAGGAAAATAAATATATAAAGGCTGTTTCAGTTCACCTAATTCGAGTTATTGGTTCCGCCAGTCGACGTGATCTTCAGATTATTGGGATCTTAGGTTCTATTAACACAGTGACTAGTGGCACAATTGTCAATTTGCATGTAATTGGGTTGTTGCCGATAATCTTAGAGTATAATAGCGTGAATTGAATGGAATCCCCTTTGTACGTGGCGATGGGTCAAGTACCTGGCACACCGGGCTATTGATCGCGTGGGTGGCGCTCTTGTGGCGTGCCACAGAACTCACAAAGGGCAACATTAACATTCGTCAATAAATAAACGTAAAAATGTGACACGTTTTATTTTAGACCTTACCCGAACTGAAAAGTATAGTCCCTATTTAAAATTTCGAATCGAAAATCCTTGAACCGCAGACACATTTTGTAGTCGAATTTCCGATCGTAGTTCTTTGAAACTGTGAATGTTATCTGTGATTAGATTTCATTCAGTGACAGCAACAGGTAAATTAAACGAATTCATTACAGATTATCTTTAAAAGTCATGAAAAAATTATATACAGGCCTTGGAAAAGAAATCAATAATTGAGGAAACCTCCAATAAAGTTTGATCTGAAAGAGGAATAAAATCTGGAATATTCCTATGCTAATTTCGCCTAAATCATCAAATAATCTTAATTACGTTAACCTTTCTATTTTATCGGATCCAACATCTCTTCTTCCTTCAACTCCAAAGAAAAGGTTGAAGTATAAAACGTCATTTTGAAGGCAATTATCTCGCTGCATGCTGTCAAACATCCAAGTTATGAAAATGGGATGAAACGGTCCTCAATCTCTTAACATCTTCAGCCCTTGATTATATATTTCAGGGTTTCCCAAACTTTTTCTTCAAAGGAACACTTGATAAAATCGGACATTCTAACGGAACGCTTGGCTTATTTTTCAGGATCTGTGACTCCTAGTCGTAAAAAGTAAGACAAGATTTAATTTACTAATTATTTTAACCCTTGGCTACCTTGCTCTAACCTTCCGCATCCCCCCTTTTCAATTCCCTTCCTTTGCTATTAAAGGGGAGTTGCCTGTTTCAGGATCACCCTCACGTAGCCTGTTAACCCAAAAAAGGTGAGTTTCCTGTTCCAGGGTCAACCTCATGTAGCCTGTTAACCAAAAAATAAATTTTTTTTCACGCACCCCAGAGTGATTGCGGGGCTCACCTGATTATGTCGGGAATGCCTCATACTCCCTCTGTTTTTTTTATCAAAGTTCTCACATTCCGAGACATCTTCACATATTTTGAGAGGTTTATGTACTGGGGTCGAAGACCTTGGGCATAAGGCAAGAGTTTCTGCTGATCCCATTGGATCAGTCGGCCAACTGCCTCCTGAAACTTGTGGAGACACGGAGAAGGGAATGCTGCGACTCCGCAGCAAACTGGCCTCCTGTCATTCGGAAGGGCGTGAGAATAGTACGCAATGCCCGACCTACCTGATGCAGGTTTTCTAGGGTTTTCCCTGCATCTCTTTAGGTGAAACACCGGGTAGGATCCTTAAACCACAGCCCGGGGGCCCTAGTCAACCCTTGGCTACCTTCCGCATCCCCCCTTTTCAATTCCCTTCCTATGCTATTAAAGGGGAGTTGCCTGTTTCAGGATCACCCTCATGTAGCCTGTTACCCAAAAAAATTTTTTTTTTGCACGGATGAGATACTAAACTAATTGTCCTGTGCTGTTCGCATCTGTCAGCGCCAGTCAACTTCGGTATTGGTATAATTATGTTTTTTTTTCTTAAATCTTCTTGTATTCTTCCTGTTTCGTGAAGGTGTAAATAATCTGAAAAGTACATTTCATTAAATGATTATTTAAATAAATTAAACCATATGATATCGGTTGTATTTATTATCTAATTTTAATCAAGATATGGTTTTTTAATATAACTTGTTGCCACCTGTGTTTCCAGGAAGATTTTACACTGATGAATAACTAACAAACGTAGCCGCAGAGCTAACAAGAGTGGAAGAGCTGTGCAGAAGCGTACATGATACAGTGTGTGTTTGTCACATTAGCCAATGCACACGTGCTCCGGTCGCATATCTGGAGGCAACTGTATGTACCGGGGTGGCTGTGCAACGCTCCCATTGTTATTCGCCAGAGAGATAGGGCATGGAGCCATTGTCTGGCAAGGTCCTCGAAAGAAAGGGCTTTGTCGCTACAAATGTTCGCCTTTATGAACGAGCCGCAGTCGCAGTTATAACATTGTCGCTTGTCGTAACAGAACACTATCAAGCCAACGAGGTCGCTAATTCCCTTAGAGTTCGAAATTTGCCATGACGAGGCGTTTTGGAAATGTCTTTTCCGTTGATGTGAGTTTCCACCCCTAATTTAGTATAAGTATTACGGGTCTTATAATTATAAACACATACCTATACTCATCTCATTCTTTGTTGTTTTTGGCAAAAAGTATGTATTTATTGTTACTAATTCTCACTTGAATTATTCTTTCCCTTCAAACAGACTCTGCCCAACAAACAGGGTCGCCACGGAAAGTACACTCTGTTTGACTCGAATCTTATAGAATAATATTTAAGCATTACGTTTCAATATTTGAAATTGATAATTGTCATATGCAAAGCAACAGAACGTTAAAAAAATTATCTTATAAAATTTATGTGACTGGTTGTTAGTTGTAGGGTATGGTCAAATCAATATCAATTTAATGAAATTAATAAAAAAATTATTAATACATTTACATTTTTAAATTCAGTGTTACACGAGAAACGAGTAGTTTATTTTTTGTATAACATTGGCATATTCACAAGGTATTCTATAATTGCTCGTTTATGTACAATTAACACTCGTGTAAAATTGTATACGATAGGATAAAATTTTTTCTTTGTAATCACAGATTATAAAAAACTTTGTTGGATCATGGCTCATATATAGTTCTTTGTGGTTAATCACGGTATTCAGTAATCTTATATAAAATTAAACAAATTTTTCAAGAAAATTTCGGCAATACTATCTTCATCTACATGAAAAAAGAAAGCAAAATATTATTCGACAATAATATATATATAATTTTACTCATACAAAGGTAATGATATTGAAACGTCTTATTTATTTCAATATATTGAGACTTATTTATATACCAACCTTGATCCTATTATGAAGAAAGTTTAGATAACGTGAAACATTCTATTATAAAACCATTAATTTTATCTGATTAATGATTTTGCGTGGAGCTGAAACTAAGAGCGAACACATGTCGACAGTCCTGTGTCTATGCTAACAATGTTGTATCAAAAACAATGCTGTGACGTCCAACAAAACTCCTGCCGTAACAATAGATGGAGTTAGAGTGCCCGCCCCCCTCTCTCTCATGCTGCGAATCTTACGCTTACGAAAATTTAAGTAAAAATTCCTGTTTCCATCCCTCAAATTTTCATTGAACTCGGTTGAGCCGTTTCGGAGTCTGAGACAAACTTCCAGACAGACTGACCCCTCAATTTTATTTATTGGTATAGATAAGGGTACCTGATTATTTTTATATATATTTAAATTCTGTGTTAGTGACTATCTTGAGGAATATAATACCTTTTTGGTATTTTCTCAGTCTGGGAACACAAACATCTCCTAGACCGTTGCCAAGGATCGAACCCGTGACCACTGTAGTGTGAGACAGTGATGTTAGCCACTACAGCATATTCAGCTGTAACACACACGCACACGCAATTCGTTTCACACGTTAATCTCCTGAGATACTCGTTGCAATTCACGGAGAATAGATCAGTGCATACACAAGTAAAAAATAAAATAAAAGGTACAACGTTGACAGTCGAATGAAAATGGACAGTTCAAAGATAAGGCAATACGAAGTTTTCAGAATAAATGCGAAAATTAAATATTTTTAAAGACATTGTGTATTAAAAGCTATCTGAAGTAAATATTTATATTTCAGGGATTACGACTTATTACGTATTGATGTGCAAGATCTATTATTATTTTATTTATTAATGCTTATCTATTCAGCCAATACTAAAATTATGTAATGTGATTATAATAGCTGAAATATGACACCTGTATTTTTAGAAACAGGCTACTTGGGGGTAGAACACGTTGTGGTCTCTGTTCTATGGTAAATTTAAATTTCTTCTAGGTGTTTATTTATTATAATTTAAGTACTTAGGCAACACATTGAGCACCATGTACGTAATAACTTGGTTTCTTGAAGATTATATTAAGTTTTACTAATAAAATCCTTGCCATATATATTTATGATTAACAATTAAAAATGCAAGTACGAAATACAAATTTACTTGCACAAGTTAAAGAAATAAACCCACTCAGGGTAAAATTTCGTGGTGAGATATTCTGGAAAATTAAAATTTTCTAGGACTGTAAATGCACGTTTACTCTGCTTTTATAAACTGTTACTTTCCACTTCACTCTTTTAGATTTTTCGCATTTGATCGAACCCTGTTTACAAAGTTTCACATTTTATAATTATATTTAGTCCACCCTCAACGGACGGCCACCATTTACCGTTAAAACTCTTTCAATTGTATAGTTTCTCTCTAAGGAACTCCCAATAGACATTCCATAACAACAGCCAAAATTTGCATTCGCATCTCTATCACGCCAAGTCGTTAACATTTTTCAGGGTTGTGAACATGTGTACCATCTGATGTTAGGCCCATTACCTGAGGATCTCCCGCCCCTGAGCGACCCTACACTGCCTCTCACGTCACGTGCAAACTCAGTAATGTTTCACAAAAAAAATCAATTTTGTAACCATTTAAACAAAATTTTTCACATCAGAGTGTACTTAAATACTAACAGAGAAGGGTATTTTATAGATTATAACCGGACACACTTTCGATATTTGTCGTAGGTTCTTCCGACGGTTGGTCTTTCCATTACGCTACGTCAACTGACACTACAAAGGCATGAAAGATCTGGCTACAAAAATCATATCTCAGAAACGTAAAAAGTCGTGAATAAGTACTAGAGAACTTGATTTGCTTAAATTTAGTTACATAACAGTAGGAATAATAAGCTACAAAAACTGTTAGAATATAAGTAAAATTTCTGCCTTATAATAAATTTCTCTCTCAATCGGTTTATGGGAGGCTGTGTTTATCGAAGTTGTTTTAGACACACAGCAAACTCATCTCCCGTCATTCGGAAGGGCCTGAGAATAGTACCCAATGCCCGACCTACCTGATGCAGGGTTACTAGGGTTTTCCCTGCATATCTTTAGTGAAACACCAGATAGGATCCTTAAAATATAGCCCGGGGGCCCTAGTCAACCCTTGGCTACCTTTCTCTACCTTCCGCATCCCCCCTTTTCAATTCCCTTCCTATGCTATTAAAGGGGAGTTGCCTGTTTCAGGATCACCCTCATGTAGCCTGTTAAACCTTTCTATGCTGATAAACTACTACTTCTCTGGATTTTGTTTACCTCATGGAGCTGAGTCAAAGCGGAGCCTCGTTTTTTTAAAAAAATATTGAATTGGATTTCAATATACACGTTGAGCTCTAACTCATTATACTGCTGGGTATAAATGTTTATAATTCTTTTCACTACTCTATCATTTTTATTACATTGTTGTTTACTGAATTTGAATGAATTAACAACGAAATGGCTATTTTTTGATGAATCTGAAATTTATTTATGTATCTGTAGAACTGTAAATAGAAAATTCGTAAGTAATAGAATCTCGCTTGATACTTCCTTGTCATGGAATGACAACTTGAAAATTTCGTTTTACTTTTATTTTATAGCTAGAGCAATAGTCTAAAGGCAGACGTTTTATTCTAGAATTTCATCTTTAGTTTACAGTTTATTACGTGACGCTTGTACATTTACGTCTTAGTTTTATTCTGTAGAGAACGTAACTTTTGTACTTTTGATGACAGCACTAATACTAAAATATTACATTTTGGTATCAGAATTCATGGCACTCCAGGGATTCTGTTATTTCAGAACGAAGGTTTCCCGTGGGAGCAGCATGTAGGAAAGGAAAGTTGGGAGAGAAAAGTTACCGGTATCAGCAGACTGACAATGACAGCATAAAAAGAGATGGTAGATATTAGTAAAAAGAAAATTTACAGTTTTAATGAAAAAACTAAACATAGTTTCTATATTCTTTTACTTGTTTCAGGAATATTGTGAAAATAAATAATTTTTGCCGCACCATCTCAGGAAAAAAATAATATTTTGTTTGTGCATTGCCTCATATTACTTCACAAATAATTTTGTTTAATTCATATTGTGTCCGGTTCAAAAATGGCCGCCGCATTCGTTGTAGCACGCACGCCGTTTTTCGCGTTTGCAGGTATCTACGAATTTCTAGATTATCCACGACTGTTTTGACGTATCCTTTTCACATAAACTGCATCGTGTTCAGTACATTCAGGTATACAATTTAAACCCATACTTACTAACCTAATACTATTGTTTCATGTACTCTTTGCACCACGAAGCTGTCGATTAAAAATGAAGGAAAAACCTTTTTTGGAAGGCTTATTTCCTCAAGAAGAAACAGTTTGCGAACCTCGATAATTTACATGGTTTTACACATAATGGTGTAGTAACTCTATACAAATAATCAATGGTAACTGACCTCCCCTTTACAAATTACACCCCTTTAAAAATGGGATTTTCCAAATTTTTTCAATGTTTGAACCGCTTTATCTCTGCTGGGTATATGGGTAAAAATCTAAATCTTGTTCTTATTATAGGACCCCGTAGTAGCAAACTACGGTATAAATTTGAACTTTGAGATTTAACTCAAAGATAGTATACAAAATTATTAAACATAGCAAGAAATGCTCGATTTCCACATGTAGAATAAGTGATATATCCGTATAATTATGTATTTCTTTTCGAAGTCTTAGTATATCCACGAAATCTGTTACAGGATATTAGAGGAAAGTTAACTCTTGTCTCAACATTAAAGGAAACAGACCATACCACTATTAGAAAATGTGTTTAAATGTCAGTATACATTATCTTCAACAGGAAGTTAACTTCATCAAATTTGCAAGAGTTGTGTTATGAATGATGAGTGAAAAGAATTACGTTTAGAAGTTGCCTGAAAATTCAGCACATGCCATTAATAACAAAATCAAACATTAGGAAAAATGTCACTACAGTTAAATCCAGACTAATTGTAGGTTAAAAGGCATTTTATAGTTATTAATTCACTGGTAATTTAGTTTAAAGAGACTTTTTGTAATTTTACATTTTAATATTTTTGCATTACATAACCTATTTTGAAATTTATATTGCATAACAGTGGAAGAATATGTATCACAAATTGTTGTATAATATTATATTTTGTTCTCCAAATAGTTTTCTTAGTTTAATATATCTAAATATTAATATTATTATATATATTATATATATTAATATACGCACTTATCCTACATATGAAAATCGAGCATTTCTTGCTATGTTTAACAATTTTTTATACTATCTTTGAGTTAAATCTTAAAGTTAAAATTTATACCGTAGTTTGCTACTACGGAGACCTATTATATGAACAAGTTTTAGATTTTTACCTATATACCCAACAGAGATAAAGCGTCTCAAACATTGAAAAGATTTGGAAAATCCCATTTTTAAAGGGGTGTAATTTGTAAAGGGAACGTGAGCTACCATTGATGATTTATATAGAGTTACTGGACCATTATTTGTAAACGCATGGAAATTATCGAGGTTCGCAAACTGTTTCTTCTTGAGGAAATAAGCCTTCCAAAAAAGGTTTTTCCTTCATTTTTAATCGACAGCTTCGTGGTGCAAAGAGTACATGAAAAAATAATATTAGGTTAGTAAGTATGGGTTTAAATTGTAGGACTGAATGTACTGAACACAATGCAGTTTATTTAAAAAGGACACGTCAACACAGTCGTGGATAATTTAGACATTCGTAGATACCTGCAAACGCGAAAAATGGCGTGAGCGCTACATCGAAAGCGGCGGCCATTTTTGAACCGGACACAATATAAATGAAACAATTAGTTCTGAACTTCCAAAACATGAGGCAATGCACTAACAAAATATGAATTTTTTCTAAGATGGTGCGGCAACCAGTTTTCTTTTTCCTGGACCACTTGGCTTAACAATTATAGTCATTAGGGACTTCCATATGATCACCTTGCACTCAGAGACATTTATAACGAGTCGCTAACAGACTATAGTTGTAGTTACAAGTATATATTAACCATTCATATATTTTATAATATCTTGTTGTGTACCATTAACATGAACAGAAATTTTATGTCTCTTCCGAATAGGTGAGTTCCTCCTGTATGATCTGGTGAGTGCCAAGAGGTGCATTATTCGAGTCAATGTGACAGGTCTATAGTATATGCTTTATCTGTAGAATGCCTCCATATGTATTACAAACAGGTCGAGATTCTCTCTAAAATAAGTTTGCATGAGTAAGCATAACATATTTATTCATACCGAAATATTTTCTGATCACGTCTGATATTAGAATTGGTAGTTGACTGCTTTTAATAAAATTAATGTAATGCAGAATAATATGGAAGTAGTAAAATAAATGATGATAATCCAATTAAGCAACAAGTTAGCTGAATATTTGATAAAAGTCTACTAATCAATACATGGTGTAGATTAAACTGAGAGGAATTTAAAATGCTTACTTTCCAATTCATAATTAAACAATTTCTTTCAACGGAACTTCTAAAAGCCCGTAGCATTGATGTAGCTTCCTTTGTAGAGTCGCTGATTCCTACTACACACCAATTCATCAATTATTTTCCTAGGTAATGAAGCACCCAGAAAAGTGATGATAGTTAAAACGCGAAAACCACAAAGGCGTATCAGTAATGTTCCCGAAAGCTGAGTGGCAAATGGTTTGAGCGGGATCGTGTCTCGTTCTGTGACACGTGACCCCAATTACACTTCCCTGTTAGACTAATGGCCACTGATAACAGTCGTAATCTGCCACAGGGGTGAGTAACTACCAGCTTTGCGAGGGTGCAGGACCGATACGCGAAAAACACACTCGCAACCCACCCACATGCAAAACGTCTCCCTCCCACACTCAGCATACAATTGCCAATTAAAATATAGGTTCGTCACAAAACGTTTAATTCATGTTTCTTGATATAGGATTGCATACTAAATATCCACTTGTTCGATTATTAATTTCATGTTTATTTATATTAGCACGTCTGTGTTGGTGGTAAATATTTTAATTATTCCAATTACATATTTCCTATGTACAGTCTGTCTGGATAAGAAAAATAAATTCAAAATTGACTTTAATATTATTATTGTCAGGTAGGAATTCTCAAATTCTCATCTGCGTATTGCCCAAAGTATACATTAAGGGGCAGCAGTAAGCGAGTCCATTTATTCATTTAATTTATGTCTGTGGCTTTTTGAACTGTGACGTAAAATACTACCAATTTTCTCAAAAGCATGGAGATGGAAAGGTTAGTAAAATGTCCTTTATTATTTCTTTATTTATGAACTAACTGGATGACCTGAGTTGCACGGGAATTCATTTACATTAGCCCGCTAGTGTGTAATGTAACAGTCAACACGCGATTAACAGGGAGAGCATCAAATTTTTGAAAATTTACCATTTCACACTCCGTACGTTATTAGAATTGAATTTCTACGTAACCACGGTGATGACTCAGTATCTTAATTCAGACTAGAAATCTACTGGTACCTTAAATAAGCACATACATATAACAATTAAAATGTATGATTAATTGAATAAAATGTTCCTTATATTTTTATATTTAAGATATATAGTCATTTCACATGACTGGCTACATGAGGGTAGATCGTATCTAGTTGCAAGTTCTTTTGGCTTGAAACAAGGAGGATAAGGAAGGAGCAATTCTTCTCTGGAGTGATCTAACCAAAGCACTAAAATTTTACGTCGATCGGATGAATGTCAGAGAAATGCATAAGGGAAAACATTAAATGGCGCAGTATTTTCAAACCAGGCCCTGTATATAAAGCCCATACAGCATACATTGTTTTCTGTATATGGATGATAGGGTGGGTGAAAACCCGGAGGAGCTCTAGAAAGTCTGTCAGGACCGACTTCCTCTATCCTGGTTTTCACCGTTCCCTCCCAACTCTTGGCTCAAAACCAAG
This sequence comes from Eucriotettix oculatus, assembly GCA_034510155.1. Lineage (NCBI taxonomy): Eukaryota > Metazoa > Arthropoda > Insecta > Orthoptera > Tetrigidae > Eucriotettix > Eucriotettix oculatus. Next base: position 11,204,798 of record CM067382.1, read on the forward strand.
GTTTTTAAATAAAGGCTCCCACAAACTGAAACGACCTTGATTTTGACGGGTGCATGAATTGGGGTCACAGAGTTTTTCACTCATCCCACTGGGCCACATGGCCAGCTGCCCCTTAAAAATAAATCAAGATACGGAGGTGGGCTTGTTGCGTTTCCACAATCCAGTATCCTAGCATCAGAAGGGCGTGGAATTAGGATAAAATGCTTATCTATCTGATCCAAGTTTTCAAATTTAGGTGAAACACTGGTTCGGAATTTTACACTACAGCCTGGAGGCCCTAGTTACCTTGCTCCCCCCTCTTTTCAATTCCCTTCCTATGATATTAAAGGGGACTTTCCTTATCCAAGGTCACCCTCATGTAACCAGCAAACAATATTTTTCCTTTACATAGATAACAATTTAAAAATTTTACACTAATGCAAGAATATAAACAAAAATAAATTTCACAAAATGTAATGACCAAGAAGCCATTTATGAATGACTTATTTACTAAGAGAAGTGGCTTGTACAATATGTTAACAAAAAATTACAAATAATTACGTTACATCCAGCGTGGACCTCATCAGGTGCAAAAAAAAATTGGATAAACAAAATGAAATATACATAATTTCCTGTGGAGACTACAAATTTTGTTACATTGGGGAAAGATAGCGGACATTAAAAGTAGACTTAATGAGCATTCTTCTAATTTGAAACAATATACTGATAAGCATTCAGTTCTCGTAAACCTTACAGCTCAAATAACTATAATTTTGATTGAAATAATGTGTCCAGACTATATTCTGATACTAAATGTTATGCGAGTTTAAGACCGAAATGTAACTCATAAAAACCAATTTCCATAAATTATTGTTGAAACTGTCACAAATAATTTCTGAAACTGCATGCCATAAATCAACCTCATTTTATGTATATCTACGTTTTAGATCAATGTTTTAACTATATTTAAGGTGTTTAATCCACGGACTTTGAATTAAATGTAGTGTATTAGTAATTTTTGGCTAACATATTGTCAAGAAATTATCCTTAGTAAATAATTTACATCTTAATTGACTTCTTGGTCGCTATAAACAATAAATTTTAAATGTCAGTTAAAAAATTAATTTTTTTGTTCATAAGATGTGAAACAACAATATTTGAATTAAATAAAAGTAATGACTGTTTTAATTAATATATTTTTAACTGTGCTTCTGACTCAGTTTGTTTTATCAATTAATAAATATTAATATTATTTCATTATGTGACACACGTTTAGCGATGAGCTTAAGATGACGTTTTTTCAAACAAAGTTTAAGGCTCTTTGGGAAACGTTTGTAAATCTCCATTGTATAACACACGTTAGTTTAATTATTTTTGCTAATTCAGTGACAGTTAAAAGGATTTTATATTTACCAATTTATTAGAATTGAAGGGCAAAAAAGGAAATCAGAAATCAAGAAAGGAGTAAGACAAGCATGTATGCCATGTAACTTATATATAGACCAGGAGATGAAGAAAGTTAATACGGAATCATATTGCAAGGAGAAGAAATAAAAAAACTTATGGTTTGCCCACGATAATGTAGTACTAGGAGAGTCTGAAGAAGAATTGGAGGAGGAATACAGCATGAGGATTAATAAAGGGAAAACAAAGGTAATGGAGTGTTGTATGGGAAACAGTTGAATAACGAAGGCTGTTAGATTGGGAAGGGATATTTTGAAGGAAGTTAAGGAATGCTGCTACTTGGGCCTCATAACAACTACGGATGGCAGTAGAGTAAAATAAAGAGTAGGATATCACAGGAAAAAAATGAAAGATACTTACGGGTAATATAAGTATTAATATTAGATATAATTGAAAAACGAATACTACAACATAACACCATTTATATTTACACTAAAATGTTTTTCTTCACTATTATGTTCAATCGTGTTTTGTTTCATGTTTCATTTAATCTTATGAGATGACTGTAATGTATATGGAATACGTTTATTCATGTTAAAATCAAATTCTTTCGATGAAAGAAAAAAGGTTTTTTGGTGTATTATTATTTTTGGTTAACTACTGGAAGATAGTGCATTTTTATGTACCCACACTGTATTTCAGGAAAGAAATGCGACTCATAAATCTTAATGGTACGTGTTGAACGTCTGTCGCTGGTTCTCCCCCTCCGTATTCCGTTATTGGAAGCGACTATACTGAGGGCCCCCCGTCGCCTTATCTCTCGTCATAACACTTTTGGAGCGCATTGTGCCGTGTGGAAGTCCTCGCTATAAATGTGTATTTGCACCGCGGGTGGTCTCCCTAATTACATTTCAGTTTTTAATGAGGACTGTGCGTTGTCAGGGGCAACCGATGCCTTTGTAAGTGTCGCGTGCTGCGGGGAGACCACTTAGCCACGACCTTAAAGCCGCAAAGTTGGCACCACTTGCACAGTGTTCCCATTCGTATGTGTGTAGGTTTGTTGGTCAATGCTGACGATTAATCGTTTTCAGTTAAGCTACTTAGAATGGTAGTGCTTTATGTACATAAAATGATTACGTGTCATACTAAAAGGGATGAATCTGTGATAGACAGGAAATTTGTGATTCTAGTATTAATTTTTTTTGTATTTTCGTTAATAGGTTACATGAGGGTGATCCTGAACCAGGCAAATCCCCTATAATAGCATAGGAAGGGAATTAAAAGGGGGGGTGGAAGGTAGAGAAAGGCATGCAAAGGTTGACTAAGGCCCCCTGGATATAGTTTAAGGATCCTACCAGGTGTTGATATGGTTGATGATATAGAAAAGGCCCCACATTTTTTAAAACATTTTTACTACCTTCAAGTACATAAAGAAGCATTCAAGAAAATTAAATTAATATAACCTATATATTCTTACAGTGCAATGTTTTACATTGAAATTTGGATCATTCTAAGAATATCAATCGAAAATCTTGGAGTAATTTTTCTTATTCACCCTTGTCATAGATAACGTCTCGTTATAAAAAATATATACTGTATAAATTGAAGTATCTTGTAATTGACTACTATTTCAAATGAACTGATGCATAAATTTAAAATATTAAACGTTTTCTGAGATTATAAAACCAACTTCTTAAGCAACTAAATTTGTCTGATGTTGTTACGAAACGTTGTTTCGTATTTCAAGAGAGGAATTTATTTGTGAGGTACATGAAACATATTCTGCATTCTGGCTCGGTTAATATTTATATTTACTAGAAAAGATGAGAACAGAAATTATTAATTATAGAGATGTGAATGTTACATGAGCTTAGAACTGATTGCTATATGCTTTTGTCACATTTATCTATATGTAACGTATATTTTTTTAAATAACGCAGTATTTAATTATTAATGAGGGCATAAATATTTTACATCAACGCCTGAAATATAAATTACTCGCATATATTATTTCAAAATTAAACGGTACTTATAATTACGTTAAATATCATTTTTCAATTATGATTTTGAATAACCATGAATGAATTTCTCTATATATTTTAATTACTATTTAGAGAAGATAAATGTAATTCTAAAAAATGTGACGGCATTTTACAATCAAACAAATATTATATATTACTGTTGTGAATTTTATTTATACGATTCACGGAATGTATTTTACAATGTAAACTTTTCTGTGTGCTTCATCATAGAACTTTACTACCTTGATTGTCATTTCGTTTCTTTCATGATTGAGTTTTATATTCCTACGTGCTTTACATCATACTGTGATAAGATGTTATTGAGTTAATTATTTGTATTCCTTCCATGGTTTTCGTCGTTTTGCAAAATCATGTAGTTTCTGAAATGTGATTTGGTTAGACTGTCCCGCGATACACTCTTCTTTCGTCGCTTTCGCGTCGCATTTTCTCTTTTATTTATTGGCGTAAAAACATTTATCTAGCAATATATAAGTGTGTATAAAACGAATTAGTGCGAAAATATAATATCTTAGTCTCACCTGCGAAGGACCGGAGTCATCGCCCTCTCCTCCGCTGTCGAGAGAGCTGAAAAGGCGGCGAGGTAAAGTCAGAATAGACTCGCGCCATCCTGGAATAAAAAAATAAGATTATAATACTTGGATAGATTTCTTTTGAGTTTAAATCACAATCTTCGCCCGTAATACGATCAGAAACACGAACTCTGTGGATAATGGAGTATTGCAGACCAAGAAAATATATTAATTAAAATACGGCCAAATATGTCGGCAAACAAATTTAATTAACATTTAGTTATTATAAATCCAATATTTCATCCATATTTTTCGACATATTTGACCGTATTTTTGTTTATTTTACTTAAGGTAAAATTAATTTTGGAACTTTAGAAGTTATTTTGAATTCTATTTTATCGGACTATAAAATTAATGCTAAATAAAAGTATATATTTTGAATAATTTTAATCTTTTTATATATCTTAAATATGCTGATTGTAATCTGTGTTCAATGTTAAGTAATCGTTTCAGAAGTTATACTTTTTGTGTTTTAATATTAAGAAGTATGGATCATAGTCGAAGTGTACGCAATATTCCTCATGAGATAAGGTGTAAGCTGAGTGCGAGGTTGTACAGAGTTGAAGCTGTTGATGGAAAGCAGGGACGGTCAGAATTAATTCGGTCGCGGCTTAGGGACCCAGGAGTTGGCTGTAATCTGCCAGGAGCCTTATTGCTGCCGTATTACCATAGAAACTAGTTGTGGTTCCTGAGGGAAATCCGGATTGGCGACTCCTTTCGATGCTGCTCAGATTAACTGACACGCTAGTCAGCTTTTCATCATCAAAAGTAGCAAACAACCGGACCACTGATCCCATTATAACAAATTTTGATCGGGAGATTAAAGCAATTCTAAATTAGAAAATGTAAATAGTTCCTACAGCTCTTACGGAAAGTACAGAGCACTATAATATGGAGTATTAATTTTTGTTATGATATATTGCTAGTTGCTGTGAATTGGTATTCTTCGATTAAAATTCTTTACGTTTTGCATAACTCCAGTGTTCAGTCAGGGGGAAGGTAATCAATTGGCAGCCGATTTGACCTCAAAGCGCTTCTTTGTGACGTCAAATGAAATCCATACTATGGTCCACGCAGCCGCACTGCTATTAAGGATTTATTTGTCAACACATATTTTAGACGGACATGAATCTCATCAACACATGACCTGAAATGCGACTGAAAACAGAAAGAGCAAGGAAGGAAAGCAGTAAACTAAACTTCATTCTGAAATCAGTATGTTTCTTCTTAAAATGTGACATTGTAATGGTGGAACACAACTACTTATATAATTTGGCGTTACCAAGTAGAAGGCAGGGAGGTTTGAAAGAAGCTGAAGAGGATTACAGCGTAAAAAAACGTAGACAAGTTGGCTCCAATCTCGGTTTTCTAAACTCGTTAAGATTCCGGGATACAGGGCATCTGGAGAGACATGGTGTATCCACAAAACATCGGTAGAGTGCGGTGAATGGCTTCTCCCACAGACGGAAGATAATAATTTCGATTGGAGAGGATCGGGTTCGCGCCACCGAATGAAATGAAATAATGGAGTGAGGAAGAGGCGTTAAAACCGAAAATTTATGGTGGATACTGGAAATGAAGAGTGGAAGTTAAGCATTGATCATTAAAACAGTAAGAATGCAAAGAAAGGGATAGCAGATCGCAATTGGTAATGAACCATTGGATAATGGGCGGTGAGCTTGCTCTTCTCCGTGGTGGTAAAGAAGAAAACTAAATGAGAAAGGTGTTCATTGTTTAACAAGAAAGTTAAAGGACTCGCTTGGAACCGGTACATAATCTATGACCCGAGTAGCGGGTTCCAGGCTAAGTTGAAAAACGGTAATGACTCTGTAATCGCTGTTAATTTCACTTATAATTGTTTATGCATTTCAGTTTCTGTGAGAAGAGCCGCAGAGACGACACCAGTATAGATCTCATAACTAGAAATATTGTAAAGTATATATTGTTCATCTTAAAAAAAGAACGGCTTTGTGACTCAAAATTGATTCAGTTAGAGTGTATTGTAAATTAAATAAATGTTAAGTAAGTGGATTTTTCATTTATATATATATATTATTTATTTTAAATAGTTAATATATTCATTTTATCATCTTCAAGGTCTTATCTACGCAATCTTTTATCATCCATAAATGATATACATATTTAGTAATAAAATATTCTTCACCTTTTTCTATTGTTAATGCTTCTTTTTTTCAATTTTGTTTCCAATTTTCTTCTTTACTGCTCTCGTTGGAAGACAAGGAGTTAAAGAATATAACAGGAGGGATGTGTAGTGTTTTGCTGGACAGGTTTTCACACCTCGTCCCAGCACGTTGGGGAAGAATTCATTGTTGGTCACAATGCCAAGGAGCGTACTTAGGGTAGGACTCGTGATATATGTGACGCATATTTCCTGCTGTCGGGATAATAGACTGAGCGGAAAAGGTGGCTTGCGCAGGTCCCGGGTCGCTTAGTTATTGTGTTTGCGCGCCGCCACCCCGTAATGGGTGCTAATTCCGTGGCCAGGAGAGGGTGCGGGGGAGGGGGTGCGTTTTAATTGCCCCCCGGCCGCCATCTTTGCCTCGGCGATGCGATAATTCGCACATAACGCCCGGCCGCTCGCAAATCTAATTTCAACCACGGAAGGGTATCTGCTCATTCGTGAGATTTTCTTAAACGGTTTATGCTACATATTGGAAATTCGTTTTAGCTACTTTAATACCCCTTAAAGCTACCGAACACACTTCGAGAATCTCATCTCATGTTCGTCAATTTTTTTTATCAATGTTAGATGATAATTATGGTGGCCAAAGCGTATTCAGATGACATGTCCAAAGCGGCAGCTAGACGTTCTATATATTGCGCAATATTTGACAGCCTGTCTACTGAAAAATTGCGAAATATTTTGAGTCAATAAAAAGACCTAGATACTTATTGCGCAATATGAAAATATTTTCAAAAAATTAAAAGTGGCCAGAAAAGCCAGTACTAAAAATATAACTATTTATTAGCAAAAGCGACGTTTCATCTCCATTTTGAGACTTCTTCAGGCTTAAAATTTAGTAATACATTCTGTTTACTCCTTGATTCCCTCAGTCGAGAAGATTATTGAATTATTCAATATGAGGGAATCAAGGAATAAACAGAATGTATTGCTAAATTTTAAGCCTAAAAAAGTCTCAAAATGGAGATGAAACGTCGCTTTTGCTAATAAAGTTGTTATATATTTAGTGCTGACTTTTTTTGGCCGCTTTTAATTATTGCAAATATTTAAGTCAGAAAGCTATGGTGAAAATATTGTATCGTCTTTGGATGATATTGTGAAATATTCCGTCACTTCTGTTTTTGCTATGAACATCCAACTGTTTTGTGAGATAGTAGTGATAATAAAAATTTGAAAAATTAATCTATGAGATGACCACACATAAACTTAATAAAAGACAATTTATTTGAGAGTGAACTGTGTTGTATTTGATATAACAGCCTCGTGGAATGTTAAATGTAATAGTAATAATAAAATTTAAAAATGTACAGTACGAACGCTTTCTTTCTAAATAAAGATTCTGATATATTGCAGGCAGTAAAATAATTTAATTCGTTGCGCACTAACTTCAGAAAATAATTGAAGCATATTAAGAATTCGGAAATAGACGATGTAATTCAATCAACATTATAGTATTTTTAAGAAATGAAGTTTCTGATTGGTCAGGAAGGACAAAGCCTTATTTGTCCTACTTTCGTGTAGTTATAAATAGAGCATTTGTCACATAAGTTGCTTTCTTCTTGTTAGAAATGTTAACAGTATATTATAATATTGAAGGATACATTGATTCATTACTATTGGACAATAATATTGAACGTGTCTGTTGTCTCACTGATATATTGGGCAATATTACTGACGATAATATTAAATGTCATTACATTAATAGTGTAAAAATCGATTCTTTGGATCTCGATATGGGGACGTCTGGAGTGTTAATTAATCCCACATCTCATTGATCCTATATTTTGGCATAATTTTTTGAATTAATATCATGTTTAGTTTTGAAAATTTAATTAGATTCTAAAAATTTCCTTTTTGAGATGATCGGGTGTACATTCTATTGCATGTCTACTTTTTAAATGGTGTAGTGGCAAAGACGTATTTTTTAAATATTTATTTTAACATTTTTCTTTCTGGCTATATGTTCAAATACTTACATTGTTATGACTTGTATAAAGGTTTTTCAAATTATTTACAGTCTATTTTATAAACTTTATTCTTTAATTTGAGGTTTTATCCTTTAGTTTTGCTAAATATATATTTTATCTTATTTCCTGGTTCTAATTTTCATTTTTTTAAAAATGTTTACTACTATAGGTTCAGTTTATCAATGAAGGTTAAATAAGAAAAGTTTATGTTTTGTCATTATATATGTTGATTTTTCTACCTTATTTTTATTATTCTTGTTATGTTTTTCGTATATTTTACTTTCAGTCCGTAAGTTAGCTTCCTATCACTTCGGCCCTGATTATATTATTTTTTAATTAACAAGATTGTAATGTCACTGACTGTTTTTCAGATTTCTCTGTAGAAATTGTTTAATAATATATTATATATATATTTCTATCAAAGTTTTATTCTGACTAATTCATCCGTTATTAATTTATGATATTGATTATTAGTATACCGCAGTGTCGAAAAGTGTTCTTGCAATATGTATTCGATTGGAAAGGCGTACCATCCAATATCTTCGCAACTTTAAGTAATTTGCTGTATTTCCAGAAATTGAGCTGAAAGGGGAGCAAATCTGTCTGATTTATTGTTTATTTATATTAAACCCTAAACTGAATTATTTTTACAATAATCTCTTGGTGATGTAACTGTACTCGAACCACCTCTTTTAGTTTTTTACTCTAAATCACTTGATGGGCACACCCCGACCTGTGCCAATATGGGATTAGCTTCAAATTAATCGGTGCCTGAAACGAATCAAGTATTTTCCTAGCTTATTAAATAAGCACAGTACCATAATAGAGTCTAAAAAATCCGGGTGCATTGACATAGTGATAAATATGCCTGGTATCTTAATAGAGTTTCCTAAGAGAGTCTGTTAATAATATGTACTTGGTTCCACCAGGGCTAGAACCAGGGACATCGTGTATGTGAAACGCACTCGACAACCACTCTACTTCGAAAAAGCGTTTTGTAGTCTAGCAACAGAAAGCTAAATGCATATAATTTTTGCTAACTCGTGTGCATATTTTTAACTACAATTCCTTCCACGTTTGCCATAGGGGTTTCTCAGCGCCCCCTTCCCCCTGTGTTTTTCCTCAGATTCTTCAAAATATGTGTACCAATTTTTTTGTGCAATTTTTCCACGTGTTGAAGTTTTTGTAAAAACACTGCAGACATTTTTTTAAAGTCGCTGTGCAGCTGATTGAGGCTTCACATAAAGGAAGGCCGCTTACGGTGAATGTTACCCTTTGGACGGAAGATAGATTAAATATTCGCGGCTTCTGTGAGCTGTTCTGAAGTCCCTGAAGTAACTCTTAGCTTTTACTTTCCGGGGAAGTGACGTGCAAAGCCCACCCTATCTGCTTCCTCCATCGTCGATTGCGTGTCTTACCCTCACGTGACCAGCTATCGCAGGCTCGCTATTTATAAGAGCTGTTTCCCGCTTCCCTCTACGGCAACGGTTTCTTCTCCAAGCCCAATGAGAAAATCCAAATTACAATTTCTAAGGAAGACTGGAGACTTTTCAATCATGAATTACAAGCTAGCATTGTTTCTAGTATGGATGTGTAGATTGCATCTGCTCAATAGGCTAGCATGTTTATCCATGTTATACATTTAGCTATTGAAATCATCCGAATCTGTTACTACATTAGCACAGTACGACGAAATTTCTGGAACAGTATTCATACATAATGATACAACGTATATACTGTCACCATTTTAATGGTAATTAAATCCAATGTATTGAATCTATACCAATAAATAAAATTGAAGTGAGTGTCTGTCTCTCTGTCTGTCTCAGTGTTTGTTTGTCTCGAATAGGCTCCGAAACGGCTCAACAGATTTCGGTGAAAATTTAGGGATTTAAAACAGGAGATTTATCTTAAATATATGTGCATTTTCATCAAAATATATTACAGGAGATATTAATATAAATATATACATCAAAATACATGCGGGTTGCCTATACTCTTGATCCATCTATTCTAATAGTAGGATTCGTGCCGTTATTAACTTATTGTTGGCAGAGAGCTAACTCCCTGAGAAATAATAAACTTCTTTGGATCGTCGAAACGATGAATACGTAAATTGTTTTTTATTTGTCGCGTCAGGTAAATTTTAATATTTATTAATTGCTCTTTTATTTTGGATTAACAGGCTACTTGAGGGTGATCCTGAAACAGGCAACTCTCGCTTTAATAGCATAGGAAGGGAATTGAAGAGGGGGGATGCGGAAGGTAGAGAAAGGTAGTCAAGGGTTAACTAGGACCCTCGGGCTACGGTTTAAGGATCCTACCCGGTGTTTCACCTAAAGAGATGCAGGGAAAACCGTAGAAAACCTGCATCAGGTAGGTCCGGCTTTGGGTACTGTTCTCACGCCCTTCCGAATGACGGGAGACAAGTTTGCCGTGGGGTTGCAGCATTCCCTTCTCCGTGCCTCCACCAGTTTAAAAAATTTAGTAATTGCTAATTTGAAAATAAAAACGAAACTATGAAGTTTGGCGTCGAAACCGGTGTAATTCGAGTCGCTGTGTTACATTATGACCTTTAATATGCGATTTAACTAATAATTTAACCACTGAGTTGGGGATGATTTTTATTCTGTTATAGTACTGAAAATATTTTTATCGCAGCTATTGTACCGGGAGCATTTTTTTACTCTCTGGAGATACTGGGAATATATATTTGAGTTTCATATTGTGACTTTTTCGATTCCCGTTTAATCATGTGTTGACCAAGAATTAAATAATAATAATTGGCCGACTGATCCAACTCTTGCCATATGCCCAAGGTCTTCGACCCTAGTACATACACCTCCTAAAATAGGTAAAGGTGTCTCGGCATGTGAGAACTTTGATAAAAACTGGAGACCTGCATCATTGGTTCCGAAAAGTGTGATAGCGGGAAACATTCAAAACCAACTGCGAGTTATAAGTCATAAATAGCTGATACCGTTCATTTTATATATTCAATAAATTCAACTTTATCAAAATTCTGTACCTGTTGTTTCGTTTTTAGGGCAAAATACAAAGAGCTATTTCAGTGCGAACGAAGTTTTAAATAAAATGCATGCAACCGAAAGATAATTTGATGCAACTCGGGATTGAGTCAGTTTTGTAGTATTGTTATTTTTGTTGTTCTGCCGTTATATTCTCATATCTTTGTAGCGTAGCTGCTTCTGGTGGGACATTTCGGTGTTATAGCCCTCCGGGGAGTTTCTCAGCCCTCGCTAATGTAGTTACGCTACTTGTGACTTTTCCAAATGAACTTCTCTGTTGGTAATTTCTTAAGGGGGATCTGCGCACCGGGCCTTAATATCCCCGTTAAACAAATTGCATCCTTGTCTTGTTGCAGATAACAGTCTCTCTAGAGATTCCATGTTATATTCCTTCCACAGTAACATGTAGCGGATGCGATAAACGACGAAATGATTAATAAAAAGATACATGTTTCTTTGATGTTTGTATATTCTTAATAGCAATTTAAACGCTTGGAGCATTCTCTCCAGCACAAGTGTCTAAAAAATTCTAGGTAAAACAATATGTTGCTAAGCCTTTGTGTCTTCAGAGAGACAGAATAATGTTTCATATCAATTCAACGCACCATCACAAGAAAAATGGTACCGAATTTAAGCGAAACATATTAGCTATGTTTAATATACAGTTAACTACTTACATATATTACTTTTCATAGCTTTTGAATGCAAATATTCCATATTTTATCAAGGCACAGGTAATTGGTTGAGTATCCCATATATGTAAATTTTTAACGAAAATAGTATTAAGGAGGACGGAACGTCAAATAGTTTGGTTTTAGGAAGAATGTACGGATATGAGAGTCAATTTCGACTCTGCGTCGAATTTTAGAAGACGGGATAAGGGAAAACAGACATTTCATGACATTTGCAGACTTAGAAAAAAACCTTAGATGTTGTAAAATGGAACACACTATTAAGGATTTTGAACAGAACAGAATTAAAATATCGAGAAAGTAGAGTTAACTATAACCTCTACAGAATTGAAGGGTAAGTAAAGAAAGCAGACATCAAGAAAGGAGTAATACATAGATGCAGTCTTTCGCCCATGCTGTTTTAACTATATAGACTATGAAGAAAGGAATCATACTGCAAGGAGAAGATCTTAGAACCTTACGGTTTGCCGATGATATTATATTATTAGGGGAGTCGGAAGAAGACTTGGAACTCATAATAAATGGCAAGAACATTGACTGGAGCAAGAGTAGAACCTGACAATTAATAGAAGTGATAGTGTGTAGTATGGGAAACAGTGGAATAACAAACGATAGTAGATTGGGAAGGGATATTTGGTAAAACGTTAGGGAATTTGTTACTTGGGCAGCATAATGGCTGCTAACTTACGGTTAATATAAGTATGAATATTAGGATATAATAATTAAAAATATTGGTATGGAGTGTGGCGTTATATGGGCGCGAAACGTGGGGGGTAGAATTGCAGAAAGAAAAAGAATAAAAGCTTTATAAATGTGCTGCTATGGAAGAATGCTGAAAGTCAGATATGTGGATAGAGTAACTAACCAGAAATTTCTAAGCAGAATAAGAGAAGAGAAAACAATATAGAAGACTTTGATCAAGAAAAGGGAGAGATTAATAGGCCACGCTTTGAAACATGAGGGTCTTGTAAAATTATCATTTGAGGGGAGTGTGTGGGGTAAGAATAGGACAAGGAGGCCAAGGATGGAATATGCTGATAAGATTAGTGAGGATGTTGTAGTTATATGGAAATGAAAAGGCTTGCACAGAAATGATTAGCATAAAGAGTTGCAATAGACCAGTCTGAGAACTGAAAACTACAACATTCTAGTTTATATTATTAACATAAATTACATAAGTCATTTTCAATTAAATTATATTCCGATGCAATACGTGATTTTTACTGTCTTTAATCCCTTTGGACATTTTATTAATTATTAGTGTTTATTATATGTAATAGTGTGAATCTATACAAAATGAATATGTCAAATAAAATATAACGATGTATGACTATTCAAGTTGTCCCTCTTAGTTATTACTCGTTACCTGCTCCTAGGACAGCCTCTGTTACCTGCTATCTACCACTCTGAGACACAACCTACTTGTCGCAGAGTTAATGAGGGCGCGTATCTCTTTTTGGTGAATGTCGGGTGTAATGGAGAAAATAAATTTCGGCCAAGTTTATTCTGGAAGAAGAAAGCTCTAGAAGCTGTAGTAGCAGAACCTGAGAACCATGACTTCCAGAGACTTCGCCGCGCCCAGTGCGTAACACGATGTTGGGAATCCTCTTTCTTGAACACGTAGAACTTACGCTTATAAAGGAAGTGTTTTTTTCCATTCACTAAACTTTGTTTTCAAACAATTGCACTTGAGAATAAATTATTTCCTATCTACACTTGGCATTACTGACTGAGTGACGCACATAATCAATGCATCGACTAATTAACTGAAGTGTCAGTCCTTTCCCAAACTACCAAAGAATTATTACCTTCTTATCATCTGACCAATCAAGAGAAATTCTTTCCAATTTCCGGTATACACTCGTCAAAGTCACAAGATGATTGGTAGGAACCTTAAAGTATAGCCTAGGGACCCTAGCTAACCCTTGGTTAACATGCTTTCACTTCAGCATCCCCCTGTAAAGTACATTCCTGAGATATTAAAGCAGAGCTGCCTTCATGTGGACTACTCTCACGTAACCTGCCAGTCAATTTTAGTCATTTTAGTCATCATAAACAAATTACATCAATTTTAGATTTGAATAATTTAGTTATAATGTATTAAATTTGTGGTCCTCAATATATAATGTATTGGATTTTATTTACAAATAAGATCTCAGTGTATGTAATCATTCAATATTACTATTAAAAATACTTTCAAATTTCATATTCCTGTATTTTTAAAATTTACTTCCAACACTCATAGTGACCAAGTACAGTTTTCACAACTATCTTTTAATATATCTTATGTAAACCGATTGCCGTACTCATGCGATCATTCCATTGTAATTAAAATTATATTATCGAGTTGCTTGTACAAAATATTATGCTCTTTTAAATTTTGGTCAAATAAATAAACACAGCTGTTTTCGTTTTCAGGAAATTATTATTATTATTAATTCAATTAAAAAACTTTTATCTTTACGATTATAAGTTAGTACAAAAATGGTTCTGGTACATACAAAAGTAAAATGAGTTTACAAAATTAAAATAGTGCGTATAATTCACCTGTAAACTTGAAGGTAGATTAGTACTCCAGTTAGCCTACCTTGGCATGTGGGTTAGGTTTTGGTGTGTATGTGTGTATCTGAGAGGAATACGACGTGGGTGGGTGAGAGTTGACAGGCGGTGTACTGAATATTGGAGGATATATGAGGACGTGGTCTGCGGACATGATGGTAAGGTGGGTTAGGATGTGCCTGAATGTTCAGGGGGAAGGATGAGTTCAATTGGGAGTTTTATTTTGAGCCGACGGAAGCGTAGAGGTGGAGGAGGATTGTCATGGAGTTGTTGTATCGTGGAGTTTGTTTGAAGTTTGGCTGTTGTTACCCATATAGACGAGACGTAGGACCAAGTGGGCTGATTTATGGAAAGGTATAGGAGGTGTTTTGTGCTGTTGGTAACAGTGGCTTAGCAAATTATTATTTCCCTCTATCACCACGGCGTGGCGTGCTCTTGCCGTTTCAGATGAATGGGGTCACAACCAGGTCGAAAGCTACTGAAACTGTATTCGATGAAGGAAATTAAATAAATTACTCATATTTAGGATAACTGTGTTGAGTGTGACTTGGTGTATTGTTCAGTTAAATCAATAAACGCAATAAAACATATATTTGAAAGTGTTCAACAAAATGTTTGACTTATATTCCAGGTGAAGTGATTCTGGATTGAACCTCTGCGACGATCTTTACTATCTGCAGTGCAATTTCCGGCCCTCTTCTATCACGGAGGTAAGTTTTATTAATTTTTCTTTTGCACTCCACGTTTCTTATGGAGGAAGGAGAATTCGATATTGATTACTGTTAGAAATAGTCTTGAGTAGTCTAGACAAATTTTTCAGTTTTACGTTTGTATAAGAAGTGGAACCAAAACTATATTATCATGAAACGAAACGAAATTGATAGCTGTTATATATTTTAAAAAAACATTAAATGCTCCGAAACCATGCAATAGCTCATTCAAAGTATCATTTCCTTATATTGGGTGATGAAATTACTCGGGTTAAATGATTCATAAAATGAATATAACCTGGAAGGAAAGATTCTACAGAAACCCTGGTTTGATGATTTGATCTTTTCCAGACTTTGCAGTGCACAGTTAAAAGCTCTGCCGTAAATAAAAGAAAGAATCGTTGGTTTACGTGAGACAGTTGTGGGGTAAGATTGCGTATTAAATTATTTAGGCTGGGGAGAGGCATGGAGGAGCACTTGGCGTGTTTCTCTTTGTGCGTGGTCCCAGGAGACCGTGGAGCGATAACCAGTTTATGGCGTCGCTAGAAAGAGAGGGCGCACCATTACCATACCCCAGGTGGCTCTCGAGCAGGAACGAAAGTCGGGGAAGTTTTGCGAGCCTGTTATCCCTAGAGATTTGCAGAGGGAGACTGCCAGGAGAGGGGACGGATTAACAAGGTGGAAAGCAAAGTCAAGAAATCGGAAAGACGAAGAAGAGTCGCGGAGAAATGTTAACTTAGTCTCAAGACGTCAAGTCATAACTATAGTTTCATTCTCAGATATCTTGTATAACTAATAAAATATTTACTCTTTGATCTGCAATGTCTATAAAAATAACCAATGACTACGAAAAAATATAAAGATCAAAAAAGAAATAGTGCACGCTGCCCAATCAACAGAATCTTTAAAATTTCAACGTATGTATTGAATTAGTCAACAGTGACCCATAAATATAGTTACAGTAAATGATATTAAAATAAATATCTGAATTAATTGTACATGTGGACAGATTTTGAACTCTAAAAGGCATATAAATAATACTATTAATCGAAGAACAACTTTGAAAACCGACATTAAACATAAAACTAAAAAAAATAAAATGTAATGAGTGTAGTTTATTTAGAAATACATGCTATACAAGTATTAACTTTTGGCGATTCTCCCCTCTTGTTCTCAAAGCGGGATGTGAAAAGTCAGAGCAAGGATCCAACCCGCCAATTCGTCTAAAACTGAAGCAGGCAAAGCCTTAGAGAAACCTGCATCAGATAGATAGGACACTTAAAAATTATCCCACGACCTTTCGATAACGGGAGTCCGAGTTTGTTGTGGGGACGCAACAGACCCATCTCTGTGTCTCGACCAGATTTGAGGGGCAACTCTCCGGCTGGTCCAGACAACTCTTACCGTACGCCAAATATCTGCGAACCCGGAACATAAACCCATAAGAACCAGTCACAGTGTTTAAAATTACGGGAAAATTAATTTTAATTCCAGAGGAAGCTAGCCATTGAAAATTTCCTTTCTTCTCAATGATTTAAGAAATTTTTGAGTGCGGATTCCGTTATTATTTATATTGTGAGCCTCGTTCATCTGTAGCATGAATTATAAAACAGTTTTTCATATTTATAAATTACTGAAAAAATATTATTAATTGACTAAAACATTAGTTAAATTAAAACAATTTTTTCACTATAAACAGCCTGAAGTATTAGTTCAACTGTGCATATATCGCATACAAATGTATAGCCATGAAATAATTTTGTAAACGTGCTTTTTACAAGAAGAAACACTTTAACTTACGACAGGGGTGGAGGGGTCAAAATTTTTAAAATAAGCAAATAGGTTAAAAATTTGTTCAGAAAAGGTTTTTCTGGGACCTTTGAGATTGGTAGTATTTTTCCTGATGATTTTTGCGTTTAACTCCAACCGTAAATATTCCGGGGTTGTGGAACTTGTTGAGATTAATTCAAACGTTAAACGTTAAGCTGTACTTCACTGTTGTAGTCTGGGATCAGGTGGAATAATTTATTTAAACTTTTTACACACGTAGTGCATTTTACCCCAGCAATTTTGAGTTTTGCTCGCTTGTCCAGGTCTTGTCTGAAAGAATTTCGCGAACCTTTTCTGCACAATTATTTGGAGTTATATCTTATTTTTCACATACGGAACCTGCAAGCTGCGTCATATTAAAATAGTGGGCGTATTAATTGTATTTATGGAGTTTATTTGAACTTAACACTTCCAATTTTGAGAGATCACATTACAAAGTGGCACAATTTTTTATTCGCCCACCCCAGCTTACTGCCTAAATATTTTCAGTTTTTCTCCTGGGCCTCTGTTTTCCCATTAATTTTATGGTACAAGATATATTGTAAGAGTATTTTTTTAAACCATTGTCCTTAATTTTTTCATAGCTAAATTTCATTTTATTTTGTTTGGCCGATTTAGTGGATTACTGAACGAAAAAATAGGACGGAAGTAGAGTACCATAGTAACATCGAAGTACCAAAGAACATAGAAGAGGGAAAGGTTGGTATCAGTTTTATACGAGGGATTCATAAATATTTGTTATATAGAATACAATATGCAGAATAAGGTTGGGGGAAAAATCGATATGAATATGGGGGAATATAACCTGAAGTTTTCTAATGAAATGCCGTGGAAATATTCTCCTTTAAAATTTCGTTCTAAACTAAAAATGCTCCCAGTTGAAATGAATTTCTTTCCGACGAGATTGTTGTATTCTGGTAAAGCAGGAGGCGCGTTCAGTAATAAGCGACTTTGAGCTGCCGCCACAAAGGGCAGGCAGTCAATTTGCACCGAGTGCCTTCAGCAGGGAAATGTCCCCACGAGAGAAACACAAATTCATTTACCACCCGTTGAGAAACCAGCTTCTACCTGAAGCAGAAAATAATAAAAACGTAAGAAAAAAAACGGAATATTGCAGCTGTAAATGTACGCCGACAAGATTAGAAATTTTGAAAAATATTCCTCAACTATTACTACGTATTGGTGTTCAAGGCTTTTCTGACGACTGCCCAGTTTGAAATCATAAATAAATAGATTTAAACTCTCATACATGATATTGTAATATATTTCTACTCTCTGCTGAGGAAATTCTTACAATTTTATATATATAAATAAAAGATAAAATTAATTTGACCAATATAAAAATTTATAGTTGGATGTAGGACGTTTCCCGGATATTTATTTATATTACCTCTGAAAATGAATTAATTCAACAATAATCTCTTGGACAAAGCGAGATTTAACTAGCATGAATCCTTGATGGGCACACACCTACCTATACCGAATAGGGATTAGCTTCATATTGACCATGATTTTGATCGACGTCGCATTAACCGATTCAAGATTTCTCTCAGTAGATTAAATAAGCAGTGTGACTTAAGGAAGCTTAAATATCCCGATGCATTAGGAGAGAGAAAATATTCCCGGTCCTTTGAGTTTAAAGTCTCACGGTACGATAGAGGGAATATAAAATACACACAGTACATTAAAGAAGTTTTTCCCTTAAAAATAATTCCGGTACCCTAAGATTTTGAATTTATACATTGTCTTACACACATGAAAGAACTTTCTGTATAGTTACATTTTTCTGGAAAACATTTTACGCTATATCTTTTAAAGGACCGTGTAAAATAAACAGAATATTGAAAATTTCACAGTTATATATCACTTTATATGTGAATTTTATATTACAAGGTATATTGCCGGAGTATTTTCTTAAAAGCATTGGCCTTAATTTTTTAATCGTTAATTTTCATTTTATATTTTTTGGTCCAATTACTGGGTTACTTAATGGGAAACAAAATAGAACGGTAGGTAGAGCACCATAGTAACTTAAAAGTACGAAAGAAAGTAGGAAAGGTAAAAAAATTGTTCTGTGTGTATATCACTTGTCGTTTGGGTGACATAAATAATTTGTCAGCAAAAATAGTTCTTTGTCACGAATCGATAAATTAAAGGGGGAAAACAAATATTTTCCGTATCAAAATCACACGAACTGTCGCTGTTTGTATTAGATTCTCTTCAATCCTTTGTAGCGTGCGTACTCATACATCGAAAATATTATGAAATAACCTCTCCCTTTCAATCTACTCGCTGTACAACTACCGGAAGTTGATAGAGTTGAATGGAAATGTTCGTGCGAGTCGCGTGACTCTATTGTGGAATTTTGAAAGGGAGGATGGAAGTAACCTAAATATTCCAAAGATCAACAGAAACCTTCCTTGAGATAAACACTACAACTTTTTCAAAATTTCGTCTCAATCGGATGAGTAGATATAATAACGCATACGAGACAATCGTACAGTTCCCTCCTATGCGATTAACAAGTTCGCTGCCGATGACGCTTTAAAGTGTCAAGCTCAGATTTGCCTCCGTGCCACTGACACTTACAGCGTTTTCCATTCATGCTGTTCAACGCAGTAGAAATTCCTTCGCCAGTGCCAACGACACCGAAAGCGCGAACAAATATTTAGAAAAAACAATTGTTACGGTTAGATCTATTCGGCCTTACAGACTTATATACAGACACTGAAATAACATTTCGTCATTCAGACATAACCTCTACAGAAGACAGGCAGCAGTAATTAGAATAAAAGATCAAAGAGAAAAGTAAGGCAAGGATACAGTCTGTCGCCTATGCTGTTTAACTTACATATAGAACAGGCGTTAAAACGGAATATGGAAAAGGAATCATACTGAAAGGAGAAGAAATAAAAACCTTACGCTTTTCCAACGATCTAGAAGTATTAGGGGAATCATAAGAAAACTTGGAAACCGTAATAAATGGTACGAACAGGGTCCTAGAGAAAGAGTTCAATATGAGGATTGAGAGAGGGAAAACAAGGTAATGGAGTGTAGTTTGGGAAACAGTGAAATAACAAAGGGTGTTAGATTGGGAAGTGATATTTGGACAGAAGTTAAGGAATTATATTTTGGAATAATAATAACTAGGGATGGTAGAAGTATAGTATACATAAAGAGTAGTATAGCAGAGGCAAATAAGGCTTTCGTGAAAGCGAGGAATTTACCTACGGGTGATATAAGTGTGAATATTAGGAATTCGTTGCTAAAATATTCGTATGGAGCGTAGCGTTATATGGATGCGAAACGTGGACGATAGGAGTTGCGGAAATGAAAAGAATAGAAGCTTTTGAAATGTGGCGCTATAGGCGAATGCTGAAAGTCAGATGGGTGGATAGAATCACTAACGAAGAAATTCTAAACAGAATAGGGGAAGAGCGAACAATATGGAGGATGTTGACCCTGAGAAGGGATAGATTAATAGGCCACGTTTTAAGACAAGAGGGTCTTGTAAAATTAGCATTGGAGGGATGTTTGTGGGGTTAGAACAGAAGAGGGACGCCAAGGATGGAATATGCTTAGAAGATTAGGGAGGATGTGGATTGTGCTATATGCGCAAGATAGGTTAGCATGGAGGATTGCATCAGACCAGTCTTAGGATTGAATACCATACCATCCTACCACATTTATCATACGAGTAGGATTATACTCGCAGTCATTTTATAATACGTCAGTGGCAGTGAACGTGTTAAAAGAGGAGTTGTTTCAGGATCACCCTCTTGTAGCCTGCCCATACTCAATTTCTTTATTGTTGATTTTATTATCATGATAGATTGATTGCCTCGTTTTATCAAACTATCGTTTGTTTTTATTCATTTGGACGCGGATGCCTTAATTGTAAGTGCGATGTGGCCATCGGGCTCCTGAGTCTGATTAGAGAAGTGTCAGTGAACCCAGGAGAACGTAATTAGCTTATATTGCGAAGTTCGTCCTGGCAGTTGCAACTCGGGATGTGCAGCTCGACTGCCCCCTAAAGCCACAGCTAAGCTGGGAAAGTTTGTACATTAGACGAGTGCTGGTTTCATCTGGGCCCGGCTCCATTCGAAGCTTGAAATTTCCTATGGGGACAGCAGCTTACGGAAACTCTTCCTGTGTATAACTTCATTACAGGCTTCTTACCTCAGTATTCTTCAAAGAATGATTTTCGGTAACCTGGTTCAGAGAGATGAATAATGACGGGACTCATACGTTTTGAAAGACGTTCAATGTTAAAAGCTATATTTATCTGAAACCAGCGAATTAAATGAATAGAATAGTCAAATTACTTTGAAATAAAACCATTTTTCTTGCTGCAACATATCAGAAAGTTGTTGTTGTTGTGGTATTCAGTCCTTAGACTGGACTGATGAAGTCTCATGATAACCTATCTTGGTCAAGTCTTTTCATTACCTCATAACGTCATTCAAAATCCTCCTTGACCTGCTCAGCGTATTCCATCCTTCGTCTCCCTGTTCTTTCATTGCCCCACACACTTCCCTCTAATGTTAATTTTACAAGACCCTCATGCGTCAAAATCCCTTCTCTTGGCCAAAGTCCTCCATATTGTTCGCTCTTCCTCTATTCTGCTTAGAACTTCCTTGTTTGTGATTCTATCCAGCAATCTGATTTTCAGCATTCGCCTATAACACCACAGTTCGAAGGCTTCTATTCTTTTCCTTTCCCCAACTCCTATCATTCACGTTTCGCACCCATATAACGCCATACTCCATACGAATACGAATGATTTCGTAATATTCACACTTATATTACCCGCAAGTAAATTAGTCTTATTTCCGAAAGCCTTCCTGACCTGAGGTATCCTACTCTTTATGTCTACTATACTTTTACCATCCCTAGATATTATGCTTCCCAAGTAGCAGAATTCCTTAACTTCCTTCAAAATGTCCCTTCCCAATCTAACACCCTTTGTTATTCTACTGCTTCCCATACTATACTCCATTACCTTGATTTTCCCTCTATTAATCATATTGAACTCTTACTGCAGGACCACGTTCATGCCATTTATTATGGTTTCCAAGTATTTTCTGACTCGCCTAATACTAAACTGTCATCGTCAAACCCTGATTTTTAGCATTCTCCTATAGCACCACATTTTAAATAAGTTTCCTTTCTGCAACTGCTACCGTCCATATAACGCCACACTCCATTCCAATATTTTAGCAATGATTTCCTAAAATTCACATTTATTTTACCCATAAGTAAATTTCATTTTTTAGTGAAAGATTTCCTTGCCTGTGCTATCCTACTCTTTATGTCTACTTTACTTCTACTATCCCTTGTTATGCTGCCGAAGTACAAGAATTCTTTAACTTCCTTGAAAATATCCCTTCGCAACCTAACAACCTTTGTTATACCACAGTTGGCCATAATAAACTCCATCACATTGGTTTCCGTCTATTAATCCATATATTGACCTTTTTCTCCATTATGATGCCATTAATTATGAATTCCAAGTCTTCTTCTGACTCCCCTAATACTACAATATCATCATATAGGGTTTTTATTCCTTCTCCCTGCAGTATGATTCCATTTCCATGTTCCGTTTTTACCTTTTTCACCGCCTGTTCTATATATAACAGCATGAGCGACAGACTGCAACCTTGTCGTACTCCTTTCTTGATTACGGCTTTATTTTCTTGCCCTTCAATTCTAATTACTGCTGACTGCCTACTGTTAGGTTATGTATAAGCCTTCTTTCTGGATATTTTATTCCTGTGCTTTTCAAAATCCAGTTCACATTATCAAACACTTTTTCTAAATCGACAAATGCCATGAACGTAGGCTTCTTTTTTTCTTATTCTGCCTTCTAAAATTAGACGCAAAGTGATTATTGCTTTTATTATCCTTACATTCTTCCTGAAACCAAACTGATCTCTTAATTCACGTTAAATTTGTCTTCCCATCCTTGTATATACTATTTTCGTTAATATTTTGCATGAATGAGATACTAAAACTTGTCCTGTGCCGTTCGCAAGTATCAGCCCCAGAGGTTTTATATTTTTTCTAAAATCTTCTGGTATTCTTACTGTTTCTTTGATTTTCGTAAACTATCCTGAACAGCCGTAATATTGCTTCTTCGCCTAATGATCTTATAAACTCCGCTGAACTGTTATCAATTCCTGGCGCAATATAATTGCCTGTCAAACTTCGACCTTAAAAGTTGGTCCCCCGACTTTCGTCATCCTCTTCTTCTCTTATTCTGACTGATCTAGATTTCCACGTGATACAGCTCCTCTAAATATTCTTTCCATCTTTCTGCCTTTTCATAATTTGCTTCCCATACGATCTCCTGATGTTCTTGCTAATATTTATAAATTTTCGCCTTTCATCAATCATTTTTATTATTTCTTGTGTTATTCATTCTTTCCCATATGCCTGGGATATTCTTTCTCTTTTTCGTCGTCCGTTCTAGCTATTTCCTATTTTGAGCATCTATATTGTTTCTTTCTCTTTTCTGTATTAATTTACTCTTGATAACTTCTTTGAAACTCTGAAGAACCTCTTATTCTTTCAGTTTTCAAGAAGCAGCACACTGAGAAAGTTTTATTCTTTTTTGCACCTGAAGAGGTTTCAAAAGAAACGAACGATACGTCGTGCTATTTATATTAATATATTATAAAATCCTTCATATTTAGTCAAATTTATTTCTGACAAAATTAGGCTGTTGAATTTATTTAAGCTTATTTTTAGCTTATTCTTGACAAAATTAACAAAACTGACAGATAACTGGTACAATTAAATATCCATTTCGATCAGTAATAATAAAATATTACGTATTTAAATTTCTGTTTTTCATTATATTAGAGTATTGGGGACATTTTAATATTTGAGACAAACAAATAATATTAATGAAAATTCACAGCAGTAATTTATAAATGTGTATAAATCTGCAATGTTGCCTCATCAGGCTGCTGGACCGGAGTGGCAAATGATCGGCCAGTAAAACAACAAGAGGAAATATTTGTTCATGTCAAACACTGATTTCAAAATATTGATGCTACCCTTTAACAAATACCCTAGAACCGCGCAAGGCAAACAAATTTGCAACCCGGAGCCATTCTCTTTAATGAAAACATGTGACGCTGATGTTGAACAGAAAACTTTGTTATTTTACGAGCTTTTGATGATGATACCTGAGGGAATCTGTTTGAAATTCATTCTCGCATTGTATTCGACAGAGAAAAAATTGAATTGAAAAGAATGTAAAAATTGTGTTCTTCAAAGGCTTATGCTGCAAAGTGTGTAACGTGCATATCATCTTCCTTTGTTTGCCTTTGAGAATAAAGAGTATATTTAATTTTAGAAATACAATTGTATTATGTTCGCCCATTTAAGAAGACAATATAAACTTGGCCTAAATTAAATTTAAAAATAAATTTCATTAATATGCTAATTGACAGTAATTTTTATCTACTAGCTTTTAAATGGGATATGTAATTTTCGTCAAGTGTGCTAATTTTACATGAAATATTGTAAATTAATTGTAAATGAGGAAATAAATGTCTTTTATTTCAAACGATTAGAATATTAAAAACTGATGAACACGAAATGTTGATTTAAAGACTATAAGAATTCCGACGCGTTATGATGACATGGAGTTTAGTTACGTATTGATAAAACCTCGTCCTCGACTTTCAGCGGTCTCGGATTACCGAGTTTTTCTAAGAGAATTTTCTCTAATTATTAGGTGAGCCCAGCAAATTAGAGAGGAGAAAGCAGGGCTTAAATAAAGGGCCGTACAAAAAGTAAAGAGTAGGGGTTGCTTAAAGTTTAGCTATGATTAATGGTAAATTTACTCCATGCCGTGATTTTGGAATATTTTATTTGAAAAAAATATATATGTGAATTTTTATTCAGACTTTTTCCTTATTTTAAATATTTAGTCATTTTATTCTTAGCAGAAGGTTTGGTTTAAATAGTTTGGTAGAGTCTAGCTGCGATAGCAACAATAAAAAAGTCACCAGTGACAATTATAAAGCTTAGGCATGTTCATAAAGTAAGTGTATTAGATTTTTATAATTTTAATAAAAAGTGTATCTGCAAAAAATACAGGATATTTTTGATACACTTTTTTCCCCCAAATATTCACTATCCCGTTAAATGCATTTGATTAGCCGTGGCACAAGCCTCTGTATTCTGTCCTGGAAGAACTCTCCAATTAGTTTATCCTCGTACTTCAGATCCTCTTTCTTTACCTCCTCGTCGTTTTAAAAATCTAATTCCACCCGTGTGTACCTTCAGAGAGGTGGAAAGATGATAATCTAAAGGCACCAAGTCAGGGGATTACTAAGAGTTGTAGGAAACTTTCTAGTAAATGAGTCGAAGGAAGCTTTGGTGGCTAAAGCTGTATGAGGACGTGCGTTTTCGTGCAAGACGCAAACTCCTTTAAACTTCATTCCCCCCCTTTTATTTTGAATTTGAGTGTTTTAGGGCGTCACAATTTAGTTTTGCATTGATGGTCTCCCCTGAGTAAGCAATTCTATCAAAATGACACCTTCATGTCATTAGTCAAAAAGGAAGGTTTTCCATTTCTCTGCTTGTCCCGTAAAACATTTCGATTGACGAAAAAATTGGGTAGGTGTTGTTCCTTCCACTAGTAGGAAGCGGATCGCAGCACTTGGTGGAATTTCTCTCTGACATCTTCAACACAACAGGACAGTATAATGCGAGTTTACGTACTACCGTGTTCCTGCAATGCTCGTTCTCTCAGAACAACGATTTGTACCACTCAGTATAGCCAACTTCAAAAAACAGAGCCAGTTATGGTCAAAGTACACTTAATTTCTGAACATGCTTCTTATTATTCCGAGGAATCGTGAGTTTTGTTTGATCTCATCTTATTTTTCGTTTGACTTTCTGGCAACAGAAATTGTGGACTGTTTTCCGTTTACAGACGGTATGACACAAAATAAATTATAGGTACAAAGTTTCATTTACCAATTGGTAAAGATTTTCATGGACAGTTATAATTAACTGTAATATTTCTTATGAAGGTTTCAAATTGGTAAAGCAAACGTTGCAACTGTAACTTATTTTGTTTATTCTTGTCTGTAAATGGGAAACTATACATAGAATTTCATAATGTTGTTGTAGATTCCCGCGTGAAATTTTTTTTAAGATTTTAGTATTATGAAATAAATATGTTGTGTATTAATGCTGTTCTATGTTCGCGAAATGGACGTAGAACTTCAGCAGCGTTTATAAATCTTGAAATTACGTTTCGTATTATTAGTTTTAATTAAAATCGAAATAATTACTTATCAAATAGGTATTAATAGGTATGTCAAGGTTTCAGTTTTGAAGAAAAATATAGTAATAACTCGTTTTCCTAGGAAATGAAGCACAACTAAGTTCATGAGCAACATTCGTGTACTTTGCACTTTGCCTCGAATTGTAAAATTTTGAATATGTGGCGTATAAAACTTGACTAGCGAGAATTCAAGCTCTTAGCTTTTTACCGTAACATTTTTTTTGTTATACGACGTAACAACCAACGGTACACACTTGCAAAGTTTTAGGAGTAGTCTAAGTTTCTTTTATAGTAATAGGAATTTTATTTATTTGATATTTCAAGTTTGTAGTCCTCTAAGGTACCAGCAGAGCCATACTGAACCCAGAGATCCTTCAAGAATTATTTTATTCAAAGACCCTAATTTTGCATCTGTTGGAATCGTGGCGTGAAAAAACACTGAGGTAATTTTGAAAATCCGTCAGATTGTTCTGTTTATTTTGGCAATAGGTGCGGACCATTTGCAGCTTGCGCCGAGGGTCCAGCCAATGTTGCCCTCTCGGTCAAGCCTGGTGTAATAACTCCATTACCACTCTGCTAAGTCCGGGACGACACGCGGGGCTTAGCGACGCTGGGGTGGCGCCACCAGTCATTAAACCGTCCCATTGTGATGCAAAACCGTGTCGGAACCCTCGGGCTGACGCATCGCAAGGTGCGACTGTCCTACGCGACTTCCACGCTCATAAATACGTTATGTGCCGAGATCTTCAATCAAATAATCCGAACAATCCCACTCGTACTTGATCATGCCTCGTCAGTTTTATGACTGGGACAGTTCGCTTACTGTTTTAGTCATTGAGGCCGTTGGCTTCCTCCGTTTAAACAATAAACGAATCTGAGATATAATTATTCGTTTTACGTGTAGTGGGAGGTCAATTTATAAAAATTATTTAACAAAATAGTTGAGCCTTTAAAATATCAATTAATAACAATTTTATATTAAAAACAACAACTTTTTTCATGGACCCTGCGCAACATTACAAATTATACATTAATTAAAGTGGATGATTCTTAAATTTCAAAGGATTTCTCAGTGTTAATTATTTATTGGGGTAACAACGTGTAGCAGAGATTTCAGACTCGTGACGAACCTGCTTCATCTACTCAGCAATTACGGACATTTTGCATGGTCGTTTTCTTTCTTACACTCTCACATTTTTATGCCAGCAGTGGATTTATCCTCTGTTAACGGAAGAAGACCCAGTTTTCCTCCTTCTAATCTCCAACTCAGTTCAAACAAATCCGACGTTCTGTCCTTCCTTGCTCACCCTTCCTTCTAATTCCCCGGCTTCCTGATCCTTTCCACTTTTCAGCAACATTTTGCCTCTTTGCTTCCACACACTTTCCACGTCTTGATCCACTCTCCAGCTGTCTCTTCCCTTTCAACGTTTTTTACCACTTAACGTCTTGGACTACACTTACTTAGTTTTCGTGTCTTTGCTTCTCAGATAAACTCTTATTTTCCACTCCTCCAGGGAAAGCGCTATCCCACGTGACGAGTCTTCGCCAAACTTTATGCGTTCTTCGTCCATCTCGGGAATTTTTCCTTGAGAAAGAGAACAGTAATTTTGAAGGGTGAACGTTCCTTCAGAAAGAAAGCCTAATATTCTAAAGCTGCAGACAGGCACGTTTTCGGCACGGCACCCTGGCGCTAGGAAAACCACACCTTTTGCCTACCTGTCTCTGAATTAGAATATTCTTGCTAGATTTAGATCATTTAAGAAACTAAAAATTTGAATTAAATTAATGAGGGGTCCTACTGCGCTACATATGAAGATCGCCGAAGTTTATTATGAGCAGTTAATTTACAAAACTGCAAATAACCATTCCCTTCCCTTTGAAACGGCACTGTATGGGATATCCTTCGTTATGATCGTTGTCAGTATACGTATGGCATATACTGTAAAAATAATCTAGTAGTACCATTAAGATTTCCTAATTCAATAAAATGACTATATATTCAGGTTGGCAATGATCCTGCGTTTCTTCACAGAGACCCAAACCAAACGTTGTTCTCTTAGCGTTCCGTTATTCTCACGGAAACAGTGAATTATTTTAAACATATAATTAAGGGGATATATTTTCTAATTTTATTGCAAGACTGTGGCTAAATGCGAAGGAAATAATTGGAGACGCGCAGGCAGTTGTTGGAAACCCAGGGGGGCTGCAAGTTTTATTTAAGCCCTAGATCCGGAACCTCTTGATCAGGACTTGTGGAACGACGAGTAGGGCAAGGTAATTGCGTACTCAGAAGTAGTGGTCCAAACCAATAAGAGGAGGAGTCTGATTCCCCGAGTGGATCCTGCTGCTACATCAAGTGTTGCGGCCATCGGCCCAGCCTCTTAGTAGCGAGACGCCAAACCACCACGATTTGGGTTGTTTGCCCGATAATCTGGAATTTTTTTTAGAGTAGTGCGGAAGTACAGGCTTTACAAGATATGTTGGCTACAGCGTTCTTCTATTTCTCCCACGGAATTTATTCCCTGACATCTTTTCTGTTATTTCAATTATATCAGTGTGCATTAAGCGTAAATTGTATGTTGAGCAACTACGATTGATAAAAGACAACACAACAAACGTAATAATATATATTAATAATTGCGGTGAGAATATAAAGCATCTTTCACAATTCATTTAACGGCCATCGTCATAAAAGTCGTAGATTATTATTAAAACTTTCACACTCTAGGTCGTTATTTTCAAATATAACTTATGCTTCTGATGTTTCAAGAAAAACTTTTAATATTAAAAGTTAATATTTATCTCTGATTATTGAATTTATTAATTAATAGAAGAACTTACTGAATTGGTAGATATTAACGTCGAAAGAAAGTCGCAGGGAATCGTTATATATCATCATTTCCAACGCTCATAAAATAATATTATAGTGCCACACAACAAAAATTATAGTGTACGTAAAAATATGCTAGCCAGCAGTTGAAGTTCACGTAGTCTTTGAAAAATACATTACTTTCCTATGGTAGAATATAAAAAATTTCGGGTATTCATCAACGTGTAGAATTTATTAAATATAACGGATTACAAAATATGTTTATTACATTTCCATTTGAGATGTAGAATTTATGCTACTGCGATACTGATTGATAAGAAATGTATGCTGATTTTTCTGATTGGTGCTTCACCAGTCACGTGGCAAATCTTGAAATCACACCTGTACAGAGGCTTATTGGTGTCGCAGTTTAAGCCTCATATAAAAATAATATTTTGTGAATAATGTCGTTATCTAGGTCTTTACTAGTCCCCGTTGAAGAATGAGTTAAAAATAAATTCGATAATAATTATGGCCACAGGTATTGCAATTTTGTTTCTGGGCGTTACATTTCCCAGCCTTCATGAATACTTGTAAGTTATCTAACCATTTAGTTAAAATTAAACTAGTCGTGTTTCATTTCTTGCATTTGTTACATGAAAAAGTTAGTTTTGCAAGATAATAGATCCTACGTAATTTCATCGGTTTTCTTGGATGATCAACAACGTCATAAATTATAAAATCCAAGCGTAATACGATAAATCACTACTACCCGCCGTTACATGACTAAAATAGTGAGTTTACTTTTGTCTATTTTATTTACGTTGCTGTAAAATAATGCACGCGATTCACGGCGGTATTATACTTTAGTTGAACGAGAGAAATGTATCGTTTGCGTGATTAAAATTCGCGTGCAACACAACGAACAGCAATTGCTTACTCTTTATAGCTCCCTCTCAGGTGTGCGAAAGCGTCAAAAATATTACATACCCTTTATTGATCATATTTTTTTCTAGATGTTACAACATGCTTACCTATCTTAAAGAAAGTATTTACTTTAAGCAGTACTCAGGTGCTCGAGATGTATTATAGAAAATAATTATTAAGTTCCAAAAATGAAACGATAGTGCAGTCAAATACAATTGTCTTTACTACGGACGTTCCCAAAGTGTGAACTGTTAATGAATATTAACATTTATTAGCTGGTACCAAGGAAAAATTTAAACGTGAGTGAGAAGTAACGTCGAAAATTGTATTTGGAGAAAAATCCATAAATTGAAATATGATATTGCTTAGACTGAATAGAAATTAAAACCCTGAGTCGGTCTGAACTAATTTAAGTCTTTCACTTACAGAAAATAAACATTCATCCCTACAGTGTCATGTGTAATATATACAATAATATTTAAAAATTCATTAACGCTTTTATTACATATATGAGATCATAATTAACAGAATTGTACATCATTAGACATACCTTCTAAACTTAAACATTCCTCATGATTATGAAAAGTCCACTGAACGTCAATTATCACTACGAAATTGCCAAGTCAAAGATAATATCTCTACGAATTTAACAAAGATTTTGGTAGACATAAATAATGTATTATATTTTTACTTATTTAATACTTTTAAATTTATTTATAATTCAAGCATAACGTTTGTCTATTTTACTCCCTCTTAAAGGCTGATTAAATGAATCTCATTTCTCTTTAAAATGTTATATAATGCATCAATAGTTCTCAAATAAAATTCTTTTTTAGAAATTTTTTGCGTAAATCCTATAGGGCTAAATCGTTAAATGGGATAATATTTTCGTATCCAATTTTATCATTAACTTTATTTGTAACATATTTCCAAGAAGCTAGTCAGATTTAAAGATAATTCATTATCAAATTTATTCTTGTATTATTTATATTATCTCAAGCAGAATAGGGGAAGAGCAAACAATATGGAGGACGTTGACCAAAAGAAAGGATAGATTAATAGGTCACGTTTTGAGGAATGAGGGTATTATAAAATTACCATTAGAGGGACGTGTGTGAGGGGTAAAACAGAAGAGAGAGGCCAATAATGTAATACGCTTAGCAGATTAGAGGGGGTGGTTTTTATGCAGTAATAAAAAGGCTTGCCCAAATTAGGTTAGAATGGAGAGTTGTAACAGCCTAATATTGGGAGCGAATACCACAACAACAACATCCCGAATAGGTAATTAATTCGACTCTAATCTCTTGTTCACATGTATATACTTGAGTAACTCCAGGAAGCTCTATTTTTGTATTTCACTATTATTAAACACATTAATTGGCAACAAATCTACTGATATATCGATCTTGTAACATTTAGATATTTCCTGATGTTCTATTGCTATCCAAGTCGAGTTGGTAAGCATAATCATGAGCCGTAATTTCGTAATATATGCCATGTAAAAGGCGGTTTTAAACAAGATTGATATATAAAAACTTAGGAAGTTAAAGAATCTTTAGTATTTTTTTATCACCCTTACAAGTATTTTTTGTGTTCGTATTGCAGGTTATAATTGATAAGATATGAGATTAGCAGAATGAAAACAAACAGTCACGCCATATTGGGTGTAATCAAATATGGCGTATTTTTTTACCTGTATTCTGTCTCTCTGAAGTTAGTCTCCAGCATGTTGACACACTTATAATTCTTTACTATATCTCCTTCCTTTTTTTATATGGTTTTACGCCCCTTCTCGGCGATGCCCGGGATATTTATGCTTAAATACAACCAACAATTTACCTAAGCCCTTCCCTGATTCGGACGAGTTACCTCGTCCTGAGCGGTTGAGAAAAAACTGATGCGTCCTATTTAACTCGTCCTATGTCAATTTTACTTCTTCTTCCTTGACTTGGACGAGATATCTCGTCCCCTTCATAGACGTTCGTAGTTTTGTCGCGAGAGAGCGTAATTGTCTCCACAAGGCATGATTTACTCCAAACTTCTTCGTTTTTTCAATGTCTGAATGCGGGAGAAATCTCGTAATTTTTATGCTTTAAAACCTATGCTATTTTCGAAATATAAATTTGAAATGAATAAAGAAATATATTTGAAGCAATTTATAAATAACTATGATGACTTCTTACACTGTCCTTATACATATTAAGCACAGTCGAACGGAGTTGGTAGGCGAGTTACGCGTCATCTTGCTATTCTGAGGGTCGCGGGTTTGAATCTTGCTATCGGAAAGGATGTTGCAATGCCTGAGTCCAGTGAAGAAATAGATTTGAAACGTTTTATAAAATCTTTATTCCTTACTCTTTGGTGTAGCCAACCGGACCTCCTAAATGAATTACGTTCCAGCCGGCTATTCCGAAGGTCGCGCGTTCGAAACCCGTTACACACAAAAATAGTACTTAAGCTTAAATAATATGTTACCGTGTTTTAAATTTAGAACTAATATTATTCTAACATTATCACGTGTTTTAGTGTTAAGAATCGTTTGACTATATTTATTGTGAAACATTTAACTTAATTTTTATGCAAAATTACTGCGAAAAGCTTTAAAAATAGCGAGAATAAGAAAATATTTTAAAAGAAATAACTTTGTAAAACACTTAAATGAATATATATATTTATATCAACCTGTAAGTAAGAAAATAATGACATTTTTACTGTCATACTTGTTGAAAAATATCCATCAGTGAAGGGGTTAAGTTATGAAAATTTTTGTTTCACGTGAACGTCGTCCTCGCCGCCGCACGCACACACGGAGGCTACGTAAGGGCGTAATGTATCCTGTATTAAGTGCTGTATGTTATTAGGGTTGGGTGGATTTATATGTAGTGCTGCGGGAAACACCGCAAACGCAATTGAACCCGATTCGACGGAAAGATCAGCCGATTTTGCATTTAAAAAAAAATTATTTATTTCGCCCCGGGTGGCAGCCATGTCTTACCCATATTTTCATTTCGAATGTCAGACCGCTTAACTCCTGCGTCCCCTTAAATCCAAGAAAATTGAAAACCGAATCAGAAAAGTTTTTGTTTAAATGCACTGTATAATTAATCCAGTTGGAGGTAGTATTAGCCTGCGCTCTAGTGTCTTGAGGAGCATGAAGACATGTATCGTTACCGAGTTAACATCGACAGGCTCTTCGGAGAAGGGGCGAGGCAATTCCGGGCGTAATGAAGCGCGCCTGGCCTCACCTCTAATCCCAGTTTTCCTCATGCCTTCCGCAATCAGCCGGCGCGCCTTCAATCTTCATTTCCTCCCCCGCAGGGCCTTCGATTGGCCAGCAGGGGATCCCGGACCTAAACCCTCAGGACCAAGCTGCACGAACAACTATTACCAAGAATATGTCTGGAAAGTCACGGTAACTAGCCAAAGTAACAAAGACTGGATAGTAATGAATAATTATTAGTGCAAGAATGTGTTAACTCAAAAAATTGCCATAGGAAACATTAGAGATTTTGTAAATTTACTGGGAATTTTTATTGATTGAAAAACATTAACATTTTTCCATATATCCCTCTTTCTATGTATCATCTGATAAGATTGGTGCACTATCTGTGCTCATAATTTTAATATAATTACAAAATATTGACATTGTTTATTCAAGTCAATGAGTTAACACATGATGATGTATTAATACTTCATGAAGGTGTTAACACCACGCTGGGAAACATTTTAGAAAAGTTTTTGATGAAATATCTTATGAAAACTAGCAATAAAAAATTAAAATATTACTTTAACAGTAAATTCACAAATTGTCTGCACCATTTTCTTTAACACAAGTATAACTTCATTTTGTCTGAAGTATTTGGAACTTTTCGAAAAACTGGATGAATATGCTGGATTTGTTTCATCAACAGGCTTCCTATTGAACTGGAATCCTTGCGGTATTCCTTCAGGCACTATTTATAATGGCCATCTAACCCAAAATGCTGTAAATATTGCCGCGTTGCTTTTAAAATGAAGAAAACTCCATAAAAGTAGGTACTACTTCTGGAAACTTGTGTTTTATAGTATACAAAAATTTCAGAATCAAACATTAGAAACAAAAAATCGTGAAAAAGTTTTTATTTTGGGCAGGTGCACAGTTATTCCAAGCAATGAGATTCCCAGACCCCTTTGGGGCTGTTTCTATAAAAAGTCATCAAACAACTTGCTACTTGAGAACAACCCTGTCAACTTAATTTTCTGTCCAGAGTTGAAAATTTGATTTTGCTTTATTATTACTACCTACGATCGCGTGCAAGAAGATACCAAGTGTTAGGTTAACCCTGTCTTGCTATGAGATACACCTTCTTGTATACTCTGTTCCCTACATTTGATGAATTAACACCTTTTTCATGTCAAATATATATTTTTAATGAAAAGTAGTAATGTAAGCCATAGAAGACTCCAAGAAAACTTATTTTAACTATATAACTCAAAATCACAAAATTTTGAGTTAACACCTTCATGCACTAAGCTCTTAACCATTAGAAGAAGTTACTTTCGCCACCGGAGATGATTAATCATTGAAAAGCAGATACTTGTGCAACATAAAACATTTTCCTTCCCACTGACTCAAATGTGGAAAAAAATTCCATTACGTACTAATCATTGAGTAAGAGTACAACTGATAAAATGTAGAGTTATTACTCTCTGGAGACAACCAGCTGATAGTTTTTCTACTCTCGGAGACAATGAAGTGAACCGTAGATAATAATTTAAATACTGTTTTGTCTATCCTTAAACTTCCACTCATGGAATGGAATTTGAGAAAGCAGAATCGAGAAACAAAAATTCTTTGAAACCCCATACAACGTTTTTTATCAATTAAAACTACAAATATATTTAAATAAAAAATAATTCGAATTAAATTCTGAAAACTAATAATTTTCTAACTTTACATTCAGGGTCGTATATTATGGGCCTTCTCACAGAAAATATTTTATACAACATCGACTCGGACCTGGCAGAACAGAAAATCAGTAAAGAGTCACAGGGGTAATTACCGTGTCGGTTTAGTGCATATTCCAGCTCCTTCCTCCTAATTGGGTCGTTCTATCTTCAGATCACAGCTACCGCTGCTATTCTTCTTGGTTCATGAAGAATTTTGGTTTATCCTCCTGTCCTTGATTTGCCTGTCCAAGGATGTCGATCATCTGCTCGAAATCCGTCACCAAATTTGTCTTGCCATCTCTCCCGTTTCACCGATCTCAAAAAATCTGTCCGAAACTGCCTCTCCAAAAATCTGTGTAAAATCTCTCTGCCAGCCTTTTTAAAATCTCCTCCCCACTCCTTCAGCTTTTAACAGCAAAGGGGCAGGGATGATATCAACCAATAGGTATAATCGGGGAAATACTCCACATGATGCCGCCAACTCGCACCAAAATTGGGAAACACCCAAGGCGCGACGCAGAGTCTGAGTTTTATTGCCCCTGGCTCAAATGCTGTCTCATTTCCTTTGATTCTGCACCGCCAAAAGCCCGAGCAGATGTGTCTGACCGTTACAATATGTTTCTTATATGATAAATCAAAAAATATATATTTATTTAAAATATGTGGTCGGGAAAATAAAAAATAATTTTCTGAATATAGAGACACCGCTACATAACGGGTTCTACTATTGGTAAGAACCAACCAGATGACCCCATAATTACAAGAAACGCTCATCGAAATCGGTCTACCCGTTTATGGGGGAGAAGAATTACGAGCACACGCACTCGGAAATTTTAAATATAAAGATTAATAAAATTAACGGCCAGAATAATGTGTAACCATAAAATAATATCAGGAAAATCATGCCTAATTTACGATGAGAATAGTCCATTGCAAGGTATTTTTCACGTAAATTTATATATATTTATAATTGAAGTATTTGTTATTCAAGTAGGAATTGTTGTTGGTTCACAGATTTTTTAAGCAGTTTTATAACAATTATGTAAAATAGATGTAGAGAAGGGGTTACATGATAATTTAACCATAAATATGAAACTAGTTTGAAGAAATGCATCGATTCAAGTTGAAGACTGTAATATTTGGAGTAAATCTTGGATTGGCTGAGGACGGCGATGGCCACGATGATATACGACTAGAGCAAACTGCATCCCTAAAAGTGAATGAAAAGATCGTAAATCCACGGGGTGCACATTGAAGTGCAGACTGAGGGTAATAACAATGACGAATGTTGGCGTGAATCGGTTCTTAATCTGGCAGCCCTGGTTTGGTGAGGTTTCGCTGGCTGGGTAATAACTGTGTGCCTTTTGCCTTCTTGCACACAGCCGCCACCTGCTACGAGGATTTTCCGGATCACGCCGCAAATCCCTTCAGCGCGGCTGCGATATTAAAACTCCCCACAGCGCACGCGTGGCCAGGATTATTATGCTCCGAATGAGTGGCAATCCAATCTACAGACCGAAACCGCCATTTATCCTCGAAGTCATACGTGGTGAGCCAAGATCCTAATCACCTCGACGCAACTGGGAAAGAGTGCGTTCCCTATTGCGAAAATTCTTGAAAAACTCTTTCCACTTTATGTCTGCTGTAAATTTGAACTTAAAGTAAAAGCATAAATTGGCAGGCACCTAAAGAATGACATGTGAGTCATCACTTCTGACATTGAATAATAAGAGCAAAGGACACTTATTATATCAGAGATATACACAAGAAATTAAAAGCTGCAGATAACATAAATATTTAGGCATAAATATAACACAAGATGGAAAACTAGATGAGTCCATACGAGACAGGAACATGCAAGGTAGCTATGATGAATGGAATACTATGGCACCAGACCATATCCAAAGAAAACAAAAAACTGATCTATAACACAGTTATTAGTAGTGAAGTGCGGCCAATCAAACAAAGTAATGAAAGAATGTTAATTACGACTGATATGGACTTTTGGAGGAGAGCAGCAGGAAAATCCAGACGTGAAAAGATAAAAAAATGATAGGATCAGAGAAATAATGGAAGTTGAGAAGACAATGGTGGACGACATAAAAAATAAACACTTAAAATGATACGGACATGTACAAAGAATAACAAATGATAGATTACCAAAACAGATCCTGATATGGTCACCGCAAGGACGCAGAAGAAGAGGAAGGCCTAGAAGGAGCCAGAGAGATGGAATCGACAAGGAAATTCAAGAGAGAGAATTACATGAAGAATTGTGGAAAAATAGAGAAGAATGGCTGATTAGGAATCGGAAGGCGACGTAAAACACTAGAAACCAAAATACTACTACTATACACACTTCCATGTTACGCATTCATGTAATTAGATGGTAATATAATCTATTATGGCATTGTAAGCAAACATGTTCGAGCGACGCTTGGTCCCATAATTAATTACAGAGAGGATAATTGGCAAATAAATTAGGCGACAGTACATTGAATTCAATTAACGACGAAAGCAGTGACACATGTATATTGTAAGGAAGTCTAAAATTTGAACAATGTATTAAAACTGATCAATGTTGCGGTAATTTGTTAAAATGATGTCATAAGGTCTAGATTGACCTAGAAAATTTTAATTATATAACATATTAATTTATCATTATATGAGACGTAATATTATACTTGTGAAATTTTCCTTTAGCGGCCGAAAGAGTCCGACATATTGATTTTCTGTCAGTGACGGAGAGATATAGATTTATAAGTAAAAAAGAAGCTGTTTTGAGTGTCCAATCATTGGTACATCAGATAAATACATGGGTGGTTATATTGGGATTTTAAGAAGAACGAAAGTACATAAGATACACGATTGAGTCGCCAAAATAAGAATACTTCCACTTTTGCCAACAACTACGAAATACAAGCGTACTTGAGACGTGCCAGGCCTGGAAAACGCTCGATCCTCAACGCCGAGATCCAGTTTTGTTAGAAATAAAGCTAAATTAAAAATACACAATCCGTCCCACACGAAAAGCGAATGATATGAAATAAAGTATAATACGTTGTATATTTTTATTTTTCATGAATTTAAAAAAATAATCTCAATTAGACAAAAAACAGTCTCATGAATGTATTTATTGTATTTACAACATTTAATGTAGCTTTCGAATTTTTGTCATATTCATCTTAGCTGAAAGCATCATAAAAGAGTAGCTGACTTATATAGAAATATATTTTCTCATATATGCACACACACACATATTTAAATAAATTAGCATAATATACCTTAATTTTATTTGTCAGCAACACGGTGCCCCATCATTAACAATTTGTATTCACATACTCAGATCTTCATACATTCGAACAGTGTCATGTTAACTGTCTTGACTGCGGGTTGTTTGTCACCAGATAGCGTTGCCAACCTTCTCGAACCATCGATATCGATATGTACCACATATTGATATTATACTTATATCTATAATTTATGTTTAAGGCTAGGTTTACACGGGCAGTGATGACTGCCAGAAAACGAGGGGCAGTGATGTCAGTGGCGTGTCAACATACGTCAGTGCTGCACTGACAACTGCCTATACATCGCTGACACGAGAGCACTGCCTCACTTTTCTTGGAGCGTGTCAACAGTATGTCAGTCCTGACTGACCACCGACCTAGACGCTGTCCTCATGGGAGGCCAGTTAGTGGCAGTTACGGTTGTCAATTATCGATTGTGAACGGTGAGGCAGGGTTGACTATCGATTGCGCGATGGTAAACAATTTGTATTTTGCATTTTCAATACGCGTGCAGTATGGTATAGTGTGCGATTGGAGTAAGTGAATATTTGTTGTGAACATCGACCAGAATTTTGGTTCAAAAATAATTTAGGATAGAGTTCGTTTGTTGCACCTAATCGCCTATAAATTTTTAGGTTAACTTTCCAAAAATATTTATTGTCCAGCCTCCAACGGCACAAACTTTAACTGGAAAAAAAATACGCAAAAGAATGATGTATAGCTATAAACATACTACTGTCACACGTAATTAAAAATAATTCATTTCGTTCTGTTCAGTAATTGGCAACTTTAAGGGGAATAAAACAACAAGTAATAGAAACCGACCCAATTAAACACTAAAAACCAGCTTCAAAGTACATTTGCTGTTCTTATTATTGCTTGATTTCTGTAGTAATAATATAAAGCAATATTATTAAACAACTGTTTTCATTTTTATGTATCTATAGTACAGGAGCGTGATGCTGAGTTTGACTTTTTCAGGAACCCTTCCTCGTTACGTCTCTTCTATCAGAAATACAAAGTGATTAGTTCCTGTTTATGGACATTATGCGTACGCGAAAACACAAAGGGGAAAAATATTCAACTTGATATAAACAATATATTGACACTATGCATCATCAACATTCCAACTTGACGTAGTTGCCAAGAAATGGCAGAGAAGTATAAACATGCATCAGAGTTCTCTGCCCGTTCTGTAGTGAGGGCAGCACTAGCACAGAATTGTCAGTGAAGAAGTGGGCAGTTATCTGCCCAATATGTAAACGGTAGGCAGTCCACAGCCAACCCAACTTCGACGAACATCACAGCCCGTGTAAACCTAGCTTAAGTAAGTTAATGGCTTTTATTTATTGCGTTTCTATTTCCGAGCCAATATGTGGTACATATCTATATCGAAGTATCGAGAAGGTTGGCAACGTGTCTGGCGGCAAACAACCCTGCAGTCAGGACAGTTAACAGGACACTACGAATGTGAGTACAAATTGTTAATGACGAGGCACTGGGTTACTGACAAATAAAATTAAGGTATACTATGCTAATTTATATATATATATATGCATGTATGAGAATATATGTTTCTATATAAGTCAGCTACTATTGTATGATGCTTTCAGTTAAGATGAATATGACAAAAAATCGAAAGATACATTAAATGTTGTAAATACAATAAATATATTTATGAGACTATTCTGGTTGTCCGATTCTACTTCATCATACAGTCTATTTGATCAACATGTCAATAATCTCAATTTGAGTCAATACACAACTGGAAGACTTGGTAACATTATTAAAAACAATTCTAGAAATCAACATTTGAAATATTTCTTCAAAACCAAGTACGCAATATTCCTTAAACTGAAATCGTGTCGAAACGTCTTCCTTTAATTGCAGTTAAAATTTTTTTAGTATATGATGCCACATGAAGACAAATCAAGTGACGAAGGAGGGTGTTCAAGCATCGCGATACGTTTTTGTGCCAAGAAATCACGTGCGATTATGTTTCTATGCGCCGTTGCATTGTCGTGTAAAAGAAACTATGTTCCTTGATTCAGGTATTCAGATAGGAACCAAAAGAAAAATCCTCGCCCATAAAACGGTTAAGACTTCCTAGTATCTGCATCCATAAGTTGACCTTCTGGAGCGGATTATTCATCGACAATACGTTTTTGATCAACGAAACTATTGATCAGTGTTTTGACACAGCTTTTTGGTATGGGCACATTTTTGGTCTTGGGGATTCTGGATATTTTCATTCCAAGATTTGGCGATTTGTAAATTTGAAAACACAATGTTTCATCATGTGTGTAACATTGGATCCGTATCGGTCGATCTTTTCATCTATCTTCAGTATTCCACTATGAAATATTTTTGAGCATCAGTGGGACACAATGAGACAAAAAATCTTATTTTTGCCCAATTTTTAAGTTAGAATGGTTTGTACGGTTGTTTCAAGAATTCCAGTTAGATCCTCGATTTACTTGGTAGATGCACATTTGACAGAATTACAGCCTTTTTTTGACTCTTTGTTCGACTCTGTCGATGATGCTCCTGGACGTAGATCATCTTAATGCTCTCTCTTCCATCACGAATCCTTTCATACAACTTCGAAACATTTTTACGTCTCAGTATTTCAGACATTGTTAAATTTAATTCATGCATTCGTTCACATATGATATTAGTGGTTACGCGAATATCAAGTCAGTAACCCGTACTGTGGGACGGATTTCAAATGGAACATGCCACTAAATTTCACTCTTGTATACTAAAAACTCTCAGATATCTTGATTAAAAATGCGTTCTTTATTTATATAAAGCCCTGAGACATTTCAATAATAATTAGATTTTTTGATGACTTTATTTATTTAAAATGTTAAATAAGTCAACAAACATTAATTATTTCCATTAGTGAACGTAGACTTTTCCGGTGAACAATTCGGATAAAAACTTCACGGTTAAACAATGACCAATGACGTTTCTGCGGACATCAGCCTGATGACGGTGGCAGAGAATGTCCGCAGAAATGTTGTCTTTTTACATGCCTGACCCGGTTGGTTAACCGTGAATATTTTATCCTAATTATTTCCAAGTTTAGAATCGAGTGAATTGAATATCTGAATAAATAAACCCCAACAAATTTGAATATTTATCCCAAACATTGAAACGTGAATAATATTTTCCGAGAAAATATGGTCCTCATTGTGCGGGAAAGATAAATATGAACGATATATACGATCCCACTATAGAAATTCAGAAGATCTATTCATAATGCTAATTGACTCAAGTTTGGGTCACGCGTTCATTGGACCAGCTCAGCAACGTGAGGTCGCCGGTGTGTAACACTGCCACGTGGTGCGGATGCAGAAGATGCCCTCGGAGTGTTTATGTGCAGAACATCGATTGCTGCTGCCCTCCACCTGCTCGTTGCTTAGCAACGAGGTCAGGCCCGGGTCACAGGCAGCTGGGTCACGCAGAGTTCACCGAGCCTCGACACTCGTGGTCACCGACGGACCAGGGCCACCGCAGCGTTCATCGACTGCGTGAACTATACTCTAATCAATATGCAAAAGCTCAATTATCATTTAGAATGATTTTGTCCTGAACCTATCCATATATATGTTTCTTGGACTTATAAGTAAACTATTGTGAACTAAATTAGACGCATCATCTTCAACTGGACAACACATGAGATTTTTATTCATACATTTTATTTTGTGAGTGCAATCATGAATACTCCAGAATAATCTATTAAGTTTCCAAACAGGTTTGATAACAATTCCATCCTATAGATTGGTTCTTAAGTTGACATCGGGCTTCGTAGTATCCTGACTTAAAATCGCGTTCCATCCTCAGCAGTCCCAGCCGCAGTATACGTACTCGTATTAAATCTATATTGGAATTATATAAGATATACCTTACCGTGTGAAATATGTAACGCATATTATTTCTAACGAATTACTTTCGGCGCTGTGCTGCTTTCTCTACCTGGTAGCGCAGTTGGAACCCTCCCTAATTGATTTTAAATTATCGAAATTCAGCGAGAATTTTCTAAGTCAGAGACAGGCAGGCAAGAGATTGACTGGTTGAAAACGTGTCTGTCTGCAGCTTCCCAAGGACACTATTCTCTCAGTCAGCGAAAAAATTCCCGCGATTGACGGAGGACAAATAAAGACAGGCGAACACACGCCACGGGCGGTGGCGCTTTCCTTGGAGAAGAGGAAAATAAGAATTTCGCTTGGAGGTGAGAGTGGATCAAAGCGTGGAAATGGAGGAGGAAGCTGGAGATTGGATCAAGACGTTGAAAGGGTGAGGTAGCAGAGAGGCAGGAGTGTTGCTCGGAGCTTGATGGGAACAGAAAGCCCAGGAGGGAGACAAGAAGAAATGAACAATTAATAAGTCAGTGTTGGTCGAGAGTTGAAAGGAAGGCGAACAGAGGTGATCATTGTTTCTTTTGAGTTAGAAGGAAGTGCGAGAAAGGAAGGTCAGATCTCCGGTCTTCCTTGTAAATTGAAAAGAAGTAGTAGTGTTGGAGTGTAGAAGGAGGAAAAATGGGTTTTCCTCAATCTCCGGTCATGAGACTTCTTCCGTCCAAAATACAACCTGGAAGTGAGAGAGTGGAAGAAGGAAAAGTACTACTCAGAACTTCCAGAATTGCTGAGAAGATGAAACAGGTCCAACGTGAAATCTCTGCTGCACGTTGTTTCTTCAATTATTAAGCCTCAGAATCCCTTTGAAATTTAAAAAATCATCCCATTTAACAAATACATATAATTGTAAATAGTGCGCTTGCATAATTTTTTTAAATAAATAAACAAATAATTTGTTAAATAATTTTAAATAATAACCCCCCTATTATCATATACAACCTTAATATATTTATCACTGTCTTTCAATGTCTGTCATATTATTGGAACGTATTTTGAATTATAAACAATAAATATAAGAATGAAGTAGATAACACTACACATTGGCAGTATTGGTGAACAAAGGTCATGGAAGTTTTATACTTTGGTCTCTCATTCAATGCAAGAAAATTTACAGGGCGCTGCTGATACTATTTTGTTTGATCAACAATATCGGGGCCGCAGCATTCACAAACTTTTGGATAGTCATTAATTTTCAGATCCGCGCTTTAGCTGGATTAGAACCACAGCGCAAATCATTGCAGAATGTCGGCACAAGTTGGCTGGCAAACTTGCGCTCTAATTAGTGCACTAATTAGGGGCGCTGCGACCACAAGTTTGAACAAGCTCTTGATGAGGACCCGCGCGATCGGGACAAGCCCTGAGGATGATGTTCGCAGGGTCGTAATGGAGATGGTATTGACATACCATTACCTGTACCCACAATCGCGATCCACTCAAACATCAGCAGGGTAATCACATCTGCTATATGCTCTGTGGTACAATGTTGAATAATGATCTTGACGTGCAAACAATTATTTTTATC
Source organism: Eucriotettix oculatus (assembly GCA_034510155.1). Lineage (NCBI taxonomy): Eukaryota > Metazoa > Arthropoda > Insecta > Orthoptera > Tetrigidae > Eucriotettix > Eucriotettix oculatus. The sequence goes on from CM067382.1 coordinate 11,248,489, forward strand.
AAATAAAACATTTGATCTATTTGGCTAATAATTTTACATATTCTTATCTTAATATACAAGGACCATTCTGTAAAACTGTAATAAATCAAGACCTGAATCGACTTGTGAAAGTATCGGAGCGCTTTTAGAATAACTAAATCGTGTACTATTTTATAAAATTGACGCAATGTTTTCAATTGGTATTGTTTGTATTTGACAGAGGGGTTTACAGTACGTAGGTCCTGACATCTGTAAAAAATTAATGAAGGTAGAAAATTAACGCACGGAACGGAGTGACATTTGATTGAAATAATAAAAAGTGGTGGCTTTTGACCCTAAAGCTACAGAAATGTTTTAATCAATTGATGTGTACTGTGTGATTGGCACCGACGAATAATTACTTGCTTATTAAAAATAAAATTGTTTAAATTTAATTTAATAAATCGCGTAATTTGCACGGGTAGTTAGAGATTATATTACTGTCAAAATTCGATACATAATATTGTAATATGTGAAAATGTCTTTTCGTACTATATTAACTTAAAGGCGATAGCAATCCGATCTTTCCCAAGTATTTACTTATTATGATAATAATTTTTCCCTAAGTTAATAAGTCACTTGAATAACCAAAACTGCATTTAACCCTAAAACAAAATATAGATTTTTGATAGTGTTAAAATTATACATAAACAAAATAATATAATTAAATAAAGATAGTGGTACCGAGCAGAAAAATGGATGTAACCAGTATTTTATTATGTAAATTCATAATAGTAAATAATGTGTATATAATAATATGTAAATAATTGTCATTGTGGTCGCTAATGATCAGGCAGTCAATGCGACCGTTATAAATTAATTTTTTTTAAATAAAGATTTTAGAATCTACATATATTTTCAAAAACGATAATGATCTGAATTCCAGAAAGGAAAGTGAAGATATATCTAAAAAATACACCAAAGATATAGAGTTAATCAAAATTTTAGAGCTATAATTTTAAAATATGTTGATTTGGACTTATATTTATCAAATATCGTCCTACAGGATTCGATAAGTCAATTTGAATAACATTATTAATATCTAAACTTTTCACTTTTAAATTTTTAACGTGGCTAAATTTACAAGATCAGGACTCATTTATAAAAAAAGATTTTCAATGTAAATTTTATAAAATTTCTTAGTTATATGTTGCTGATTGTGCTTGGTTAGCATATGAGCAAAATAATTACTGAACTTCTGGAACTTCAAAGTTCGATAAATGCTCTGTGTAGGCCAGCACAATCTGGAATCATATGCAATCCATCCAATCACCAATGCACCATGGTTTGTTTCCAATTTCACAATACACAACGCTCTCAAGATCCCATTCATCACTGAGGAAATCAAAACACTAACAACACACTACCTTGAGCGAATGGAAGGACACCAAAATAGGCTAATAGCCGAAAAATTTGGTATATATATATACCATTGAACTTCTAGGGAATCGTCACTGGACGATTACCGTACTTAGGTTTGAACATACGTTTATAAAATTTACTTATTGCATTGTATTGCAGATTGTAAATTGGCAATTTAAATAAACAAAAAAATGCAATGCATGATGAAATTTAGAAATGATATATATATATTGTGATAAAAAGGCGGATTTTGTAAGGTTGTGGCGTTATGAGGCGCAGTTCGGCCAACAACAATGGCTAGTCGGCCGAAAGATGGTGGTTCCCCGCGGGGGAGGCCCGCCGAGCGTATATAAAAAATGACGATGGTGAACCCCCGCGGGAAAAATGAGGGCGGGGAACCCCGAAATGTTGAGAAATAGGGGAATTCCCGTCGGAAGGTTTAAAAGGGAAGCCGATGGGCGGCTCGCAACCAGACCCCAGAAGGCACGCGAGTGGAGCAGAGGGCAGAAGGCAGGCGAGTGAACCAGAGAGCAGATAACCAGAGAACAGATATCCAGAGAGCAGATATCCAGAGGGCAGAAGGCGGACGAGTGGAGCAGAGGGCAGAAGGCAGAAGTGAAACAAGGAGAGGAGAGGACGTGGCTCGACTCCAGAAGGCAGACGAGTGGACGGACGTGAGCAGACGTGATCAAATCCTGCAAGACGCCAGAGAGACGCACAAACATTCGAGAGGTGGATGTTTGTTGGCCCAGTAATTGCGGGTAAGCGATAAAAAAAATTGTGAAACTTGCTCATTGCTCTGGATAAATAACATTCAATGATTTTTCTTTCTATTTTCAGCTAATGCATACTCCATCTCTTGAGAGACCCAAAATCCCCTGAGATTAAGCCCGTGTCTTCACTTAAATTAATAAACAAAAATATTAAAATTGATCATATTTGTTCTCTTAATTAATAAAAGTTTTATACCCAAAAAAAGTATATTACAATATGTATATATTAAATTATATGAGGGTATGTACAACATTTTTAACATTAAATCTTGAAAAAAATTATTTTTAATATTGTTATAATTTTAAACATTTCCATTATTTTTTTGTTTTGTTTAAAAAAATATTTGTATTTGAATTGTGTATGGCCATGCCGAAAGCTCCTGCTGAATAATTAAAGTATAGTTTTGGTTATTAATGTGACTGATTAACATAGGGAAAATTGTTATCATACTAAGTAAAAATCAGTCTTTTAACAAAATTTAATTAAATTCCTTGAACTATTTATTTATTTGATAAGGTTAGATTTATTTAAAATCTGGCGGATCAAGAAGCTCATCCTGGACAACTCTATGTAGCCTGTATTGTATAGCACTGCAACAAAAATGTTAAGCTTTACAAATACTCTAAGAAAATACGTAAATGGAAATTGGGTACGAACGCCTAAACCCAGCTTCATTGCCAACAATGGTAGCGAGGCCTGTGTCTGACACAACGTAATCCGCCGACACGCATCTATGGAGGGGGTAGTTGTTATTCCGACGGTCGTACATGATGAAGTAGTGTGAGAGAGAAGTCCAGAGACTGTTTTAGAACTATCCAAGCGTCAAGAAAATCGATTTGTAGACTGGCAGGAAGCCAACGGAGAAAGAGTGTCTTCTGTCTTTATGAAACTTAAGGAAGTTTAACAATGATCATGCTTAAATAAATTTTGGAAACTTGTCAACGGTGTCGAAAAACTATATATTTTAAGGTAGAGGAGAAACTTCAAGTTGTTTTAAACACAATTAGGCATTATCAGTAAAGGATATCAGCTTACCTTTCAGGGACATATTGATTTCTTGGGGAGTGACGAAAATATTCACAGAAATTATGAGAATCCTTTTGCACTTTAAAGCCAAGACAATGGAAAATAGAATTTATTTAAAATATTTATATATTTTTTCCTTTCCATTCTTTCGACGCCAATTTGGTGACAATCATAAAAATGTATTGGATCACTGAAACACGGATACAGTTCATGGGTACGAGAAGCACTGAATAACGTTAGTCAGTTATGGGTACATAAAGATATGTTATAGCAGAGATGGCTGCTACACGGCAACAAAATTTATCACGCTTCGGATTTACGAGGGAGACAGCGTCTGTCTGACGAATGTCCGCGGTCGTATTTTGAAATTACATTCCTATCTTTAAGATAGATCGTCGAGGTGTGACCTTTTAAATAGTCAACTATGAGATTATAAAAGGGATCGTGGAACTAGTATACGAAGGGGAATCATTGTTCGAAGAAAACAATTGACAAACGAATAGTTATATATTTTTATAAATACATCTAATAACAAAAGAATTCGGACGGATTTTAACAAGAAGTAATATTTTTTGGATGATTGGACTGTATAAGTACTTATCGAAGATGTCAAGTTTCATTATCTAACAAGATTAAAACAGGCAAAGATACGACAGGAAAACTATGTCACAAGTAAAGATGATTTGCAGCTGATCACAAACGATCTAGAAGTATTAGAGGAATCATAAGAAAACTTTGAAACCGTAATAAATGGTACGAACGGGGTCCTAGAGAAAGAGTTCAATACGGGGATTGAGAGAGGGAAAACAAAGTAATGAAGTGTAGTTTGGGAAACAGTAAAATAACAAAGGGTGTTAGATTGGGAAGTGATATTTGGACAGAAGTTAAGGAATTATTATATTTTGGAATAATAATAACTATAGATATAAGAAGTATAGTAGACATAAAGAGTAGTATAGCAGAGGCAAATAAGGCTTTCGTGAAAGCTTACGGGTGATATAAGTGTGAATATTAGGAATTCGTTGCTAAAATATTCGTATGGAGCGTAGCGTTATATGGGTGCGAAACGTGGACGATAGGAGTTGCGGAAATGAAAAGAATAGAAGCTTTTGAAATGTGGCGCTATAGGCGAATGCTGAAAATCAGATGGGTGGTAAGAATCACTAACGAAGAAGTTCTAAACAGAATAGGGGAAGAGCGAACAATATGGAGGACGTTGACTAAGAGAAGGGATAGATTAATAGGCCACGTGTTAAGACACGAGGGTCTTGTAAAATTAGCATTAAGTGTGTGGGGTTAAAACAGAAGAGGAAGGTTGAGGATGGAATACGCTAAGAAGATTAGGGAGGATGTAGGTTGTGCTAGTTATAAGGAAATGGAAAGGTTTGATAGTTATGTTGTTGTGGTATTCAGTCCTAAGACTGGTCTGATGCAACAGTCCATGCTAAAATCTCTTGCGCAAGCCTCTTCATTTCTTTATAACTAGAACCACCCACATCCTCCATAATCTGCTTAGTGAATTCCCTCCTTCGCCTTCCTCTTCTGTTTTTACCCCACACACTTCCCTCTAATCCTAATTTTACAAGACCCTCGTGTCTTAAAACCTGGCCTATTCATCTATCCCTTCTCTAAGTCATTGTCCTCCATATTGTTCGCTTTTCCCCTATTCTGTATTAGAAATTCCTCGTTTGTGATTCTATCCACCCATCGGATTTTCAGCATTCGCCTGCAGCACCACATTTCAAAGGCTTCTATTCTTTTCCTTTCCCCAAATCCTATCGTCCACGTTTCTCACCCATATAACGCCACAAACATTTTTAGCAACCAATTCCTAATATTCACACTTATATTACCCGTAAGTAAATACCTGTTTTTCGCGAAAGCCTTCCTTGCCTGTGCTATATCTACCATCCCTAGTTGTTACGCTTCCCAAGTAGCAGAATTCTTTCCGTCAAAAAATCCTTCTCGAATCTAACAGCCTTTGTTATTCCACTGTTTCCCATACTACACTCCATTACCTTAGCGTTGCTTCTATTAATCTTCATATTGAACTTTTTTTCAAGGACTACGTTCATGCCATTTATTATGGTCTCCAAGTCTTCTTCCGACTCCCCTAATACCAAAATATCGTCTGAAAAGCGTAAGGTTTTTATTTCTTCTCCTTGCAGGATGATTCCTTTTCCATATTCCGTTTTTAATTTTTTGTATCGCCTGTTCTATAAATAAGTCAAACATCGTGGGCGACAGACTGCATTGTCTTACTCCATTCTTGATTACGGCTTTCTTTTCTTGATCTTCTATTCTAATTACTGCTGCCTGTTTTCTGTAGGGGTAGCCTCCTTTCTCGATATTTTATTCCATTGCTCTGCAAAATCCTTGATACTGTGTTCCAGTTCACATTATCAAACGCTTTTTCTAAATCTACACATGCCATAAACGTAGGCCTGTTTTTTATTATCCTGTCTTCTAAAATTAATCGCAAAGTCAATATTGCTTGTCTTGTCCCTACATTATTCCTAAAACCAAACTGATCTTCTCCTAACTCGCATTATATTTGAAGTTCCATTCTCCTGTATACTATTTTCGTTAACATTTTTCATCCATGGATCAGCCCTAGTTTTGTTAGCTATGGGTGTAATTATGTTGTTACTAAAATATTCTGGTATTCTTCCTGTTTTGTAGATTTCGCAAACTATCCCTAGCAACCATGATATTGTTTCTTCGCCCGATGGTCTCTAAATTTTTTCCCCCAACTCTTCATATTACTCTTCTATTAATGATTGATCTGGATTTCCACCATGATGCAGCTCAGATTAATAGGCCACGTTTGAAGACATTAGCATGAGAGGGAAGTGTGTAAGAACAGAAGCAATTTAGGGATGTTTTGGGTTGTGCTAGTTATAAGAAATGAAAAGTCTTGTGCAAGATAGGGTAGCATGGAGGGTTGCATCAGACCAGTCTTAGGATTGAATTCCACAACAACAACAAATATATAAATATGTCGATTTCTATGATACCGATAAAGTAATTTTGCTATTAATTACATTGATTCGTTAACAAGAATATAGTTCTTCGCGATTCGCCACGTGAAGCATGATTTTGCTCGTGGTTTCGTACGGCGTTTCGTAAAAGGAAACTTACGTTAAAATATTACTGAGTAATGAAGCTGACACAGTATAAATCATTCTTCAGTGGCTTCTTGCGGTGTTCGGACGTGTTGTTTTGTTTACGTTCTCCGCTGATCCATTCCAGCTCTGTGCTAGACGTACCAGCTCTTGCCCTAGAAGGTTGCTGTTTTGATTTCTTTTTACGTTGTCCCAGAGATTTATCAGTGGGAAACACGAGTGTGTGTTTTATTAGCTTAACGTCACTTCAATTGGGTTATCATTGAATCGACAAATACCATCCAAGCCTGGTATGCCAAAGTTTCAGTTTCTGAGAATGTTTGTGATAAGCACCATCAATTACAATTCATTATTTGTTAAATGCTTCCTTAGATGACTCTATAACTGAACTCCTCCTACATTTCGCTACGATTCATATCGAGAATAGCGAATAATAGGATTTGTGTATACTTAACCATGATTTCGGTGGCTGACAAATTGGAAAAAACAGTTAGGCGTTTATACATTTAATCTACGGCGTGTAATTTCAGGCCGTTGTATACTAATCAGGTAAACCTCATCCTTTCTCATGTATTTACATTCATTACGAACGAAATTAACAGTAGAAAAATTGGAAAATTATGCATTGTTTTCCATGGAATATTGAATTTACTCAAGGTCAGAACCTCCCTTCAAAATCTAGCACATTTGGGCTCCTTTAGATGTCAGATTTATAACAATCCTGATTTTACTGATTGAGTTCCCATTAATTCTCGAGTAAACTACCGTATATTATTATCGGTTGACAAAGGGCAACGCAGCTAGGTCAAATATCTTCATGGTGCCCAGGGAGGGGCCAAAGTATGGTGGAACCCTTCGTTGATTCACCAATGACTAAGTTTGTCTCCCAGGTTAATAAGAAAGTTCATCTATCCCGTACGTTGAAAATGGGCAATCAAGGGACTGAAAATGGTAACCAGGGTTCAAGCGACGTGATTAATCAAATCCAAACGTGCTCCTTGTTAACAATTGAGCGGATGGAACAGGTACCTTAATCGGCAGAAAATCCTCTATGTCCGGGTTTCCCAATCTGTGTTCCGCGAAAGTTTGGAGTGCTTCTATCTATATTATGAATTATAATATCATGTTGTAATGCTACTTAATCAGTTCGTTAGACGACAACTCCGTTTTCATCGAACGGAAAAAAGTCTAATCATTTTTTACATAATTTTGCAACTACTTTTTTACTTCTGTTTTCTACAACCTATTTACGAGAAGGGGGAATTTATTAAAATGCAACAAAGTTAAAGTGCAGAAACAGGAATTCAATTGCAAATATTGTGGCTGATATAAAAAAAGCTGTGCAATTCAAGGACCCAAAACATCAGTCATTAAGTGCTTCATTTATTCATATTTTTATGTTTATATTATATTACATTTCTATATTTAATAAAATTGCTAAATATAAATTAAAACTATTTAAAAAATTTACGAGTAGGTGTTACCGAACCTAAAATGTAAATCAAGTGTTCCATTGCAGAAAATTTTTTGGGAAACGCTGCTCTGTTATCACAATCCAGAGATGGACGGAGACCGGGTATTCCCTCCATTATAAATTCATTTTCATCAAACTGCCAATAAGAGATCGAAACAAAACATTGATTATGGAGATACTGTCTCGTTAGGGAAAGTTCTGGTTAAGTCAAGGATGAGGCTGGATATTCTGAGGCTAATTTTGATGAGGTTAGAACTATTGTGACTAAAGCATTATACACAAAAGACCATCTATCTACTCATAGAGAACTTTCGCATCATATGTGAGTAATCGGTTAAGCTACTAAGAGTGTGGAAGGATCGCAAAAATTCATTCCACAAACACATTAAAGAAGTTGAGGTTATAACTATTAAAGCATTGAACTTTCTGAGGGTCATAAAACATTAAAAACAGTGGGGAGGGAGGGGGGCAACAACGATACCCTTAAACTCACGTACTTGGTCTGAATCAGATCTGGTATGCTATATGCTACCCCATGCTTCCGTAATTCTCCAGCACAGCTACTTAATAAGCAGCTACAGTTATTACTGGATGCTCAAGATCTGCCCATATTGGTAAACTATTGACTGAGGTGGATTTACTTAGAGTAATTCTAGCCAGGAATTAAAACTAGTATTAAGGGAAGAGGCCGTGCAGCATGCGTCTGACAGGAGTCTAGCTCCATGGCGGGGATGCCACCTTAAGAAAAATATAGTGTAATGTCTCATATTCCTGAGTACCTCATTTTCAGGTGCAACCAGGCCATACACATCACTGGGAGCATCCTCTACCATGGTAACAGAACTGATCGACGCTAGACACCTCATTCGTGACACACCAAAGAAATCCCTTGTCCTCTAGGATTGGATAGCTTCGAGTCAATAAATCGTGCGGTGAAAAATACGCCCTGTACCTTAATTTCGTCTATCTTTCCCCGACAATCTACAAAACGTTCAATTAAATGCGATTCTTAAGAACACAATATTTTCATAGAGTCTATCGTTTGTAGTCTAGCACAAATATTTAAAATCCTTGCACGGTGATTTGAAGCTTTGAAAATGAACCATGATCTATTGAATAAAGCAAATGTAAAAAGTATCAAAATCCGCCTACGTTTTAGTAGGAAATGTATTAATTATGTGTAATGTTCTTAATGTTTCAAAATTATAACTCGTCCTACGTCACTAAATAAGTGCATTAAGTTGTTGTTAATGAAAACTATAACTAGTATTATTAACAGAAAATTAAAATTTTTTGCTGTTGACATCAAATCTATCAAAGTTCAGTGATCGAAGAAGCTTACCTTTTAAATCTGTCGTATTGCAGAACATAACTGGGCAGAGGTTGAGTTTAAGTCTATCGTGGTTTCGTGAATATTTCATGAACATTGGTGATTTTAAATAAATAGGGGAAAAACAAACCTCGTATGTAAAAACAAGCTTTCGTATTGTTTAACATAATCTTTCCAAATTTCGTATTTTTCAGGTTATAATTGAACTGTAAACAGAAAGACGCCATTCTTGTTATATTCAGTAATAAAGACTGGTCTGATGCAACCCTCTAAGCTAACCTATATTGCGCAAGCCTTTTCATTTCCTCATAACTAGCACAACCAACATCCTCCTTGGCCTTCTTCTGTTCTTACCCCACACACTTCCCTCTAAGACGTATTGACGTGCAATTAAATATGGCGGATTTCGTTGCATTCGGTCTGTCTCGGTGTGACGTACAATAAAATTAATCTTCACAGATCTGTTGGCCGCTTCCTCTTCAATCTGCGACGAGAGGTTAGCTCATTTGCTAGGTGGCTGACCTCTTCGTTATGGTGTCCTGGGAGATTTTGACGATAGTTACTGCTGATTCTGTGTATTTCCTCTTCTATAGTAGGTATGGCTAGGTCTTCATGTATTGTTTTGTTGCTGACGAACCAAGGTGCGTTTAAGATGGTACGAAGGATTTTTGACTGAAGACGTTGAATAATTTTTGAATTTGAAGGCTTGGTGCACCCCCATAGTTGGATACCATATGTCCATATGGGTTTAAGAATACATTTATATATGAGTATTTTATTTTCTGATTTTAATTTGGAGTTTCTGCAAAGTAGCCAATGCATTTGTCGAAGCTTGCTCTTGATGTGATCCCTTTTGGATGTTAAATGTGGTTTCCACGTAAGTTTAGAGTCCAATAGTAAACCAAGGTATTTGACTTCGTTGGTGATGGGTAATGGTGTATTATTTATTGAGACATTTGGACAGTTTGTTTTCCTGGTGGTAAAATTTACTTGCACTGATTTATTAGGATTTACATTTATACGCCAAAAGTCTAGCCATTCTTCAAGGTTATTTAAATGATTTTGTAGAGCGGCAGCAGCTGTAAGAGGGGTCATTAGCTGCGGTGTCATCAGCGTAGGTTGCAAGTATTATGTTGTTTGTTTCAGGTATGTCCGCTGTAAATATAAGATAGAAAAGTGGTCCCAGGACACTACCCTGTGGTACTCCAGAGGCAATTGGATGAATTTTGGAAATGTCGTTGTTGAACTGAGTTTGAAAAAAGCGATCACTTAAATAGGGCAATTCTTTTAGTGAAACAATTTTAAAAGCAAGGAAAAATAAATACTTCTAGCATAAAAATAGGGCCCTTCATCTGATTGTAACATAAGGGTTTTAATTAGTATGAAAAGCAAGGGTAATTCGGCTTCACAGGAGTCGCGCATTCCACCGCTGCATTTTGATTGCTCATTCCCAAGGGTTAAACCATACTCTTTTTCGTACCGTGCGAAAAAACACGCAATCATTAGTGACTCTGTCTCGACCATACCCTCCGCTTTGTTGAACAACGCTCGCACTCGCATCTCTCAGGAGCAATTGAGCTTCTTGACTCAGAGGCACCCTGTTCAGAATTGTTTTTCAGGGCTGGTTGAGAATCACTTGGCCGCCAGAGGACTGCTTTCTTCCGGAGGGTTCAATTCAGTTCACTGGGCCACGACAGTCAATTTCCCGGATGCGGCGCCCTTTGTGTGTGTCCAGGGCGTTACCCGGGGGGAAGAGCAAGAGCATAGGGGAGACACAACCAGCCCTGCAGGGCTGCACCAATTAGGGACCCTGCCGAGCATGCGAATAGGATATTTTTTATTTAAACATATGGATAGCGACTCACTAGAAAACTGCCGTGCAATGTGTGCTTGCTTGCTCAGACATAATTTTCTTGAGTTGTAACTTGACGTAAGAACGTAGTATATTTATCACTGCTGTGGAATATTTAATACACTAATATACTCAATATACTAATGAGTTGCTTCAGGAAAGCAAGTTTTTTTGGATTTATTTATAGCTTACAATCTGTCCTTAAGCGACATTTAGTAATTTATATGATTTTGAAAACACACGACATGGTGAAAAACATTCCATTGAAAGTCTTTCAAGGTTAAGTTAAAATATAAAAGTTTGACACTGCGGAATTTGTTTCTTCACTTTACTTGAATCTAGTTAATACGTCCAAAGGTTTGAACTTCTTCAGCCGAGGCTAGAGTCACTTCACTAGATCTGTTGTGGTAGTGCTCACTGTTGTTTTGTATTTCTTCAGTAAGGGCTGAAATACCCTAATTCTTTTGGACCACCTCGTTGGGAACGAACCATGTGGCGTTTACCAAGGATCGCAGTACTTTTGATTGGAATCGCTTGATAATGTCTATGTTTGATCTACAAGCTGTTCCCCAAAGTTTTATCCCGTATAGCCATATTGGTCGGATAATTAATTAAAATACAGTAATTTAGTTTCTAGAGAAAGTTGTGATTTTCGTCCCCTGAGCCAATATTTCTGGAATTTTAGACCTAATTGTTTACGTTTGGAGTATATATGCTGTTTCCATGTAAGTCTTCTATCTAGATGCATTCCCAGGTACTTTATGGTGTTTCTTTCCCTTTAAAGTTACAGCAGGGCAATTTCCTCTTCTACTAGTAAATGTTATATGGCTTGATTTGGATTCATTTACATGAATTCGCCATTTATGAAACCATCGTGTCATTAATTGAAAGTTAAACGAGCGATTGAACAGGAGCCGGGTCTCCCAAACTGTGTTCCGCGGGGCCTCAATAGGTGTTCCGCTGACTTATGGAGTGATTCTCAGTTTGTAAGACAAAAAATCCGTTTGCATCGAACGGGAGAAAATGGAATCACAACGTTGCGAAACAAAGAAACCCTATTCCTTAGACAATAGGAAATATTGGTAACAATGAACAAGTGAGGACATGTTCAGTGAACCTGAATCCTGTACGAGTGAGACAGATTGCCAGAACCATCAATTATGCAGTTAATATTTTATTTAACTTGACAATGAGCAGCTATGCCCAAAAAATAAACCAATCTTATACACCTTCGTTTTGTAGAATTTTAATCAACAGCACATAATTGCAGTCTGTCAGGACCATTCAGTGCAGCGGTTCTCAGGAAAAGTTTAGTGGCTACTTCAATCTAAATTATTTAAACTTTTGTGCGATAACATGGCTAGTGAACACTTTAACCACGTACTGAAGTGAGATGACTACCAGAGAAAAAGCACTATTGTGACTTTTGAACTTCTAAATGAGTTGTTCTTGAAATAACAAAATAATTCCGAAAAACATTTTGTTGAAGTTTTACAAAATCCTTCATAGTTGATTAAACTCGCATATGTGGCAGTTATATTTACAAATCGCAATGAACTTATCGTTACAAGGAGCAAGCATTATAAATTTTAATACAAGAGACAAAACAGGATCTTTTGATAAAAAAATCTAATACTGGATTTCATCAGTTGAATCTAACGGTCTTAATTGGTTTCCTGCCATTTATGAATGTTTGAATGAATTAAATTTTAAAGTAGATGACGAAGTTTCCAAAATGTTATTAGAACATCTACATATCTTGAAATCAACTCTTTTGGAATATTTTACGGAAACTAGCAAGGACAGTTCCTGGGTTCAGAATACATTTTCTGTGACAGCTAAACCTGTAGGTTTAGGTGAAACTTACTATTAAAATATAATTATTTAATCAGTGAAAGTAAAATAAAACGATCAATCTTCATGTGATTTCTGGGCGAGTTTTTTTTCTTTTGTATATAAAAATTTTTTATCTTACAGATTATCAGTCAGATAGAGTTAAGGTAGAGTTAAGATAGAGTATATAATTTACATGATAACGTGAAGATAGGTTAATCCATTTAATTACCCTACTTTAGCAGAATGGTTTAGTTTTATTTATTTTTGTGAGTACCTGAGGGGCATACCACGCGGGTGGGTGAGGATTGACAGGCAGTGTACTGATTTTTGAGGATTAATGAGGATGTGGTCTCCGAACATGATGGTAGGGTGGGTTAGGGTGTGCCTGAATGATCAGGGGGAAGGATGAGGTCAATTGGGAGTTTTCTTTAGAGCCAACGGAAGTGTAGAGGTGGAGGAGGATTGTCATGGAATTGTTGTATCGTGGGGTTTGGGTAGTTGAGGACGCTTTGATTAGTGTGGTTATGGATTTGGAGATTACGGAGTTCACTTTGGGAAGTTTGATGTTATGGTGGATAACGGAATTTCGTAGGTACCGGGGAGAGTTTGTTATGGTGCGTAGGATTATGTTTTGTTAGGTTTGAATTTTTGCTGAATGGATTTTGGCTGTTGTTACTGGGCGAGTTTGTCAAAAGAGTAGCCCAATATTTCAAAACATGCTATTATTGTTTAAATCCGTTTCCTACAATCGACTTATGCGAATCTGGATTTTCTTACTATGCTGCAATGAAGTCAAAGTGATGAAACAGGCTAGACGTCACACCAAGAATTATAATTCCATTTACAAATATTGTGACTGATGTCAATAAGATATGCAATTCAATGACCCCAAAATCATCAAAGTCACTAAGTAATTTATTTATTTATATTGCAGGTCTATATTAAAAATAATTACTAAATTAATCTTTATTACTTTTTTCGACTAGAAATCACCCATACTAAAAAATAAGCCATGTGTTCCGTCAGAATGTCCGATTTTACCAAGTGTTCCATTGAAGAAAAAGTTTGGGAAACCCTCGTCTACGGCAATCTTTTCAAGCCAGTGTGAGCCAGCAGTTTGACCAATATATTGCCGAGAGTTTTAGGGATATGCGAAATCTTGGAGATAAAGAGGAGGAATAGGGTGTGACATTACGATCGGTTTCACGAGGTTTTTTGATTTACGACGAGAGCTGGAGACGAATTTGTTGAGATCATTCTATCGTCTGTGCTGCGTGGTCCCGTAGTTTTCCCTACATTAAAAAACGTGCACCACGTTCGGTTGAAATTGTTTCACGCATTAATCAATCACTTAATTTACGATAGAAATCATGTACAATACGATTGCGAACGTTCCATTAAAATTATGCTTTATGTCTTTAAAAATTTACTTTTGAAAAAATGACTCGTAGAGAAATTGACCTGTTGTAACAATTTGGAACCGGTTGGTGACCTTTCAGGAAAACGTCAGTTGGGATATTGTCCTCGGAAAAAACGTGCATCGGGCAACTGTTTGTCGTGTTTTTGTTGTTGTATTGGCTACAAGACCCAGATCACTCAGAAGACATAACTTTGAAAGAAAATCGTTAATTTTGTCTTGGTGATAAACAGCGTATTTGTATTTATCAAAATTTAATTACTTGACAGATTAAGTGGTTATTGCAATACTGAGATTGCCATCGTAATCCTCAAAATATTTTTTTTATCAAGGTTACTTTATCAGCATTTTTCGATGTGATTATTACGAGCAACACCATGAATATAAATAATGCACGATGTCGAAGAAAGATAAGATAGCTGTGGAAACGTATTTTAATATTTATTTACTTATCTTATTTCAGAGAGCGTTTTCTGTTTTCAACTTGCCATGTTTTTTCTAATTAACCCAATTATTTGGTTTCAATATTCTATATTATTTATAGTGACCGACTACAAGAGAGTTGTTGTTGTTCCATACGAACATTTTAGTATTAAAACTGGTCTGTTGCAACACTCCATGCTAAACTATCTTACGCAAGCCTTCTCATATCCGCATAACTAGCACATTCCACATCCACTCTAATCTGCTTAGCGTATTCCATCCTTATCCTCGCTCTTGTGTTCTTACCCCACACACTTCCCTCTAATGCCAATTTTACAACACCCTCATGTCTTAATACAAGGCCTATTAAAATCTATCCCTTCTCTTGGTCAACGTCCTTCATATTGTTCGCTCTTCCCCTATTCTGTTAATAACTTCCTCGTTAGTGATTCCATCCACCAATCTGATTTTCAGTATTCTCATATAGCAACACATTTCACGGGCTTCTATTCTTTACTTTTCTGCAACACCCATATAACGCCACACTCCATACGAACATTTTAGCAAATATTTTCTAATATTCACATTTATATTACTCTTAATTAAATTGCTCTTTTCAGCGAAAGCCTTCCTTGCCTTTGCTATCCTACTCTTTATCCCTAGTTATTACGCTTCCCAAGTAGCAGAATTCCTTAACTTCCGTCAAAATATCCCTTCGAAATCTAACACCCTTCGTTATTTCACTGTTTCCCATACTACACTCCATTACCTTGGTTTTCCCTCTATTAATCCTCATATTGAACTCTTTCTCCAGGACTACGTTCATGACATTTATTATGGTTTCCATCTCCTCTTCTGATTCCCCTAATACTATAATATCATCGGCAAAGCGTACGGTTTTTATTTCTTCTCATTACAATTTTGATTCCTTTTCCATATTCCGCTTTAACTTTCTTCATCGCCTGTTCTATATATAAGGTAAACAGCATGGGCGACAGACTTCATTCTTGTGTTACTCATTTCTTGATTTCTGCTTTCTTTTTTTGATCTTCTATTATAATTACAGTTGACTGCCTTCTGTAGAGATTATGTATAAGCCGCTTATATCGATATGTTGTTCTAGTGCTATTCAAAATCCTCAATTGTGTTTTCCAGTTCACAATATCATACACTTTTTCTAAATCTATAAATGCTGTGAACGTAATATAGTTTTTTCTCATTCTAGCAGCAAAGTCAATATTGTTTCTTTTGTTTCTACATTCTTCCTAAAACCAAATTAATCTTCTCCTAACTCGCATTCTATTTGACGTTCCATCCTCCTATATACTATTTTCGTTAATATTTTACACGCATGAGATACTAAACTAATTGTCCTGTGCCGTTGGGATCTATCAGCACCAGTCCTCTTCGGTATGGGTTTAATTATGTTATACTGATATTTTTCCTCTGTCCTATACGCTGGGTCTATTTCCCTTTCACCATGATATCTTTAATTGCTTTGCATTTCTCTTGTAGCCAAGTCCCTTTGGCTGCTTTTCACTTCCTGTCTGTCTCATTCTGCAAGCCTCTGTACTGTTCTTTACCATTTTCATGTCCCGCGTTTTTTATATTTGCGCCGGTAATCTATGTAGTAAAAGTTTCCCCTTTAGAGTATAGGAAGGGAGAACCGAGGTAGCCGATAGCCAACTTGAACCCCCCGATCTGTAGTTTAAGGATCCCACCCGGAATTTGCCTAAAAGTTTTTAGGTATAATCCTCTTCAGCCAGGTCCGGTTCTTGATACTTGTCTAACTCCTTTCCGACAACTGGAGTGAAGTTATCTGTTGGGGCGCATAATTTCTTGATCATTTCAGGAGGCAGTTGGTCGACTGTCATTATCATTAAAGTTAACTGGTTTGTGCTCTTGTAGCTTCTTGCGAAAGGAGTGGGGGTTGGTTTCCCTGTCCTTGACTCGACCAGTTTACGAGGCAGCTGGTCGACTGTTCTAATATAAACAGGGGACAACTCTTGTTTTCATATTCTCAAGATCTGCAACCTCTCTAAACTGACCCAGGTTCAAAACGAGACAGAAAAGTAGAAATCCCATTTGGTAGCCCTCATATTTCGCAGATTTCGGAACTCCTATTACAATCCTTATTCCATGATGGTTGAGTAATTAATTCTACATTGTAAGTCAGATTTCTGAAATGAAACTATAGGGGAAAAAGAAACCCGGCGAGGTAGAGACCGATCGAGGGATTGTGGAAGGGAGGGGGAAGTCTTTAAAAAAACTAGAAGACAGACTTAAACGCTTTTCTAGCCTTGCCATATTTTCGAGGTTCTCCCGCTATATTAATATAAACTTAGTCTTAAATTTTTGTCGCAAGGAGAAAAATAAATATTTAACCCAATAACCGTTACGTTTATTATATTGGGGAAGTTTTTATTTGATGGTACGTCTATTTTGATTTTAATAAATGTGTATATGAAATGCCCTAGGTGAAGTTTAACACCTACTTGCTCTGCAATTCGGGGTGTATGAGTTGTGGTTTCCAGTTACCCATTTCAACACAAAATTGTCGACTCGCGTGGCTGTACCGTACAAACCCTCGCCGTTCGTGCCCGAAGGCATTACTTTTACAGCAAATGATCGCCTCCTCTGGGGCAACGGACGCTGTCCTTATGCTACACTTCAGCGTCTTCCTATAGAAATTCCGTTTTATTCCTTGGGAAGAAGGGAGGAAACTATTCCTTTAGTCAGTGGACTGGGACTAGGCCACACTATATTATAGTATTGATGAGCGCAAATAAATAAATTGCATATGAGGTAGGGAAAAATTAATGGAGTAATTGATAGAAATATGATTACACATTATGAAGTCCTAAATTCAGGACAAAACGTTGTGAAATGATATTTTTCTTAAGAGATACAATATTTGACTGTTAAAACTATTCATCAGAGAAAAAATAAAAATAAACATTTAATACACAGTACTAACAATACGCTTGGAGCCTCATTTAAACGAAACCAAGAGATTAAAGTTGATGATGATTTAGACTTGCTCATTTAAAAAGAAAAGATACTAGACAGACACCTAATTTTTTAGATACCATTTATTTGTTGCAGTGTTTGAAGGATATAAAGAAATATGCTATCATTACATTTCAATCGCTTTCCTTGTATTTAAAACCACTCTTGACGAAGTTCGAGATTTAAGGAAAGAAACGGTTTTTTCTGTGATGTATTAAAATTGTTTTCTCAATCGGTTGATTGTCACGTTTATATATATATATTTTTAAATTGCTTTATTAAATTTTTCTAAGTTTTAGCCAACTTTTTTTTCTAAAATTAAAATGCCAGATATATTTCAGTTTGACAGTTACAAGATTGAGTTCAATTATTCGCAACATACAGGCAGCATAGAGGTCTTAAAATTTAAATTAATGCATTAAAAAAACTTTGTGACGTTTAGTGGACTTCTACTACTTCTATAAAATATTTGACTAAATTTTACGTAGGAATAAGCACAGGTATTATGACGAAAGTGACTGTTAATCTTTATATATAAAAATCCGGTGTGCATGTGTTTGTTATTCTTTGTAAACGGATTGACAGTTTTGATGATATTTTTTGTAATCCCGGGGTCATCCAGATGGTTCTTTGCTATAGCTGGAACCGGTAGATGCAGCTATTTTCAATATCCAGAAATTTTTCTTTTTATTCTCCAAACAAGTTTTTTTTAAATATTAAAATTTCTCACACAAAAACACAGTCCCAAATTTTCAGCCTGACCGTTTGAATAATCTGTAGCATTTGAATTACGCTTTATTATATGCGCGAGATCATTACGTCGTAACATTGAATTGTTATGCCACTTTGTATTTCATTATTGAGTTATGATATATTCCGTGTATTGTAATTTCGTGCACACTGAGTGAATTAATTATTGTTTAATTCGACGTTGAACAGATGAAGTGTGTTTTAAATAATATATTGTGACAATTTGAAAGGTCCAGAGTTCGAATTACAATTTATACACATGTTCATTCGGAATAATTCCATCTAACGTTCTCAATGAAGCATTTAAAATTTTCAGGGTTCAATTGTGTGATTTCGATGAAACAGGGAGTGAAAAGGTATTTTTCTGGCTAGTGTAAATGAAATACCGGGAAACTCGGGGCACTCATCTAGTTTGTTTAATAAGTATCGTAACATGAAGTTAGGCTCCGTCCCTAATAGCAGTCAAGCCGCTCGAGACTCGTTTGTTGTCGGCCTTGTCTGAAAGAAGCCGACAGAGGATGGTATTGTAGAGAAGGCGCACCATGAAGTGCACGGTACCCTAACAGACGTCATCGTGTCGCGTTGGTGTAAGGGAGGATCGGGTTTCCGAGTAGTCCCGACTGTAGGTGTTGGGTCTCAAACACGCTACCAGTGTAATGGCAGTGAGACGACACACGGATTTGTGGTTGATTTATGATTTATAATCGCATTAGCCCTTGGCGAGTCGTAGCGGAGAACGTATGTTAAAATTATATGTATGATCACGCTCTGAGGAATTTTTTAAAATAATATTACCGCTAGAATAAAAGGTTAGTTATTTATATAAAACTCTTTTGGTGATTTTCCTTGGTTAAATTAACTGGTGCCCTGCTAAAATAATTCCACGAACTTATTCGCAGCGGAAAGGCCGTCGTGATATATAGCTCGGTGTTAAAAATATATTTGTATAAATATACTAATAATACCATTGTGATACAAAGGACCCCAGAAATATATATGATGTGATATCTTGTCCTTGATGTCTTTTATACTTTTATTTGGTTTTCATTTCCTGTATAGAATTTAGTTAAATGCTTTATCCCACCTGAAGAGGTCCACGGGACAAGGAGAAAACGTAGCTTTGTAATAATGTCTTGATTTATTTTTTAAGGAATCTATACAATATGTTTGCAGTCAATAATTGAAATAAATTAGCAGTATGATGAACATATGGTTTCAGCAAGGTTTCTAAGCGCTTCTGTACTGTTGAATTCGTTTACATAGATCACTTTATGTAACTGCCACGAATAGTAGGAAAATAAAATATAAAGAAAATTGTGTGCTGGATTTTGATAACTGATAAGAAGAGGTTTGAACAAAGACGAAGATCCGAGTCAGTGATGTAATCAGCAAATATCACTGAACTATTTGTTGACTGAGTTTTTGAATCACACCTGTGACATCCAATTTTCTTTTCAGATGGAACTTATTTTTATGCTTGTTTTGCGAAGTTCAAACTGATTTTTATGAGATCGTAGCCACGTATGTTTTGGTTCGAGAATGTCTGGTTTAGTGACTCACTCGGTGATAGTGGTTGCATTCGGTTTGTCCCCTCCTGTACAGCCACCGGCTTCGTTCCTTCTTCCTTCCGTGCGGTGTGGTGGGTTATTTCTTAATGGAAACATCCTCCCTTCCCCAGCACTATCCTCCCCGCAGTTATGTTGCACATGGGCTAATGGAAGCCCTAACGAGAACACGCGTAACTCAACCTTCACCAACGACCGCACTTTCCTTCCAGAATCGTAAACATTAATTACTCGACAACAGCCCGGTTCTTAAAACACCGATATAAAGTAACGGCCTTCCTGTTAATTTCAAATTGGGTCCGATTTTAACAAGAACATTTTAAGCGCCGTAATTTTTCTTTTCTATATTTTAAAAAAAAAGCCAGCTGAATTTCCCGGCGTTGCTCGGGTTCACGTAAATAATAAAGCACGAATATAAATTAACTTAGATAAGTTTATTACAGTACTTGAGAGTGCACTATATTTATAGTTCTACTCCATAGACTTTACCAAGGGAGGCGTCTAAACGCTCGTGTTTTCCAACATCCTACATATAACCTATTTTCAATCCTGTGTTGTGTAAATGGCAAGAAATCGTCAAAATGGTAGTTTTTTTCAGAAAGTTAATCATTTTTACCCATTTCCGGTGGTCTGCGACAAAAAAAGGACATGTGATCAAACTGACTGAGAATCGGATACCCTATCGACCTCAGAAGTTTTCTAAAATCTTCAGTTTTCGAAGTACACGGGACTAAAATTCCAAAATTGAGTTTTTTTATTCAGTTGTAGCTCAGGAGGGGTTTAGTCCACCTGGAAACAAATATATCTAGTGATACGTCTCGGTGAGACAAAGGGAATAAACCCATAATCGTTTCTTCAAGTCGAGTACGGTCTTTGCTGGAGGCTGAAACCACCGAAAAAATACTTTCAAAAAGTGAAAAAACAAAATTTTGTTCATATTTTCACTTTTTATCACAGTATTGTTATTATTATAGTTTATTTAATACTTTTAACTGTGATGAATGCCACTATCAGATGAATAATATTTTATTTGCTTTTATAAATGAACATTACTAAATAATAAAATTAAATCTAGCGAAATATATATCGTATCGACATTCGTATGAAGTTCTTTCCCAGGGAGTTAACTCTCTGACGACGATATATTTATTACGGCGCGAAATGTATATGATTAAAAAATATATTGTATTATTAACTAAAGAAGATTTCGATGGGCGTATGGAACACATAATCGTTTACGTAAAATGTTTTTCATTTTTTTTTACATAACTTCAGTATATTAAAAAAAAGATAATAATAAGTCTAATTTCCCTATGTTTATCAGCCACATCAATTAATTAACCAAAACTGTAGTTTATTTTTGATTGTTTTTATATTGTTATATATAAAAAAATCCATAAAAATTACGTAATTTTTCAAAAATATGTATTTGATTTAAAGTAAATTTCTGAAGTTTCGAAAACTTCCTTATGCTGTGTATGAGCGAAACAGCAGCCCTGCTCTTTTGAGGATATTAACGGTAATTGATTCTGAAGAATATAACAATGATTAGCGTGTAAATATCCCTTCACCACGAATTTGAAAAAGTGATTCCTAAATTAAAAGTTGGTTAATATTTATTTGTAAATAATTGTGTACGACTTATTAATTTGGTAGTATAGTATTTTATTAGGCTGCAAGTGAAACCACGTATTAACGCTAAAAGGAAAATTAAAAAATTTATTTTTAATACGTGACGTATTATGACGTCATCGGCATTTTGTTTATAATCGCATCTTCTTTTGGATAACGGGCTAATTGAGGATGATCCTGAAACAATTCCCCTTTAGGAGGCAGTTGGCCGACTGATCCAATGGGATTAGCAGACAACTCTTGCCTTATGCCCAAGGTCTTCGACCCCATCACGGCATGTTAGAACTTTGGAAAAACTCAGAGAGAGTATGAGGCTTTTTGTTTGGGTTAACAGGCTACATGAGGGTGATCCTGAAACAGGCAACTCCCCTTTAATAGCATAGGAAGGGATTTGGAAAGGGTGTGCTGGGCATAAGGATACAATAAGTAAATAAGTAATACGGCTGCGAGATATAAAAATTATTACAAAGGGTAAATGTTATTTTTATAAAACTGAATTTCTGAAAATTCAAAGGAAACAAGATATAACAAACATTATATTTGAATTACAGTTATATATACAATTAAGTGCAATTTACTTCACGAAATTGAATGTATAAATTTTCTAATTCCGTGGATTACCCACTCATGATTCTAATATACGTTACATTAATATATTTGAATTATTATAATTTTCAAAATATATATTGAACTAATTTTGCTAGAGAAAAGCCAGGTAAATTGAACTACTTTTTTTTAGAAACGGTTCGATATACACGGCAAATTGATGTTAAATGGATTTTTTTCAGATACATGAATGAATTTTATATCACTACAGAATGTATAAGTAATGATTTATGTAACCATCTTCTAATCAGAAACTTATAATCCTTTCAAACTATTGTGATTTTGTCTGGAAGGAAGACTCATCAACTTGTATCCGGAACACAATAAATGATAGGTTTTATGAAAGGTGGTTATTATTAATATGTCGCGATAAGCAGATTATTTTCATAATAATAATATTATGTAAGCTGAGCAAGAAACAGAGATATGAAGGGAACCTCTAGAGTATGCACTGTAGTTTCTAAAAATAAAGCCATGTGTTTATTAGGGATTTTATTTATCGAAGAAGAACAGATTATGAAATTTTATTGAGGTCAGCTCACTGTCGATTGAGTTCAGTAAAAAATAATGAAATTTCATTAGATATTGATGCTGCAAACCTGAAATTCTTTTATTTTTTGTAGTGCATTAAGTGTTTGAAGTTGTACTGGGTATAATGGAGCTCTTTTTTTTAATTTCTCAATAAAATAGAGATTGGTTTGGTCTTATGAGCAAACTTCAAACATTATAGAAACGAGTATAAATATATATTTATATTTTTTTTCTAGATATTTGCGAAGCTATTGGTGATCAGCACCCGTCAAGAAAAGAACGAATGAATGTATTCTGTAGCGTTCAAATATTCTGCGGGAACAAATTGTTCTAGCATATATAAGAAATGCTAGTAGGATCTTGTATTCCAAGTTGCGAAAAATAAGTGTGTTACATGTAAAATAAACAAGAAATTATTTTTCAAATCTAATTTTATTTATAAGCTCATACATTTTAGAAATTCTCTAGAAAACAATGTGACTCTATCGAGGTGATAATGAGAAACGCGACGACAGCAAGTTAACGATTACTCATTTTCTGTGGCCAGAGATAATGTGTGTCACTAAGCCGCACGAGAGGGGACGAAAATAATTAAATTTCGTCCTTTTGTTTTTGTGTGATAATTTTTGGAGCAAATGACGACCGGAGATTGCGATGTTGGCCTGCAGCGGTCAGCCTTTTTGTGTTGAGCGTCGCCCACTACCCAGATGACCTAAAATCTCTCTCATTCGCTGCTCACAAAAACACGAAATTTTTGCTTGTTAGTATTTTCAAACCTAACATGATTCTTGGAGACTTTACAGCCACAGATTGATTACCATCGAGCCAATGAATTGGAACATTAGCTCTATATAAACAATTGTGAAGTTAAAGAGGGATTTTGTGCTTGTAAATTTCAAGCCTTTACAGTTTCTAGGCATCTACTATTAGCGTCGAGATTTTGTATCAATAAATCCTTTGAAGACAAACCTTATTTTCAGGTTTGAAATAAATATTAGGTGAGCCTAGGTTCAGGCTGTACCAGGGATGGAGAAGTCTCGCACCAGGTGACAGCTCAGAGGAAGGGCTGCAGTGAACTCGGTTTTGATTCCTAGTCCGAAGACATTTTTCCATCCTGATCCTTAATTTCGATTCATCAACTGTATCGCAGGACCGAGCACGCAAGTTCTTACAGTCGTAAGGACTATGTAACGGTAGCACTAAGACTTATTTTAAAGAATACAACAGTACGAAAGAAAGTGATAATTTATTCCCAAAGCTCGTTCTACCTGTGACTAATTAAAAATATGTTATCAGGTGGTTTTATTAAGAACAGGCTAGCCTAAAAAGTCTTTCTAAAATATCATTAATGGATTTATTCTTATCTTGAATGGTATGATCCTTTTCCTATGCAAAAAAGATGTGCTTCAGTTCAATTTAAATTATGAATTTTTTCTACTTATTTACAGTATTTATAGTTTCAATTACATATTTTATTAAAACCCTGTTTCGTTGTTATTCTTTACTTCTTCATAAATATCTTGGAGGTATTTATTTTCCTTTATAATGACGACGCATACAATTTCTTATTTCTTCTTCACTGTTCCTACGCCTTTCTTTCTCCTTTGCTGGATCGTACCAGCTGCTTCCTTCACTCAAATTCTCACCTCAGCTTTTCTTTCTATTATGAAAAACTGAATTTAGTAAGAAACTGTTAAAATGAAAATACGACGACGGTACAGAAAACTCCTTTTCCAGAATGGTTACTGTTTATGTACAACCAGTATAATAGCACAATGCAGTACTGAAATCGACAGTTAATATCTTGATAAACGTCCCGTTATACCGCCACCTCTTTAGGTGAAACACCGGGTAGGATCCTTAAACCATAGACCAGGGACCCTAAATAACGCTTGGCTACCTTTGCTCTACCTACCTTCCCTTCCTATGATATTGAAGTGGAGTTGACTGTTTCATGATCACCCTCATGTGCCTGTTAGCCCCTCCCCCCTCAAAAAAATATATACATGAATTACCGGGTAACACCTGGCAGTTTAATCTCTATATAAAAACAGAAAATATGTGCTGTACTCTTCATGCTTTATACAATTGTCGTCATTAGGATACACTATGATTTATGCCATGACTAGAGGTTACAGACGTGTATTGGTTCTGCGCAAGACTGCCTCCACTTCGAGGTCCAATACAATTTGTACATACATGGAATATTCCAAAAAGAGAATATTCTCGAAACTGAAAATACTAGAAATGAAAGATAAAGTGATGTTTGGTGATCACTGCAGAAAAGTTTCTTGTTGATCTTTTGAAGATTGTGGTTGGTTACTTATCCCTGTCAGGCCCAAAAGTTTTCCACTTCAATCATCTGCTGTGTGACTTCATGTTTGTCTCTTATACGTTCCAATACTATTTATCCGATTGCCATGAAATGTTGGTGTATTGAAGTGCTTTGCGCAGATAATTATTGTAGATCTTTCGAATATTTTGTGTCCCTTGTTCCCTCCTTTCAGGGTCAAAAAGTGCCTTTCCTAAGGACATGGAACTTGCAATAGGATTATGTCCTCACGAAGCCTATCAAACGAGATGATGAAATTGCTCTTGGTCGTGAAATAATGATCAAATTTAAATAACATTTTAAGTAACGATGTATGTGGTCATTATGGTACCAGTACATTTCTTGACTCGATTAAGATGTTGATTCGTCGATGATGAAATTCAGCTCTCGTTAGTACGGTGCATGAAAAGGTAAATTTTCAAAATGTGACGCTCTCGCTGTGGTTTAAACACGTGCTGACAAAGAGATTAAATACTGTAGCGAGCTTATATAATTGAATTCACGGGCATCACTAGTTTATTATGTTACACATTTTCTAGTTTTTTCTTCAGTTTTCCTCGACTTGTTACGTTTTTTTCTTTGAGTTGTATTTCTCAACAAGAGCATCTCTTCATATAATTCTTCTTCGCTCACGTTGTGACCAATGGTATTGTTAGATTTTATCTTTCGATAGCACTTTGTCACCTTCCACAATGATGCTTCGTGCATGTGCGCACGTGTGCACGTGTCGTAGCCTTTGATCCTTGTCCGCCCTCCTGAAGCTCCCGACCATCCATTATTCATGGCTGGCGGGCCGCAACGGAGAGTTGGTTATTTTATCTCGTGGCGGAGGGCTCCGTGGCTGATTACCCTAATTACCGTAGCACGAATTACAGAACTCGACCCCCTGAATCACCCACCCTACACGCTCGTCCTCGTCCTCGGCTTACTCTATTAAATCAGATCCCTGCACAGTTCGTCCACTTAATAGGTCTGCCAGTACGAAGATTACACTGCGATGAAACGTGAACAGATGAACCGCTGAAAGGTGGAAATAACGTTGTCCGCTCAAGAACTGACATGGCGCTCTTAATTTTTTCTCTCGTCTATTAATCTTTTAAAATCGGATTGATTTGATGATATAAAAACATTTTTCTAGTTGTGACCTCAAAATATAGTCATAGTAATTATAACGTTTAATTTAAATACGTTTCGTCCCTGAACTTAGGACCTCCTCGGTTGTTTCTACAAAAGATTCTTTAATTAAATATACATAGTTGAATACAAATAAATAAAACAAAAAACCTTGCTATGTTGTAAGTACTTACAATTAAAAATACCTAGAATGTAACCAGTTTGTTCATTTATATTCAACTATGTATTTAATTACACATTTTTTTTTGTAGAAAGAAGTGAGGAGGTCCCTAAAGTTGGGAACGAAATGTATTCAAATTAAATTATTTCATTTCTGACTCTTGGCCATTCTTTGCATTTTATTTATAATATTGTCACGTTTCTGAAGGATCGTGAGATACAGTAACACACACTCCTAGACGTGTATTTAAAACGAAGTGTTCGTTCTGCGCAAGACTGCCTCCACTTCGAGGTCCAATACAATTTGTACATACATGGAATATTCCAAAAAGAGAATATTCTCGCAACTGAAAATACTAGAAATGAAAGATAAAGTCAATTAAGTAAAAAAATAACCCGAGCCCTTATTTCTGTAATCCAGCTATAGACGCAGGCTGTGTGATGTGTTAACATTAATTTAATTACTTTATTTATAATTGGTACGTTGATTCAGGAATTGTTCTCCAGTTTACGTTATATTATTTTATTTTCTTATTTCTTGAGCATTATTTTCACTTACTATCTACCAGGGCCATCAACAATAATGTGTTAATAGGGATCCGTTGAACGGAACCTTTTTTGCAGACTTAGTTTTTATAATTAGGCTGAATGAACTCCCTCGCCAGTGAATGAACATTACTCGTAATAATTGCAATATTAACAACAGCGGGACAATTTTGATGTTTATTGACAGCTGAATTACGGCATCGAATCATATTGCCTTTCTAGGTGCCATTGTCAAATCAATAGTTCGTTATCATCCATAGCCATAGCTTAGTATAAAAATGACTGCAATTTCAATTCATTTGTAATAATAAATTCAGACAACTTTCATTCAAGTTTTAGTTCTATTTCATTTATATAGTGTTAATAAAGTGTTTATTAGTGCCTAAAATCTACTGTACATTCAGGGAATTTTGTTCATTGAATATTTTGTACTTAAAAGCTTTTATAATAAATTTATTTGTGCTGAATCTTCCAAATAAAGCAAATGCGGTATTTGGGACGAAGAAAATAATTCTGTAAACTCAAATCCGAGAACCTGAACCGTTGTAGTTTCTAGACTGCGGTGGATTCCAAAATAAATACTTTAAGATTACAAGAAACACATTACATTATAGTAATAACAATATTTTTCGATATATTATTACTGCAATGAAAAGTGATTTTAACTCATAGAAATTTCATTTTTTCAGATGTTTCTTCTTACAGTTATCATCAACTCAGAGAAGTAAGTAAAAATCTAAATTCTGTTTAATAGTATTACTATAATAGACTACTAACTTTTAATTATAAATGTATCGTGAAGGCCTTCTGTTGAATAACGTTGCTCCCATGATTTTTTATATTTCATTATTTTACCAATCTAATATAGTATATATCAAGATATTTTGAGATTATTATGATAACGGTGTTTTTTTATGAAAATTGAGATTATCTATTCTCAATTTTCAGACGTTTTATGAATTATAATATGAATGTAATGTTACTAAAACATCTTGTCATGATTGAATATGAATGGTGCTTTTATTGAAATTGTTAGATAGTAATTACTTTACACTAACCATCGAATTAATTATTTTTCAATGTGTTCAATTTTCTCTTTGAATACAAAGATTAAATCTTGTGGAAGGTGAATGACAGGGATTATGAAAATTAGTTCCCAACTGAATATTATGAAATTTAGCTAATATAATTTTTAGTAAATCAATTAACGTCTGCTTTTCACTATAATTGAATCAAATAAATTGACAACTAATTAGAGAGAAAGATAGTATGAAATGGAATAGCCGTTTCACCGCCATATTTAGGTTTCCTTTGTTCATAAGATCTTCAAAATTTTACATTTAAAGTAATTACCTGAGGAAGTCCCTTTTGTGGTGATGAAACGTCGGTTCAATCATATAAAAACGTTGTCTATAATTGGTCGTAAATTAATTGAATTTCTTATAATTTTTACGTTAAAGTTAATGTTAAAGCAATTAATACTCTATAAATATTTTATATTACTTTATAAAATATTGAACTAAAACAATACCCTAAATATTTAATATTCATCTGTACAAACTTATTGACTTGTGTAAAAGGTATGGTAACCGTGTTACCTTTAATTCTTTAATCTCCGTTAAAAATATTAAAAACAATGTTTATAATTCTGATATACACAAAGTTATGCACCAAATTATTTGTTTGGATCTCAATTCCTGTTATATTGGTCCAACCCAACGCTCATTAAGATACGTAAAAATAAATTACAAGTGTACATTGATTGGCAAAATGTTATGATTTTAAATGCAACCCTTTTTTTGGATTGATCTAAGAATTTGGATGTTTATGTTAAAAATGAATCAAATAATTAAAACAAAATTTATGGTTCTCTACCTTCCGGCTCATTCACAGTCAAAAAATTTTCAAATATTATTTTCAACATTAACAATACGCTTCTGAGATACTGGTTGAACTGTTATTTGGAAATAATTGCCTTTGTGACAAACACATTTTTATTCTTTCTTGACATAGAAAAGTTATATTCATTTTTATTTAGTAATTATATTAATTATCTCAAGTTGTAATCTTTTTTAGTGTTTATAGAGTGTAGACCACATCAGATGAGGTTCCAAATTTTAGGAACAAAACGTCGTGTACTTATATTAAATAAAGTATATATTCATTTATTTTTACTGACAAGTTATAACCATCGGGTCACAGCAGGAAAAAATAAGAAGGCATTTTTCTTTGTTTAAAACAGCACCATAATTTATTAATTACACATTTTTGTATAACTTTCTAATGATACTCAATGATAAAATCTTCACCTAAACATCAACAACAGTCAACCGAAATGGCTAAATGGAGAATTCACTAATATACCAGACATTCCAGAGTTTGCAGGAAGAGAAACATAGTCTACAGCACTCTTGTAACAGCTATAGTCAGGTAGTCGTGATAAAAGGATGTCAATCGACCGATATTTTCAGATTAACTGACATTTATAGTCGGTTTAATGCAGGTGAACAGCGAACTTGTTACGGTTATTTGGTCCTATAATTTGAAAAGTTGTCATTGTTTACAAGTATTTCTACGAATTTGTTTTCAACGATTATCACCACTAATTAACTAGAGCTGTTTCTAAACATTTCGGCGCACTGGATATACAGTAATCTCCCGTGTTTTTTAATAGACATTCGAGCACACACACACACAGGACAGTGGAAAAGCTAGATTCTCCGTCTTACAGTGATACCATTTGCGCTTTTGACCTATCGTGCAAGGAATTTTTTTTTATTCTCGCACAGTTGTCAATAAAACAGCAAGTTTAGTAACAACCACATATTAAAAGTTTTTACAAAATTTTCAAAAAAATAACATTGCTACTAGGGGTACATAGAGGATATCTGAAGCCAATACGATAAAAAGTTAAGGCTCTTGATGCGTACCAAATAAAATTAGGACTGACTTTATATGTTTCAACAGAACGAATAAATTCAGTAATGTAACGTATAATGATAATTCATTATAATCAAATTTCTCAATAGCTGGAGACTGTGAGGAAATGGTATTTATAAATTTATTCTATAAAACACAAGTTAACATGTTTTAATAAATTTAATCATTATGGATGATACTTGATCGTTACGCACATTTTAGTATTTGATGGTACTTTATTTGCCATTTTACTTATCGGGAAGTCAGTCCAAATTTATTCAGGCACCTTGCATATGTGATAACACTACTATTAATTATAAGGTATTACATCAGTTTGCGGTACAAACATGACATTAAGATTATGCATCAAGTAATGGATATACCGCTTGATCAGTCATTTTCTAAGGTACACCTAATTCTAATGAGTAATAATATTTGCTTCTGATCATTGATTTTCTAAAAAAACCTGATCAAGTGACACCGTCTGAAGTAGTAATTCGTTCGATGTTCCTTAGTTACTTGTTTTTTTTTTAAAAAAATTATTTCCTACCTACTAAATTAACGGGGTACGTTTTACATATTCAAACAAAATACACACTCGTATTATTGCTTAACTTCGGCTAGTCTTCAGTTTCTTTTACAGAAGTAATGAAAAAGACACAATATTTTCTAGTGAATTTTGTTAGGTTTAGGTACTAAAATTGCGGAATAATTTAACT
This sequence comes from Eucriotettix oculatus, assembly GCA_034510155.1. Lineage (NCBI taxonomy): Eukaryota > Metazoa > Arthropoda > Insecta > Orthoptera > Tetrigidae > Eucriotettix > Eucriotettix oculatus. Next base: position 11,279,028 of record CM067382.1, read on the forward strand.
CGAACAGGTGTCATATAACACAATTTTAAGTAAACTAATGCAGAAAATCTCTATTTACATTTAAGAGAGAGATTAAATAATGTTTGACAGTTCTTAATTCTATTAATATACACATGTCAGACTGGAGACTTGTAAATATTTCATTTAATTCATATTAAACCTTAAATCATTGTTGATATGCTTCAATCGATATTTTACACAATATAAAAAAATATGGGAGTAAAAATCTCAAATTAATTCTGTAAAACATTTCCAAATTAAAAATTTTGATTTTCTTTCTTGTCATAAAATTGACCACTGATATGTTGGACGTGATTTCCGAGAAGTTGGCTATACATGAATATCTGGCCGCCGCTTTTAATATATTTTCATTTATCATAAAATGAACATCTACCAGTAATTTTCATTTGGAAAATGTTTTTTTTAACTGAAATGGTTGCTTACTTTAAAAGGGTCTTCAAAAAATGTCTGATATGTACATGATAACTTTCAATGCTGTATAGAAGTTGTTATTGAACTACAGACACTAGTCATAGGTAATACCCTAAAATCTAATGTTAACATTAAAACAAGTGGAAGTATAAATAGATTTTTATCCTTCCAATATCACATATTTACACCTCAATTCACTCTTACTCATTTGATATGTATTTTTTCTTGGTTGTTCTTGATAGAAAATAATGGAAACAACTTTCAAAATATACAAATGCTCTATGCATATATACGTTGAGCGAGATATAACAATTATTATATAATTACTCTCGATTGCAACACTTCTTTGAGAATATTTATATATATACAAACAACAAACAAGTAGAATACCCCTAAACTCAACTAAATAGAAGCTATTGACATTTAAAACCATAAAAATAATAATCCATAAGAATGATGCGAATTGTTTCCACATTCAAGCTAACAAATATTATTTACACAGTCTTAATGTGATTTACTTCTATGATATATACATAATTACAGTTCTATAACTACCACCTGTACATCTAGTTTAACATCTATAATGCTTTCCTCGTATTAGAGCTTGTAAAATTTAAATTTTCTAACAAAATTTAATATACTTTTATAGACAGTATTGAACAACCAACAAAGGATAAACAAATAAATATTTTCACAAACGTTAAAATCGTAACGATTATATATTTACAATTTATCTTGAATGATTAATGATGTACATGAATAATATGCTACTACAGGATCAGAATTACTGTAGTCTTTGAAACGATTCTCAGTAAATCAGGGAACTAAATATATGTAAATATAACAAATGCTTATTATTGAATTTTGAAATTTTGAACATCGAGCCTACAGATACATTTTAATTTATTGAAACTTGGTCAAGAAAGCAATAAGGCAATTTGTTTTTATTGTGGATAGGTTTACATCTATGTGTTCATTTAAAAATTAACGTGTTACGTATGTCCACCACGGAACAAAATTTGCAACAATTAATACATGTCCGTAACGAGACTAATTCACTGTATATAGCTACTAATAACCAAAGCCTTGTCTGAACGGATTTTTGTCACTAGCGGGAGGTTCTGTTGCTTGTCCCCTAAACGGATTAGTGTCGGGTTGTCGCGACGGTTGATCTGATCTTCCTGTAGAGACGTTAGGCCTCTGGTAAGCCTGCTGAGGCTGATATGCTGGTTGTTGATGAGCCTGGTAAGACTGCTGCTGTGGTTGATATGCTGGTTGCTGTGGTTGGTATGCTTGCTGCTGGGGTTGGTGCGGTTGCTGTTGTTGTGTTTGGTAACCCTGTTGCTGAGAGTACCGATCTTGCTGAGGTTGATACCTCTCTTGTTGTTGAGACTGGTAACCCTGTTCTTGATAGAAACCACTTCCACCAGTAGCGTAACCATTTGCAGCACCATCTGGTTTGTCGATATCGGTCTCTTGGATTCCATCTTCTTGGAATCGAGAATACTCCAGATGATTCTTAAGTTCAGCTGTTACTGGCTTTTGGTCATGCATGGTATACGTCTGGTACTGTTTATCCGGTGGGTCACTGACTAAAATATTAGCCTCGTTTTCCAGTGGTTTGAAATCGTAAATGTGTCGGAGGTATATGAGAGCAGGGGCGTACAACAAATTAGAAAATGCTATACCAACATTGAGAGCTGTAAATCCAATAGCTTCAACTACCCCACCTGCAATGACCGGCCCCACAGCGTACGCAACTGAGTAGGATATATCAGCTATGGCGTATATGCTTCCGTAGACGGAAACGTATCTCACATCCACGAGATAACCAAGTGTAGGCAACAGGGCGGTATCTATGAGAGCGATACCGAAACATATACCACAGATCGGAATCATCAAAACTTTGTACGAACTGGCGAACGGTATCACGAAGCAGCAAAGGCCTTCGAGAGCAAGACCGCCTGCCGCCATCAGCCATTGGTACTGCGGGTAACGTTTAGCCATCTTAACAGTCAATATCACTCCGAAGACGTGAGGGAAGAACGCCGGAAGCCAAATCATGCCTATCTTCCAGTTGTCTGTCGTGAGATTATCTTCCATCCATAGTGATATGGTGGGTTCTAGGAAAGCAAGGGCGACGTTGGACATCATAAGCGCTCCAGAACAAACAGCAATGTATGGATCAATGAACAGTCGCCAAATCGGAGTACCAGAGACGTGTTCTCGCTGGCAATCCTTGATCTGCTCCTTTATAGGTTTCATTACGAGCAACAACATGAAACCGTCAGCCAGTGACACGAAGGCAAGGATGAGGAACGGTACTTCTTTTCCTGCAAATTGATACAAAGCTCCTCCGAATGGTGGTGCAACGAGACAGCCAAAACTGATGAAAGCTAGAGCAATTCCCAGGGCTTTAGACCGCTCATTTTCTTCTGTGAATCTGTCAGCTATCATAGCGAGGCCAGAAGTGTCCGCAAAGGCTGATCCCACGCCTTGTAAGCTTCGCGCAAAGAACAGAACCCCATAGCTACGTCCACACGCAAAAACGGCCGTGGAGAGGAACATGATAGTCAGTCCGATCATCATGGGCACGTCGTAACCGATCCTGTCTATGAGTGCTCCGGAAAAGGGGTTCACCATGAGTTGTACCATGGCCTTGGACGCAAACAAGATGCCCGTTGCGGAGTCTTGGCCATGGTGATCACGATGCACAGGGGCTCCTTTCGGTAGAGGAGGAAGAGTGGTGACGTTCGTCTCAGTGGGCACGGGAAGGGGCTCTTTACCCCATGCACCCACGTATCGCAGATAGTCGGGAATTATGGGCACTATAACCATGTACAACATGTTGTCCAGCAGCAAGGCGATCGACACTATGACCAAAATAAGTTTCCGTTGAGACTTGGGCTCGTGAAGCTTTGCCCAAATCTTATCGCGCAGCTCTGCGAAATCCATGTTGATGACGGGGATCGACGTCATGGCTGCAAGGCCAGTGACGCACCCCAACAGCCGTCTGTAGATCGTAGACGTGGTTGCGGTCAAGTGTTCATCGGCGTGGGAAGCATCTCAGTGTCTCCAGCCGAGTGGGAAAGTCGTGGTCCCGACTAGCCGGCCATGGCGGTGGGTGGACAGGCGGGCAGGCAGGACAGGCAACCTACAACAGAGATACCTATCAGCTCTTCAGATCGTCTCGGGCAGGTGAGGGAAGGTGAGGATCTGGGAGACCGCCGGACCATTTCCCACCCGACTGAAGCTCATGCATTTACATTCGATCAACTAATTTATTGCTTAAATTTTGACAGTTACAAAAATCGAATAGATATTTGGCAGTAAGTGCCCCACCTTTCGAGGTATGTTTTATATCTGTCGATGTCCGGCAGCCTTGGAGGCGAAACGTCCTCTTCATCTGGAATTGGAGGAAGGAGGGGCAATATGGAAAGGAAATAGGTTTTCTGAAAATAATGTACAAATCTAAAATACATAAATATTTTGTCATTCACCACTGAAACAATAAATGAAGCCAAAAATACTGTCCAATGTTGACGAAGCCCGCTTTCCATATCATTAATTGACCACGAATATTAATAATAGAAAACCATTATTTTTATAAAATGAGTTTTCTGAACTTTTGATTCCATTTAATGAAATATACTATCATTTCGTTTGATATTGAGAGTAGGTAAATCGTAATGTGATCTCGATTAAAAAATGACTCTCTCAAATTAAAAGAAGGTTAACGTCTATGACTAGTATCGTAAGTTCTTGCTATGTTATAAATACTTTCAGTTCTCTTACATGAAACGAAGTATTAAGATTAAGAAGGTACTGTTAATGTTACCATGTTGCCGATTGAATTGTACAGTATTAATAATATTTTATCATACAGTCTCATCCAACAATATTTTGAAGATTCAAAACAAAGTTACTTTAAAGGGAGTTATAATGAGTCGTTGTTGCTCATGCAATGTATTTTGTTTTCCGATAAGTTTTGTATTAGTTCTCCATTAAGATGAGTGTCGTTTGTGAGCGCACACAGACAGTGCAATAGTACCGTTTATTTGGTGTATGTATATGCCAGCTGGCAGGCTGAGTCAACTGCAGCTTGATGTTTCACCCCCCAGGTACAGGCAGCGTGATTGGTCGCTGCGGGGAACCCCCGTGAAACACAATCTCACCACCTGTCATTCCCAGCGCCAGCTCAATTATTGCTGTGTCGCCGTCGCAACAAGAACACATTAAACATAACGGTAAGATAACACCTCGGCCAGACAAATGATAACCGGTGTGGTGACCATTTAGTGTTTCATCAAAAATAAATAAATGAAAATGATAGTTTCGAGCCCTCGAAATATTACCAAGCTAGAAAACAACGGCTTGCGTCGCGAATACAACATTGGAAGCCATTTATTGTACCTTAATTCTTTCTAAAACTTCATTTTCAAGAATTAATATTGTGTATATCCTTGGAGACATGACAGGCAGGTCAATTACTATTTAGATAAAATCTTATATTTTACTACTAGCCTTAATAACAGCGCTTCGCTATGGGGTCCAGGAAAAAGGGAATTGGTTACTTCACCATCTCAGAAAAAAATAATATTTTGTTTGTGCATTACCTCATGTTTTGACGATTAAAAAATGTTTTGTATAATATTATATGTTATCAAAATAGTTTACATGTCTAAATATCCAACACGTGGAAATCGAGCATTTCTTCCTCTGTTTAAAAAAAATTTAAACTGTCTTTGATTTAAATATCAAAGTTAAAATTTATATCGTAATTTTCCCAAACATTGAAAAAAAAATTCCATTTTTCAAAGGGGTGTAATTTGTAAATGGAACATCAGTTTCCATTTATAATTTACATAGAATAACTACACCACTATGTGTATAAGCACGGAAATTGAGGTTCTAAAACGGTTTCTTCCTAGAGACATTAGCCTACGAAAAGTGAATTTTCATCATTTGGAATCGACAACTTCGTGGCACACACAGTACATAAAAAATATTAGATTATTAAATATGGGTTTAGTTTGTAGGCCTGAATGCAATTAACGTGATGTAGTTTATTTAAAACACAATCTTAGATAATTTAGAAATTAGTAGATACGTGCAAACGTGAAAAGCGGCGGCCATTTTTTAACCGGACACAATATAAATTTAAAAAAAATTAGTTTTGAACTGCCAAACAAATTATTAATTTTTTTCTGAGATGGTGGAGCAGCCAGTGTTTGGACCACTGGTCTTGCATTGGCCCTATTGTGTATCATAACGAAATATATTACGATAAGCGAGCGTTATTAATCCAAAGACAATTTAGAAACGACAGCATTTCATTAAATAGATCGAAAAGCTGATTAACCATTTAAGTGACCGATTGACTGTCTCTATAGGTACTTAAAAGTTCACAAATTGACGCACAGGTGCCATATGGACATTTTGTGGTCCGTTATGGTCATTACCAGTAATCCTCACTAACCCTTCAAAAATTTCGAAAAAAATATAATTGTTTCCCGCTAGGGAAAGAGACGAGTTTCATCGTGCTCTTGATGAAGTTAGAGATGACGATTTATGTCCACAGAATGAGGGTGGTGATGAAGAGGTATATGAATGAGCCTGTAGAGTTGTCTAGTGAATAAGAGACAGTCCAAATACAGGCCTCGAGTGGGAGCGCAAACGAAATTTTATTTGGTCAGCATGGATCTTTGGCTATATCAACTAAATATTTTGCGCCTGTGGGAAGATAATTACAGATTAATAGCGCAGGGTTAAAAATATTGTGGAAATCAAAAAGAAATGAAAATGAGTTTAATATTTCTACGCTTTTGTTTGTTGTAGTGGTACAGCATCATTACTTTCAAGATAAAATGTAGAAACTGGACCTAGATGACGCGGAATTTCAAAAACAATAGACATCATTTACGAGTGCTGGAGGTCAATCAGTAGTGAAAATTAATTGAAGTGGTGCGTGACCGCGTTGAGCTCGGATACTCTTTGCCACGCGCCCAACGACTGCTACGTGAAGAGGGCCACGCGACCCTTTTGCAGGCTGAACGACGTCTGGTTGTCAGCTTGCACGCGAACAAGTAATACCTGTATACTCACATTAGGAGGGACGGGGACCAGAGGTTAGGACCAACGTTCGCAGAGTCGTACTGAGAAATTCGGTTCTCAACCGTTGTTAGCTTCCACTTATTCCAAAAATTGTTCTGATGATCATCTACACGTTTTTTTACCATATATCATTCTGAATTTCATACTTTTGTACCTCTGTCTTAAATTTTTTTCCTTGAAATTTGTTCCTGAAATCTTAAGAACGTTGAAAGAAAGCGTGGTAATATTATTAGACGATTAGTAATGTGCGCCAAAACCATAAGCAAAAAATACAACAAACATTTGAGGTTCTACACCAGTTTGTAACGGACGACTTGTAGAAAAACACAAACACTGTAAATATTAACAACGTACTTTGCACGGAAAATAAGGATAGTATAAAATAGTTTGTAAGTACAAGGAATAATATAGCAGTATAACTGCCGAAAGCTACCTCTTTTAAAATATAACAACTCGCAAACTCGAAATAGAGTTTTTATTACCCATTACATATATCACTATTTATTCACAAAAGCGACTTTTCGTCTCCATTATGAGACTTTCTCAGGCTTACTACAAAAATTATATTACAGTAAATTAAAAAAAGGACTATGTTACAATTTTTTAATTTACATATATAAACCTGGTTCAAGAATTTTGTAATGCATCCTATTTATCCTTGAATCCCTCAGCCGAAAAGATTATTGAATTTACATGTGAAGAATATGGCGCCGCGCTGGTGCCTGAGGAAGTCTCAAAATGGAAACGTCGCTTTTGTGAATAAATAGTGATATATTTAATGCTGACTTTTTATTTATTTATCATAAGCAATAACATGAAAAGTTACACTTAACAATGCAGGTCAGCTTGCGAGTGCGCAATTGTTGAGGAACTGACGCAACTTGGGCCAACAATGTGGTCTGGCGAGGTTGGGAGTCGTCATGGCGTGATTGGAGAAGCAGGTTGTGTCGGCGGAACGACGTTTCTGCTACAATATATGTCAGAAAATGACTTTGTCAGCATAATTAAAATAATTAGTAAGGACAGGAAAGAGAGACAGAAAGTTGGTGACTTGCCTGAAGTTAACAAATGGCAAGCAGGATCTAGGGTTTGAGATTCTTGAATTTTCGAAGGCACCGCCCCCTTCATCAAAAGGTTTGGAAAACATTACCAGTGACGGCCAGCCGTTAAATCCTACATAGTACCTGCCATCTGTGAACTTCAGGTAACTCGTCAAATTTCTCTTTCTCTCTCCCTCCCCTGTACTTTTTAATAGTACGTAAATTACTGAGAATTTTCCTGAAAATGTTTTATTTTGAAATTTCTACTTTGTTTTTTGATATTGTACCGCTGGAGAGAAACCTCCGTTTCAGGAATATATGTATACTGAAGAGACAGATTAAGTGTAGAAGAAAAAATTTGGAGGATGTGATTTGTACTTTCACGACTTTAAGTTGGCATCACTAGGGTAAGCTGAGAGAACCTGACGGATACAATTTTTATTTATAATTTCAATATTGAGTTTAGCCCTTGAAGTTGCACTTTCGTTGAATAACGTTAGGTGATCCGGTTTTTTCTTTCTGATGGCTATAATTTTTTGCGGTTATTTTACAGTGTGGCGAAAGTTAAGAAGGATTCTCGATCTATCAATTAAGTAATTACCCGGCAAGTATGCGTTTTTGATGGTGAAAGTTGTATGAACCGTGGAATTTTTATAACTGGACAGAACAGTTTAAAAACGGTCGAAACAACGCGCAACGTCCTGGCCGGACAGTTGATGTACCAACCCGTATGAACGAGAGTATTTGCGAAGAACGGCGAATTAATTTTGAATAGTTGTAGTAAGTGTTGGGACAGTTTATAATGTTGTCAGTAACAATCAAGTACGGTAAAACATAAGATGTATGACACATACGCGACATATGCGACGTCTCAAATTGTTTGCTGTAACACAAGTTAATTTATCAGTAAATAAATAAGTCTTTGGATCAGAAAACTATTTATAGTTTATCACAATAAATATTTAGTATAACGACGTTTCGTCCTCTGCTTGGAACTCTAAAGGTGTGAAAAATTTTAATGATGCTAATTTATAATGATTTCAGGCTGTAAAAACTAATAACTTGCCTAACTGTCGATTGTAGTACTCTCCGTTCCATTTCTCAATAGATTATGAAACGACTTGAGGGTGCTAAATCATCTAATGATCAGTCGATACACACGTTTAATATTCGGATTTATGCAAGGTGATATACGTATATACTTATTATGAAATGGGATTGTTTTTCAAACCTCAAATGTAGAGAAACTACATTACACAAAATAGTTAAATAGTTAAAAATTATCGAGAGACGATCAGAATAACTTTTTCTTGTTTAACATAAATTACCTTTATTTTGGAAACTTCTATTTGATGTAATTTGAGTGAGATTCCTGCAATAGTAAACGTTTTGAGCTGTTCAACGACTGCTGACTAAAGTACCAAGAGTTGTTGCAATTATTGTTTTCTTTATACAAACAAAAGAGATTAAAATTGAGTACCTTCCATATGAGGAAACCTGAAGTGGAATAATCGAATTTTAAATTTCATATCTCTCTACAAAAATTCTGATTTATAACTGCAGCTCGATAGAGAGAATACCGTTATATTTGAATTTAGATCATACATTTAATTTATTGAAGAATATTACGAAGGATTAGCAGCGTGAGGCGTGTGGTTCTTGGTGTTACTAATCTCCGGACATGGTCGAAAGGCACGTTTCCCGATATGACTACTAGGTATTTCCAGGCGTTAAAATTGAAATTGGTTGTAAATTTGGACTAAGGTGTAATTCACCTTAACTGTTCCCGACTGAAATACTTTACCGGTGAAATGGAAACTTACAAAGTTGTTGCTGATGAAGAACCACTAATTGCTGGCAGAGCCAATCAGATATTTGACCATTTTTGACATAAACAGATTCTTGGTCACGCCTGTAGAGAGGATGGTATCGAATGACGTTGTTACCATTCAGTTCAACCTGAAGAGGACCGAAACATGTAGTTGCTTTTCAATTATATTTTATATTTCACTAATTTTTGTCTGGTTTTGGCCTTATTTATACTTGATTAAATTTTCGTGTACGTTTCATTTAGATATATTGGAGAGTTAATAAAATATTAGTGTAAATATTTATAAAACAATTGAATTTCCATCCCAAGGCAGTGTGAAAACAACTGTGAGGCGTTCCTGTACCATTCATTCCACTTACTGTGTTGTTGTAAGGGTAATTTTGACAGAATGAGAGAGAGAGTGAGAAAGAGAGTGTGTGTGTGAGAGGGAAGGCGAGGATTCTCTTTCCATCTATTGTTGCATCAGGATTCGCGCCTTAGTTAACCTATTGTTGGCAGAGAGCTAACTTCCTGAGAAATAATAAACTTCTTTGGATCGTCGATACGATGTGTACGTAAATTGATTTTATTTTTCGCATCAGGTAAATTTTAATATTTAGTAATGCTCATTTTTAACAGCATATAAAATAAATATATTTTTTTCGCAATAAATGTAATTGAAGTATTTGTCTGTGTGCAAGCTTGTATCGAATTGGCTCCGAAATGTGTGAAAGTGGGCGCTGTTCAAAACCAACTGGGAGGTACAAGGTTTGCCCTTAAGCGATCATAAATAAATGATACCGTACGTTTTATGTATTCAATGGATTTAACTTCATCAAAATTCTGTACCTGTTGTTTCATTTTAGGACAAAATAAACAGAGTTATTTCCGCGCGAACGAAGACGCGGGTATAGCTAGTTGTCAATAAAATTTGAATCGTTCAATCAGCTGACCAAGTCATTTTTCAGCGCAGTTCCAGTGAACATCGGTGGAGTATTTCATGTTCGCGTGACTCACTGATACACCTGGGTTAGCTATTGCGAGGGATGGTTGAGGGTGGTGAATTTTAGGAACACCCTTACCCTCCTCATCCTCGCCCTTTGTTTACGCGTTGGATCCGGCGATTTGCGTCGGCGGCAAAACAAGCCGCCAGTGTTGTTGGAAGGGCATATCGGTGTTTTAAAGACCCTAGGGCCGCGTGCTAGGGGAAGCAAGGCCTGCTGAAATATTTAGCGTCGTGTGAAACTTTTATAAGGCCGGAGGAAGCAGTCAATACGGCATCCATCCTCTACCGGCGCCCTCATTTCACATTGATGGAAGCCTGACTCCAGACATTTTCACGCTTTTTACGGATGGCGAACTGGAAAAAGTGGTTTTCCTTTTATTCACAACCTTATTTTTAAACATAATAGTTATTAAGGTATGTAAGTTTAATGGAAGTTTAAATAAGGCCAAAAACAGACAAAGATAACTGAAACATAAACTATAATAAGACTTTATTTAAACTGTTATTACAAATTCTGGTAAATCGTAGCGATTTTGAAAATTATGTGACCTAGTTTACTAAACCATCGTACCTTAAATTCAGATACTAACTTAGAACAGTAACGCGGCACATTAATAACTCCATTATATTTGATTGATTATTGATGGATTGGAAATCTGGAGAATTCTCTGAGAGTTCTTCGTGGCGCCAAGAGGTGTGGTTACTAATCTACGGACTAGATCGAAAGGCCCGTACCTCGACAGAAATAACTCTTCATTAAGGAGAACAAGTTTTTATGACCCAGATTACGGTACAATTTCCGGATTTTGAAATAAAAGCAATATGTTGGCGGATTACTCTTTGTGTAAGATCAACCTTGACGAGATTTCTTAGTACGTAGAATAATGGTGTGTTCAAATACTAAAAATTAATTAGAATGAATATAATTAGAAAAGTTTAAATAACCGTCTGAGATAAATGAACAATGTTCATACCTGAATCGTAGTATGATCCTTTGCCTCTAAGACATTCTGATTTTTCGTTTACTATTTGAACTGCATCCTTTTCTTTTTCCACCTTCTCTAATTATTTGTATCCTTCGACAGTTCTTTCAGTTTATAACTCGCCTTTTCCCCGTCCTTTCGCCTTGCAGTTATACACAAATAATAATAAAAATATCACTATAATTTAATCACCTGCCTCCTCATTTTGAGAGGCTCATTTCGTCTGTGAATCCTCTCACACGTATCCAGTACTACTGTTCACAACTTTATATAATAGTTGAAAGAAATTTAAGTTGGCCTTGAAGCGTGAAAAAATTAAAACCTTTTACGACGTGGAGATAACGAGATGATAATAAAATGCAGTTAAAACCATATTCACATATTTCGGTAGAAGACATTTGATTGTAACGTGGCTTTACTTGTATTTTTGAGACAGCTGTTAATACATTTTGTTTTACGTTGCATACCTTAACTTCCGTTTTACAGATTGTAACGCTTTTTAAAAGATCTATTCATAAGCTAATGCCCTTTTCTGCCTACACGTTTTGTTATATATAGTTTGGTCAAATTGTACATTAAAAATTTTTCCCAATGAGTTTTAATTCCTTCTACTTTTGCATGTTTTTATTGTAGAACGTACCAAATTTTTCAAAGTACTCAATAACACAAGTAGTTTGATTTTTGTACCATGACGAACTTCATTAGCATGACTTTACTGCACATGTTTTTCTCGATGAATGATTGTCGAATACATAATACTAGCGATTGTGGCTGGGTTGTTCGAGCGGCAGGTGCCTGGTCAGAGGCTTCGCTACTCAGCATGTTACTTTTCAGGAGAGAAGATAAGAAATAATCTATGATTTACTTAATCAGAGTCCATCATGTTATATATGTTTGATACTAATTTAATGTAATATTATAAATAGGTTATACTTCTATTGTTGATCATATTATGAAAGTAAATTATAATCTGAATTCTGTTAGGAATGAAAACCCTGAATCGTGATTAGCATGTCATACGATATTAGATATTTCCTTAAATTATAGATTATTTGTTATCGTTACTCCGAGAAGTGTGTAGAACCGCAATTAATTTAGAAAATAAAACTGGCAAGTACTATTTTATCACGTAAGTTAGTTAAAACAATAAGAAACACTAATTAAATAATATACAAACACTAACGGTAATATAACATCGCGAATAATTCTTTGTTTTAAATAATTACTCAATTAATGACCAATGAACAACATGGCTAATAAATCGAAATAGTTACTTAAATGCTTATTAAATTTATATATATATATATATATATATATATATATATTTAATCAAGGAATATTCTTTCGTCAGTAACAACAGGTATGGGAAACTTTAAACAAATGTTTTAAAGCAATGTTGAAATTTGACGCAATTTTATGTGAAGTAATGATTATAATTTAGCCAACTGGATGTACTATATTTATTCGGAGAAAACCAAATGAGTTCTTTTTTCAGGCATTAATTCTTCTCCTAAATTTTGCCGCCGTAGGTAGTCTCTTACTATGCCTACTGCCTAGGGACGGCCCTGACTCGAGAGAAGCTGCGGGGTACAGTTATTTAGAGTTGATTTTTCAATGACAATCCAATCCTCAGTTTACTAAACGCTTTAGTGTTACAGTTTACTTCAAGTGACATATGCACTATGGGAAATTATTTTATCTATTAAATGTTGCTCTTTTGTTGGCAATATATACGGATCGTCGATTTAAAATTGAAGATTGTATTTTATCTTTCCTCTTTTTGTAATTCAATTCTTAATTGTAAAATGTTGTATATTTCTTGTAATATTATATCTGACGTATCCTATTTCGTCAACCAAGGACTAATGGATTGAATAATAAATCTAAATCTAGATCAGTTTTGAATGGTTCTCTTAAGACTCAATTTGACGTCGTTAACGACACGTCTGAATTTATTACTATTGTATTCTGGGATTAAATGTAATTTCTTGATTCAGAATGTGAAGTTGTGATCCTCAGAGAAAAACTCTTGTTTAATGTATGATCCCCGACCTGTCGTGGTTGAGAGATTGGAGAGATTAATGGTACATAGTTAATGCATCTGTTTGTACTTCTGATGAAAGTGAACTTCCAATGAGAACTAGTCAGGGCAAATTCCGCTGATTCTTCCCGACAAGGTCTCGAACTATATCAATGGGATTGCTCATGGGAGGGAGATAAGGTCCGAGCTGGACGCGGCGGGGATCAAAGTTCAGACCTGTTAAATTAATGAAGTTGGCGGCCATTAGCGAGATGAAGTGCGCAGTAGCCAGTTTTATGTGCTGACGTCATGGTAACCTTTCTCCATATTGATCCGCGGCAGAAACGTGTGCAAACAGACACGGTAACGACTCACGAGGCTGGCGACCTCAGACAACGTTCGCTTTGCCACATTTACAATCTTCACTTTGAACTGTCTAGGCCATGTGGCCGACGGAACGCGTTATACATTCACAATGATCCAATACAACGACTTAAATTACTAACTTTCAACATGTCTACATACGTCAAGACCCTAAACCTTTCATAACCGGCATTTTCATTGCACTTATCTTGCAAACTACAATAAAGTGACTCCAAACAAAATGATCTCTCCATTTTCATCTGACCCAACCAGATCACCAAAATCAGAGTTTCCTCAGCCAGTTGCTCAACATCTGAATCAGACACCATGCAAGCTGGGTAAAGAAAAGCGTATTGATTCGTTGTGAAGTTTTAATTTATTTAATATTGACATAAAAATCGATTTGAATCGTAATAATTAATTGATTATCATAAAAAATATAGTGTTAGAGATAAACACAGCAGTTCATTTTCCCGATGATCTGTTTGAAATGCGCATCAGGCAAAGTGGAAAATAAATCTAACGAAGCATTTTCACTCAATAATTTATACTGAGTTACAAACTAATAATAAATAAAACGACGGTCAAAAAGTCAGCATTAAATATATCACTATTTATTTATCACTAATTTATTGTAATATTATGTTTGTAGTAAGCCTGAAGAAGTCTCAAAATGGAAATGGAAATAAATAGTGATATATTTAATGCTCACGTTTTGACGGTCTTTTTATATGTTGTTAATTTTATAGTCAGAAGAGTTTGTTGTAAATAAAAATATCTTTCTTTCCAAATAATTATATCGAAATTTCAACCATTTGTTAACTTGGCCGCATTTATTTTCGATTTCACAAAGTAGAACGGGCCAGATTTCTTTCATATATTCTAAAATAAATTCCTGAGTCGTCACCTGAACTCTTTTCATTGATGTAAGTTCAGTTGGCTTGTCTGATTACTCAACAAATAGTTTCATTGTGATGAAAACATCTAATTAAATATTTGCATTTGAATTATCCGCATTTTAGATTGAAAAAAGCTGTGAATTTTACGGAAAATATTAAGAAGTCATCTAGAAGGAATTGAGACCAGAGGTTGGTTCTTCGGAAGTTCATGTTATGTCATGTTGGGGCGTTTCTTCATACGGTCGGTGGCGCCAAGAAGTATGGTTACTAAGCTATGGACGCAGTCGAAAGGCACGTAACAGCGACAGGAATGAAACTAAGAGGTAATAACCGAGCACTTTATTTTAGGATGTTTTTCTAGGCCTGATCGACTTCATTTGTTCCATATTTTCACTTGCGATCAGTTATTAAAATCTTTCTTTCAAATAATTTGAAGTATGGAAGATTATGAAGTATGGAAGGCTATGAAGTATGGAAGATTATGAAATATGGAAGGTTATGAAGTATGGAAGGTTATGAAGTATGGAAGATTATGAAATATGGAAGGTTATGAAGTATGGAAGGTTATGAAGTATGGAAGGTTATGAAGTATGGAAGGTTATGAAGTATGGAAGGTTATGAAGTATGGAAGGTTATGAAGTATGGAAGGTTATGAAGAATGGAAGGTTATAAATTATGGAAGGTTATGAAGTATATAAAACTAGCCACGGGAGTATGATTCTTCTGAGGCATGAAAGTACGTTGGAGTTTTTTAACCAGTACCAAGAGGAACGTTTCCATTGATGTACTCGTTGATTTGAGTTAATAAGATACTGAACCTATTATCTTAATTCTGAAACTGCACCTTTGAAACTTTTAATAGTTTGTCATTATTTTTAGCAAAACTGAAAAGCCATCTAAATAATTTTGAAATTTTAATTTTAGAAACTACTAAACATTTCTACCTGAATTCGAGATTACTTTTATAGATACCTAATTATAGTTATAATATGAAAAACGTCTAATTACTCTGCGAATGTAAAGCAGACTAATAAATACCTACTACTTATGTTACTCGGGTCAACTTCCCGCCAGATACAAATTATCTCCATTCATTTTGTATAGTATGAACACACAATCTACTTTAATTTAGTTTAATCGTCTATATGGATGTAATTATAAATTTATAAAATTCTTTAATTACTCTGAAATTTTAAAATGACTCTAATTGACGGATTTCTTCTATTATATTACGAAATAATGGTAATTTTGAGATTTATAGGGTCACTGTTTAATAAATTGAAGCACATCAACATCACGTAATTCAGGTTGCCTCGGTTCATTTAATATTAAACATAAATTTGGGGACAACGTAATATATGATAAAAGGAAGGACGGAGACGTTAATTTGAAGTAAATAGAGTAATGAATGATAGAGAAGCGCGGCGCCCTCTCGGGTGGGGGAGCGCCAAGTGAAATTTATGTTCCCATAATTAGGCTATGTGCACATCTCATCCCTAATTGATTAACTGCTCCGCTGCTGCAACCTTTGAGTAATTTATTAACTACGCGCCTTGACAATCCCGCCAGAGATTTTACACAGATATTAGACAAGCGCTAACAATGAAGAATTGCTGTCTAGAAACATCTATAAAGTTCATATTTTATCATGATGGTTTATCCATATAATTATTACACTTTTTCCTAGTATATAGCCCAGTAAAAATGTACATATTACCGCACAAAAGGTATTTGAGTAGCCAGTATTTTGAAAATTTTAGCGAAAATCTGATTTTCAAGTCAAAAGACCTCGGGAAATGTTCAGTGGCCTATTACGAAATTGTGGGCCTCTTTTCAATTATTTGCTAATAAATATATAATGAAGCATTCTATTGAAAATAAGGTCCGGTAAAAATATTCTGAGCATTACGTTTTACGTCAAATGGTATTTTGATTATGAAACTGAATTGAAAAAATTTCGTTTAATAGGAAGCTTTTTTCTACTTTTTTTTTTAAATGTAGTAGGTCGTATTTTAACTGCTGATTTCTCCAAAATAGTAGCTCATACATTAGTTTATGTTAGATGAAAACTCGCGTAGAATTTATTTGATAATCTATCGTCAGTAATTGTTTTGTATGTGAAGTAGAAATTGATATTCTTGATTCTATTCTCTGACCGATAAAATCTTTGAACTAATTATTTATTATTAATCCTTTCACGGCAATAAATGTTCACAAAAGAAACCTTCAAAGTATTTTTCTAAATTAATAATAGAAAATTGAGATAAAATTTTCGTTTTATAGGGTGTTCAGAAAAGAATGTCCCAGTTTTAGTGGTATATTAAAGACTTTTAATTTAGATTCTTTACAACAACAAAAAATTGAAGGTAGACTAGCCTAGTTTTATATTTTACAAATATTTATTACTTTTGTATTTAGTTATACGGCATACATTCAACCTAAACCCCATTCATCACATAACTTAGTTGACAAATACGGAGTCTTCAGCTCTAGAAAATCATTAAGTAGATTTGAAACAAAGACATGATATTTTACAAAGGCATAAAGGATAAAATGGTTGCGAAATGAGTAATTGTGGCAAGCATCCTTGATGTTTTAGCGCCTTGAATATATGCCTCACCTTGCGACGTTGTCTCGTCCTCTCCAAAAGTCCACGGTGCGATAAATAAAAATGATGCCATTTGTCACTCGCGCATATACTTATATAAAACTCTTTGAGTTTATCTTGAATTTTTATCTAGAAACAACACTGAACAATGCTTCCAATTGATACAATTAACTTTTATTACTGGAACATGCTTTTATGGACACCCGGTATACCAATGTATATAATCGGGATTTATAGATCTATAGCTGACAAATAAAATTTATTATAAAAGTTCTTAGAAAAAAAAAGTATCCATAATCTTTCAATTCTGAACAACGTGGAAATTTATGCATTAGCATAAATATTCGGCGTCAGTTTAATATATATTACTGCTTTGAGCATAACCGTTGAACAATTAGGAACAGACGGGTAAGTGCAAACGGTAAGTCAGTAAAAGAAACAAAAACGAATAAATAATATTTCAACCTCCTTAATGAAGTTTATAAAAAATATAAAATCGGTTATGGCTTCTGAGAAAAATAATCCGTACAATTTATTACTGATTTTGAATTTATCATGCATTTCTTTAGTTTTGAGCTAAGATCGTAAAATATATATTGAGACTGCAACTTTCCTTATTATTTTGGGTACAGAGAAAAATTTTTGTAACTAAAATCAGTTATAGTAACCCTAACAGCGATTCTCAAATCGTTAACACGCGACGCTTCTCAAAAACACAACATTTGAGGTATATTTGTTAGCAAAATTGCTTCGTGCAGTAGTTATAAATTTCAATTTTGCAGCTGCATATTTTAAATTTATTTATATACGTTTATTTTTTTACAAGACATTGCTAAATAATAAATTTAAATAATGAATATTTTCAAGTGAATTAGACTAAAAGTCTAAATCATATTTTAATTTGTTCTTGGGATGTTTGATGAAGAGGAAAAAAATGAAATTTATTATCAGGGAATATAGCTCGGGTTTTAATACTGATTGAAAACGTAATTAATCACAAGGACGATTACCGTTACCGACATAGGATACACGATATATGTAGAATCAGTATCAGAGAAAGAACAACGGAGTCTAGGAAAAGTACGATAAAACATTCGGTAGGCAAATAAGTACGCAGATTATGATATATTGTATGTAATTAAGTTATTAGTAAACTGTATTATTATAGAATCAATTGACTGATTGAATAAACTGATTTTTTGCTTTCACAAATTCGAATATCATAAATAACATGGTAATTTTACATTAAAATTGTTTATTTTTAATTCACTCACCAATAAATTTAATCTATTTTCTTCTATTAGCTCCTGTATGGATCCAGAAAAAATTATGGTAAAACGTAAATTAAATCATTAATATAAAATAGGAATATTTTTTTGAATATTAGAGACATGAAAGTTTAAAATCAGGAGGAATCCGTAGTATTTGGAAATGTGAAAATGAAAGCACATTAATCCTGTGATTTAGATTTCAAGGAGCTGAGGAATAATATCGAGAAGTTCCCATAGCCTCAGTAAATTTGAAAACTATGGGCAGGCAAATGTAATCAGGTAGCAATTTCTGCTTAATATTAGTAGGTTAAAATTATAAATAAAGGAAACGAGTGTTAAGAGAAACAATGATTCGACCAGCACGACAGTAGCTAAGAAATCTACTGATATCGAATTGAGAAAATGAATAGATAAACAGCTAGTAGGCTGTTAGTGAAACTGCGAAATTATCTCTACATGTCACCCGTAAATGATTATTTAATCACTCCTGGTTCACAAACACTTTTCGAGATTTCGGGATTGTTGCGCTACAAATATCGTAAAATCAGCAACAGAATTCTACTCTTTATGTAACATATTTATTCTTTATAAAATTTTGTTTGTAAAAACTATTACGAATCCTATAAGCTCTTACGAAAGGTAGTGGAAAATAAAAGACTAAACCAGTCAAAATTTGCCAGAAACTATTTTAATGAAACAAAATAATTAAAACATTTGGGTGGAAATATAAAAATTTTAAAAGCCGAAATATAATTTATTTCTTGAAGTATCTATATATAATTAAAATTTTGTGGAGTCAATTTATAACTATGTGGTTTATCCATGCATTGTACCTAATGTAAAAATTATTTTTAAGTGAAACAAATTATTGACATAACAAAAAGTTTTTATTTAGAGAAATGGACGTTTCGTCACTGACTTACTCAGATAATGAGAAAATTTGCTTTTTTTATGAATAAAGATGGCAGTGTATAAAATCCCAAAAAGTTTTCCTACAAGGGCAGCTTCAACCGAAGATGAACCAGAAGAGGTTTCAAAATACTTAAGTTACGTCCTGCCAATTTTTAATTTATTAACAAATACTTCTGACAAGTTTGACTGTCTTACTCTTTTATAATTCAATCAAATTGGATAGCTATAACTGTTAATATGTGCATCCATTTGCTGAGTAATATTTGAATATGGATTCCTTATTCAGGGCTTAGAACTCTAATTAAGGCAAAATTTTAATTTGAAAATTTTTTAAATGGTGACATTCATTTTCTGTTTAATATGCACACTGAACCTGTAGTAAGAGTAGATAGAATGGTGAAATGAAAATTCCTGAGGCAATTTAGCAACTTGTTTAACTTTTGGAGAAACCAGGTTTTCTAAAATTATAAATTATATTATGACGTCGTGGTTGAAGCGATAGTACAAGACTTCACCTAGTGATATTTATCATCGTTAAGCACAGATGCCTTGATATAAATAATGAGATTCAATTAATTTGAAAGGCCCAAATGCAGACAGAAATTTCATGGTAAAACTTAAAATGTATCAACTAAATAAATGAAATGGTCGTCATAATCTACGAATTCGTATTCAAGTAGCAATTAATACACGAAAGATTGTACACCGCTCACTACTTAATCCAATATAAAAGTGTTATTCTATGCGTGTTTCCTGAAAAATGGTGTGCCGCAAGGTTCAAAACTTGGATCTCCATAGAGGTTAATGGAAAGAATATAAGATATTAGGCATGGCTTCTTTTCAAAATGGGCATCAGGACTCTCCAACTATGACTTTCATCAGCAAACAATTGAGAAAAGCTGAACAAACTCCTAATTCATGATTAATTAAGTTGCAACAAGAACTCACCGTCTCAATAGAAAGCTAAAATGTTGAAATATAGTTATTTTAGGTTTCTGTTGAGACGGTGAGTTGTTACAAATTAATTAGACAAACATTAGAAGTTTTTTTACTTTTCTAAGTTTTTGCTAATGAAAGTCCTAATGTCATTTTGAAAATAAGTCATGCTTCATGTCGTATATTCCATTAACCTCGGAAAGAATTAAGGAATCGCTGAAGTATTGGAAACATTATTTCTGTTCATTTAAAATTATTCCAGCACCTGACGTTCCTCGTTAATGCTAAACAAAATACTTATTATTAAGAAAATTGAGATATGGAATCGAAAAATTGTTGAAACAAATAAACAAAGCGACATATTACTGTAATGACCAGTCATCAAAACATGGTCACTATCATCTCCAGTTGAAGTCACTTGCATCTCGGGGAATGCGATAATAGTGAATCTGGTAGAAAAGAAGGGATTAATTGGTCTTATGAATAATTTAATCAGTTTTAAAAGTGGTACGAAATATTTTAAAATAAGTGAGGCGATTCAATTATCTGTCATCATCAGAAATTGGTGATGTAAAATACAAATTCACAAAACTTGAACAATTATATATGTTCGAATTAGCCAAACATGGGCTGATTCATCACTCAGAAACACGATGCGGTATTTTCAACAATATCGTCTGATCCATAATTGACTATTTTAAGATATGACATATTTTCTAAATATTATATTAGCATGACTCAAGCTTAATAAAATGCTGGAATGACGTTTTTAATGTATAATTTTGTTGAATTTAAACAGTGCGACAGCGTTCAGTTATTCGATCCCGATTGTCGCCATCTTCCTCAAGAAGACTTGAATGCTTGTCCATGAGCCAAACTTTGGTGATCCCGCGTAAAATAATTACTTCCCTTTTAAATAGTAAACGAGGAACTATTAATATGATATTTATGTAATCAAATAAAACATTAAATTAAACTTCATAAATGTTTTAAAGAAATATTAATAATATTTTCTGACGTCATGGGCGGATTTTTTATTTAAAATTGAAGATTATTCATTGCATCAAATTAAAAACAGTTTGAAAAGATAAAATGTGGAAATTTGTTGTATTTAATTTATCAAAAATGAGGATTCCAAATTAATTAGTTCAATGGATAATTAAAATAATGTGGAGACATACTGGCTTGAATAAAAATGGAATAAAATTCTTTATTTCTTTTGGATATTAGACAAATTTTTGATGAATCAACTGCAGCCTGTACAAGGACTAAGTGAATCAAAAGCTGAAAATTAAAGAAAAGATTATTGTTATAAAGGATGTTTTCGGAAAAGTGATTTATAACGTTTTCTTTAAATATGTATGAAGGCAAAAAATAAAGTAATCCGGTAAATAGCACGCAAATGAGATTATCGACTGACCAGAAGAGCATTTGTTAAAGTTTTTCACATGAATGGGCTAATGCCTCCAGGATAAATTTAGTGAAAACGAAAGAACAAAGTCATGCAGATTTACTTACAAAACAAAAAATCCGTGTCTCGGGAAAAGAATAAACATTTCATTGAGCACGACTGCAAAGACGACCAAAACATAGTTTTAAGTTATTTTACAGTTAAAATATCTATTAGTAGAGCGAAAGCTTGACCCGATGTGAGGAATGGACGAAAACCTCTCCGGTTTCCAACCGGGTGAGATCACCGCCAGATGATGACGGCGCGGAATGACATCGTCATGAACCATCGACGATCTGGAAACCCTAGAGGCTTTCATCCAAAATATCTATTAGTTTCCAAAGACGCATTAAGGTTGCTGAGGAAGTTCCTTGAAATTTTAAGGTTGGCGGTCAAGATTTTCCAGTTGGAAACCTTTCTTGAAACCTCTGCTTTTGTTAAAATGAAGAAGATGTAATAGACAGATCTCATACAGATTGAGAAGTCTTAAGAAAATTTTGGAAGGAGTATCAGGACATACTGGAAAGGAGGACGGGAAAATTAGAGACGAATGGTGAACACTGATCTAACTTAAGTGGCTTCATAAATGGAAACTGAAGGAATGTAACATAATTTAATAATTTCTCAAAAACAGAAGAATGTAATGCATTTATATGAAAATGGAAATTTTAAGAATCCAACGGTTGATCATTGGCACGAGTGTCTGTAAGATTACAGGTTTTTAGACTGTTTTATGGTTTTAAAATTTTTTAATTACTAATTGATGAATACAGTCTTTTTTTTAGTGAGTGTGTTATCATAATTAAGGTTATAATAAGCTCATTTCTGGGGAAAATTTCGGTTCATGAATGGACAAGACTGTGAACGTCATTAAATAGTAACATGAATGACAAATTTTGGGGATGAAATATGTTCCGTGCTATGTTGGCTATCCCGGAATACACGTTATCAGGCACATTTATTTACGGTTTCAAAGTTAATTTCGTTACTATACTGCTTACATCTTTCTTTAATTGATAATCCAGAGCAGTTGAAGCGTCACATCCAATAATTACAGTATTTGACATAAAATAATATTTTTTTGATTTGATGAAATTTGAGTTTAATTGTTATTTTAGGATAAGAAGAGTGGTACCTGTGGTGTCGAGTCTGAGGAGGCCCCTCAGCTGCGCCCCCAGTCTCTGGGGCGAGCGGCCCAGCAGACCCTCTTCCTGCGACGTCGTCGTTGAGCCGATGGCTGCCTCGTGACCGCCCTGGCGCCGTGCCGCTGTGCGACTCAGCGCCGGGGTAGGTGGGCGGGGCCTCGCACGCAGGCGCCGCGACGCCGACGGGCCATTGGCTGAGCACGGGGCCGACGCGGGGTCGATAGCGCACCTGCCCGACCCGACCCGACCTGGACGAAAATAGATACTCATTGCCTCTCATCAGCTTAAACAATAAACTTATAAGACACCAACTGTTAACCCTTTACTGTTCTATAGGGAAGCCTTGCGTTTAGAGCATAATTCCCTCAGAAAATCGTCTTGTCATCCGGAGCGACTAATAGATACAAGTAAATTACAAACAATGGCAACGCAAAATTATTTGTGCTAACACAGCATTCATAAAAGATGACTAATTACTTAATTAAAATGATAAAATCGTTTAATTTCAAAATTTAACCACAACTGCAACAGATAGGAGCGCCCAGTAAACTGGAACATTAATTATTACGTTTTAATATAAAATCAATATTGGGAGGGAAACAAATGAAAAAGAAAAATGTAATTAAGCACCCATCTAAAGAGAAAATAGCTATTTGTTCCAAAGAAGTATAAATGCTTTCACCCAAAGCCTATAGATATTTTCGAAGAATGACAAAAACAGGAAAAAATCTCGACTGGAACAAGGACTAGCATTTCTACTTCCTTCGACTAGAATTCAAATGCACCTGTGATCAATTCACGCAACGTCCATTCACGTATTTTCTAGAATTAGGGTGTGAAGATTGTTATTAGTGAATTGTTAGGTGAGCCTAGCATAGGTTTACGGGAATGGAGGATGTTGAATCGGTCCTTGGACGTCGACTCGGATAAGCTCAGTGGTTATGGTGTCCCGCCCCGAAATCGGGACGTCCGGGATTCGAGTCAATGGCACGGTTGACATTTTTTTCATTCTTGTCTTTCTCCTAAAATAACTAGCTTATATTATTAATTAACAGAATAAGAAGATTAATATATGGAAAACCAAGGTAATGGAGTGTAGTATGGGAAACAGCTGAACAACAAATGTTTTTAGATTGGGAAGGGATACTTTGACGGAAGTTAAAGCATTCTACTTCTTGGGGGAAGCGTAATAACAAGAGTAGGATAGCACAGGCAAGGAAGGCTTTCGCGAGGAAAGGAATTTATTTACGGGTAATATCAACGTGAATATTAGGAAATCTTTGCTAAAAATGTTCGTACGGAGTGTGGCGTTATGTGGGTACGAAACGTGGACGATAGGAGTTGCTGATAGGAAAAGAATAGAAGCCTTCGAAATGTGGTGCTATAGGCGAATTCTGAAAATCAATGGGTGGATAGAATCAGTAACGAGGAAGTTCTAAACAGAATAGGGGAAGAGCGAGCAATATGGAAGACGTTAACCAAGAGAAGGGATAGATTAAGAAGCCACATTTTAAGACATGAGAGTCTAGTAGAATTGTCATTAGAGGGAATTGTGTGGGGTAAGAACAGAAGAGGGAGGACAAGGATGGAATACGCTAAGTAGATTAGGTAGAATGAGGGATATGGCAGTTATGGGGAATTGAAAAGACTTGCCCAAGATAGTTTATCATAGAGGTTTGAATCAGACCAGTCTTAGGACTGAATACCAGAACAACAATATATTAGAGTTTGAAGCTGTACAGTTGAGTACAAGGGAAATCCAACAATTAAGGGGAAAAATGATCTAGAAAAGTAACGTGCGTATTTTTACAAAATGAGACTTTCACTACTTCTCATTATACTTCCACAAATGTTAATACAATTTTTCAAAATTAGTTTTTTTACCAGTTGCAAATAAGTCTTAGTCTTGTTGTTTGAGACAGATTCTCACACATTATCTGTATCCATTGCTGTTGCTTGACTTTTTCCCTCGCAATACTTCCTCAACTAGACCAAAAAAGGAGGTTATTTCAATGATTTCTTGGGTCATCTTGGCGGATTCCCTTTGCACTTTTTTTCCTATGCTTGTGCTTTTTACTGATAACGTTATGAATTGTACTATTATGGATATATCTTCTTCAATTATCCGTCGATATTCACGTTTAATACGGGTTTCAAGGGAAGGAGTTGACACTTCAACGAACTGATCAGGACGTTACGCGTCTGACTCTAAAGTTTGGCCATTTTTGAACTGTTTACCCAGTTAAACATTTTTTGCGCTCATACGACTTTTACCATATTTTTAAATAATTACAGAGCATATTTCCATTTTGAGAAAGCAGATTCCGGCGCAGTAAACCTTTTTTTTAGGTAGTGAAAAAGTTTAAGTGTACTCCCCGTCTTAGAATGCAATTTTGAGGTTATAAACAAAACAATTTTTATCCCACGGGTGTTCGCAGCACAATCACGCGAAGCCTACCCATTAGTGATGAAAATACCAAATACCTCCTACAAAACTCATTTTTCCACATCAATTTATCTATTTCCGTTGCAAAGAAGGAATAAAAATTATAATTAAGTCGTTATAGAAAAAGAGAATTGGCTATTAGAGCCACGATCAGAAAATTTTAGTGTTCAAAACATTGGGGGACTTTTTTTCCTTCTTCAGCACACGCAGAATAAATATACTTACTAGAGGCAATCTGAAAACCCGATCAGCCAAATACCAAACAAATTGGCTTTGTTTCATTATAGCATATCCAAATGAAATAGGGAGAAATAAACCGAAAAATATTACAGACACATTCATTCTCTCTTTTAAAATAAAATTGACATCAGCGGTAAATGCCCTTTTATTTATTAAGTTTAAATTATTTGTCAATGTTAATTTTCCATATCCTCGTGGACTTAAGTGATGTTACTTCAGTCTCCGCTTGCTCTAATATAGATTAAAATTAATTTATGAACGCCTAACGACGGCGGAGAAACGTTGTGTTCTTTTTAAAACTTGACCCGGTTGGTTAACCGTGAAAATTTCATCCGTAAAATTAATTTACTACTAGAAATTTTCTGTTGGTTTTTTAATACAAGTATATATATATTTCATATTGTAATATACTTTTTTGTGTATAAAACATTTATTAATTTAAAGTACAAATATGATCAATTTTAATATTTTTGTTTATTAATTTAAGTGAAGACACGGGCTTAATCTCGGGGGATTTTGGGTCTCTCAAGAGATGGAGTATGCATTAGCTGAAATAGAAAGAAAATCATTGAATGTTAATTTATCCAGAGCAATGAGCAAATTTCACAATTTTTATATCGCTTACCCACAATTACTGGCCCAACAAACATCCACCTCTCGAATGTTTGTGCGTCTCTGGCTATCTGCTCTCTGGTTCAATCGCCTGCCTTCTGCGCTCTGCTCCACTCGCCTCCCTTCTGGGGTCTGCTGCACTCGCCTGTCTTCTCGGGTCTGATCACGAGCCACCCATCGGCTTCCCTTTTAAACCTTCCGACGGGAATTCCCCTATTTCTCAACATTTCGGGGTTCCCCGTCCTCATTTTTCCCGCGGGGGTTCACCATCGTCATTTTTTATACAGGCAAGGCGGGCCTCCCCCGCGGGGAAACACCATCTTTCGGCCGACTAGCCATTGTTGTTGGCCTCATAACGCCACAACGTTACAAAATCCCCCTTTTTATCACAATATATATATATTTCATATTTA
This sequence comes from Eucriotettix oculatus, assembly GCA_034510155.1. Lineage (NCBI taxonomy): Eukaryota > Metazoa > Arthropoda > Insecta > Orthoptera > Tetrigidae > Eucriotettix > Eucriotettix oculatus. The sequence continues at coordinate 11,305,728 of CM067382.1, forward strand.
TAAAATGTAGATATATCTATACATTGATGAAAAGCGAACCGGGCGCCACTGCTTATGTAGTAGTTGATAAATATAATCATGAAAAAAATTAAAAGATAATACGCGCTGTCCCAACTGGAAGCTGATAGAAAGATCACACTCTCATATATTTTAGGTTGAGAAAGTTTATTATTCTAAGAAAATTAACTACAAAATTTCCAGAATTTACTGTTATCTTTTGAAGCATGTGTTTGAATAGGATTGCTTGTCACTATACTCCAAACTATGAGAATTTGTCACACGAGCTTAGCTGTGAACTTCGGTGATATCTGCGTGTGGCTCTCCGTTGCGACAGCTGGCAACAGGTTCAAGACCCCTTGTACATCGGCGAAGGCGGCTGGTTTCTCCCTGGACCGTCTCTGCTGCATTAGACAAGCGTCCCACTCCTTTCACTCTCTACAACAGATAAGTGTGCACCTCACGTCATTCTATAACTACGGCTAATTTGGCAGGCTTCTGAAAATATATAAAAAACTATACTTTCACAGCTTTGGTTTCTGAACGTCTTGCGGCCACCATAGTTCCTTAGTGTCGTTTCCCTTATGACATTGACCTTCTAAGGCGAGGAGCAAAATTGACCTGCTTCTGTCTTGCTGAAACGACACACAATACCGTCAAAAACCAGGATTGGTCTTCAACCGCACCGACACCGTAATTTTCAGAATGTCCATCTAAATGCATAAAATAAAATATTTAGTAATAAGAAAACTTTAATGTAGGTAGTACGACAATTCCACTAAAAAAATGAATCTAGTTTATATTCATGAATTTATATGAAACGGAAGAAAGAAATTTATTTATAAGAAAAGAAAAATACGGTAATAATTGAAATAAGAATAGATATGTGCGTCAAAAGAATTGAAGACAAAACTCTAATAAATCCTTGAAAGTTTGGATACTGTAGCAAATAATTTTAAAATTATTAAATCTCAAACATAAACAAAATTTTTACAGATCATGAGTCACCCTACTATAGTCGCTAATAACCACAATAGTTGATACTACTATAAATAAAGAGAGAAAAAAATTACAATCACTTTTTTCATTTATATCACGAAACCATGCATCGATAAATTTTTCTTATAATATGCAAGCAGTTCATAATTTAATTTAACTTCGTTATTGTGTTATATTTTGTTTGGTTATATTATAAAAATAGTCAGGGCACATTTTTTTAATTATTATTATTATTAGCTGAATTGAGAGAATTTTCACAAATTCAGAATTTATTTGCCTGCCATTGATGGTGAAAACGTCCACTAATTATTTATATATGTAGGAAAGTATAATTATATATTCACCATTTATCGATTGAATATTTTTCTTTTGATGTGTCCGCCATTGCCACAGATCGATGCTCTTCTTTTATTCACAGCCCTTTTTATCAGACGTTAAGACGGCAGGGATAGCTTGGAAACTTTAAGGAATGATACGACTCTTACATAAATCTGGAAAAAAAAGATAAAAGCTAGAGAAACTTTGGAACTTTCGCTGAATTCTAATACGCTCGCTCGTGCACTTTATTCTTAACCCTACGGAGAAATTTAAAGTTTTTTTTGTGTTTTAAAAAAGTAAGAAGTAGGAGCATCAACTGCGGTAATATAGCTTTAAGGTTTAGAGAGAAGAGATTAAAGTAATAAAATGCGTATTGCGTGAAGTGAATATTTAGTAGCTTTGGTAGGTTTCAGTATTTTCGTTAAGGTTGAAATTAAATTAGACGTTGCATTTAAATTTTTATAATGAATTGAGAAATGTGTTTAATAGCGCATTTATTTTAAAAAATGTATAATGTATTTACGTATGCAAAAAGTTTTCGTTAAATAGAAAGAAATATTTTTATGCAAAATATTACATTAAAAAACCACAAAATTTATCAATGGTTTCCCAGGTTACTCGTCATTTAAATTTGGCCGTTTCAGTCATTAATCGTAAAAATGGTGAATACTATGACTATTCTTTGTATTATTATATTTATATATAGCTTATTCTATTTTATTTATTGTATGTATTCTTTTAGCAACTATTAGGCATATGCCCGGTTGCTGATATACATACAAGACTAGTATAGAAACGAAGTTAGTGCCAGAGATATATCTGATTTACACTAAACGATATTTTTATTCCCTTAAAACGTTGTAGACCTAAAAAAATGAAAATAAATGCTGAAAGCATGAAAATTCCATTTTATTATTTTATGCTACAGAAATTTTATATAGGTTAAAGAATTTAATAAATATAAAGAAGAAAAATATACAAAATACCTAAATATTCCCTTGACTTTATTTACGTGCCCTTAAAATGATCAGGGATATTCGGAAAAGTCATCAGTATTTCGGCAGGAAAGTATTCAAATCACGTATTGATCTCTGAAAAATTTACCAAGTCTGTGTGTTGCCGTTGTTGCTTTAATTTTAAAAGGTAATAATTTTTTGAGACGTAAGTGGGAGTCGGAAGATTATTATTCTTTATTTATATCAAACCAAACTGATCTCCTAACTTGCATTTTATTTAATGTCTGATCCTCTTATATACTGTTTTCATTAATATTTTGCACGAATGGGATACATATATACGGAGAATTTTGTGTCTTGGAAGATTTTCCTACGTGTGCTGCTGCCGATATGATTCATGGCAACGAGACAGCACTATAGGCCGCTAAATTTTAACAATGGCGGCATACAAAAATTAAATTTTTGGAGCAAGAGAGTTTCATATACTATCTGAATTATTAGCACCACTTTTTACTTTGAGTGCATTTGGATTGCACTTGATATGTCACATGAAATATGTGAGGATAAGCAATAAAATGAAACCTGGGGAAAAAAGTGCGAAGAACAATTACATGGGTAACACAAAGTCGAGGGAAGCATGGAAAGTAAATAAAATCTCCAGATGACATGAAAATAATAGGTTAAATCTACAACTCACGCCACTATACCAATGGAAAGATTACTATGAAAAATTGTTGCCAGAAGATAGAGTGGAATTTAAAGACGGGAATAGGTGGTTAATAGATGTCTCTGACGACCAAGAATTTGAGCATATAATACCTGAAGAAGTTCGATAGTAGTTAAGTCATGTAAAAACGAAAAAGCCCCTTTTTAAAGGTGTCTCTAAATTTTTTAACTTATGTCTTTTTGGACAACAAAAATCTGCGCATTTAATGAAACGTATTATTGAAAATATCTTTAAAAAAGGTGCTCGAACAGAATGTACCACCTACCGGGGAATCACAGTCCTAAGCAAGATTCTGAAAAATAGTCCAACATGAAATATTTTAATCTGAAGATCAAAGCGGTTTTGGGTCAGGCATCGATAATATCTTCAGTATTAGACAGGTCACGGACATAATCTAGAAACCCATCTTATTTACATAGATTTACGAAAAGCAGATGTCAGTGCTCATTTATCGTAATTATGGTCGGTGATGGAAAATCAGAACATATATTAACGCCATAAAAAATTTGTATACAGGAAATTTAAACAGGGTCAAAGTTGGAAACGAAGCCATCAGAATTCCACGTAAATAGAGGCTTTTTAAAACATATTTGAATCGTGCACTCAAAAATTGGAGAAATAAATGCCACTCCATGGGAACACCCATTAATGGTGAAACCCTCAATACGTCGAATTTTGCTGATGATCAGATTATATTCCCCGAAGATACTAAATACTTAGAAAAATGAATGAGGAATATGTGAAATGGGACTTACAAATAAATTTTGATAAAACCGAGTATATGGCAGTTGGAAGGACAGAAAGAGCTTTAAAAATCTATGACGGAAGTGTAGTAGAGTGCTGCACCACATGTAAATACATGAAGACAAATATTTATAGTAAAGGAGGAAGTGAGGAGGTGATTAAACAGAAAAAAGCGACAAGACAGTTACGTTGAATTATATGGAATAAAAATATCACGAGAAAGGTGAAAAGAAGAATCTACAAAACGATATTGGAGATTATTGCGCTATATGGTTCTGAGGTTTGGGAAGTAAAAAAATAAAATTCAGGAAAGTTAAGAGGTACGGAGATGGATTTCTGGAGACGCAACTGTGGTGAGACAAGAACAGAAAGGATAAGAAATAAATACATTCGGGAAGAAATGGGGGTTACATCAGTAAATATCTTAGATACAATAGAAGGTAGGAGAATTGGTATGGGCATAAGATACGAATGCCAGAGGAACGGTGGCCATTAAGAATATTTCACTGTCAACCCGCAAAACGGAAGAAAAAAGGAAGACCCAAACTTGCATGGAATGAAGGCGTGATTCAAGCAATGCCGGGACATACGTATGTGAGATGAAGATTGGAAAGATAAAAGGAGGTGGAAGCTTGGGTGCGAGACACGCCATATGGTGTAATTCCCACTCGCATTTATTATAATTTATATTACGTCTTCTATCACTTCTTTACAACTTATTGAAAAACCCTATATAATAAATAATTGACATAACACAATCTATTGTTGCTGCTTTAAATTATCATATGCACTTTGTACATATTAATAAAATATTACGTGGGTAGTGATCTCTATAATAAAAACGTGTATATATATACATATATATTATAGTCTATTTATGTATTTATATAAAACTGGTACCGTAGAAAGTTAGTAATATGTTGTCAAACGCCAGGGGAAAAACACTATGGGAGTGAATAAACCGTACCATGAAGGTAGAAGAAATTTTGGTTTAAAAAATATACAATGCGTCAGAACTGTGACGTCACTGATGAATGAGAAAACTTAATAAAATAAATCTGCCATAAACAATTGGACCCATATATATGTTTTTACGAAAAGAATGAGATGCTATTGCAGACGTGTTTAAAGTTCATTTTGTAATATTAATTAAAGTAGAAATGACGTTCGTCAGCTATTGTAAGGAAAAAGGAAGACCTAAACTTGCACGGAGTGAAGGACAGATGCGTGCGAGATGAAGAATGACAAGATGAAAGGAGGTGGAAACTTGGACTCGAGAGACGCCGTATGGTGTAGTTCCCGTACGCATTTATTATTATACTATGCAACATTTTGCTCATGATTCTAGAGAAGTAATTAATTTTCTTATACAAAACTTCCACATTTTACCAATCAAAATTATGGTTTTCTAGGTTTGGACACAGCTGTGTACTACTTCTTTTGAATAACAATAATAAAAAAATAAAATAATTTCCAACCTTTTTTTTCAGACAGTTTTATTTCTTATTCAAACAACGTTTCGGCACATTCAGGTTTATAATCATATTACTGTTAAATCCAATAAAGAAGAAAAATTAAATTGTTATAAACGCCAATTTCTATATAGCAAAGTGAGGTCCGAGGCAGCAATAAGAACTTATATAGTCACAGTTTGCAACAAGACTGTTTTTAATAATTGGATTGAACTATAATTTTGATTATATGCCTGAAGAAAATGCGCCGAAACGTTGTTTGAATAAAAAATGAAAACTGTCTGAAAAAAATACAGTCGGAAATTCTTGTGTACTTATTTTGAATAAAAATAATAATAGAAATAAAATAATTTCCGACCGTTTTTTTTCTGACAGTTTTTATTTCTTATTCAAACAACGTTTCAGCGCATATTCGCACCTTCTTTAGGTTTATAATCGTATTATTGTTAAATCCAATTATTAAGAAACATTTAATTGTTATAAACGCCAATTTCTTTATAACAAAGTGAGGTCCGAGGCAGCACTAAGAACTTATATAGCCACAGTTTGCAAACCGACTTTTTAATAATTGGATTTAACAATAATTTTGGTTATGAACCTGAAGAATATGCGCCGAGACGTTGTTTGAATAAAAAATGAAAACAGTTTAAAAAGAACTGTCGGAAATTCTTGTGGACTATTTATTTTGAATAAAAATAATAATATAAAATATAATAATTACCCAACATTTTCTTTCAGACAGTTTTTATTTCTTATTCAAACAACGTTTCAGCCCATATTCACACCTTCTTCAGGTTTATTATTGTTAATACAGTTATTAAGAAAAATTTAATTGTTATAAACGCCAATTTCTTTATAACAAAGTGAGGTCCGAGGCAGCACTAAGAACTTATATAGCCACAGTTTGCAACGAGACTGTTTTTAATACTTGGATTTAACAATAATTTTCATTGTAAACCGTAAGAATATGCGCCGAAACGTTGCTTGAATAAAAAATGAAAACTGTGAAAAAAACGGTCGGAAATTCTTTTATTTTTGAATTTTAATATAAGACGTTGTCCCGCAGCGGCTGCAATGAATCTTAAGAAACTCCAGTGTTGTTCTCATGGATTTGGGAATTATTTCTGGGCATGTTGGCGGGAATGCACCAGTCTGATGATTGTGTAACTGTACTCGTATCTGTGGCGGTAGAGAATGAAGTGAGCAGGTAAAGGCTTGGGGGGCGAGTGAGTCGACGCCAATTACGCCGAGCTCGTTATTTCGGCGGCGTGATGCATGCGCTGCCGCTCTCGTTCTCGTTCTCGCTCTCGCTCTAGTGGTCCTGCCCGTTTGCTTGCTTAATGAGGGAGGGCTGTCTGCAAGTGCTCAAGTGGAGAAGGGAAACAGAACTGCAAAGCCAATACCCCACGGAGCTACACTTTTACTAGCAAAAGGAAAATGTAATCATTATAAGTCCGAGTTTTCACCAAGTATCCAAATTTTTCTGGGACTCTCTTCAGGTAACTGTCGGACCCACTGAACGTATCTATTCTTAATTCCGATTGCACTGTATTATTTTGAAAATATTAATTGATCAATTAAAATGTTATGCATGGAAAGAAACTATCATCAGGGTATGTTGGGGAAATTTATTTATTTATTATTTATATATACAGTTGTACCAACTTCGATGTAGTATATACAATATAAAAAAACATGAAAATAAAATATTGTATATAATTTACATGAGGGTAGGTTAATCCGTTTGATTAACCTACTTTAGCCGAATAGGTTAGGTTTAGTTGTATCTGAGGGACATACGACGTGGGTGTGTGAGGATTGACAAGCAGTGAACTGATTTTTGGAGGATTAATGAGGATGTGGTCTGCGGGCATGATGGTAGAGTGGGTTAGGATGTGCCTGAATGATCAGGGGGAAGGATGAGGTCAATTGGGAGTTTTCTTTTGAGGCTAGGGAAGCGTGGAGGTGGAGGATTGTTATGAATTGTTGGATCGTGGGGTTTGGGTGGTTGAGTGCTCTTTTGATTAGGTTTGTTATGGATTTGGAGATTACTGAGTTTACATTGGGAATTTTGATGTTATGGTGGATGACGGAGTTTCTTAGTTACCAGGGAGAGTTTGAAATGGTGCGTAGGGTTATGTTTTGTTTGGTTTGAATTTTGGCTGTTGTTCCCCATATGGACTTATAATGACCAGGTGGGTTGTATTATGGTCTGATGAGATAAACTTTGTCTTCGAGAGATCCCTACAAAAAGAAGTCCATGGGCGTGAGGTCTGGGGAACGCGCAGGGTATTCAATTGTACCCATGTGTGTGGAAAAACTGCATCGACGTGAGATCGTATATCGCGATGATGGTGGAAAGATGCTCCATCTCGTCATCACCAAACGTCTTTGAAATTTGTGGACAGACAAACTCCACATTGTTTACATGGTGTTAAAATGTTACATGACGATTTACAGGACACCAGTACGTGAAATTTTGGCGGTTAATGGAGCCATTTAATTTAAAGTTTAGATTTAATATTTAAGTTTATATTTATTTTTGGTGGCTTATTATTTTTGACACTTGACAGAATTAAGGGGACTTTGGTTTATGCCATGATTTCTCTGGTGGCAGCACAAAAGAGTGGTGTCGTAGGTGGATGGGATCGTGGTCGGTCTTGCAATACAGTACTATCTATTTCTTCCTACGTCCTTTAGATCTCCCCCTACATTCCAAAACTCGCCCTAATTACATTCTCCTAATTCTATAACTCTGTGAACCTGGCTCTGTTTTTCCTTATGCCACCCAGTTTACCTGCCTTAGACATTCCAGGATCGATCGTTCCAGAGTTAATCTATAACTTCGCCGAAATACATACTAAAACGATTAAAATTAGATCGTCTCTTGCTTATTTTTTAAAAATAACATACGAAATTATCATGAAATGAATATTAGTCTTCCCAAGAACCTCCCTTTCCTCAAGTTTCGCTCAGTTGTAATTATCTCGCATGTTGTTGCTAAAGGAATCTACATACTTCAACGCTTACTCATTAACAACTCTGGCACGTATCTGCATTGCAGATTAGTATAATTCGTGTAGAACGGCTACGTGCGGCACTGATGACGAAAGGGTGAATATACCGACGCTTCAGTTCTAATACAAATTGGGCGTGACCGCAAAGGATTAAATCTCTGAACTGATCGTTAGAGAACTTTGTCTACAAAATCAGTATCACTTTTAATCTCAATACTGCTAGCCTTTATCGATTAACACCACTTGGCACACTGGGGTATGAATTCAAAAGATCAACTGGTTCACTCTAAATAAAAAGTGACAAAAAATAAACCTGAATATTTCACTTTCTTAACTTCAAAGTAACATGTAAATGATAGGGGTTATTAATTAGTTAATGAATTTAATAATTGGGTTTAATTTGTACATTTATTAACTGAAAACACAATAATTTTAAAATGGGTCCGGCGTGTACATATCATGTACAAAAATAAAGAATTAAAAGGGGATTATATTAAAGTTCTCAGGGGTAATTATTGTTTGGGTGACCACGTGTAGCAGATTATCCGTACGTTGACGAACATGAGTTGTTTGCATATGCGCCTTGTTGTAGATGTCACTGGAACTTCCTTGTGAAACTTGAAGCGGCCGGTAGACAATAGCACAAAGTCGTGCTGCCGGAATTGAGGATACTCAGCTTTTTTCTCTTTCTTCCCTCGTTGTTAAAACCTTTCTTCTCTGCTTCCAAACAAGGTACACCTCTCCGCTGCCTCCTCTGTGGGAACAGTCCGTAATTTACACTGTCTTCCTCCACTTGCTAATGTCTCACTTTATACTCTAGCCACCACTTTGCTCTCGCCGCCGCTCTGCTCAATTCCTTCTCCACCACCAATCTGCTCTCCTCACCAATCTCCTCTCTCCACCACTCTGCTGCCAATCTCCTCAAAAATGTCTCCGCCAGCCTCTTAAAACTTCGTCCATACTTATGCGACACCTATCACGAAGGTGGCAGGGATGGATATTCTCCAATAATATCCCTTGTTACATTTGGGGAACACACGCCACCCGGTCACAAAATTTTCAGACAGATTAGGAAATTTTGAACCAGCGACGAGGTGTCTGAGCTTTATGGCCCAAGTTTCAACCGCTGTCCCTTTGTTTTAATTCCGAGCCGCCAAGACGGTGCGCGGATAAATCCCTTCTTCCTGGCCAGCGACATGCTCATGCCAAAATATTTATGCAATTTAAATTTTAATAAATAGGAAAAAATTGGACGCGGGTTCTAATGCGCTACAAACAACATATGAAAATTTAATGTAGACCTTTGAATTATCTTAGGTTCATGGTGATTTGTACAGATGAATATGGACCTATTGATCGAAAGCTCCGGTCTTTTATTTAAATGAAGAAATAAAACTTGTTTCCTTTGAAAATAGAGTATTGTTTTATTTATTTTGTACATAATATATTTTTTTAATTTTACAACGCCTTAAAAGATACAATAAAACGATATTTCACAGAAATTTCTTGAAGTACAGTTTTAAAAATTAAGGTTTTTGGGGACAATGATAAATATCATGATTTTAAAAATTTGTCCCGTGTTCACCTGAGATTGTAGGTCCTCAGGGAGCCGTAAAAAGAAAATTAGCGATCCTTTGTAGTTTCTCGAAGTTATAGAATCTGGCTTTGGCTCTTCAATCGATGCTGGCGGAAGTACAATAAATTTCCGTGTGTTAGTGTTTGGCCATTCTACAAAAATAAACTAAAATAAACTTTATATTAATTTTCTTTATAAAATTAGTTATAGGGTCTTTAATTCTTCATATGTTTTAAAATTATCTTCAGTTTCTTTCAGTATTACAAATAAGTAATGTATATATTCAATAATATGTTTCGGTTTTATACACGATGTTACTATAATTTCTTAGAATACGGTTCAGTACATAAATTAACTTATGTAATAATTCAGATCTTAAAACAATATGAGATCACAGAAATTAAGTTTACAATGAAAGCATATCAGTGAATTGTTAACAGTACTCAAGGATGCAAATGATGATTAGAACATAAATAATGTGATATAAAAACTGTTAGAATTCCTACATTAGTCATACCACTAAGAAGGTAGAAACTACAATGTGTATTCATAAGTTGACACTCAAAAACTAAATCTAAACTAAGAAAGACTTGTAAACATCACGAATTTAATTTGGATAGAATTTTTAAATTACATTAATAGTAGAGTAGAACGTATATTTGTGGAAGGAAGCGTTATACGTATGACAAGAAATATTACTCGTATTTACAAAAATGAAGGAAGAGAAATTAAACGATATTATCATGATTTATTGAAAACTCTAATCTAACTTGTCCAGGAAGGCTGCTTATATGCTAATTAAAAAAGTTATTTTAAACTCACGATCAAGTCCGTACTGAACCTGAAGAAATGAGTAAGGGCTTACTGTCTTTGTCTCAACGAGACCTACCAGTAGATGTCTTCATTTTCAAGGTGAACCAACTGCCAGCTTCCAACTGAAATGGAATAAAAGAACACAATTCTGGAACCCCTCCAACTTTTGGCTAGTATAGATTGAATACTGAGGATTTTAGAAACATTCTGAGCACACACGATCGATTTGAAATTCGACTCTTTACAATTCTGGTTAAATGACCTTTTCTGTCAGACCATCGGGAATGGGTCAAGAAAAAACATCTCTGTAAAAATTAGCATTTCGACGGTTTTTGCCATTCACGCACCTAGGATTTAAAATAGTATGAAACTGATTTAGATTTAAACATAAAACGAGTGTTTGCTCGGCCTTCTAGCTATAAGTGATGCCTCTGGAGTAAGTCTATGAATGTTATGTACTATCAAGAACTGGAATGAGCTTGTTGTTGTTGTGGTATTCACTCCTAAGACTGGTCTGATGCAACCCTCCATGCTAACCTATTATGCGCAAGCCGTTTCATTTCCTCATGAATAGCACAACCAACATCCTCCCTAATCTGCTTCGCGTATTCCATTCTTTCCCTCCCTCTTTTGTCCTTACCCCACACACTTCTAATTTTAGAAGACCCTCGTGTCTTAAAACGTGGCCTATTAATCTACCCCTTCTCTTGGCCAACGTCCTCCATATTGTTCGCCTTTCCCATATTCTGTTCATAATTTCCTAGTTAATGATTCCATCCACCCAATAACACCACATTTCTTTTTCTTTCCGCAGCTCTTATTGTCCACGTTTCGCATCCATAATACGCCACGCTCCATACGAACATTTTTAGCAACGATTTACTAATATTCACACTTATATAACCCTCTTTTTTGCTAAAACCATCCTTGTCTGTGCTGTGCTACTCTTCATGTTTACTATACTTCTACCATCCCTAGTTATTATGCTTCCTAAGTAGCAGAATTCCTTAACTTCCTTCAAAATATCCATTTCCAATCTAAAACCCTTTGTTATTCCACTGTTTCCCATACTACACTCCATTACCTTGGTTTTTCCTCTATTAATCCTCATATTAAACTCTTTCTCCAGGACTTTAATGCCATTTATTATGGTTTCCAAGTCTTCTTTTGACTCTGTTAATACTGCAATATCGTCGGCAAAGCGTAATGTTTATATTTCTTCTCCTTGCAGTATAATTCCTTTTCCATATTCCGTTTTAACATTCTTTATCGTCTGTTCTTTATATAAGTTAAACAACATGGGCGACAGACTGCATCCTTGTCTTAGTCCTTTCTTGATTACGGCCTTCTTTTCTTGGTCTTCTATTCTAATTGCTGCTGCCTGTCACTTGTACAAGCCTCTTTTCTCGATATATTATTCTAGTGCTCTACAAAATCCTTAATAGTGTGTTGCAGTACACATTATCAAACGCTGTTTTAAAAAATCTACAAATGCCATAATAAACTTTTCTTCAATTTAATTCCTGCTTTATTATTTACGTTAACCTGAGCAACGCCGGGCATTTAGGCTAATTGTATACTATTAATTTAAAAAATATGTTAAAGATAATGATAAATTAAATTTAACATGTAATTACAGAAAAGCCAATGAATATGATACGACTTTTATCGAAGGCTCTTAAATGAGACTATTGTGACTGAAAGTAAGGGTTTTGCATTATAATCACCAGAAATTATTAGAGCAATCTGGTTGAATTTAATTTTTTCCATTGTTGCAGAATTCATATTTTGATTGACAAGTAAGTTAAATAACCCTGACTCGTGACAATGTTGTTAGACGTTCATGCTGTAACCCTTCCGTCTCTTTATTTTATTGATCGTCTGATCAGTCCTGGTGTACAGTAACATTTATTGTAATTCCGGTCTCTGCAACGGTTTTTTTTCCCCATTTCATTGAGTGGAGAAAACTGTTATGATGGTTGTTGGCGCATGGGGTGGACGTATTTACAAGTCATTCCGTCACAAATGTGTATTTATCTTGGAAGGGAAGCGGAGCATCTGCAGCGTAAGTAATTACTGCGTGTCGCCCTTTCCACCCCCCGCCCCCACAATCCCCCGAGACACGTGCTCCCTCTTCGCTCGCCTGCCCCAATTCAGAGACCTATTTTTCAAAGATTCTCGGCAATTGGCACAACTCGATTAGGAACGTCTTCTCGCGTCTTTTCGCCCTTTTCCTTTGTCGGGAGCTCGCAGTCGGATTGCCAGGCTTAGGGACGGGTTTGCCGCAGAAAGACCAACGATTTCCACTCTGTGTTATAACACGTTGAAGGGGATCGTCCGTACAACACACAACCCATAAAGGAGGTTACAGCCCGTCGTCTGTCAGTAGACAGCGTCCTAAACCTCAAATATCCACAAAAATAAACGATTCGTCATTAGATTGTAACGACGGCAGGCACGATAATCGTTACCACTGTGTTTCAACGACATAACGGGAAATATAAGTGTCAATATCCATGCAGTCAATGCTACAACACCATCTATGCCAACGAAGGAATTCTTTTTACACAGCACAATGTAGGAAAATTTGTTTCCTTAACCAAAACCAAACCAAATCCTGCAATTTCATAAATATATTGAGCAGTTGTGCTATTTATTTTATATTCACAGATGAAATATTATCATCCGGATATCATGCGGACATTAATAAAAAATGATACTGAAAAATTGTTTATAAACACTTCTCATAAATGTCATTAATGTCTTGTCTACTATACGGGACAATACTAATTTGCGAAATGACTGGCATCAGTGCTTCGTCTATCCCCTCTTCCTAATTTATAATACCCTTATTCGCCAGGTATCACCGATATCCGGTGTACCGCAGGGAAGTAAAATCGGGCCAATAATATTATTGGTTTTGTGAATGACCTGTCGACGGGAATAGATTCTAAAATGATATTGTTTGCAGACGACTGCATAATTTACAAAGTTATAGGGAGTATAGATGATGAAATCGCTCTTCAAGCAGATTTGGATAAGATATATCAATGGGCAGAAATTAATAACATGAAAATAAATCCGTCTAAGGGTAAAACATTGAATTTTACTAAAAAGAAAAGGTGTTATCGCCGGGAATATAAAATAGGAAATGAAAAAGTGCCGCTTGTTGAAACGTGTGAATATCTAGGTGTAACGTTTAATAAGAAATTAAACTGGGACGAACACGTGAAGAGATGGAGGTCATTACACTTCATTGAAGAAAAGTACAAGACAGGCCAAGACAGCTGCTTACACTTCTCTAGTTAGACCTATGATAGAATACATCATAGAGCACATCAATGCCCTAGATAAAATTCAGAAACGGGCTGAGGTTTTGTGTGGGGGTGAAACTAAATGGGAACCACTCGGTGATAGGATGAGAAAGACTAGACTACGGCACTCTACAAAGCTTACGCGGACGAACCGACCGAGTCAGAAATAAGGGAGTGGCTAAGTATACCTATTTTTTCTCTAAAAACGACCCTAATTGCAAAATAAAGGAAAGGGTCCAAAGAACGGATGTAGGAAAATATTACTTCGTAAACAGGGCAATAAGGGACTGTCACTCAGAGCCGTTTTATAAGCCGTTTGAATCAGGACTCCATAATTTCGGAAAAGCGTATCCAAAATCAGCTTTTCTATTGCTCACAGGTAATTGACTTGAGGAATGAGTAATAAGATTGACTTTGGACATAAAATGTTGCAACAACCATCACTCATCGATATCCAGTGGATAAGTCTCCTTAGAGATGCTTCCTGCTAAGATGTTTCCAGAAAATAATTTTGTTGATACAAGCAGATATTACCTTTTTGCAAAAGTATGGATCTCAGCAGCAAGGAAATACTTTTTTTGCTGCTGGACAAACTTGCTTTGCTGCTCATTTAAAAAATTAGGATTATATAGACAACGCCAATAACAAGACTGCTTTGCGTATGTTCAGTGTAAATCATGGCCGTTTAAACAATAAAAATGTAATTAAATGTGATTAGTATAAATAATATAAATTACGTCAAAAAATATTGCTACCTCTCGTTGTTTGACTTAAAATAGTTATAAGGTGTGACTAAAAATGTATGTAATTATGTTTTTCGTATATATTGGAGGAAGAGATGATTATGATCAAGTGTGATCTCTTGATTTATGTTAGTAAAAGGACTTCACAATGAATAAATATGTGTCTGTATGATGACCTTCATCTCTATCTTAAGTGTTTTAAAGAAATTTGGTAACTCCGTTCTTAACAACTCTAGCATTAGCTGTATCTATATAAAACCTTAAAAGAAAATTTATATGAATTTCTCCATTACAGAAATTATTAATTATTTGTTTGTAATCTATAGTTATCAGACTTCGTTGCTTAATCATATTTCATTTGTCCGCAGATATCAAGAGGTGGAAGAACTTCACAACACTCCTACTTTGAAGTCCAACATCGAGATTTGATCAAGGTAAAATTTTAAACCTGTTCTGTAGGATATTTTGCAGAAATGGACGTTGATTTTCGCAGTTGGATCTGGCGCGGTCAGGGCTGGACTTCAGTATGACGCAAAACGTAATCGTTCGCGACAAGGATGCATTGTCGAGCGTGTCGCAAATATGCTCTGCATCTGTAACAGATCTGCGTCTGAGAGGGATATCCACCCTCGCAATTCCTCGGGGAGGCAGGTAGCACAGGCGTCAGGTGATCCATCACCTTCCCCTCCCACACACGGCTAATCTGGTTTCCCCATCCCACGGGACTCTTATCGACTTGCTCCAGTAATCGAACTCCAGCGTCTTCACGTTGTCTCCGTAAAACCGTTCAGTGCTTTCTTTCGAGACCATTCTCATTGAAACGGTTATTCCGGCGTTCTCCAAGTCTTTTGATCACTATGCTGAACCTTTTATTTACGACTCAACACAGACTTTTGCTTAACATGGAAAGGAAACCATTCAGTTCCAATATGGTGAAGGCATCATTGTGGACCATTTCAAAACGTTGATTATATCGGAGATGCAACCACTATGTTGAGCTCCATTGCACTTTATTATTAGTCCACGTAAATATAATCATCAACGCCCATAAATAAATCAATTTTCCCCTTCCGCCTCGTTGAAGTATTGCACACATTTTGACATTTATATCATCACCATATTCCTATACTGCATCTATAATTGCAAATAAGAAGGATACTTAAACAACGAGGTGCTTTGGGACGCTACAAAAGGCACATTTACTTCCAAGAAAGTCTTTCCGTTCTTATTTCCTTTCATGCTTTCTATATTATCAAGAGTTAAAAACTGAAGTGACAAAAATCAAAAAATTTTTCTTCAAAAGATATAAATTTTTTTAATATTAGAAATTTTTCTTATATAGATTGCTAGTGCTACAGTCTTACTGACTGAATGTAGAAGTAAAAATAATCTTAATCACACTGTTACTTAAATACATCAGATTATATTTTGTAGCATTAAAGTAATTTTAGATGAAAAGTTAAACAGTAGACTCCCATGAATTACTAATTCTTTCGATTAGTTGAGCGCCAAGTAATTTTTAATTCAATAGATTCTAAACTTATTTTTTCTTGGGGGGTAACAGGCTACATGAGGGTGATCCTAAAACAGGCAACTCCCCTTTAATAGCATAGGAAGAGAATTGATAAAGGGGGATGCGGAAGGTAGAGCAAGGTAGCCAAGGGCTGACTATGGCCCCCAGGGCTATTGTTTAAGGATTCTGCCCAGTGTTTCACCTATGGAGGTGCAGGGAAAACCCTAGAAAAAGCTGCATCAGATAGGTCGGGCATTCGGTACTATTATCAAGCTCTTCCGAAATACGGGAGACGAGTTTTCTGTGGGGTCGCAGCATTCTCTTCTTCCTGTCTCCACCAGTTTTAGGAGGAAGTTGGCCGTCTGATACAATAGGATTAGCGGACAACTCTTGCCTTGTGCCCAAGGTCTTCGACCCCAGTACTTATACCTCCCAAAATAGGTGAAGGAGTCTCGGCATGTGAGAACTTTGATAAAAAAACCTAGAGAGAGTACAAGGTATTCCCGACATAATCAGGCGAGCCCCGCAGTCACTTTGGGGTTTTGTTTTTGGTTAACAGACTATATGAGGGTGATTCTGAAACAGGCAACTCTCCTTTAATAGCATAGAAAGGGAATTGAAAAGGGGGGATGCGGAAGGAAGGTAGCCAAGGGCTGACTACGGCCCCCGGGCTATGGTTTAAGGATTCTACCCGCTGTTTCACCTATAGAGATGCAGGGAAACCCCTAAAAACCTGCATCAAAATAAGTTAAGGTGTCTCGAGATGTAAAAAAAAGTGTACAAGATGTTGTAAAATATTGTAATTAAGGCCTGCTATAGGAAACAAGAAAGCAGGCTAAAATAGAGAAATAAATTTAAAATAAATAAATAAAAAAAATGTATCGAGATGTGAAAACTTTGAAAAACAGAAAAAAAACTAGAGAGAGCACGAGGCATTCCCGATATGAGAGAGAACTCCCACAGGCAATTCCTCTGTAAGAATATAAGTTTGAAAAAATAATTCTTTTTGGTTAACTGGCTACATGAGGGTGATCCTGAAAATGACAACTCCCCTTTAATAGCATAAGAAGGGTAGCCGTCTTCTGAAAACTCATAATTGCACAAACACACTGCGAGTTATAAGATATTATAAGACTTTCCTTAGGCGTTCCTAAACCATTCATCAAGCGATTACTGTCGAATGAAATAATGTAGCGGACTGAATTAATTGAATTCCCGGGCATCGTCGGGCAACCAGATAGTAAGCAATTTTGTAAATGACATCATATGTCTGAAATATTAACTTTACCTTCAGAATTTTGATTAAGTAAAAATTATTAGAAAGTTTCAAAATGACACAAATATCACAAAAAACAAACAAATAAGTTTACGTGTTTTCAAAAAATTGGGTAGGAATATAAAAGTGAATTTATACTAGGCATACATTATAATTAGAATTATCTTTATTGTTGCCTTCCATATCCTTTTAACAGATGTCAACGGGAAACTAATCATTTGTATGTTTTTGTTGTGGTATTCGGTTACTAAGACTGGTCTGATGCAACCCTCCATGCTAATCTATATCGCGTAAGCCTTCGTTTCCTTATAACTAGCACACCCCACATCCTCCCTAATCTGCTTAGCGTATTCCATCATTAGCCTCCCTCTTCTGTTCTTACCTCACACACTTCCCTCTAATGCTAATTTTACAAAACCCTGGTGCCTTAAAACGTGGAATATTAATCTATCCTTTCTCTTAGTCAACGTCCACCAAATTGTCCGCTTTTCCCCTATTATGTTTAGAACTTCCTCGTTTGTGATTCTATCCACCAATCTGATTTTCAGCATTCGCTTATAGCACCAAATTTCAAATGCTTCTATTCTTTTCCTTTCCCCAACTCCACGTTTCGCACCCATTTAACGCCACGCTTCATACAAACATTTTTAGCAACGATTTCCTAAATTCACACTTATATTACCTGTAAGTTAATCCCTATTTTCGCGAAAACCTTCCTTGCCTGTGCTATCCTACTCATTATGCCTACTATACTTCTACTATTACTAGTTATTATGCTTCCCAAGTTGCAGAATTCCTTAACTTTCGTCAAAATATCCCTTCTCTACTACACTCATTTGTATACAAACAAAAATTTCGGTTCGTCGAAAACTATAAAAAAAAGTTAGCAATTTGTTTGGATTACGATTTTAGAGTGATTAAATAATTTTCTTTATTGACTTAAATAACTTGCTACCCAGCTGTGTCGTATGTTTTTCTTGTGGAACGTGGGATGAAGCCGGCTTTAGTTATAATTCAAGTATGCGGATTATGCAGTAGGCCAGGTGATAACAATGTGTATGAAAAACAACACGATAATCTCGTGTAGCTAATCCAGACGCCGTCGCGTAAAGCATTTAGTAGAGTAGTGGTCATAATTTATGAGCAGGTTTCCTCCCCGAGCAAGGCGATAAAGTTTTTACGTGCGTGGACTGTTTCCCTCTCCCCTAAGCCGTAACAAGGCTTTACACCGCTTCGCGAACAAAGAGCCCGCCCCTGACAGCGATCGCGTCGGCGATAAATACTCGGCAAACGCGTCCACGACGCCCATATCTGTCGACGACTATCGTCTGCATCTTCACGATATCATCACGCCTTCGTTTCAGCTCAGACATCCAGTCGACTGAATAATGGAAGCTGATACCTCGCCTGTTTCTGTCTGTGTGACACTCAAAGACAATGATTGAGTACCTGACGAAACCACAAAGACCATTGTTACCCTACAGTTTACGTGGACGAGAATCAAGTAATAATTTGGAATCAACTGTAGAGGTTATTGTATTGTATTGTATTTGCTAATAATCTACAATTGGGCGCAAGCCCGGTGGCAGATACATAATTAAATATACATAATTATAAACTAAAGAAAGATAAACATGTTCCGTGGATGCCCTGAAAGAGAAAAGAGAAACACTTCACTTCACTTTTTATATTCGGAAACACATTTATATTAAATAAATATCCACTTCACTTCACACGTTTTTTCAGATTTGACCTAAATTTATTTTCTTGATGAGGATTTCCTCCAACGCCCCCACAGGTAAATTATTCCCAGTCGTTGATAGTCCTTATTTAGGAATGCGTAATTTGCCAACATCAGTTTTTTGTTTTCTATATTTCACTTTGAATTGGTGATCCCATCTACCTATATAACTGGGCTTTTGCATTTTGTAGCTAATTATTCCCCAATCCATGGTTTTTACCCCGTATAAGCTAATGCAGTCTTGCTTTCTCCCTCTCTCCTTTCTGACAATACCTCCTCCCAACCTAGCTGCTTTACCTTTTCCTTTCCTATGACCCCCTGTGGCCCTACTTGCCACAAAATTAGCAGCACCCCCCCCCTTTCTGAACTTTCTCTAATGATTCTATTTGATTAATTATTCTATAAGGATCCCAACAAGCCCCCCATATTCCAAAATTGGCTAAACTAATATAAGTATAGCCACCTCCTTTTGTTTTTGAACTTTCCCTTTTTTAAGTTCCTCAGAAAATAAAATGTATGAATCACCTTTTCGTGTCCGTGAACTTCACTTGTTTCCTCCCACCCAAGGTCTATTTTGTTGAATAAAGTTTCCCCAGCATAATTTGCAGCTCGTTTTACCCATGGAATTTGTTTCCCCACCTATTCTATATTCTGTCTCAATGAACAAGGTGCGTTTAGAAAACGAATAGATGCTGCTTTCTTTCCATTAATTTTCATTTTATTTTCCAGATCCCAGCTATTTAACTTAATCTAAGATCTTCTTGTAATCAATAAAGTGTCTTTCCTCGTTTGTTACCTTTTGTATAGAAACATCGTCAGCGAAAAGTCTTACCCCTGACTTCAGTAATTCGGTAAGTCATTAATGAATATTAAAAACAGTAAGGGGCCGATTACAGAGCCTTGGGGAACTCCCGATGTTACAGCGCCTGAATCCGAAAATTGTTCCCCAATTTTGACTTTTTGCGATCTGTCGCTTAAGAATTTTCCTACCCATAGTATCACTCTTTTATATACCTGTTTTATTTAATTTATCCAATAGGATATCATGAGGTACTACATCAAATGCCTTAGCGAAGTCTATGATAACCCCATCTATTGGAAAATCAAAACGTATCTGTCTCACTGCGCCAATACAACCACTGTAATAGTTATCAAATGGGAGCCGTTCTACTTTCAACAAATAAGGGAGGATAATAATGAATAACAAATATTTATAAAGGTTGTTTAATATGCCAGGAAAAAAATGGAAAAAAAGATTTTTTTTTGGAAATTTCCTTTTTCTTCAGCAAAGTCTTCTCCCTTGGCTGTGCATTTGATTCAGATAGTTTCCAAAAATTTCATTATGTCACAAAAATATATTCTCTCAAACTCTGCAAATTACTCCGCCACGGCCTCGATTACTTCCTCGATTTTCGTCACTTCGCACCCAGTTTGGGAACATGAAGTCATTTAGCGGTGGGTCTGGGGCATAGGGTGGATGAGAAACTATTTTAAATCCTAACGCGTATCATTGTTGAATTTTTCGGGTATTCCATTGTCTGAGTGAAAAAAGAGAGAAAGATAAATGACAACTAAATCAAAGAGATAGAAACAAACAAGTAAGGTTAATTTTTTCAAGAGGGAGTGACTAAGGATAGCAGAGAAATGAGCAAGAGAGAAAGATTTAGCAGTTAAGAGGAATAAGAAAGAAATTAAATTAAGAAATCAGAAGTAAGAAAATAAATTAGAGAAATTACTCCAAGAAAGCCGAGTAAGAAAATAAATTAAAAAAATTACTCCAACGTTTCGAACGGTAAAGAAACTCTGTGCGTTATCAGATGCAAAATACGAGAGTCCCTACAAATATGAGGACATAGACATACTCAATTCGGTCCAGTCCATGCATATAGCACCCAAACAGAGTTTACTTACTGTTCGAAACGTTGGAGTAATTTCTCTAATTACTTTTTCTTACTCTGCTTTCCTGGTTTAATTCCTCTAATTTCTTTTCTTACTCTGTTTTCTTACTCTAATTTCTTACTTGCTTCGCTTTCCTGCTAAATCCTTCTCTCATGTTTATTTTTCTGCTATTCTTCGCCTTTCTCTCGAAAAAAAACCGAACTGTTTTTATTACTTTCTGATGTCCTTTTCTCTGAATCGCTTTTCATGTATCTTTTTCTATTTTTTACTCAGACAATTGAATACCCGATAAACCTCAGTAATGATATTAACTCACAATTGTCAACAAATTTCGAAACCAACACGTACATATTCGCCATAAAGACTGCATCTTCGTGCGCAATGTCCTGGTGAAACAGAACTTCATTGCACGCCAATCTTGGTCGGTTTTCAATCAACATCCGTTTCAAACCATCAAACAGGGTAGCATAATAGAGCGCATTCGGCTTGTGTCCTTTTCCAAGAAATCTATTAATGATATTCCCTGGAAATCCCAAAACACAGTAGTCGTCACTTTTATAGTTGAAAAAATTGGTCTCCGCTTTCTTCGGTTCACTTTCTTCAGCTTTTGTCAATTTTTTGATTGATTTTGGTCTCAGAAGTGCTGTTTGATCCAAGTTTCATGGACGGTGACGAATATGCGCAAAAAGTCTTGTGGGTTACGTCTAAACCTTGCTAGATTCTGAGTTGAAATGTTTTTCCAAATCCGTTTTTGGTCGAATGTCAACAGTCGCGGCACCCATCGCGCTTAGAGCCTTTTCATGGCCAGTTTTTCGTGGGGGAAGAGAAGCCTTCGTTATCAGCAACCACATGAAGGTTTGATCTGCGATCTCCAAGTACGATATTGTAAACAATGGCGAGTTTCATGAATACGCAACCAGAAATCGTTCAGCTCTAAGGTCGGACAAGCATCGCCTTGCTCTACACCAGAAAAGTATTCACAATACCGGGATAATTTTATACAACAGCCTTCCGCCAGAGGTTAAAATAGTACCTACAAAAGCTTCGTGAAGCAGAGTAAAACTATTCTTTTAAATGGCGCGTTTTACTCGGTACAGGATTTTCTTAATCGTCCTTCTAGTATTTAAAATCAAGGTTCCTGCAAAAAAGTGTTGAATGAGCTGCCTTGTAAAATAGCACATCACATATCTTAAAAATTTCTATTCGGCTTTTTCTGCTCTTTTGTTTGTTTCATGTATTGCCTGGAGCTACGACGGAAGGACAGTTTCCTGGTCGCAGAGCTCCAAGTAAAACTCCATTGCGTGTTTCTCAGTGTGTCTTTTGTTTCCCAGAACTGTCCGGTTGTGTTTATATTGACTTTTGTCTGTATACATTTTCTTTTATTAATTTATTTTAAGTTTATTTGTCTTTAATTATGTACTTTATCTTGATCATTTTTAATTTTTAATGTATGACGTATCCTATTTCCTCAATCGAGGATTAATAGAAACAACAATAAATCTAAACTACAAATCCCGATAAGTTTCAGGAATGCTTCACATAAAACAAAACACTAATACTCTGAATGTAAAAACTGACACTGATTTGCTCGGTAGTTTATATATATCTTAATTAGCAAATTATTATTTGTCAAATGTATAATTATTATATATATAGTTTTTAAAATATTTTTATATTTGGTTTCTTTTTTACTGTATTCTTTGTCTCTAGTGCAATATCTTTGTAATGTTATAATTTAGTGCTTTGTAATTCAGTTCAACCTGACGAGGGTCCATATTAGGACCGAAACATGTGGTTATGTTTCACTAATTTTTGTGTTTTTGGACTTATTGAAACTTACAGTAACCAATTTTATTTGTAAACTGAGTGGTCGAATAACCATCTCTAAGTACAAAGATGGACCACATTTTGCTGTTAAAACTGTTTAAATTTTTTGGGGCATGGGTTCTATGCGATGGTAGATGGTAGGATGAATTTGAGACCATATCTGATAAACTGCACTTTCCAATTTCTTACGATTCTTACATCGTGTGTCCGTGTTGTGTTTATATTGACTTTTGCCTACATACATTTTCTTTTATTAATTTATTTTAAGATTATTTGTCTTTAATTATGTACCTTATTTTGTTCATTTTTAATGTTTGACGTATCCTATTTCCTCAATCGAGGACTAATGGAAACAACAACAAATCTAAATCAACCCTCGTATTGCACAACAGTTGCGTCGACGATGACAATGTCGCTTAAATTAGATACGACGGCTCAAGGAAGAGTTTCAAGATGAAATAGTATCCCATTTGAAAAGAACTATAGTCTGCCATTCAGCGTGTTGAGAAAGCCACCTAAAGCGATTCATAGAGTTATGAAACTTGAAATATTGAGTGCGTACTTGCACTCGGCACTTCTCGCAAAACAACATTGGCCGAGTCTAGGAAGGAAACATTACAACATCCCGTAATTACGACCGCAACGGTGTCGGGAAGAAAATTGCCCAGTTACATCGCTTCCTGTAACTGCCATTCTTAACGTCGTCAAAACATGCGATCTTACAGTTATTAATCATCGGAATGTTGCTTGGTAATTGAGGAAGAAGAAACCGCTATTGGTGTAATAAACTATGTTAATCTGATTGGACAAAAATGATGAAGAATCGAGTAGCATTGTGCGTACATGAGAGACCACTCAATTTTTACAAAATTAATGTTTGGTAAATTTTAGTGCACAATATTATCTCAGAATTTATGCACATTATCCTGAAACAGCTGGCAATAGTTGTTATAAGACAAATAATTGAAATAATGATACGAACCTTCGTATTCACGATTCATATTTCATTGCAATAAGGTTTTACTTTAAAAATTATCAGAATATATTGAAGGAACACGCATACCTAATTATTCCCTAAAACTCATTTTTCTTACTTAAGCCATACAATTTTAAAGACACAGAGAGATAAAAATATAAGTATACCGTGTCTTGCACCAATCGGTGGATTCTCTTAATTATAATACACTTTTGTTGCCTTAGTGGAAGAAACGTTGCACTTTAAGTTTATCTTTTTGTCAGTGTCAGTAAAATTGGCCAACGTTCCAATGAACTATATTAAACAACATGTATAAAGTCAACCATTTTGTACATATTATTCTATTTAAAAATGCAGAATCCAGCAACCACGCAGTTTCTAAAGCCCCAATGTTATTGTTTCCTTCAAGTATAATGTTTCCAATACGAATACTTTCGTTTAATCACCTGTTAGTAATTACTTTCTGTGAATCTATTTTGGGGCTAGTATAGCCATTCCGATTTTTTTTAACCGTGGTCGTTCGTACAGCAAACGTGATTTTAATTCTGTCATTCTCACTCGGGAAACCTTCCATGATCATTATTATCTATACCAATAAAAAAAATTGATGTGCCTGTCTGTATCGAATAGGCTATGAATCAGCTTAATGTATTTCAATGAAAATTTCAGGGATTGAAAGAGAAATTTTAACTTAAATTTTGGTGTACGTTTCATTTAGATATCCTGCAGAGTTCATAAGATATTATTGTAAATATTTTTAAATCCATTGAAGTGCCGCGCGGAAGGTGGCTTAAAAACCAACTGCGAGTTATAATTCTTCCTAATAGGCGTTCCTGTACTGTACTATTTTAAGCGTAACTGTGGGTGGCACAATGAGAGAGAGAGAGGGCGATCATTATCACTCCATCAAGTATTGCAGCAGGATTCACGCCGTAATTAACCTGTTGTTGGGAGAGAGCTAACTCCCGGTGAACTAATAAAATTCTTTGGATCGTCGATAAGATGCATACGTAAATTGGTTTTATTTGTCGTGTTAGGTAAAATTTTAATATTAATAATTGCCATTTTTAGAAGCAAATAAAATAAATATAATTTATCCCATAAGTATAATTGAAGCTTCTGGCTGAAAGATGGTATCGAATTGGCTCCGAAACGAGTGAAAGCGGGACCTGTTCGCGAGTTCTGAAGCAATCATAAAAAATGTTACCGTACTTTTCATATATTCCATGAATTAAAATTTATTAAAATTCTGTACCCGTTGTTTAGTTTCTTAGGGAAAAATAAAAAGAGCTATTTCCGCACAAACGAAGTCGCGGGAGTAGCTAGTTAATCCCATAAACCTGAAGGTATTTCACCCCAGATTGACTGCTGGGCTGAACTGACTGCGTTGGGAATGCCTCGTACTCTATTTTTCCCAAGGTTCTCTCATGCCGAGGCGCCTTCATCTATTTTAGGAGGGGTCAAAGGTCTTGGGCATACGGTAAGAGTTGTCCGTTGCTCCCGTTGGCTCAGCCGTCCAACTGCCTCCTGAAACTGATGGAGACAGGGATAAAGGAATGCTGCTTCCCCTCGGCAAACTCATCTTTCGTCACGCGGAAGGGCGTCAGAATAATACTCAAAAGCCCGACCAGGTTTTCTAGGGTTTCCCCTGCATCTCTTTTAGATTAATCAGAGGGTAGGATCCGTTAACTATAGCCCGGGGACCCTAGTCAACCCTCGGCTACTTTGCTCTACCTTTCAAATTCCCCCTTTCCCATAATTATATATTTTATTATAAGGGTTTATATGAAATAAAATAAATTATTTATTAATAAATAATTATAATCATATACTAAATCTCACACAATAATGCTGTATGAGATATAGACTAAATGTATTAAATAAATATAAAATAAATTCCAATCTGTAATATATAATAATACATATATAATATAATTATCTTATTAAATAAATAAATAATTATATTTTAGTATAAGTTTTTATATTAAATAAAATAAACTATTTATTAATAAATACTTATAATCATTTACTAAATCTCACACCATAATGTTATATGGGATACAGATTTAATATATTAAATAAATATTTTAATACATTTATAATGTATAATTAGATAATTATGTATTGTAGTATATAAATAAAATAAACTATTTATTAATATATATTTATAATCATATAATAAATCTCACACAATAATGCTATATGGGATATAAATTATATGTATTAAACAAATATTTAAATATAAAATAAATTCCAATTTGTAATACATAATAAATAAACATGTAATAGAATTATCTTATTATTAAAAGATAATTATATATTTTAGTTTAAGGGTTTATATTAAATAAAATAAACTATTTATTAATAAGTACCTGTTTGAGAATCACCTTCATGCAGCCTGTTACCCAAAAAATTATAATTTATCACTACGGGTTTGATTTCTCCTTTTTAAATATATTGCCTTTTAATGTAATTTCTGCTCCACTTAGTTTCTATTTCTCATAAATTTCCTTTTATCTGACGAATTCCGTTACGCCATACATACAAGTTCTAGAAAATTCATCTAAAACATACATGTAATTAACATAAAAATGTAGAGGAAAAATAAATCTCAGTTTATCTGCAGGGCGTTGACCATTATATTTATGCGGAGCTGTATTTTCACTTCCTCTAACGTCCAGAGAATTTTAAGTCTTGCCGAGGGAAAAGCCTCTTGTGTTTTTCTTTTGCCGCTGATAGACTCATTTCCTCGGAGTCACGTTCTGAACATAAAAACGTTCGTGCTACGTGCGCTCCGTTAAATCAATACAAGAAATCTAACTTAGCTTCTTTCTTGGTCGGAAGTGAACCATTTGTCAGGGTGCGTACACTATATACCTTCATTTTCTGGATACATCTTATTTGAAATATTTTTTGAATACCTGAAACAGCGAATTTTGGTAAATTAGTAATAAATATCTTTTAGGTAAACATTAAGAGAAAAATATTTTTGCTTAGCCAGATATTGAATCAGTCATCGGGTTAGGATAGAACAAGAAAATTTCCTTTTTAATCGAAATCCTTCATATTGTGTGTAAATTGACCCAAACATATCTAGGGAGTACCCGTTTATAAAGAGTATATGTCACGAATTTCAAACCTTCCTTGAGGTGGTGGCTACGGCTAGACGGAGATATTAACAACTGCCATTACCTGTGTACACTGACTGATTTCTTGCAAACTAAATGAACGTTTGGCATTCTTTGCACATTTCATCTGTTTAACAATCTATATTACAACGTTTGAGTTTCATTAAGGGACACTGCGACTGAAATTTTAAATTACTGTAAATGAATTGCTACTGGGCTGAAATTTTAATTGTGTGTTAACAACGCACATGTGTTTTTGTGAACTTTTTTATTGAGATATTTATAATATTTTTTTTAAAAATTTGGCAGATTTGAAAATGTTTCTTGCGTTACGTACTTGAATAATTTTTAGCTTTTTTTAAAAATTTATATGTAGTGATGACCATTTTTATCAATTGTTAGCATTATTTTTGAAATTCAATAAATCTGTAGAAAGAAAATATTTTTTTTACTGTCTTCAGAGAGTTCCTTAGAAATTATCACTTTTCAACTCATTGAAAATTTTTTTTACCTAAACTACTTAAACAATTAAAAACCTAATACTTGTATTCGAAGGTATTTGCACTTTGATTATGCCCAAAAATAATTAAGACAGTATCTTGTGACGCATAGAAACTTTTTGGTACTACAAATCATGGAGCTAAAATAAAACAATTTTTCTGAAAAACAGAAATTATTTATTAAATTAGAATCAAACATGTTTCATTTTAATTACCCTGCAGCATATGTTACACCTTCCTCTTTTGTTTGGCAGATTATTTTGTCAGTTTACCGAATTTATAGGCATATTTATAAAAAAAATTAGAAAACCGATTTTTTTTCATATTTTGGCCGAAATTTCAGTCCCCGTGTCCCTTAAAGGTTACCTGAAAACACTACAGATCCTTACGAGTACAATTACTATACTTATAAACGACGTTTTCACGTGAGGAGTGAGGGTGGAGATGAGTTATATGAAAATGACAAGGAAAATATCAAGTGATTTTATTTGGTAATTAAATTTAAATTAACCCCATAATCATTTACGCAATATTTGAGTCGAAAATGTTTTAGGTTATGTACTTTTATAATGTTTTTCCGACTGCATTAGTGTGTAATTTCGTCCCCATCCAGGGTGTGAGGGTGGGGGTGGAAGACAGTCATATTAAAATAATAAGGAAAATATCGTATTTGGTGTCGAAACCGATGTAACGCGTGTCACCCTGTTACATTATGACTTTTAATATGTGATTTGAGTAAAAATTCATCCCTTAATTGGGGGAGTATTTATATTCTGTTAGAATACTGAAAATATTTTTAGCCCTGTTATTGTACTGGGAGTATTAGCGCATCTTTCGAGATACTGGGAGTATATTTGGGGTTTATATTGTGACGTTTTCTGTGTCGGTTGAATCATATGTTGAACAAGAATTAAATAATGTACCGAGACAATTTAAATAAATACCCGGCAACGCCGGGTCCCCATATAGTAATAATAATAAATACATTTACATGATCCATTATTTGTTGAAGGAGTAAAGTTTTGCTTAATATCGTTTCGTAGAAAATGAACTACGTTTGTCAATAGAGTATTTTGATTTAATAAAAGCAAATGAACTTTACTAATACGCTTAATTATAGAGATTTAAAATTTTGAATAATTTTCCTGGGTCAGTTTTCTGTCTGCAATAAATTTATTAATAATTTTAGCTTTAATATTTATTTTCTCAAAAAGATTCTGAATAATTTTTCCCTAGCACAATATCAAATTTATTAATAAAGAATACGTCATCAAAACTTTTAATGAATGCGTTAGAGGTTTGTTTTTAGCTTAGTTGCCGAACATCGTGTATTAAACGCTATATTGTTTTTCGTTCTTTCCACGAGGTGCCAAATGTATTTATCTGTTCGAGGCCGAAGACAAACATGCGGTCGTGTTTGTCCGCAATATTTGTAGTTAGGTTGCTCGTATATCCGGTAGTTCGCCCCTCTCTCACGGAAGATTTGCCGACGACGACAATCTCGTAAAATATGGCATGTCAACACGAAGGCGGGGGTGTATCTTCTCCAGAACAGCAGCTGGCACAATATTGAGACAGTCACTTAGAGCCTACGCATTTCTGCTCAAAGCTGCTGCGAAACTAGATAACATAAATCTAACTTCAACAAATCAGTTATTGAACACTGATGAACACTTGGAAGTACTGAAATTAATGGGAGGTTTATCATTTATTTTATATGTAATGAAACATAGTTAATAAAATATATTAATTTTAGCATTTATTTACTTTTAATGAACACAGATTGCAAAAAGTTTTAATTTGTATTGCTGGCCTTTCTTTATAATAAACACACTATCTATTTTTACATAAATGGTACTAATAATAATTTTTCTTACAACTAGCAATTTTAGATTTCTACACCCAGGGTCGTATGATATGAGTCTTCTCGTAGAGAAAAATATTTCACACTCGGACCTGGCAGTATAGGAAATCAGCAAAAAAAGTTACAGGGGTAATTATCGTGTCAGCATAATGGACCTGCCTGCCCCTCCTCGTTGCTTTTCCCTCCTATTAGGATCCTACTCGATCAAGCCGCTGCTATTCTTCCTGGTTCAGTATAATTTATAGTTTATCCTCATCATCTCGGACTACCTGTCCGCTGAAGTCTCACAATGTCCCACTAATATCCTCTGATCAACCGCTTTCGTCTCCTAATCCCTTTTGCCTTATTTTTAATCATCTTCTGCCCCGAAAAATCTGTATCTCCAGAGTATTTAATACATTTTCCCCGTTTCTCTAATTCATATCCCGAAGGTGGCAGATATTGATATTAACCAATCTGATTTATTGTTACTCTTCCCTGGGACGAAAAGCTTGCCCCACTCCCCCTCGGTTTTTGGGGAAAATCCTCGCTTACTTCCCCGCCTCCGTCAACACATTCCAGCGGTCGCAGGACAATCCCCGCTTACGTGTGACGTAAAAAATATATTTTTAAATGATATCCCTTTTCAATTTCCTTCCTATGCTATTAAAGGGGAGTTGCCTGTTTCATGTAGCCCGTTAACCCCCCCCCCAAAAAAAAAAGTAGTGGGTATCGTCGGGGACACAAATAGTAATATATAAATATTAATTAATGTACCATTAAAACGTACATATTTAAAGTAGTGCAAAGGTTTCGAAAATTGGTTTTAAGGAATTGTACATAAGGTCATGTTACTTGCAAATATATGCATAATTTATGAGGTTTATTGAATGAGCGTTGTTTTAATTGTTTATCTTAAAATTGTTTAACAGATAACATTAACTACAATATATTAAAATATTTTATTCAACGACGTACATTGTACCATCAGATATATATTAAAAATGACTGTTAGAATGATCAATTAATTTATCTTTAAATTATAAAACATACGTAATGTAAACTATTAAATATTATTAATTTCACTGGTTGAACTTTGAATAAATTATTGAATCGTTTTCTTCTTCTTCTTCTTCCGGTGTTTACTGAACGCATGACTTAATCGTTGAATGGGTTGCCTAACTACCTTTTATTGCATATTTAATCAGAGATGGTGAATTGAGAAGCTTACAGTCTATCTCCGGGTTTCCCAAACTGTGTTCCGCGGGACCTGAATAGGGGTTCCCCAAAATGTTTCCACTTAAAAAAGTCTCCTTATTTAAGGTGTCAAATTTCGCTGTTGTTAGGTCATATTAATTATGTCTGGTTAGGTAAGTACACAAAGCAGCAAGACAAACCAATTGGACTGAATGAGGATGAGAAATTATTTTTGAGAAAAAAATAGTGTTTACAAAAATTCTTATGAATGAAGTCGTGGAAGTGATATACCACGTAAAATTAAAACCACTTCAATCTCCATTAAATAAAATTTGGGAGATGAAATGGGAAGTGAACACAAAGAAGTTTTATTACATACGGAAGTGAGATCAGAGGAAAAGCACTATTTAGACTTTTATAACTCGGAAGTGAGTTTTTAGTCTTCTTGAAGGCACAAAACAATTCAGGAGAATATTTTGTTGATGTTTTAAAAAGTCCTTCGTGGTTCAGAAAACTTGCATATCTGGCAGATATTTTTACAAAGTGCAATTAACTTATTACAGGTATAACAATAATACAAAAGAATAAATTCAATTTTTTGGTAAACAAAAACAATTTTGGATTTCATCAGTTGAATCTAAAGATTTTAATTGTTTTTCTACCTTAAATGAATGATGAAGTCCCCAAAATGTTGTTACAATATCCCTCTAAGTTGAAACCAACTTTTTTACAGTAGTAAGGACGATTCCCGGGTTCGGAATCCATTTACCGTGTCAGCTAAGCCAGAAGCTTGAATGCAAGTGACTATGAAAATTTAATTGATTTAATCAGTGACCCCAACATTTCAAAACAAGGTATCATTGTTTTACTTCAGTTTTCTACAACCTATTTATTCGAAGCGGAATAATTTTTATTATGCTGCAATGAAGTCAAAGTGCATAAACAGGTTCGACGCCACATCAGATATGCAATTCAAGGATCTAAGTCATTAATTACTTTATTTAATAATATTTTTATGTTTACCTTATATAAAAAGATTGATGTATAAACATAATTAATAAATAATAATTTTTAAAGTAGGAACTACCCAATCTACAGAAAAAGCTAAGGGTTAACGTGACTTCCTCACATCACGGCGGCTGCGGGTTTGAATCCCGGTGACACGAAAATACCTCGAAAAATTTAGAACTGGGTAATCCGACTATAAATAAATTTTTAACATTGATCTACCTGTAACTCAAGAGCATTGTTTTGTCATATTCTTCCAATTATTGTTGTTGTTTAGTATTGTCATGACGTATTACTTTATCGATTTGAAAAACAAATTCTGAGTGATTTTAACTTGCCAACTTTGTTTTCTATTTTTATAAGGAATCTTTACCAACAAGAAAAGACCAACTGTCGTGTCATTGCCGTTGCACGATGCAGAGTTTCCCTCTGACGTCACATGCGGTGAGGATCGAATTTCCCTGAGGCGTTAATTGTCTTCGTGGGAAAGAGACACCTGCCCCGATCCATTGTTGCCACACGCATTGTCAAAACACGATAGGGTCGGGGAAGGCGAAGACCGGCCACAGGGTGTAAATAACAGGACAACTCTTGTACACTATAGTGTGTTTATCGCATTGGTTCAACTTCAAGAAAAGAAAATTATTACACTTTCAGGATATATATTGTAATATCCTCTTCATGGGAATGGTTTAAGATTATTTAAATTACAAATTTTAAAAGCTTTGACAACTTTATATTTATGTATTTCATCTGCACAATGTTTACACAAAACTATCTCAGGGGATTTTGGGTCTCTCGAGAAATGAAGTACGTAGTTACTGAAAAATAGAAGAAAAATATCCTTTATATTTATATAATCAACAAAATTAGCAAGTTTCATAGCTAAATTGGACTTACCCAAAATTAATGGGCCTACAAACATTCAACCTCACGTATGCATCCACGTTTCTCAGTCTTTAGGTCCGCCTTGCTGCTGCTTTCCATGCAGGAATGTCTTGTAATCCTCTCCCACAGCTAGGAAATCCTTGTCTCTATGTATTTACTGGCCACTTGCTACTCGACTCGCACCTTTCCTTGTGACCATTCCTCCCAGGTCCAACTCCTCTCACATCACCGTCCCGTCTGATGTCTCAGGCCCATCTGACCTCTCTCACATCACCGTCCCGTCTCTCCCCGTTTGATTACTCCAGGTCCAACTCGTCTGCCTTTTCAAATTCTCGTCCTGACCTTCTTTCCAGTCTCGGTCACCCGACCACAAAACTGGCCAATCAGAACATCACTCCAGTGGAAACTTTTCTAGTAAGTTCCTACGCCACCGGATTTCCCCTGCGGGACTCCACACACGCTTCTGGAATTCCCCGCGGGACTTCCCACACTTTTAGACAATTTGAGTCTTCCACTGTTGTTGGCCTCTATTGTCGTCGCACGAAACTTTCTTCATTGTAGGCCCAACTGCACTTTACAATGACAACAATTCCTGAGAATTGTTCCCGAATCCCCTTCACATTACAACATTAAATTAATTATTTAAATACTATTTGCACCTTAAAATTAAGATCCATAACTAAATCAGCAGGCATCTGCGTTTTTACATTATATATATATATATTGTAATATCCTTTTCAGGGTATAAAACATTAATTAATCATTTGAACAAATTATAATTAATTTGAAAATTTTACATTTATTACATGATTACATGGGCTTAATCTCAAGGGATTTTGGGTCTCTCGAGAGATGGAGTATGCAGTTACTGAAAATAGAAAAAAAATCATTAAATATTATTCAACCAGCACAATGAGCAAGTTTCACAGCTTTTTAATAACTTACCCACAATTACTGGCCCTACAAACATCCACTTCACGAATGTTTCCGCGTCTCTCTGGCGTCTTGCAGGATTTTTATCGATGCAGGTAGTATGAACCAGATCCGCAACTCATCTGCTTCCTCGAAACATCTGACCTCTTCAAGCCTCTGACAGCATCTGGCGACGTCTGACCTCTGCAAACATCTGACCACGTCTGCTCACGTCTCACCACATCTGACGTCTGACCACGTCTGACAGCATCTAACAATAACTCATCTGCCCTCTGACAGATCCGTCGTCCGTACTCTCCCCAACTCGTCTGACTTCTGGTCACGTCTCAACTCTTATTCCATCTGATCCCGAGCCACCCATCGGCTCCCTTTTTAAATTCTCACACGGGAATTCCCCGCCATCAGTTTTCTTTTACAAAATCCGGGATTCCCCGCCATAGGTCTTTTACAAATCCCGGGGTCCCCCGCCAGTTTATTTCATAAAATTTCGGGGTTCCCCGCCATCATTTTTTTACACACGATCGGTGGGAGTTTCCCGCGGGGAATCCCCACGCCCCAAGGTGGTTTTCCGCGGGGGATCTCCATCGGGGGTTCACCCGCTTTCAGCCAACTTCACATTATTGTTGGTCGAACTGCGCCTCTTAACGCCACAATATCACCAAAATCCGTGTTTTTTCATTATATATATATATATATAAAGAATTTTGTAGGCCGTTAATAAACAGAAATATAATATCTGGGACGACTGTCAGTTTTCCTTTAGTATTAACCAAGTTTTCAGGGCCATGATGAGCACATACATTATCTCAGGAACCCGAATCATGGTTGATGGTGATGCGGTTCGCTGCACCACAGAAAGTTGGCTATATAAGAATGCATATAATTTTAAAATACATCAAAGAAAACAGGATCTGGGGGCAAAGGTGAGAGTAATAAGTTTTATAAAACTTAAAAAGTCATTAATTTAGCGATCAGAATGGTGACTTGACTGCTATAATGTCCAAACATAACGCCCAAAATGCCCACAGGTTGACTAGATACCCTGTGAGTAGGGCAACACACTACCAACAGGATATTACTAAACACCAAAGATGTTCATATCTCTGACCAGCTCACTGTCTGCTTATGACTGGCTGATTCAATGAAAACTTTACGAAAATCTTACAAGAATCAATGAGTTTCATGTCACGGGGTTGCTGATTGTACAGGGCCGGTCCTCGACCAGAGGCTACTTCTTGTGCTGAAAAAATAATAGATGTGTCAAAACTGGAATCAGCTTAAGTGCAAAAATGTTTGCAAATCGTCTTTGCTGAAGATAATACCTCAACGCTTTATAACTTGGTGACGACATCGGTGTACAGTCTGTATTAAATACGACGGCCGACGACGGTTTGAACCAACAGCAACCCTTGAAAGAATGGATGAGCAATAAACGCGCAGAGGCTTACACGTGATGAATAAGTCTCGAATTGCTTCAGAGTTACTCAGATTCGTTGAAATCGAGATGGAAATTATAAAACTTCAAATAAAAAACGTTAACGTATCGTTTATGTTGATATTATGTTTGATTTATTAATTTTCATTATTAAACCTATATTACTAATTGAGTAGTGAACTATAATAAATATCTCTCCAAATCCAGTTTTCTTATACGTTTCAAGTGAATACATAATTATATTAATCAGTCTCCTGAAAGTGATAAAAATATGTAAAACGTTTTATTAATAAATTATATAAATCTATGAACGTATCGTAAAAAAATTAAAACTCTCATATTTTTACGCATAAATATAATATTCCCTATTTCCTTTGGTCACGCATAGCTTGAGAACGACTGTACAGATTTCATTCATACGTTTTCTGATACTTTGTACAAGGTTATTACGGAAAGAAAAATGAAGAAAATTGAGCAAAAAATTGGAACATTTCAGAAAATCTAGAAAACAGGTCAACCATGTTGTTATAGATAAAAAATCTACCTATCGCGAATGAAAAACAAAATAGACCTTGGGTTCACCTGTAACAACATATTACATCGGTTATTGCTTCAATGGAAAAGAATTCAGGGATCAGTAAGTCCATCAATATAAATTAAAAGGTCAATTATGAAAAGAATAGCCATCGTTGTGTATAAGCATTTAAATTGGGAGAAAGAATAACTTTAATAAACCGAATTCTCATTCTTATAACTCAGTGTCTATTAATTTGTTTTAAATTGTCAGGAAAAAGACCAACCAGTTTCTAATTTAATAATCAGTCGCTGCCTGTTTTTCATTTGTTCCTGTATTAAATTAACTACGAACTCAGTATGGTCCAGAATCGATCTAATAACTGAATAAATAATTGCGTACTTCCATTGATGTTGTTTGTTGTGGTCTTCAGTCCTAAGACTGGTCTGTTGAATCACTCCATGCTAGCCTATCTTTCGCAAGCCTTTTCGTTTCTTCAAAATTAGCACGACACACATCCTACTTAATTTTCTTAGCGTATTCCATCCTTTTCCTCACTCTTCTGTTATTACACTTCTCTCTAATGGTAATTTTACTAGACCCTCGTGTCTCAAAACGTGGTCAACATCCTCCATATTGTTCGCTTTTCCCCCTTTCCGTTTAGAACTTTCTCGTTAGTCATCCTATACACCTATCTGATTTTCAGCATCCACCCATAGCACTTCATTTCAAAGGCTTCTATTATTTTCCTTTCAGCGACTCCTATCGTCCACGTTTCGCACCCATAAAACGCCACGAACATTTTTAGCAACAATTTCCTAATATTCATACTTATATAACCCTCTTTTTCGCGAAAGCCTTCCTTGCCTGTGCTATCGTACTCTTTATGTCTACTATATTCTACCATCCCTAGTTATTACGCTTCCCAAGTAGCAGAATTCCTTAACTTCCTTCAAAATATTCCTTCCCACTCTAACACCCCTTGTTATTCCACTGTTTACCAAACTACACTCCATTAGCTTGGTATTCCCTCTATTAATCCTCATACTGAACTCTTTCTCCAAGACTCTGTTCATGCCATTTATTATAATACTACAATATCATCGGTGAAGCGTAAGGTTTTTATTTCTTTTCATTGCAGTATGTTTGCATTTCCCTATTTCGTTTTATCATTCTTCTTCGTCTGTTCTATATATAAGTTATACAGCATGGGCGACATACTCCATCCTTGTCTTACTCCTTTCTTAATTACGGCTTTCTTATTTTGATCTTCCAATATAATTACTGCTGCCTGTTTTATGTAGAGGCTATGTACAAGCCTCCTTTCTCGATATTTAATTCCAGTGCTCGTCATCGCCTGTTATTTATATAAGTTAAACAGCATGGGTGACAGACTCTTTTCTGATTACGGCTTTCTTTTCTTGATATTCTATTCTAATTACTGCTACATATTAAAATAATACATAAATATTTTCCCCATATGTCATCATTTCTATCTGATATTATTGACTGGTATTGATAAAAAGTTTCGTTGACGTAGATCTCCGAATCCCCGAGTATAGTTTGAGGTTGCATCTACATTGGTCAGCCCGAGAGAAAGTCGCCCGCCTTGTCGTTATAGACTTCCGATAATGGACTCTGCACGAGCGAGGATAGAAAAAGGGGGAGTTTTAAGGAACAGTGCCCCAAGGGCTGAGCCTTTAGACATTCCAAGAATTCGCGTGTGCCACGAGAAAAGTAGAAATCGTCCGCAGAGTTGTATAAACTCTTAAACCACAAACTGCCAACTTATTCTTATCCTTCCCCTACGTAACAACTTAAGTACAATTGTGTTGTATTATAAAAACAGCGTTAACCTCTTCGGAAACTTCTAAACAGTTAAAAATTATTTTTTTTGTATTTCAAAAATAAATTTAGATATCCTGTCTCAGCATACATAATTAATTTATTGTACGTGCAAAAAATTTTAAGCCTCTATATTTAGAAGCATGTACAAATAAATAGAATAAATCTATTTGACATGTTTCATTAATTTTCGTAACAAATTTTTGTTTTTAAGGAATTAGTTCCTTTGATGTCAAACCTTTTTTGAAGTTAATTATATTGTTTGTTTTATTCAATTAAATTATTAAGTTTTTCAATTTCCTGTGGGGTGTGTGATAAGCACTCTGAATGATGCAAAATCTGTAAGCGCTGATATGAAACGGGTCACTTAATGCAGTGCTGTATTTGTATAATTTGCCTCGTCGTTCTTCTAATTACTCGCTTGAAAGGTTTATAACAGTTGGCTGTACTGGATTTCCTGCAATTTAATTTGGGTTTAAAATTTTTCTCTTTATTTGTGTAGTAATTAAAATGAATCGTTTTTAAAAATGAAGTACAGTTAAAAGGTTTTTTCTTTTATTCTGCTACATTGTGTGATGAAAATAGAAATGCTCTCGGAATGAAAAAAATTATTTGTTTGTTCATTATGTAATGGTGCAGCATGTTTTGAGGATATATATGTATATAATATATATAAATAAACTAACGTTTACAGTATTAATATATGTTTGACTTACTAGAAATTAAGAAAAATGTAATAATATTGAATGTCATAAAGCAGTTTTAAAATCTTCTTCAGGCAGGTATGTTATATTTATGAGCAAATTTACCTTCGTAGACGAGGTGGCCGAGTGGTTAAGGCGTTGGACTGCTAATCCAATGTGCTCTGCACGCGTGGGTTCGAATCCCATCCTCGTCGAATATTTTTAACGTTACTCTTGTGCGGTAAATTGAAAAGTTTGTATGTAACTATATTTACAAATTTGTACCGTATCAAACTTCAACCTTTTACCCCTTTCAGCGGCAAAGATTTCAATAAAAAAGAGGACTGCCAGGTAGGTAAAAACATTTGCTGTTACATTGGGGTCAATAAGAATATCTCTGTTAGTTCTTCGGTGTGAATGCTTTTTACTATTTTCTTAAGTATATTACTTCACAATTAGGTTCTTCTGAGATTTATTAGTGCTAGCATTAAAGTATGGTCATTAGATTTATTTTGCACGGTAATGTTTCTGATTGCCTCCACCAAATACTGAATTATAGTTCTAGCTGTTGCGCCTGGGCTGTCTGAGCGGCAGATAGCAGAGCACTTGTCAGGCACAGAGACTTAGAAAAGGCTCTATTCACGCTTTATTACTTACCTACTAGACTTCTGTAGATGAAGCCTATAAAGTTTTATAGGGTTTCTGATTGTACTTTAAGTTAAGAGAGCAGGGTAATTAAATTAATTAGTATATTTAAAACGTGATGATATATTTATTAATAGAGAGCTACCAATGAAATAAAATAAAAACTTATCCTCCTGGCTTTTTAAAAATATATACAATTTTGAAAATGAGTTCTCAATTAAAATCGAATAATAAAAACAAGCTGATTCTTGGTCTCTTGGGATGGTAACCTCAAATACTTGGTATTTATGTTCTCAACACGACTTGTTGGTGGCAATTACTCTTGTGGCTTCAAGTAGACGGCATTGATGGATTTATGGTTAATTTGTTCTTTACCAGTGACGTTGGGAGATCTAGTCGGAAACTTTTGAACCATTGTAGACATTAGAATGGCAGCTTCTGGAGTTGGCTGCTACCGCCGACCTTTGAAGTCTACTGAACGCCTCGTCTCAGCGACTCCCCAGGTTTTTACGATGCTCAACAACCACTCTCCAACTGTCCGGTTCAACGATCGCTCTACCATCCATTATTTACCAACGAACTAGCTTTTCAATATTTTACCAACCACAAAACCCTCGAATTGTTCTCAATTTTATCCAATAGAAATCCATTTTACATTTTGAGATCCTACGGGGCTCATACGTCGTGAAAAGTCACACACAAGAGGTTACAGAACTTTATGTGGGAAAGTCTGAGACGTGGCCAAATGTAAAGGCCAAAGCTTCCATCAAACACACTATTTATGACACCAAGGCCAGTGGCTTATAAATCCCTCAAAGAGATAATTCAATAGATGTTTTGATGCCCGACTGGATACCTGTGAATGTCAATGACCCCTCGACATTGGTAGCTTGAAAATATTTAGTTAAATTTATTTAATTAAAATGAACCTTTAATAATTTAGAATAGATGTGTGCACTAAATTTTTTAAACATTTTTACCACCTTTTCAAAATATTTGATAACCATCCTCTTTTACCTGATGTAACAATTATAATGGGTAATAGTGTAACAGAAAATTAATTTTGCCTACATTATGTCAGCATTGTTAACTAATTCTCTGATAACTGATAAATATTCGCTCTTTCTGAATTATTTGTCCCTTTCTTATTATACATGTTACTCAATTTATTGAATTGTTACCGCCGTTAGTTCAGTTGTCTCCACAGATCAGTATTTAACACATTTGGATACATCAAGACAGATTACGTACTTTGGGCGTTACGATAAGCAAATGCTTTAAGCTAAATCACGACAAATCCGCTCTATAAATTTTCCACTATTAATCTTCTTCCTCGTGAATCCTTTTTCCAATAACTCACTCGCGCACCACTCGAAACTTAACTTAGGTGTCATCCATTCCATTATTAATACAGCATGTTACAAGAAAATAAGTATCGTTACTACTTTTCACTAACCACTAATAACTTATTTTTAATTAATCCTATGCAAATACGGTTGGACGCAATGCAAATACGACTTTTCCATAACGATATTTTGGTAACCAACATCCGTGAATTTGAATCTATTGCCTTAAAGATGAGATGCAAATACGAGCGGAGAATTGGACGCCCGCAACATTCCCGTAAACGTTGATTTCCTAAAATACAATATTCTATATACAAATGCATTTAAATTACAGACGTGTTTATGTGACCTTTGTTATTTGTTAAACGAGTCTGCAAAAATATATATTGCTTCATTAGCCGGTTCTGTTTATTTTTACAACAGTAGTTTTAGATGAGATTCGAAATTGGTTTCTGGTGGTTCGTTTGAAGCTCTCTTTCTCACGCAACACACACACAAAGGGGGCGGGGTGGACAACAACAACAAGATAGCTGAAATATAAATATATATGTATGTATCGCTCAGAAATATTAAAATTGGTTAATTATAAATGTCGACGGTTTTTGAATGGTAAACTGAGGTTTTACCTACCGAATTTGCTGCTCTACGGAAATGATTATTGACTGACTTTCTCAGTTAATTTTGCATAGAAAACCATTGATAAAATTCAGCCGGTAGGTCGAAACTAGTTTTCTGGAACGAGCTATAGGGCGCGTTCACACGATAGTCTTGCAATAGTCCAGTTTACTCAAGTCTTGTGAGAGGCAAATAAATCCCGTGTGAATAGCACCTTTAGTCAGGCGTAATGATTTCGCCTCCCAGGCTTCCCCTCACACACTTCTTCCCAACAAACCCAAGGTACGTGGACCATTTCTCTACGATGGTTCCCAAACGAGTTTTAGCGTATTGGTATCTTGGTAAAAAATCTGACACTTCAGTTTTCATAAGTTCAAAAATATTTGAGAAAATTAGTATACTTTGCATATTTTCATTCTATTTTATCATATGGTATTATATTTTGGGGCAACTCAGTAGGCATAGATAAGATTTTTATTAGTCAAAAACGTGTTATTAGAGCAATATGTCAGGTTTCCTCACGAACTTCTTGCAGAAATCTGTTCAAAAAGTTAGGTATTTTCACTTTGACGAGCCAATACATTTATTCATTGATGTTATTTTTAATCACAAATAGGCACTTATTTTTGAATAATTCTGATATTCATCCCTTCAATACAAGGAACAAAAATAATCTGTATAAAAAATGTAAAACATTGTCAATTGCACAGAAAGGTGTGCATTATTCAGGGATATCCATCTTCAACAGACTGCCGCACAGAATTAAACAGTTGTCCGATAATCAAGGTAAATTTAACACTGAATTACGCTCATTTTTGCTTAGCCACTCCTTCTATTCAATAAAGGAATTTATAGAAGAATCGGAGAAGAGTAATTTATTATAGTTTATAATACAAAACTTTGTTATAAGTATATTTTCTTTTATACAATAAAATAATGTAATAAATGTACACCCTGACCCATTCCACATCCTTGAAGCTTAGCTTCTTTACAGGATCTACGGAATATGATTATTATTATTATTATTATTATTATTATGTGTTGATAATTGCAAAGTGTCATAGAACGTTGGTTACTTCTGCAGATTTTTTTCTAATGCATGTTATAAAATGGAGAACGAAGGTGTAACAGAATCAAATAACTGTAAATATCTTGGGATCACGATTAGTGAAGATTTAAATTGGGGTAATCAGATAAGCGAGGTCCGTGGCAGGTAAAGGGTGGAGGGCGCTGCTGTTGCTGCTTCACTTTGTAAACAGAGTCTTGAGGAAAAGCACGAGAAAAACTAAGATTTATGCTAACAAAACGCTGGTCAGGCCAATTTTAGAATATGGGGCAACGTGCTGGGGTCCATATTGAAATGAACACACTCTAGCGTTGGAAAAAATACAAAACCGGGCTGAAAAAATGTTTGGGGGTCAGGTGATTCGCGAACAATCCTCACGAGAATTTAGAAGGTCTCAGTAATAGAAGGAAACATGCGAGGTTGTGCGCAATATATAAAGCTTATAAGGGTGAACCACAGGGCCTGGAAAGAAATAACAAACCATCTTACGGCGCCGAATTATATTTCTAAAAATGACCACTCGTTCAAAATTAAAGAAAAAGGGCAACGTACAGACGTAGGAAAATTTTCATTTGTAAATAGGTCAATATGCGATTGGAATTCCTTGCATGCAGAAATACTCACGACTTTCACGGGTCGCGTAAATCAGTTTAGAAGTAGGCTAAGAAAACCTAAGTGAGTAGTTTTATTTTTTTTTAGAATCAGAGAAGTGATAATAGTGAAGTGCAGTGAAGTGATTTTTGTGTGGCTCCTTTGTTTTCTTTTTCAGATAAAAAACTACACTTCAAAATTCTTCCTAGTGTAAACTTTTCGTGATTGTATTTGTGTTTTATTTGTATTTTCTTTGTTCATAGCTGCCACCGAGCAAATGCCCAATAGCAGCTTAGTAGCAATAATAAATAATAATAATAAAATATTTAGTAGTATTTTGTTTCATTTGTAATGTATCCAACTGTATTCCAGCCTTAGGAGTTGTAAGTATTTTATTTTAAATAAATTATTTTCTTTGCGATGGTGTCATCAGATACTGGGATGAACTTTAATGACATCTCGGAAGGATGCTGTTAGTATGCTATGCCAAGGTCACATTCCCAAAGTAGTTACTGGGGAAAGGAATAGAGAATGAGGAAGTAACGTAATGCTTTGCCCGCCTCTATCAGCATTTTACAATATGAATAATTCTCAAGATATTTACGGGTTTAGTAGTCTAATTTTAGAATAATGTTGGACCCCCTAATGGGAACCAATTTTCAAAACTCCGATATTTGATATAGTATTCTGAACGTTTTTCAATAACTAAAAAAGTATATGAGAGAAACAGACGGAGATAATCGACTGTTGTTTCGGTTAAACAGAACAAAGAACTTTGTTGTCATGTTCCAAAAAAAGTTTAAAACTGTGGTGCTGTAGACCAGTTATCACACATCAACGTCCTCTTTTTCAGAAGTAACCGAAAAGAAGCCCGAAATAACGAGACTAAATAATATGTGGATGATGTTGATACATTATATGCCACTTATAATACAGTGAAAGCTATCCACAACAAAAGTGGCCAATGGTACTTTTTACCATTTATTGAACGTGACTGGAATAATTTGAAGAATAATAATACATTTTGAAAATAGCGGAGAAAAATATAACGGATGATAAATTATTTAACTCCTAAATAACTTTCTAAATTCTCTTGATAAAATATAGACTGACAAGACGAGCGCACTACGAAGATGCAACAGAAAGTGAATTACAAAGAAGTAAACAAAAAATTTAAACATTATAAAACTCAATATTACTATGGAACGTGTAATAATTTATTTTATTTTTCGTGTACATACAAAAATGATCTTTCTGTCTTAAAAATAGTTGATAAAGACAGA
This sequence comes from Eucriotettix oculatus, assembly GCA_034510155.1. Taxonomy (NCBI): domain Eukaryota; kingdom Metazoa; phylum Arthropoda; class Insecta; order Orthoptera; family Tetrigidae; genus Eucriotettix; species Eucriotettix oculatus. The sequence goes on from CM067382.1 coordinate 11,349,156, forward strand.
ATAATTTACGTATTTCATTGAAAAAATAATTATTTACTTTATAATATTATGTATACGCGTTACGATATGAGGTGCGGATCCTTTCTCAACAGAAAAAATTAATTTTTCGGCGTCGAAGGACCAAAAATAAAATTGACAAAGCGGTCGAGAGCGGAGTGACTGTCGTCGACTTTGACTACCGTCTGAACGGAATTGTGTGGCTCTATGCAAATGAGATGGAGCGGGCGCATCTGCTGACTAATAGTCTTCAGACAGTCAGGTAGTCAAGTTTGTCTTTACTTCGTCTGAACGTACACCACAGTCACAATGCAGTTAGCAGATACCTGCTCTGCCCTGCTGACTTCGATAGTCTGTGACTAACAGACTGAGACTATCGTGTTAAATCAACTAGCTTAGTTTTAAAGATCTATGCTATATTGTCCTTCGACGAAATTAATTATGTGGAATTAAATTTCTTCGGACTTGTTAGGATAGTGAAGAGAACCCAGGTAGCCAACGAAGGTATAGCGATCAGCGCATTCCTTTAAGAGGATTAAGTCTTGCCGATGGTCAAGAAATAACTCAATGGATTAAAAATCTGGTAAACATTCATAATTACCAAAAATTTAATAAGCACGAGAAGTTTTCGCAATTCCTTCGTCCAGAAGAACGTGAATTCCCTGTCACTTGGAATGAGCCATGGTGTGTAATGGTTGGATTAGGGAATATTAAAGGTTTAATTAAATGAATAATAAATAATTAACCAACAAAAAGCTTCGTTTAATACATTTAAAGAAACTATTACAGTTCCAGGGTCATTATACTATCGTGTCTAGCTCAGATTTAAATTTTTAAGGGACTCAAGTCTATTCAAAGGGTCATGAAATGTGGACGGTGTTTTTCAGAAAGAATTTTCATCGCACATTTATCTCTGCAATAGTACTGACACACCTGATTGCTGTATTTGTAGGGCGCAGCATCCTCGTGGTGACAGGTTTTTCCAAGAATTCTCCTCTGTTGTCGCTTCCTTTCTTCCGTTTCGCTGATCGGAGTTACGAAGGTGGGCGATGATTCCGGATGCAGTTTAAAGATATTCTTCTTCTTACTGTGAGGAACCAACGACTGCCTTCTATGATGCACTGACTAACGACTGAGAACTCATACACGACAACTTTCTCTGGGCTCGTCCACGATTACTCTTTCTTAATTATGATACACGAATAATCTCTCTCGCCTCGCGTCTTCCATGAACTTAGCTTTCCGTGTCCATCCCATAGCGTGGAGGCCTCGTCACCTGACCGCTGTTCTCCTATCAAATACAAATCGTAGTTCACGGTTCTCAGTAATTCCGCTGGAGGGAGAATCGTCCTTCAGACTTTCCCCGGGGAGAATGCCAGGTGAGGTATTATTTCCCAAAGGATGTCGTCAATCCTTCACGGCTAGGATTTGTCACGTCTGGGACCCTTTTACCCCGACTGATTCGCACCGCCTCGCAGGTCCCATCCCGTCCATCAGTTTAAAATATTAAATTCATGTTCAATTAGTGTGAAACGTCACAGTTCCTTTTTGAGTAAACGTAATACTATGACAGTCGCTCAAATCGTTCTTTAAATGAACAAGCAGGAAAATTTTAATGTAGAATACTTCGAGGTATTTAATAAATGATTATCTGTATAGAACGTATTCCCTTCTTTTTTCTAGATCTATAATCAAATTTTAAATAATATCAGAATATCTGCTTTTGTATTTTTGATATTCATATTACATCGAAATATCACTTCTTTCTGTACTTAATTACTGTAATTAATTAATATTCTCACCAATCCTTATTTTATCATTGGTAATGTTATAATATTTGTCGGTATAGCTCCAGGAAATAATTAAAAGAATTATGAGTAATTACGTACACCCTTGGCTTCTAAAATCATAAAAATAAAAAATTTGAGATAGCCGGTAAACCTTTTCCACATTTATTTCCACGTTACATCAATCAAATTTCACTTACTGTTTATACCTTTCAGCATGAGCATCAAAACCAATTAAACACCGGCTTTGCAATACTTTCTCCAACTCGGATCTTTATTTTAAAGTAAACTTTTGACGGTCGAAACAACTTACTCTTTCATACACGATACATATAGTATTTATTTATCATTCTATGAAAGTTTATATTTTTTTGTCATTTTTATAGCCAGCAGTTGCAATTGATGTTTACAGCTGTATTATTATTTTCAGTTTTTCCAATTAACAAATAAATTATTAGAAATTATTCAGTAACCATTTGATGATTATAGCTTCCTGTGGGGAAATAAAAGTGAAGTCCACTACGAGAAAAATTTACTACAATGCCTTACTTTATTTCGTTATTACTTGTGAATCAATTTTTAGCAGGTTGAGCAAAATAACGCATTAATTAATGAAGACGACGTCGTTATTTCTGCAGGCCTGCACCACAGGCCAAGGCTGATAAATCAAGTAGTCGTGTTCTGATCGATCCATCGCTGTTCGGCAGCTGGCGAGCAGCTAGTTGTAGATGCAGGCCTGCCAACTGTTTGCGTGGCGCGTTCTTATTTCCCACGGGATCTGGCGCCTCCCCAACTCTGCACAATTAGCTTCCACCCTCTGTGCTGGAGGCTTCCCCACCAGTGGTATGTAGTTTGTTCTGCTCTGCGTTGGATCCGCCGTGACTCACGAGGTCCCTCCACTTGTGTTTAAACCCGGCAAATCTACCCCGGCTTAGCTTTTGATGCTCCGAAGGTTTACGTTCCCAGCTGAGAATATCGCCAGATCTGCAGGATGCAAATACCAATAGAGTTCACCGAAGGTCAGGAGATTACAGTCAGACGTTTCGTAACGGAAACCTTCAACTGAGGATAACGGAATGCAATAAACATTACAACTCCGCTGTCGATAAGCAGAAATCCTAGAGATATTTTATATTTACGTGATGATACCATTAAAAAAAAAATTAATTGAAGCAAGTATATGCAAGTTATTTGCACTAATTTTATACGCAAGAAATATTAGCATTTCAATTTTCACTCATTAATAAACATTACCAGAACCTGTATGAAAAATAAGTACTTTTAGGAACTATTGCTCAATTAATTTGCACAATACATTATTTCGCGAATATAATACTAGCATATTTGTTTACATGACTAATTTGTAATTTATAGGCGTCTTATTATTTTTATTACTGAGAATTTTTATTGTAGTGATTTCTGAAATAATTACTTGTGATTATAATTGTTAATTTGACTTATTTTCAGGTATTTATGAGCCACTCAGGGATAAACAAAAGCGTACTAAAACCCGCTTTTTATTACGGTAGGACTATTTAAATAATATTAGTTCATTCTCAATCATAAATAATTGTTTTAAAATTACTAATTCAAATAGCTTGACGAATCGTTTCTTTTTTTGTAGCGTTTTCAGGTGCCTAAATAGCTGTTGATGATTGTAGCCTAAGTACAACGCGAAATTAGAATTTTTTCCTTTAAATACCATAAAATTAATTGTAATTATTTTTTCATAAATTACCATGTCATTGAATTATCAGTATGACTTTTGTAAAAAATGTTTATTCTTCTCCTCCTAAACGGATTGCTATTTTTGGTTTCGGTTTTATTGAAATTTATTTCGTATTATTTTGGCTCTTCAATTCCATATGAATTTTTGGCACAAATAGCATTTTTTTCATGATTTACAGTGCGAGACGTATGAAAATGATATTAAAGCTGTTTCTTAACCCCTTTCCAGTCTGAAAATGGGGATGCGGAAGATTGAGAAAGGTTACCAAGGGTTAACTAGGGCCCCCGGGCTATGGTTTAAGGATCCTACCCTAAAGAGATGCAGGGAAAACCGTAGATAACCTGCATGAGGTAGGTAGGGCATTAGGTATTATTTTCACGCCCTTCCGAATGAAGGGAGAAGAGTTTTCTGTGGGGTCGCAGCATTCCCTTCTCCGTGTCTCCACTAGTTTTAGGAGGCAGTTGGCCGACTGATCCAATGGGATCAGCTAGCAACTCTTGCCTTAGGCCCAAGGTCTTTGACCCCAGTACATAAACCTCCCAAATAAGTGAAGGTCACGAAATTTTCGTAAATTTTATGCTTCGGAACCTAAGCTATTTTTCAGATATTATTTGCAATGAACAAATAAATATATTTCAAGAATTTTATAAATAACTACGATAACGTTTACAAACAAAAATAGACTTTTAGCTGATATAATGATACTGTGTTTTAAATTTAGAGCTATCATTATTATTTTAATAACATTTTTTTAGGTTTTTAGTGTGAATTATTTTGTTAATTTTTATTATTGTGAAACATTTTACTTAATTTTTATGCAAAATTTCTCAAGTTTTTTTAAAAAAGATAGATGGTATAAGAAAATATTTTAAAATAAATAACTTTGTAAAACATTTTAATGAATATTTTTTACGTTTATCTGAAGGTAAAAAAGTAATAAAATAATGACTTTTTATCATATATGTTGAAAAATATCCGTCAGTGAAGGGGTTAATTGAAGAGCTGTTCGGTGGAAGAAGCTAAATAGAGAAAATTAGAATCGAGGAATATCAATTTCATGCCGGGAATAGCATTTCCAGGAATGGAAGAGGGAAATACCGCCGAGGACTTGCGTAAGGCTTGCATTACGAGACAATCTTGACTATGTGGGTGGGTATTCAAGGTCACTCGATAATGACACGTAAAGTTTATTAAAGGCCCTGAATATTATGTACTTTCCATTCCAAGCACAATATACAACTGTAAATCATAAAAAGTAAAGTCTGTTCGCATCTATCAGGCCCAGTCTTCTTCAGTATGGGTACAATTATGTTTTTAAAATAAAATCATCTGGTATTCTTCCTGTTTCGTAGATTTCGCACACTATCCTGGACAGTTATGATATTGCTTCTTCGCCCGATGATCTTATCTACTCCTCTGTAATGATATTAATTCCTGGCGCTTTACAATTGCTCAGATCTGTCAGCGCCTTATCAAATTCCTACCTTAAAATGTTGTCCCTAAACTCTTCATCATCCACCTCCTCCTTTTCTTCTATTACCAACTGACCTAGATTTTCACCTTGATACAGCTCTTCCTTCCATCTTTCTGCTTTTTCTTCTTTATCAAGAATTGACTTCCCATCCGCTTTCCTGTTGTTCTTACTAATATTTTTCCTCTTTCGTTTTATTGTTAGTTTTAATTCATTCTTCTTTCTTGTTGCATATTCTGGTTGCGAATAATTGCCCTTCCAAAGAAATGAAGCTGAATATACTCAAAATTGGTTTCTTTGTCTGATTCCTAATCAATTATAATTTAATTTTACACTACAGAACCGTTTAATCTGTTTATTATTTAAATTATCTTTTAGTAAAAAATTCTAAATCTAATAAGATTACCTTTATTTTCAAATAAAACGTCATACTTTGGTCAGATGTTCATCAGCCTTAAATCGATTATGTTATCAGACCTCATACAGGTTTTATTCTAACAGAGGAGCAACCATAAAAATAATTTCTACGAGATTTAAAAAATTAAACTAACACTGCACCGTGCCGCCAAAACTCATATTGTTTGAATCAAAGAATGCGAATTACCGTCATGTAGGAATTCTGAAAGTTCCCTAAGGCGATACTTGGGTGGCAAGGTGTACGGGATAACAGACCGTGACACTAATTAGTCGCGCTTCATCTCGTTGTCTAATTAAGATATAACCACGTTAGCTCCCCGGAGCAGAGAAGCGAGGGGAGGCGCATCTACACATCATTTCCTCATCAAGGAAACACATGAAAAATGTGATTGATTCCGAATTTGGGAACATGTTTACTGTTACATAAAAATGGCATAACGTTACACTTCTGAATTGGAATATGTTACCATAAAAAGAATTAAATACTTAACGTATTTTTTTCTGTTCAAACCTCCTCAAGACATATTTTTTTCTAGAGATCTAACCCATAATTTCATAATTTATATAATAGAGTTATAATTGAAGAAACCGAAAAAAATTCTCATAAATAATTTTGTAAAATAATGCATGTAGTGTAAATATTAATACAGAAAACCGGATTTATAAAAACAATTTTGGCTATAAATTATTGTATAATATCAATTAATAAATCTAAAGTTAAAATATTTGCATTTATATTGTAACGAAAATCTCATTGTTGTCGTTGTAATTTAGTTCAGACCTCTAGGGTTGCCACGTGGTAGGCAGGGATAAGCGAAAACCAAAGCCATAATACAAAAATTAACAAAGGTAAAATAAAAGAAAGAAAACTATTTTTTAAAGATAAGAGAAACTACTACAAATTTAGACACGCACCGCTGTTCTCTTCCGAGGGCAGCAGTGGACCAGAGTCAGCGACCAAACTCAGAAGGAAGGTCTTCGTGATCATCTCTCTCCCCACACGCTCGCTACCCTCCACCTTTTCTCCTACGGCACGAGGAAACAAAAAATATTAATAAAATAAAAATGTGAACATCTGCAGGTGTAAATATAAAAAAATTAATTAAAGGTAACGAGATTTTATAAACATCATATTTGTAATATGATTATGTGAAAATATACTGACCGTTTGTTTATTAAAATATCAATACATAATTAAATTTTGGGGAGAAAATTCGTAAAGCATATACCACACATTGCAGCTGAAATGTCTGTTATATAAACAATGCTGTTGACTGTATTCTTGATATTTAAAAATGACAATGTGTTTCTTTTACCCGGAATGGGTCTAAATTTTGTACTTTTTGTACTTCACGTAAAAATATGTTTCAGTAACCGGTGAAAATTTTATAGACACATTTTTATGAGTGTTATATATATATATGCAGTGGAAAGCAAAATATTAAAAATAATATATATATGCAGTGGAAAGCAAAATTTTAAAAATAATTCTGAGTGAAATCATTAATAGTCTCCTGACTATTTTGAACGTTTTCTTACTTGATGCTGAAATTATAACAAAATTTCTCAAATAGTAGTTTAATTTTATTTAAAAGTAAATTTTGGAATACTGGTGAAAATACCTGTGGTAAAATCGAGATACCTACAGAAGAAATCACCAATTTTGAATCTGCTTCGTAATGAGGGTATAAAATTTTAGTCGCGTAGCAAGTGGAGTTCCTGGATTAATTACACTGCCTGGTTCAGATATTTTCAATTTAAAAACTACGTTACAGACTTCTAACCGAATGAAATTATTTAGAACAGAAGAAAAATAAGAAAAGAAATGGAAATTATTAGAAAAATATTTTGAATATGCTAATCGCTTGTATAATTTTTCGTATTAATAGCCCAACTACCTGAAATACATATGCTGGGATTTAATTAAATTAAATTAAGAAATATTATATTTTTATGACGTTACACTCAAGTCCACCTTCTCCTCATTGTCCACTTTTTTTATTACTTCCTACGATTCTGGAATCAACTAGTCTGTCACAACGTTACTACACGGGGGATCGCGGAAAGGTGGAGGGTAGTGTGCGTGTGGCGAAAGAGAAGATTACGAAGACCTTCCGAGTTTGGACATTGACTGTGGTCCACTGTTGCCCTCTGAAAGGAACAGCGGTGCGTGTTTGAAATTGTGTACTGTCTTTATAGAAGTTTCTATGAGATTTCAAAACTAGATTTTTTCTTTTATTCGCGTGAACAATTATTTGTTAATTTTTGCATTATGGTTTCGGCTTTCACTTATCCCTGTCTACCATGAGAGGCCTGAGCTAAATTACGACGACGGCAATGAGAATTTCGTTACAATATAAATAGAAGTATATGAACTTTACATTTATTAATTGATAAACTACAATAGTTTATAGCCTAAATTTTTAATTGCGAAGCCAGCTTTTTGAATTAATATTTTCGCTTCGTACAACATTTTACAGAATTTATTGAATTTAAACTGAAATTTAGAATAATATCAGGGTCGTATTTAAGAATAATCTCATAGAAGGAGATTTAGAAACAAAATCCCTAACTTGGAAATAACAATACGAGGAAATCGGAGGAATGGTTGTAAATAGTGAAGTTACTGATTGTAGAAACTTCTTGATATGTTGTGAAGGTGCCGAAACATGCTAATGTAGCTCCTCTAAATGCGTGTATTTTTTTTTTCACCGGTAATATTTCTGCAGTGTGAATGGGGAAATAAAAATTCATAGTGTCCGAAGTTATGGAAGGAATTGACTTAGAGGAATTGACTTCCTTTCTCTGAGGTAGTTGAAGAATTTGCTGTGGTCCGCAGTTTATCCGCCACAAAGCTCAGACCGCTGACGTGGCACATCGCTAATTGTTTCCCGATACCAGGAACCTGGAGATTAGGGACCAGCGTGCAATTTGTCTGCAGGCGTTCAGGGTGAAGCAGGGCGAGGGAGAAGCGACATGTCTCGGAAATGACGCGCTTCGTCGGGGTGGAAAACTCATTGCCTTACCTCCATGTAAGTTGAAATTGACCCTCGTTGCGGCAACTTAATTCACCCGACTTTCATATCCCCTTTTTTTTCTGTGTTTCGTTTACATCTCCATAAAAATACCTTAGTCTTATACCAGGTTACTGTTTACTAACATAAAAAAGCATTTTGTGTACCAAGTACCAACAGTTTTTATAAATAGTTTATAAAACTCTATTTTAAGTAAAGTTCTTTATAAGAATTAATAGCATACACCATGCTTCCGAAAAGATTCTACGCTGGATTTATTCCAAACAGAGAAACCACGGCCTCGAACCTCAGACGTAACAGATTAAGCTATGGTAAGGTTGCTATCACTGGGTTGTTTAAAGAAAATTATAATAAAATTCACTGATAATATCTACGTTGTTGGATGGGCACGAACACTAACAACCTAAAAATAGCTACATTCGCTATTTAGTCTCGAAACGTCATATATGCCCTGGTACTGACCGCTCACATCCGCAGCCGCCGTTAACATAACACTGAATTAGCTTGTCTTCCCCTCATTGTCGTCCTCTTGCCGTATTTTCACCCCAACATCATTGTCGTCCTATGACGCGTTGCAACTCCAACTAAACAAAATAATTGTAAGGGACATAACTTACCTACAATATTGTCGGATTCACTTAAACATTATCATTTGCATTTCACGATTCAAGGAAGAGTTGTACTTGTGGTATTCGGTCCTAAGATCGGTCTGATAAAACAATCCATGCTAACCTACTTGCGCAAGCCTTTTCATTTCCGCATAACTGGCACATCCAACATCCTCGATAATCTGCTTAGCGCATTCCATCCTTGGCATCCCTCTTCTGCTCTTACCCCACACACTTCCCTCTAATGCTAATTTTACAAGACCCTCATGTCTTTAAACGTTGTCTATGAATGTATCTCTTCTCTTAATCAACGTCCTCCTTATTGTTCGCTAATTCCCCTATTCTATTTAAAACTTCCTCATTAGTGATTCTATCCACCTATCTGATCTTCAACATGCACCTGTAACACCTATTTTAAAGGCTTCTATTTTCCTTTCAGCAACTCCTATCGACCACGTTTCGCAACCATATAAATCCACGCTCCATACGAACATTTTTCGCAACGTTTTCCTAATATTCAAACTCATCCGTAAATAAATTCCTCTTATTTCGCAAAGACCTTCCTTACCTGTGCTATCCTACTCTTTATGTCTACTATACTTCTACCATCCCTAGTTATTACGCTTCCCAAGTATCAGAATATCCTTTCCCAATCTAACACACTTTGTTTTTCCAGTTTCCCATACTACACCTTATTATCTTTGTTTTCCCTCTATTAATCCTCATATTGAACTCTTCCTCCAGGACCCCGTTCATGCGATTTATTTTGTTTTTCAAGTTTTTTTCTGACTCCCCCAAATACTACAATATCATCGGTAAAGCGTAAGGTTTATATTTATTTCTCATTGCAGTATGATTACTTTTCCATATTCCGTTTTATCATTCTTTTTCGTCTGTTCTATATATAAGTTATACAGCATGGGCGACATACTACATCCTTGTCTTACTCCTTTCTTAATTACGGCTTTCTTATTTTGATCTTCCAATATAATTACTGCTGCCTGTTTTATGTAGAGGCTATGTACAAGCCTCCTTTCTCGATATTTAATTCCAGTGCTCTCTAAAATCCTTAATAGTGTGTTCCAGTTCACATTATCAAACGCTTTTTCTAAATCTACAAATGCCATGAACGTAGGCCGGTTTTTTCTTATCCTGTCTTCTAAAATCTAGGTAGAGAATTCATAAATATTCTATGATAATGGAATACTTGAAATTTCCGTCGGGAATGTGGTATTGTGAACAGCTGTTAAATATTACACGCATTTCAATAAATTTCAATGCATATCATATTTATTAACTTTAGAAATATTTTGTTGGTTTCTAGATTCAAACATGTGTTCGAACCCCTGGAAGATATCTTCGGTCTATGTTTAATATGCATATAATTTTGTTCATACATTTGTGTAAATAACTGAGGTAATTTTGTAATACTTGGAATTTACGTAGCGGAAATAGCTAATAAGAAACGTTCTGGAGGGAGGTTTCAAACGGGATGGAAACGCGATCTACCGCCTGCAGAAGAAACCGGTTTGGTAAGGTCACGTGCCATGAGCTGACCGTGCCGACACATGAAAAACATTCTGGTCAGCAGATACCTGAGGGGCATGACCTGGAACGGGACGGTCCCGGTAGGTGACGCGTGGGCGTTAGGTTATACAAATGTATAAAAAGAATATTTGTTTGCCTTTGTCGGTGCGGTTACGGTCCTAGTGTGGTACGGTCTAGTGGGCAGAGACCTTGATGATAACAAGAATGTGCCTCTTGCCAGTGTCTGCGGATAAATCGAGGTGGCTCACGGTACTGGCCCGTTGACAGTGAAATATAATTATAAAACGTTGGGTTTAATTTTCGCCAGAAATATTTCGAACTTCAAATAGAATTCAGAATTTCAGAAAATATAAGGATTTAAAGTTCGGAAAACAAGATAGTTTGCACTCTAGAATAGCGTCAATAAGTGTGATGCGTTAGAAGAATTAAAAAGGGATTTATTATTTAAAAAAACATGAATAAAATCAGAGCTCAGAGTGCCATAGAGACGGCGTCAGAAGGTTACACAGAAAATTTCACTAATTTTAGAAAATTGGGACCTTTTATACGAGGTTATACCAATAAGCTTTCAGAGGCTGGAATCGTAATGAGAAGGGATGGCCAATTACATTCATTCATGAACCAGGATTGGTAGGGAACGGGTATAGGCTATACATGCATTAAGGTGGAGTTTTAGCTTCGGAGTGGAGGGAGAAATTATTATTTATAACAAATGTCCTTAAATGGGAGAGGTGGGGAATGGAAGTCAGGGGATATTGAGTCAGGAAAGCGTAAGAGGAAGTTTCACCGTACATCCTGTCTTATCTCTCAGCACAATAAATGTTGCTACATACAAGACAAATATAATATATGTTACAATGGCAACCTTACCCTAACAACTTTAAAAAAAACAGACGTAAAATTTGGCCAGTCAGTTGTAAGCAGACAGTGTTAAGTAGTGGATGTGCAATCGTACTTAGTCAACATGTAGACATGGAGGTGGGTTAATCCATTGTATAACCTACTTTAGCAGATAGGTTAGGGTTTTTTTGTATTTGAGTCTCATACGAGGGTTGAGAGGCACTGAACTGATTGTTGGAGGATATATGAGGAAGTTGTCTGCGGCAATGATGGTAAGGTGGGTTAGGATGTGCCTGAATGTTCAGGGAGAAGGTTAATTGGGAATTTTATTTTGAGCCGACGGAAGCTTGGAGATGGAGGAGGATTTTCATGGAATTGTTGGATGTATGCAGAGTTTATCCCTCACGCCTTGCCTCCCGGACGAAAACAACAACTCATTGGTACAAGCCGAAACGATTGAAATAGGAAACGGAGACAACTGTATTCTGGAAGAAATTATCAGACGTGAAAAGACTTTATCAACGAACTTACCACAAAACGAAGAAGTGTCGAAAGGTCTCCAAGACCAAAGAAAGCGCGAATGACAATTTAATAGTGAAGACCATGCTATCGTCTTCTTTGACTTACTCAAGTACAAACATGTCTAATTACGAAATTAGTAGTAAAACAGTATCGCGGATCTCAAAATTGTTCTTGACTATTGAATTTTTAAGTTTTTTTAATCCTTCTTTTCTATCTCAAAGATCTATCTGCAGAAGCAGTCGGGTTTTGGTTACTCGCCCTCGTACACGAGCATCAGTAATTTTGAAAAAATTCTGCATGAAGTTGGTTTGTAGGGAATGATGTGACAGTGATCCCAGTCCAGTCCATCCGTCTGCATTAGCGACCTGACAGCCGCACACGCGGAGTGATCGGCGCACCTGGCTCGGGGTGAAATATTCATGACCGCTCTGGTATTGATCTCTGGCACTGCCCTGCCGCGATGTCCGCTTCTCGCTGCTCTCTGCTTTGCAAACAGTTCGTGACGACTAAAAATAGCTACTAACGTCGAACTCCGTGCGTCCGAGAACAACGAACAGCCGTCAATAATAGGCGACTCTGATGGACTTATAAGGAAAAATCAATCGGAAATGGGAACCAAAGAAATGTAGCCAAGAAAAATAAAATAATTTGCACATTACTTATTCATTTCATTCAAAAAAATATACATTGTGTAATTAATGATTGGGGTTGGGAGCAGTACAATTTTTATATTTTAATGAATTTAATCAATGTCTCCTTACTTTTGACTCCAAACCGCCGAATTCCGAGAAGATATGTTTTTACCGTTACACTGCGTCCATGGTGGTTGTTAAATGATTCAGCTTCTCTAGCTCTTCGTATTTGTTTTTAGCTTCGAGTGTTTCTTTATATTTAGGCCTCGAAATATTACGTATTAATTTCATTATCAAAAATATATATTGTGTAATTAATGATTGGGGTGGGGGGCAGTACAATTTTTATTATTTTAATGAATTTAATTACTTTAGGATATAATATGATACTTATTACCCCTGGCTCAAATAATGTCTCCTTTCTTTTGACTCCGAACCGCCGAATTCCGAGCAGATGTGTTTTTACCGTTACACTGCGTCCATGGTGGTTGTTAAATGATTCAGTTTCTCTAGCTCTTCGTATCTTATTTTATCTTCGAGAGTTTATTTTGGTTTATACCTCGAAATATTAACCTCATTATTAAGGGTGTGAGGCAAGTGCCGAAGAGTCCGACTTATGCGAGGAAGGTTTTATAGGGTTTGCCCTTGCATATATTTTATGAGAGAACCCCGAAGGTCCCAGTTAACCCTTGGTTGCGTCCCTTTTCTTTCGCATCTCTCCTTTCAAATGCTCTTCTCCTTATTAAAGTGTTGCCATTCATTGGATCACCCTCAGTAACCTGATACCTCCCTTCCAGGTAAAAACGGAACCCTTTAAAATTACATACGAAAGCATACCTTCATTATTTAACCTTCTGCAGTTTTTACCCGCACCCCTTCGCTCGTTAATTTTAAATAAATTCTTATATTTTGTTTTCTTTCTTACACGAATTTTCTCGTCTCCTTAGTTCTCCATTTGGGAGGAAATCTAAGTCACAAGGCTTATTAAAATAATATGTATATATATACGTATGTTTTATTAAATAAATTTAAATGAACAATTTACGGAGGAAACAGGTCCAAGACAAAAAATTTTGAGTTTTTCAATATTAATGTTTAATGAGTTAAAAATTTCCTTTCTTTATGATAGCAGACTATACGAGGATGATGATTAAACTGGAAACTCCTCTTTAATAGCATAGGGGGATGGGGGTTGGACGATAGTGCAAGGTAGCCTAGGGTATAGATTTAGATTTATTGTTGTTTCTATTAGTCCTCGTTAAAGGAAATAGGATTCGTCATACATTACAAATAAATTATTTTAAGAACAAAATAAGGTACATAATTACTAACAAATAGTCTTCAAATAAATAACTAAAATGAAGGTATAAAGTCTGAAGTCATTAAAAACACTACACGCATACAAGAGAGCACAAACACAAACTACTAGGACCTCCGGGATATAGCTTAAGGATCCTCTTCGGTGATTCAACTAAAATAGATGCAGTGCAAACCCTAGAAAAGCTGCATAAAGTAGGTCGGACTATTGGGTACTATTCTCACGCCCTTCCGAATGATGGGAGAGGAGTTTGCTGAGGGGTCGCAGCATTCCCTTCTCCGTGTCTTCGTCAGTTTAAGGAGGCAGCTGGCTGACTGCTCCAATTGGATCAGGGGACAATTATTACCATATGTCCACTGTCCACACACTTCTTAAAATAGATGACATGCCTCGCACGTGAGAACCTTAAAAAAATTGTTTCAAGAAAGTTCTATGCTTAAATGTCTTTATCCAAACTTTTGACTTGAAACTTGTGCGTATAGTGATCTTGACTTACAATTTGCTATGGAATTTCAAAGTAAAATATTGAAATCTCATTTTTCAGGTAATTTACTGTGTAGAGGTATTATTTTCCGTCGTAATATGTGTAGAAGTTTTCTGAGGTTGCTCACAAAGCCTTGAGGAGGGTTGTGAAAGGTTACGAGAGTTCCCTGTTACTCAAAATGTAAAGAGCACTTTTGGGACTTGTAAACATTCCTTATATGCACAAATTTCAGAGATAAACTAGTCTGCCGTTTCGTGGGAAGTGTTCAACCAAAAAGTGTTATAGAAGGAGATAATTAAACATTTCTTCCATGTCCTACGTCAAAACACGAATATTTATTTGAGGCAATGCGCACATAATTATTATTCGTTACCTGTCGCAAAATGACAGTGCATGTGATATCCGATATGTCAGTCATTAATCCTAAATAATTGACGAAGAATATGTCAATTGGATTAAATAATTCTGTCGGTAAGAGTCCACTGCTATTGATTTCAGGCTCAGTTAATTATTTCGTTCCCGCTGATTTGGCTTTAAATCCCACATTATACAATAGAATTCCCTAATGAGGGGCACTGGAATTCTAATTAATATATTTAATTCTTGGGTTAATAAATTGTAATAGATTTTGTTTTATTAATATTTTACGAATTTTCTTGGTTATTGAGGTTGATACCAACACTAAAAATTGTTTGGAAATCAAGTTGGTACTATTCAATTTGAGAAGAGATTTATTAATTAGTCTGGCATCAGTCAAAATAATTAGAAATGTTTTGGAGAATAATATTAGAGTTTGGTCTGCAGCTCTTTTGTCCTTCCAGAATGTTCCCGAGTTAATTAGTAATGTCGCCTTAAGATATGAAAGCGAGCTGTTCCGGACATTAACGCGTCCATCAAATGCGAAGTTTGTATTTCCTCCAGGAAAAATAAATGAATAACGAAACGGGGTCGCAATTAGTTTACAGCTACAGAGTATAGCATGTTAAATAATTTGAACTCAGATTTAGACAACATTCCCTTTAATTATAGTTTTATTTTCTATATATATAAAAATGAATGTAAGTTTGTCCCGTATGCGATTTAACTTCGTAGTGTTTATTCCAGATATATCTTTAAACCTTCCCCTCTTTGAAGTCATAAACGGCCCCCACCTCAAGACAGTCATGGACACCTTATGAGAGGTCATGGAATACGTACGAAGTTTACGAATAACTTCTATCAACTTCCGCTAGGTGTCCAGCGAGTAGGTTCAAAGATACAACATATATAGACTTTGCAAGGACTTGCAAGGACTTTGAATTGACTTGCAAGGACTTTGAATTGACTCGCTTTACCGTTTTGAAATGAATCAAATATAAACCATTCGTGTGTGCTTTTTATTGTGAAAATCCAATGTATAATCGATATCACACATTTCTTCGTTGTGTTTTCCGCGTTAAGTTTTATCACTTGTCATAATGTAATTCTTTCGTTTTCAAATAATTTTTGGCACGCAAACGACAAGCGGCATGGTTATATATACTTTAAAAAGTTCATAATACATAAATCAAGAAAATGTAACTATGCATAAAGTATTTTATCAAATTTGCCTCCCTAACAAAACAATAGAAATAACTTCTTAAACAATTAAGACAAAATCTAGGTATCTAAGACCCTCTTTCAGTTCATTAGTATGTATTTCGCAACTAAAAGCGTCCAAACTACTGGTATGAATTTAAAAAATATTTGCAGACTTGTTCGTGAGGGCCCGAAGCTGCTCATGATCTATAATTTATTTTAATATACTGAAGTTATAATTACTGTCTCCCATTCATCAGTACGCTTCATAATACATTATTAGTTAGCAAACATGTTTTGTTAAATAGCTAATTGAAATCTTATTTTCACTTTAGAAACCTCGATTTGGAGCGATAGTATCATTTAATTCATCAAATGCTATTTTTTTCGTAAAGCAACACAATTTAACTAATTAAAACTATTATATTTTTTGCACGACGTTGGTCTAGATTTAGATTTATTGTTGTTTCCATTAATCCTCGATTGAGGAAATAGGATACGTCATAAATGAAAAATGAAAACAATAAAGTACATAATTAAAGACAAATAATCTTAAAATAAATTAATAAAAGAAAATGTATATAGACAAAAGTCAATATAAACACAACACGGACACACTATGTCTGCAACAAGGAAACTATAGTTCCGTCGTAGCTCCAGGCAATACACGAAACAAACAAACAAAAGAGCAGAAAAAACTGAATAGAAATCTTAAAGATATGTGATGTGCTATTTTACAAGGCAGCTCATTCAACACTTTTTGCAGGAACCTTGATTTTAAATACTAGAAGACGATTAAGAAAATCCTGTACTGAGTAAAACGCGCCATTTAAAAGAATAGTTTTACTCTGCTTCACGAAGCTTTTGTAGGTACTATTTTTAACCTCTGGCGGAAGGCTGTTGTATAAAATTATCCCGGTATTGTGAATACTTTTCTGGTGTAGAGCAAGGCGATGCTTGTCCGACCTTAGAGCTGAACGATTTCTGGTCGCGTATTCATGAAACTCGCCATTTGTTTGAAACAAATTAGTGTTCCGCTTTACAAACTTTAATATTTCATAAATATATACGCTTGGTAAAGTAAGTATTTGCAAAATTTTGAAGAAAGGTTTGCAACTCGATCTAGAATTCGTGCTAGAAAGTATTCTAATTGCACGCTTTTGCAACTTAAATATTTCATTATTCCTGGAGCAGTTTCCCCAATTAGAGATGCCATAGCTCATAATTGAATGAAAATACGCGAAATAAACCATTTTGACGAACTTTTTGTCAACGTGTTGCATTAGTGTTCTCAGAGAATAACAAGCTGAACTTAGTTTTCCAGCAAGCAGATCTATATGGTCATTCCACTTTAATTTATCGTCAATCCGAAGGCCGAGGAAAGGTGCATTAGCAGAGAAGATGTCTACGGGTCTATTACTAGCATCAGCACTAAACTGAACTAACATAGTCTTATGTAGGTTGAGGGATAATTTAATCACGTTAAATCAAACATTTAGACCACTCAGAGCGTTGTCTACTTTCTTAATCAGATTATCGAAGTTTTTATCTGCAATAATTATATTGTATCATTCGCGTAGAGAATCGATTTTAGAGGATTTACGTATCCTGGAAGATCGTTTATGTACAGAATAATAAGTAAAGGCCCAAGAATTGATCCTTGAGGAACTCCACAAGTAATAAATTTCCAATCGGATAAGTGAAGTTGGCCACCTTTGGTTTCAATTACTACTTGTTTTTTGCGGTTTGTAAGATACGATGTTAGTAAAAGTGACGTATTTCCCCGAATTCCATAATATTCCATCTTTTTTATTAATATTTGGTGATCTACGGAGTCGAAAGCCTTAGAGAGGTCAGCAAAAATGCCAGCTACCTTCAGTCCTTCATCCAATGAATTCTGGATAGCTATCTGAAATAGCTATTTTACTAGGTATAGTAACAAAGCGTGTCTGATGGCAAATCGGAGTAAGCCGTTCTCCCTCTACATTTACCAGTATAGCCAAAGCAAATCCCCAGTAATTAGCTGTACGAAGCGCCGGGGCTAATCGCAGTACAGCCTTAACAAATCATTTATTAATATCCACACTGAAATTACCGATTGAATTCTGTAAGTGACATACCCTGGTACAGCCGCTCTAATTTTATATTTTAACGCGATTTTCAGTCTGTAGCTTGGCGCCAGCCGTCGAGTTGATGAACATCAACATGTGAATTCTTGTTTTGATCCTTCTGTATTACCTTCTATTACATTTTTAATACTTGCTGATACCGCCGATGTAAATTCCGATTGTTCTGATCTCTCCACTAACTTTTGGAACTCGTTTTATTACTCCAATTGGTTGACCATAAAGTAGCATCAAATGCTAGGGTTGGAAAATGAGTATAAAGCACAACTGGAATCTTATGAACGAGAGGTAGGAAAGTTAGAAAACATGCATGATGAGTTTAAAGAGGATGTAGCATCAATATTTGAATCCGTGGATAGAGAGAATAATGTCTTTAAATCCAGTAATTTCTGTTGTTCTATATATTGTAATCTGCTGATTATGAAATGAAGTGTGGTGTTTACTCTCGGGAACGCGGGTGACAAACGATATAAGAGAAATAAAAACAATCGCGAATCAACGAGAATGGTTTAATTGGAAAAAACGGCTAAAATTGCCGTTACCAGATGTTCTGCCTGGTGACGTCGTTCTTGGATGTTCCACCTTGTGACGTCGTTCTTCGTTTGCTGTTACCGGATGTTCCTTTGCTGAACACGTCTTCTAGATCCTCTAGCGCCTCTTCTTCAGGTTAAGTCCCCATCACATGTTATCTTTTTATTTTCTGTACTCCCACCAAATGAACATTCTTTCTCGAAACATGCAGAATTTAACTTTTACACATGTTGCTTCTTCAGCCACTGCTCTCTCATCCCGTCTTTCTCAGGACAGCTCCCGAGACCAACGGTCCAAATACAATACACTCCAGGCACTAAATAATGTTGTAAACGGCGACGTTTCCCGCCTACTCGGCCTTGACCAAACCACCCTCGCTTTTTCGTCCTTCTGTACGCGAATACCAAAACCTAAATTATTTTCGCTTTACCGCTTCAATGTAGGGGTCATGAGTCACCACAGAAGACACTCAAGAAAGAATTTAGAACAAAAAGATGGGAATACCAAAAATTGAAACAACAGGAGCTGCTTCAGTGTTTCGAAGAAGATATTAAGAGTATATTAATAGAGAAAGGAGAAAAAAATATATAGAAGAGAAAGCGGGCACTCTTGAAGGAAGATATGACCAGATCAGCCGAAGAAAAAATAGGAAGAATCACTCAGACTAGTAGGAAAGCATGGATAAGACAAGAAATAATGAAGATGATTGACGAAAGGCGTAAATATAAAAACGTTAAAGAGCAGTAAAGACGCTTGAGAAATGGGATGGATAGGAAGTGCAAAGCAGTCAAAGAGAAATGTAAAGCCGTTGAAGATTTCACGGTGAAAGAGAAAGTAGACGTAGCTTATAGGAAAGTCAAATAAACATTCGGAGAGGAGAAAAAGCATGAACATCAGGAGAGTGGATGGGAAGCCAATTCTGGATAAAGAAGAAAAAGCAGAAAGCTGGAAGGAATATCTAGAAAAGGCAATCTAGATCGGTCAGTGATAAAATAAAAAGAGGAGGTCGATGATGAGTTGGGGGACAAAATTTTAAGGTCGAGTTTGATAGGGCGCTGACAGACCTGAGCAATTGTAAAGCGCCAGGAATTGATAACATGCCAGCGGAGTTGATAAGATCAACCGGCGAAGAAGCAAAACCATGGCTGTTCAGGATGGTTCGCAAAATCTACGAAACAGGAAGAGTAACAGAAGATTTTCGTAAAAACATAATTATTCCCATATCGAAGAAGACTGGGGCTGATAGATGCGAACAGCACAGGGAAATTAGTTTAGTATTACAGCAATGCAAAATGCTAACGAAATTATTATGTAGGAGGATGGAACGTCAAATAGAATGCGAGTTAAGAGAAGATCAGTTTGGTTATGGGAAGAATGTAGGGACAAGAGAAGAGATATTGACTTTACGACTAATTTTGGAAAACAAGATAAGAAAAACCGACCTACGTTCATGGCATTTGCAGATTTAGAAAAAAGCGTTTGATAATGTAAACATGAACACACTATTAAGTATTTTGAAGAGCACTGGAATAATATATCGAGAAAGAATGATTATACATAATCTCTACAGAAGACAGTCAGCTGTAATTAGAATAGAAGATCAAGAAAAGAAAGCAGAAATCAAGAAGACAAATATGCAGTCTGTCGCCCATTCTGTTTAACTTATATATAGAACAAGCGATGAGGAAAGTTAAAACTGAAATTGGAAAAGGAATCATACTGTAAGGACTAAAATTAAACCCATACGCTTTGCCGATGATATTGTAGTATTAGGGGAGTCAGAAGAAGACTTGGAAACCATAATAAATGGCATGATCGTGGTCTTGGAGAAAGAATTCAATACGAGGATTATTAGAGGAAAAACGAAGGTAATGGAGTGTAATGTGAGAAACAGTGGAATAACAAGGGGTGTTAGATTGGTAAGGGATATTTTTAAGGAAGTTATGGGAAGCGTAATAACTAGGGATGGTAGAAATAGAGTAGACAAAAAGTGTAAGTGTAAACAGTTTTATTTATATTTTTAATCTCATAAGTCACAGTGGCAGTAAACACACAAATACAATTGTTCACACCTGAAGAAGTTCCAATGATAGGAACGAAACGTCGTGTCTTAAATATTGTTTAAATTCTGAGTTATTTGGCCGTAAATATTCTCATGTATTCTTAAAGGCTAAGTCGAAAAAATTATCCAAAATGTTTCACAGCTTTTCTATAAAATTAAATGATATCCTAAGAATTTAAAAGCCGAAAATAATAATTTATAGTAACTACTACCATATTTATATTAATTTCTACAACATTCCAGATGATTCTGTATGATAATATTATTTTTCATTTTTTGTAGAATTTTCTGTAGATATGGGTCTAAATATCGTCGGGGCTCGCACGAATCGATTTACTGACTCGTAAAACTATTCTTAGCATTGTCACTCACCAGTCTAAAGATAAATTATTTTATGTATCTACCGTACGTATTAATTTCAACAATAAATGTTGTATATATTTTTTTACGTATCCAGAGTGATTGTAAAGACTGCCGCGGGGTTCTCCCTCGAGGTGAGGAACTGCTTGAGCAGGCTGTGGCGATAGCAATCGGCGTGCGCTCGAGGAAGATTGGTCCTGAGGCGCCGGTGATTAGCCATTCATGAATTCATACTCGCAGAGTAATTCCCGCCAGCTCTCCGCAGATAAGCTCTCAGGTGACAGACTCGACTGTGGCGAGAGCGAAATGGAATGACTAATCAAGGTCGTCGCAGTTTCTGCCC
This sequence comes from Eucriotettix oculatus, assembly GCA_034510155.1. Lineage (NCBI taxonomy): Eukaryota > Metazoa > Arthropoda > Insecta > Orthoptera > Tetrigidae > Eucriotettix > Eucriotettix oculatus. Next base: position 11,370,523 of record CM067382.1, read on the forward strand.
CAACGATACAGACAAGTTTCTGTTTATGAAATAAATTTGCTGCACGAGTTAACAAGACGTACAAATTCACAATATTATTATATATTTACTATATTTAAAATATAGTTATATTAGCCCAACTTCTATGCTACGTATGCTTTTTTTTGGGGGGGGGGGGTAACAGGCTACATGAGGTTGATCCTGAAGCAAGCAACTCCACTTAAATAGCATAGGAAGGGACTTGAAAAGAGGGGATATGGAAGGTAGAGCAAGGTAGCCCAGGGTTAACTAGAACCCCCCAGGCTATAGTGTAAGGATCCTACCCGGTGTTTCACCTAAAGGTGATGCAGGGAAAAACCCTATAAAACCTGCATCAGGTAGGTCGGGCGAGTGGGTACTACTCCTGCGCCCTTCTGATGACGGGAGACTGGATTTCTGTGGGAACGCAACAAACCCGCCTCCATGCCTAGATCAGTATTGAGAGGCAGTTGGCCGACTGGTCCAATGGGATCAGCGGACAACTCTTACCGTATGTCGAAGGTCTTCGACCCACGTTCATACACCTCTCAAACTGCTCAAGGTCGTCTCAGCCTGCAGGAGTCTTAAATTAATTACCTTGGTCATGGACCAAGAGGGGAGGGAAAAAGGAAAACCAGGAAGGAGGAAGTCAGCCTCCACCTGGCTCTCACTCATTTCCCATCAGGATATCCTCCTGACCTTCTCTATCCTTCCCCTATGCTACGTATGCTGTGCGTCCTTGTATTAAATACCGTGACTCAAACGATTGCACTGCCCTTTATAATGTTTGTCTCTTATGCCTTATACCAGTGATGGACAAACTTTTTTAAGAAGGAGCCAAATGAAAGGAAAAAAACTTTAGGCGCGCCAATATAATTTAGAGTTGAAGTGTCGTGAAATGTTATATTCATTGTAAAATGTTACAGGTCCGTTGCAGATGAGTCGTAGTGGTGTAGCGTACCTTCCTATATGTTGGAATTTAAAAAATATTTTAGGTTTTAGTGGTGTAGCGTACCTTAAAATATTTAAGGTTTTACGCTAACAAATATCTATTTATTATAAAAACACGCTAATCCCTTGACGTCATGCAGACACTAAACCCGAACTGGCCTAAAATTGTAGCTAAATAATTGTTATTTTATATGTGACAGAAAATTATAATTCATCGTTGTGTGTCTTGAAATTATTAGGTTTCAAATTTAATAAAAAGACGGCCAAAAAGTCAGAATTAAATATATCAGTATTTATTTACAAAAGCGACGTTTCATGTCCATTTTGAGATTTTCTCAGGATTACTACAAATATAATATTACAATGAATTAAATATGAGTTCTATGCTACAATTTTTTAATTTGTATAAAAAAACATAACAATACATCATATATACTCCTTGACTCCCTCATCCAAAAGATTGTTGAATTTACATGTGAAGAATTTGGTGTCGCGCATGGACCATCTCCAACGATGCTTACGGGCGAAGTGATGATGTCACAATGGGTGCTTTCGACAGTTAAATTTTAACAATGGAAATGAATATTGAAGCGTTATAAACTACTACAACAAAAGATTATGTTCAAATTATTCTCGCCTTTTTTAAAACTTATTGCATGAGGGTTTAATTAGGCTTGTAGTAAGCCTGAGGAATGTCTCAAAATGGAAATGAAACGTCGCTTTTGTGAATAAATAGTGATATATTTAATGCTGACTCCTTGCCGTATTTTTAGTTATTGTAAATTTTAAAGTTAGAAAACTATTTTATTAAATTTTAAACTTTAATTATTACATACAGAAGTAACGAAAGTATATTTTACTTCATGAAATCCAACAAAATAGCAGCATATAGATGTGTTCTTCTGTACTAAAATATTACCAAAAAGTTTCCGTAAAGTGCTGCCAACACTATAAAAAATTCACTTCGTACTCTTACTCTCCCTTACCTTACGCAGTTTAAATATTTATTTATTTTCCCCAACTATTATTGTAAACCTGGTGTGTGCTGACGCAGTGTTTTCTTTTGAAAATAAAAGTTGTTCGGGACATGAATATGTAAGGGTGATCCTCCCCTTGACTGTGTGGCCTGTGCGTACACGCACGCACGCACACACGCTCGCCGTCCCGTGGGAACACGCACCTGACTAGGATGACAGACCCTCCACAGCGTGGAACAGTTTGTCATGTGGAAGACCCCAGGTGTCCCAATCAATAGGACAGCAAACGCACTCAGACATGCCACGACACCCACCTAAATGAAAAGGAAAGAGAGTCTTTCACTGGGTCGACGTGCAAGAAAAAGAACTACGGTGAGAATCGTGAGCGTGTTCCACCATAAAATGGCACCGGGAACTCGTACTATTGTCGATATAATAACAGTAGAGGAGACATATAATACTGATCCACATTGAATTTTTGCGAGATAATATTCTATTTGGCTAAATTTAATTATTTTGGAAAAATATAATTGTTAACGTTCAGAACCTTGCACACTAATGAACGACGTATTCCCTACTTTCAGGTTTCCCAAACTGAGTTCCGCGAGCCCTGATTAGGTGTTCCACAAAAAATTCGAGTGATTATATCTATACTATGGATTACAATATCCTGTAATAATACCACTTAATCAGTTCGTAAGACGAAAACTCCGTTTACATCTGACGGGAGAAAATGCAATTTCTCACACTTTTCTTTGTTTCTAACTTCCTTCAGAACCGATTCAACAGCGTTGCGAAACAAAGGAACCCTAATCCTTGTTCCCCCCTACAATAGGCAACATGGGTAACTATGGACGTGTTCTGTAAGGTAGAACCCTGAGATAGAGAGTTATACATATAATATTTAAATACAAAGAACTTTTCTGACTTTAAAATTTACAATAAATAAAAAAGGCTATAAAGTCTGCTTTATATATATCACTATTTATTCTAACCGGCGACGGTCAGGTGAGAATGGTTATCCAGGCGCTAGGCTGGCGGTCAGGAAACATGTCTGATGCGTATTTATAATGAAGCTCGTTTTTTTTCTTGAAGGAGCATTCACCTTGCAAAATTTCCGAATGACAATTCCCTGTGTCATGGAAAATTTCCCGCGTTGGACGAAGGACTCACGAGGATTGGCGGAACAAAAATCACGTGGGATAGCGTTTTCCCTTGGAGAAGGGATATACTAACTGAGCTGGGAGGTGAGGAGCCGAAAAATATTCAGTGTTGTTCAAGACGTTGAGAAGGCGATTGAGGTTATAGACGTTGAGAGGGCGAGGAGGTAGAGATGGAGAGCTGATCAGGACTTGGGAGGAGAAAGGTAGAGAGAGAGAGTCGAACGGACTTGAAAGGGAGGAGTAATCTGGAGTGTACAACAAGAGTTGAAAGTGAGTTGTTAATTGTACCTCTAACGTTATTGAGAACAAAAAAGGCCAGAGGAAAGGAGGAGGAAGAAATGAGTTTTCGTCATCACGGCAGTACGAGTTTCATCCCACTTTCCGCCGGCAGAGGGAAAATCTACAATTCAACCCAAAGGAAGATCCCTCCGTCTAGTAACCTGCGTAATGACAAATGATAAAACTGTTTCGTCAAGTGAACAAAATCTCTGCTGCACGTGGTTACCCCAATGAGTAATTAAACTTGATATTAAAAAAATCGTCCCCTTGAATTTATTTATTTGCAATAGCGCGCAGGACTCCGATGTATAAATAAAATTATAATATCATACCCTTAAAGTGATTTCATTAAATAATTAAATTTAAATTAACCCCCATAATCATTTACACAATGTTTGAGTCGAAATTTTTTTAGGTTATGTACTTTTATGTTTTCCCGACTGCATTAGTGTATAATTTCGTCCTCATCCAGGACGGGGGGTGAGTGGGGGTAGAAGAAATTTATACTAAAATAACAAGTAAAATATCGTCTTTGGTGTCGCAACCGGTGTAATGCGCGTCGCGGACCTTAAATATGCCATTTAAGTAAAAATTCATCCGTTACATGGGGGAAACGTTCTATTCTGTTAAAGTATTGTAAATATTTTTAGCTTTGCTATTATACCAGGAGTATTTTTGACTCTCTCGAGGCACTGGGAGTGTATTTGAGGTCCATATCGATTCCGGTTGATTCATGTGTTGACCAAGAATTAAATAATGAACCGGGATAATATAAATAAATACCCGGGATACGACAGGTCCCCAGCTAGTTTTATAATAAAAGAGGGAAATTACTAGTTTATTCCTGACGCCTGTTCATTCGCCATCATAAATTTTTAGTTCGTTCCACATGTTTACTTTGTGTTCCGGGCTTAGTCGTGAAGGACGCGGCGCCAGTTTTGCTGTAGGATGTTTGCAGATGCTGCGGCTTTGTCGTGCTGACGCTGCAGCGCCCCTAGTAAGGGTGGCAATTGGGTTAACGAGTCGTGCTCAGACGCCCTTGGCTATTTCCTAGGGTTGTGGAACTGACCTGGCATTCTGCTGCAGCTATTGCCGCAGTCAGAGGGGAGATGGAACGCTGATGACGTGACGTCTTTGTCATTTGCCCTTGACTGTAATTTTGGGGACCATTCATGGCGCACTAACTGTCATAAAAGAAAAATAATCAGTTGCCTTGTCACCTCAGAAAAATTTCATATTTTATTCGTACATTTCCTTATGTATTGGTAGTTCACGAAATTGACGTAAAAGACGGCGAAACGTTTTGATGCATACGACGTACTTAACTATGCGTTTCCACGTCTCTAAAATTTTCTCAATTACTCAGCAGTAAAGTGACCTATAAATTTCAAATAACTTGAACTACAAATAGGGAAACAATTACCGTCTGTTTTTCCAATATTTAAATAAAGTGCATTAACAATCAGATCCATTCAAACTTTTTATTTGGCTGAATCAACGTTTCGTCAACATATTTCAGGTAATGCTTAATTTTGAAATGTTGTACTAAGTCCTTAGACTGATCTGATGAAAACCTCCGTGTTAACCTGTTCTGTTCAAGCCTTTTCATTTATACATAACTATCACATCCCACATCCTCCCTAATCACTTAGTGTATTCCATCCATGGTCTCCCTCTTCTATTCTTAACCCACAAATCTCCTTCCAATGATAATTTTATGTCTTATATATCATTTTAATATATACCCTGGTCAAAATCCTCCATATTTTTCTCACTTCTATTATTCTGTTTACAACTTCCTACTTAGTTAAGGAGCGAAGGCTTTCCCGGTGAATTTGATTCAGGTAGACTGATGACGATGGCTGAGCTTGCCGGTGAAACGTTGTGTGTACAAACTTTTACCCGGGTTGAAACCCGAGAATTATATTTGAATCCTACTTAGTTACTGTATACACCCGTCTTATTTTCAGAAATCTCCTATAGCACCACATTTCTAAATCTATTCTTTTCCTTTCTACAACTCATCGTCCAAGTTTCGCACCCATATAACGCCACTCCATACGAACAGTTTTAGTAATATTTCCAAATATTCATACTTATATTAGCCATCAGTAAATTACACTTTTTCGAGAAAGCTTCTTTCTTTTTGTTATCTCACTCTTTATGTGAGATAAGCTATAATGCTGCATACGTATTACGTAGTTAATTACTTGTTATACTATATATTTCAATTTGTATTTATGCTTGTACATGGAATTAGAATATTTACGTTTTATGGAATCTCACACTGATACCAGCTGAATCATTGTCTATCGGTTAATCTGATTATGTTCACATTTCACAAGAAAGCGGTTGGACGAGTTTTGAATAAAACATTTTCTTTCTTAGTGTTGTTGTTGTTATGGTATTCAGTCCTAACACTGGTCCATGCTAAGCTATCTTGCGCAAACAGAGAACCGCATAACTAACACATCCAATATCCTCACTAATCTACTTTGCGCATTCCATCCTTGGCCTACCTCTTCTATTCTTACCCCAAACACTTCCTCTCTAATGCTATCTTTAGAAGACCCTCGTGTCTTAAAACGTAGCCCATTAATCAATTCCTTCTCTTAGTCAACGTCCTCCATATTTTTCGCTCTTCCCCTATTCTGTTAAGAACTTCCTCGATGGTGATTCTATCCACCCGTCTGATTTTCAGCATTCGCCTATAGCAACACATTTCAAAGTCTTCTTTTATTTGTCCTTTCTGCAACTCCTATCGTCCACGTTTCGCACCCATATGACGACACGCTCCATACGAACATTTTTAGCAACGATTTCCTAATATTCCTCTAATATCCCTCTATATTGCGAAAGCCTTCCTTTCCTGTGCTATGTCTACTATACTTCTACCATCCCTAGTTATTACGATTCTCAAGTAGCAGAATTCCTTAACTTCCGTCAAAATATCCCTTCCCAATCTAACACCCTTTGTTATTCCTCTGTTTCCCTTCCTTAAGTCCATTACCTTGGTTTTCCCTCTATTAATTCTCATGCAGTACTCTTCCTATATGACCATATTAATGCAATTTATTATGGTTTCCAAGTCTTCTTCTGACTCCCCTAACTCTACAACACTTTTTTATATTTAATGTTAGTCTACAGTTGGACGTATGCCCGGTGGCAGATAAAAAATAAAATTTCTTAAACATAAATACTCATATTCTAAAGAAAAATAATCAAAGCCCTTTAAAAGATCTATAGCCCTGTAAGAAAAAAGAGAAATACTACAAGAATTATATTTTCTTAACACTTCACCTAAATTTTTAAATTCTAATTTACATTTGTATTATCCAAAATACCCACTTCACACGCTTTTGAGATTTGCCCTGAATTTATTTTCCTGAAGAGGATTTCATCCAAACACTCCCACAGGTAATTTACTCCAGTCTTTAATGGTCCTATTTAGGAATGAGAATTTTTACCATTTTTTGCTTTCTACAAATCACTTTGAATTGATGATCCCATATACCTATATGACCTATATAGCTGGGCAAGCCCAAGTGTTTTTTTCTTCTACTTGCAGCAAGATTCCTTTCCCATATTCAGTTTTAACTTGCTTCATCGCTTTTTCTATATATAAGTTAAATAGCATGGGCGACTGACTGCATCCTTGCTTACTCCTTCCTTGATTTGTTTTACTTTTCTTCATCTTCAATCCTAAAAACTACTGACTGCCTTTTGTAGAGGTTATGGATAAGCCTGTCCACTTCAAAATCCTTAGCAGTGTTTACCATTATGAAATAATTTTTCTGAATCTTCAAATGACATGAATGTAGGCCTACTTTTCCTTATCCCTTCTTCTAAAATTCGACACAGAGTCAATATTGCTGCTCATGTCCCTACATTCTTCCCAAAACCAAACTCATCTTCTCTTAACTGGTGTTCCGTCTGTCGTTCCGTCCTCCTGTATACTATTTTCGATAATATTTTGCATTCATGAGATACCAAACTAATTGACGTGTGTTGTCATCTATCAGCCCCAGTCTTCTTCCGAATGGGTATAATTATTTTGTTACTAAATTAAATATAAAAAATTCGGAAATATTGATGAAAAATATGTCTAATGTATAATGCTTCAACAATACATGGTGACTACATGTTGATTAAACTAAATAAAACCTTTGGCTGTATCTTGTTGTTAATTTGTTTTATTTAAATTGCGACTTATTAAGCTTATTCTGGACTAAAAATAAATAATTTTTGTACTTGCCAAAATTTTTTTCTTGTACTATGTGTAACAGAAATTTTTAAATTTTAATTGGAAAAACTTCAATTATCAATTGCGTATTCTTTGTAAGTTACAGGCGTTTTAAAATTGTTTTTTTTCAATGTTTGACTTTTAATATCCCGGTCGGGTAAACATAAAAATATTGAGGATCAGAATCTGTTCCTCCTTGGTGGTATTGACATACGAAAATTGCAGGCGTGTAAGGTGGAGTTGCACGTTGATGTGGTAATGGCAATGGTAATGTTGACCCATTGCACGTGATCTGAGGGGCACCCTGTACTTCCTGACCTAGTCTCAAGACACCCACGCTCTGTATCGACCCCCGTCAAGCCACGCCCATTCAAACACGCCCATTCGGAATGTCAGAAGGGGGAAGCATTCCAAGCAGTGCCGGCGACTAATAAGAGACAAAGAAATCCTCAAACAATCCCACGCTGATATAAAGCGCGAAGCTCTCAATTCAACTGATTCGGAGGTACTGCTTTTTTTTCACGGTTCTGCTCGATAAAAAAGAAGAAACTTCTGGACTTTGACAAATGATTTTTGAGTCTTGAATTTGTTTCAGCCTGTTACCCTTACTTAAGATAAAATATACATTTTTCATATAAAAATTTCAATGTGCTAACCATTATAAAACAGACTTTTTAAAATCCTAAAATTTGTGCTGTAACAAACCACCATAGCTGAGCTCACTGAACATTAGTGTACAAATATGTAAGATATAAATCAAGTTTTTGCTAATTTTTTATACAAATTTGCAAAAATTGTTTACCTGATTTAATTAACGAGCATGAGGCATAAGTACAACCCTAGCGTGAAATTTCCAATTATTAAAGTCATTATTGATTTTAAACTTTAACACAATCACAGTTCTACGAGAAGAATTGTTTGCAATATTTACCTTTTTAACTGAATTTAATTATTTGGTTTTGTTGGGGTTGCAACGCGTCAGAGGACGACAATGAGGGAGAGAAAAGCGAGTTCAGTGTTATGTAAGGATGACTGCGAGTGAGACTTTTGAGACTAAATACCGAAAGGGTCGCATTTATCTTTGTTAGGCTGTTTGGCCATCCTGCGAAACAAAATCCCGTCATCACAGCTTCGCCGTGTGTTGAATTTTCATTGTTGACGTATTCGGACATCCGCCTCGTTTCGAGTCCCACCGACTAATAACTTGTTCCAGCGCTAGTGGCACACCAACTGTACTTGTTTCTTAGATCCGACCAAAAATAATGCCAATACCTGGCACGTATTCTAAAATTACGAATTAGTAAAATGGTGCCACAATACACAATTAGTAGAGCCTATACATTTTTCTGGTCTGATTACGTTTTTCAAACACTGTATTCGGTTCAAGATCAGCTTCTGACAATTTGTTGGTTGTCCAGAAGTTGACTGGCCACTGAGTTGCTTCCTTACAGGCCTCATTATTTCTTTCTTAATGACTGCAATCCGGAGATCCCTATGAAGATCGGTACGTAACATGCTCCATAAAACATTACAAATGTTACTCTTTTTTCTGAAATGTTTGTGTCAGAGGCACAACCCGAAAAATGTTTAGCGTACAGCCACGTTTCTTTGAAGATTTCGTTGTAAATCGGTTGTTTGTTCGGTATTGATAGCTTGGAGTTTGTTCCAATTAGCCAATATCAGCATCTATATTCGATGCTTCTTTACGCATTTTAAGAAACATGTTTCAGTTTAAGTTTAGAATCATCTAGAATCATGCCTACGTGCTTGGCGTTGTTCTCATCGGACACAGAAGTTCCTTTCATATCTATAGACGATCTAAAAACGATATGGATGATTTCTGCTCGTTTAATTTTATTCTTCACTGATTAACCCAGTGTATTATTGAAATTCAAGACTTCTCAAATTTTGATAGTTTTCTGCTGCAAGTATTATTTTCATATTTATCTTACTGCAAAGAGAGAACCCCACGCTTTGCCGATGATATTGTAGAAGTAAGGGAGTCAGAAGACGACTTGGAAAACACAAGAAATGGTATGAACCGGGTTCTGGAGAAAGAGTTCAATATGAAGGTTAATAGAGGGAAAACTAAGGTAATGGAGTGTAGTATGGGAAACAGTGGAATAACAAAGGCTGCTAGATTGGAAAGGGATATTTTGATGCAGGTTAATGAATTCTGCTACTTGGGAAGCATAATAACTACTAGGGATGGTAGAAGTATAGTAGACATTAAGAGTAGGATAGCTTTGGTAGGGAAGGCTTTCGCTAAAAAGAGGAATTTATTTACGGGGAGTATACATGTGTGAATATTAAGAAATGTTCGTATGGAGCGAGGCGTTATATGGGTGCGAAACGTGGACGATAGTAGTTGTAGAAAGGAAAAGAATAGAAACCTTGGAAACGTGGTGATACAGGAGAATGCTGAAAATCAGTTGGGTGGATAGAGTTAGTAACGAGGAAGCTTTAAAGAGAATACGGGAAAAACCAAGCAAAATGAATGATGACTAAGAGAAGGGATTATTAATAGGCCACGTTTTAAGACACGAGGGTATTGTAAAATTAGTATTAGATGGAAGTGTATGGGGTAAGAACAGAATAGGGAGGGCAAGGAATGAATAAGCTGAGCAGATTAGGGAGAATGTTGCATGTGCTAGTTATTCGTTAAAGAAACTTCTTGCGCAAGATAGGTTAGAGTGGAGAGTTGCATCAAACCAGTTTTAGGACTGAATACCACTACAACAAAAACTTAAAATATAATTATTCGTGATCTATAGTTAGTTTCGTGCTGCATAATTGGCACCGATGTGTTACAGTGTTAAAGTGGAATGACCATATAGATCTGCTTGCCGGAAAACTAAGTTCAGCTTGTTATTCTCTGAGAACACTAATGCAACACGTTGACAAAAAGTATGCAAAATGGTTTATTTCGCGTATTTTCATTCAAGTATGAGCTATGGCATCTCTAAATGGGGAAACTGCTCCAGGAGTAATGAAATATTTAAGTTGCAAAAGCGTGCAATTAGAATACTTTCTAGCACGAATTCTAGATCGAGTTGCAAACCTTTCTTCAAAAGTTTGCAAATACTTACTTTACCAAGCGTATATATTTATGAAATATTAAAGTTTGTAAAGCGAAACACTAATTTGTTTCAAACAAATGGCGAGTTCCATGAATACGCGACCAGAAATCGTTCAGCTCTAAGGTCGGACAAGCATCGCCTTGCTCTACACCAGAAAAGTATTCACAATACCGGGATAATTTTATACAACAGCCTTCCGCCAGAGGTAAAAAATAGTACCTACAAAAGCTTCGTGAAGCAGAGTAAAACTATTCTTTTAAATGGCGCGTTTTACTCGGTACAGGATTTTCTTAATCGTCCTTCTAGTATTTAAATCAAGGTTCCTGCAAAAAGTGTTGAATGAGCTGCCTTATAAAATAGCACATCACATATCTTTAAAATTTCTATTCAGTTTTTTCTGCTCTTTTGTTTGTTTGTTTCATGTATTGCCTGGAGCTACGACAGAGGGAAGGACAGTTTCCTGGTCCAAGTAGTTAAAACTCCATTGCGTGTTCCTCAGTGTGTGCTTGTTTGTGTTTCCCATCGTGTGTCCGTGTTGTGTTTATATTGACTTTTGTCTATATACATTTTCTTTTACTAATTTATTTTAAGTTTATTTGTCTTTAATTATGTACTTTATTTTGTTCATTTTTAATTTTTAATGTATGACGTATTCTATTTCCTCAATCGAGGATTAATGGAAACAACAATTAATCTAAATCTAAATCAGTGCCGTAATAAACAAGCTGCTAATCATACTGTTGATTGTAAAATGAGTATTTCGCATTATTAAACATTTGACAACGTGCCTCACGATAATTGGGAGACAGTACCAGGTTATGCATTATTTATTGTAGTGATATTTTCTGTGATTTCCCCGTTGGTCTCTGAGAGCGATGCAATAACTTGGCGCCTTGCGCATCCCCGGGGAATGTTGTGGATGCAACACAGCGAGCAGCACTGACCAACGGATTGCAGGACAAAGTCCCTCAGGGGCTGTATCCAGGGACGTGTTAAATGAATATTTGGTACGAACGCGAAATATATATATTTCGGTTTGTCTCTAATCGACGATTTGAGTCCCAGTGTAGACAAACTCAACCTCAAACACTCTCATGTTCATTAATAATATAAAATTGAGTCGTAGCAAACTATAAATTGGCATAGAAACATTAATAATAACTTGGGAATTTGCTGTTATCAGTCAATTCCCAAATAACACCTCAAATTAAAAGTTTCAAAGTTATTAGAAAAGTTGCTCCATTTCATTTTTATTTCACAACATAATTGTGAATTTGTTTGTTATACTGGTGAATTACCAAATTTATACCACTTATTAATGTCTGTACGTATAATTTAAGTTTAAATACTTACACTCCTACAACATCCAGCTCATAACTAAATCATCCAATAAACTATCACCCATTGTAAAACATTTGAATAATCCAGTTCTTAAAAACAAACTTCATAATGTTTTGTATAAATTAAATTGAAATGACTGTTCTAGTGTATACATAGGCCAAACTAAAAGAGCCATCAGCACCATAATCAATGAACACAGATCTAATATTAAGCTGGCAGAAGAAAAATTATCCGTTATTTCAAAACACATTTTAAATTCGAACCGCACTATCGACTTGGACAATTTCCAAATTTTAGACCAAGACAGTAACTTGCTTTCGACACCATAGATCACCAAATATTAATAAAAATGAAGGAATATTAATGGAATTCGGCGAAATACGTCACTTTTACTAAGATCGTATCTTACAAACCGCAAACAAGAAGTAGTAATTGAAACCAAAGACGGCCAACTTCACTTATCCCATGGGGAATTTATTACATGTGGAGTTCCTCAAGGATCAATTCTTGGGCCTTTACTTTTTATTCTGTACATAAACGATCTTCCAGGATACGTAAATCCTCTAAAATCGATTCCCTACGCGGATGATACAATATAATTATTGCAGGTAAAATCTTCGATAATCTGATTAAGAAAGTAGACAACGCCGTGAATGGTCTAAATATTTGGTTTAACGTGAATAAATTATCCCTCAACCTAGATAAGACTAAGTTCAGGTTAGAGCTGATGCTAGTAATAGGCCCGTAGACGAGTTCTCAGCTAATGCACCTTTCCTCGGCCTTCGGATTGACGATAAATTAAAGTGGAATGACTATATAGATCTGCTTGCCGGAAAACTAAGTTCAGCTTGTTATTCTCTGAGAACACTAATGCAACACGTTGACAAAAAGTACGTCAAATGGTTTATTTCACGTATTTTCATTCAATTATGAGCTATGGCATCTCTAATTGGGGAAACTGCTCCAGGAGTAATGAAATATTTAAGTTGCAAAAGCGTGCAATTAGAATACTTTCTAGCACGAATTCTAGATCGAGTTGCAAACCTTTCTTCAAAAGTTTGCAAATACTTACTTTACCAAGCGTATATATCTATGATATATTAAATTTGTAAAGCGAAACACTAATTTGTTTCAAACAAACGGCGAGTTCCATGAATACGCGACCAGAAATCGTTCAGCTCTAAGGTCGGACAAGCATCGCCTTGCTCTACACCAGAAAAGTATTCACAATACCGGGATAATTTTATACAACAGCCTTCCGCCAGAGGTTAAAAATAGTACCTACAAAAGCTTCGTGAAGCAGAGTAAAACTATTCTTTTAAATGGCGCGTTTTACTCGGTACAGGATTTTCTTAATCGTCCTTCTAGTATTTAAAATCAAGGTTCCTGCAAAAAGTGTTGAATGAGCTGCCTTGTAAAATAGCACATCACATATCTTTAAAATTTCTATTCAGTTTTTTCTGCTCTTTTGTTTGTTTCATGTATTGCCTGGAGCTACGACAGAGGGAAGGACAATTTCCTGGTTGCAGAGCTCCAAGTAGTTAAAACTTCATTGCGTGTTCCTCAGTGTGTGCTTGTTTGTGTTTCCCAGTGTGTGTGTGAAATCGTGTGTCCGTGTTGTGTTTATATTGACTTTTGTCTATGTACATTTTCTTTTATTAATTTATTTTTAAGTTTATTTGTCTTTAATTATGTACTTTATCTTGTTCATTTTTAATTTTTAATGTATGACGTATCCTATTTCCTCAATCGAGGATTAATAGAAACAACAATAAATCTAAACTACAAATCCCGATAAGTTTCAGGAATGCTTCACATAAAACAAAACACTAATACTCTGAATGTAAAAACTGACACTGATTTGCTCGGTAGTTTATATAATATCTTAATTAGCAAAATTATAATTTGTCAAATGTATAATTATTATATATATTTTTTAAAAATATTTTTATATTTGGTTTCTTTTTTACTGTATTCTTTGTCTCTAGTGCAATATCTTTGTAATGTTATAATTTAGTGCTTTGTAATTCAGTTCAACCTGAAGAGGGTCTATATCAGGACCGAAACATGTGGTTATGTTTCACTAATTTTTGTGTTTTTGGACTTATTGAAACTTACAGTAACAAATTTTATTTGTAAACTGAGTGGTCGAATAACCATCTTTAAATACAAAGATGGACCACATTTTGCTGTTAATACTGTTTAAATTTTTTGGGGCATGGGTTCTATGCGATGGTAGATGGTAGGATGAATTTGAGACCATATCTGATAAACTGCACTTTCCAATTTCTTACGATTCCATGGTGCTGGGTTGAGATCTGGTGATTGTGCAGACCAACAAAGAAAGTCTCAGTCATGCTCTTCTGAGGAAAGTATCAGCTTTATGACCAGGATCATTGTCCTTCTGACAGACTACACCATTAAATTAATAGGATGTACTTGATCTGCGATTATACCACTGGGTATTCAGACGTTGTTACACAGAATCTAAGCACCCATACCATACCCATGCCAAGAAAAGATCCCTCAAACCATAATATTGCGTCCATCTGCTTGAAGTGTTGTGAGAAAGTAATTGGAGTCCATGCTTTCGTGTTTTCTCCACATTCGAACCCTGTCATCTGCATTGGGCATGTGAAATCTCGATTCATCAGTCTAGATGATCCTTTTCCACTCATCACTTGTCCAATTGACCTCATTTGCGAACTGGAGACCTTTCGAACAGGTCGTTTACGTAACACCCAGCGAAAAGTTCGTTCAGAGATATTAACAGTTAGTTCTTGATTGCGATTCTTCGCCTTTTGGCGCTCTGTTGTTCTTCTGTTGTAATGGACAACTCTGGAGAGTTTCATTTCAGCTCAAGCATAGAGTAACCTGTGAGGATCACAAACCTGATGAGACCCGGGTTTTTGGCTTTACAGTCCACACACTATAAATATTTGTAACTGCTGCTGTCGAACCCTTCACAAGTGGAACCGTTCTGATGTTGCTGGTTCGGACGCTTCGAGCGCCGATCATCATTCCGCGTTCAATAATACTAGATATTATTCTACTTAAAATAATAGAAGCCAAAGTTCTGTAGCATTGCTCAGCAACACAATTCGTTAAGAATCTTTCTACGTTTTTTTACGTGGTTGATTTGTTTTTCATTTTATAGTAGTAATCAAATAATATATTTTCCAATCAAGGTTAATCAGTAAATAAATCGAAATCGTATCTTGAATGTCTTTCTTTGCTTTTTCAATTTTTTAGCATTACCAGTGGTAAAATAATTAAAAAAATACAAATCCAATGACGTCAATGCTGCCATTAAAGAAAATTCCGTTATCCCGAAAGACCTGACGATTACTCCTTAGAACTGTCTATTCATATCTTCAGAAGTCGTGTGATGTGATGGATTTTTGATACATTAGATCAGAAAATCAACGCTGTTGGGAGCTGAATGATATTGAGTGACAATTACTGATTAGTTTGAATTTCTTGTTGTAGTATTGAGTCCTAAGGCTGGTCCGAAGCAAGCATTTTCATTTTTACATATCTACCACATCCCGAATCCTGCCTAATCTCCTCAGCTTATTCATTCCTTGGCCTTCCTGTTCTGTTCTTACCCAACACACTTCCCTCTAATACTAATTTTTCAAGACCCTCATGTCTTAAAACGTGGCCTATTAATCTATACTTTCTCTTGGTCAACGTCCTCCATATTGTTCGCTTTCCCCCGATTCTGTTTATAACTTCCTCATTTGTGATTCTATTCACCCATCTGATTTTCAGCATTCTCCTGTATCACCACATTTCAAAGGCTTCTATTCTTTTCCTTTCCTCAACTCCTATCGTCCACGTTTCGCACCCATATAACGCCACCTTCCATTACGAACATTCTTAGCAACGATTTCCTAATATTCACACTTTTTCGCGAAAGCCTTCCTTCCCTGTGCTATCCTACTCTTTATGTCTTCTATACTTCTACCATCTCTAGTTATTACGCTTCCCAAGTAGCAGAATTCCTTAACTTCCGTCAAAATATCCCTTACAATCTAACACCCTTTTTTATTCCACTTTTCCCCATACTAAACTCCATTACCTTGGTTTTTCCTCTATTAATCCTCATATTAAACCCTTTCTCCAGGACTTCCTTCATGCCCTTTATTGAACTCTTTATTAATATTACATAAAATTAAATATGAGTTCTATGTTACAATTTTTTAATTTATATATAAAAATCATGGTTAAAAACTTACAAACTTATCAGTACATCATATACATCAGCCGAAAAGATTATTGAACTTACATGTGCAGAATTTGGTGTCGCACGTGGACTTATGAATTATTAATTGCATGTGAGCGAGGGTCACAATTCGAAACATATTTGTAAGATTATAAGAGGGAGAGAGAGAGAACGTTGAGTGGTATCGATGCCCACTTGGAGGTCCAGGGCAGCCAACTGCCCAGCACTAAAGTGCACCTATCCCGGAGGGGATATCGTCCTCCTTGGGGATATCTGCCGTAACCGTGTTATTGTTCCCTCCCTCCTATTCCCAGAGTGAAATGTTCCCACGGGAGCAAGGGGGAGAAGGACGTCCTGAGCAAATGTCAGAACACAACAGAGGGAGGCAAACATCGACTTTCGAAACCAGACGAATCTGAAGAGGACTCTCAAAATAACCGTTCGAATACAACCGCGTTGAGTAATGAACTATAAATACGGTAAGTTAGCGTTCTCAGCAAAAGTGACTGGCAGACAAACACTTGAGGAGTTACGACCTGTGAATGCCAGCTGGTGGACCTCTGTGTACTTTCTTATTAGCACTCAGAGGCCGCTGAGGAATCCTCCATACAGCACGCTTACGAAACACTCTTAACCTAAGCAATTTCTGAACACAATAGCGTCACATTGCAGGCGTAACTCCACCAACATGCCTCTTACACGAGTGTTTTATACCTATCTGTCTTATTATTTATTACTTATTTAACGTCGTAATGCTTTATTGCACTTAATTAACCATAAACCAGCGATGCTTAGAAAACAAATACAGAAGGGGAATGCGAAATCTAAAGAGTTGGCATATTTGTCATTAGTACGCCCACTTATGGAATATGGTGCAGCATGCTGGGATCCGTACAGGATAGGTCAAATAGAATCCTTAGAAAGGGTGCAAAGAAGGGCCGCAAAATTCGTACAAATAGGACCTGGGCATGGGAACGAAAAGGTAAAGCGACTAGGGTGGGATACGCTACAGACAAGAAGAGAAACAGCTAGGCTACACATTTTCTACAGAGCCTTTGCAGGTCAAAAACCTTGGCAGGGAATCCGAGATAGAATGAATGAATCGACTCGGAACGGGAAGGCTGATATCTTGTTTAAATTACAAGCAAGGCACCAAAAAACAGACGTTGGAAAATACTCATTCCTAAATAGGACAGTAAATGACTGTAACAATCTGCCTGCAGGAGTGTTTGGGGAACTTCCTCTAACAGAAAGGACTTAATCTAAGTTTAGTGTAGTGTAGTGAAGTGATCAGTGCTGCGAAATCTCTAAGCATGTTCTTCAGTGAAATTTATTTCCAGTGTTCTCTTCTTCTTTTTCGGGCAAAAACAATATTATTCCTTTTTAAAAATTCATCTTCTAATAATATGATCCCACATATATTTATTGATATTGAATATAATTATAGGCTAAACATGGTCCTTACGACCAGATTATTAATTATTGTTTAAGTTCCATGTATATGCCACCGGGCAACCGCCCATTTGTAGATTTAATGAATACATTTATACAACACAATTCCCATGTAACAAGGAATGACGATATCATTCTACTAACATTGCTGTTAATAATTTAGTTAGTATAACTTGATGATACATGGTGGTAAATTTAACTGGCATTATTCATGTGTGATATACACATTGAGGATAGTAACTTCTTAAAACTGTACGTAGAGAAGTTGGGAATACTGAGACAAATAATTCCATACGGGACAATTAGGATCCAAACGGACACGGAATACCCTGAAATTTAATCACAAGTTTCCTTGATATCACATACCCTCTGCACCACTGGTCCCTGTGGTGGGTCCCTGCGCTTGAGAACAAAAAATGAAGGTCTATCATTCTGTCCATGCTGTCTGTGTGACTGGTCCAAGGTTTAAGCCCATATTTCGTCAATTTTCTTACGCTTTGCCGATGATATTGTAGTATTAGGGAAGTCAGAAGAAGACTTGAATAGCATAATAAATGGCATGAACGTGGTCCTGGAAGAAGAGTACAGCGTGAGGATTAATAGAGAGAAAACCAAGGTAATACCGTGTAATATGCAAAACCGTGGAATAATAAAGGGTGTTAGATTGGGAAGGGAAATTTTGAAGGAAGTTAAGGAATTCTGCTACTTGGGCAGCATAATAACTAGGGATGGTAGAAGTGTAGTAGACATAAAGAGTAGGTTAACACAGGCTACGAAGGCTTTCACAAAAAAGAAAAAAATACTGTTAGGTCTGTACTTTCAAGTGGCCTCAGAGAAATTTAACTGCTATAAATACAGTAATGGAATAAAATATTGGGAAAGGAGGCTTATACATAATCTGTACAGAATACAGGCAACAGTAATTAGAATAGAAGATCGAGAAAAGAAAGCCGTATTGAAGAAAGGAGTTAGACATAAAGAGTAGGATAGAACAGGCAGGGAAGCCTTTCGCGAAAAAAGAGGAAATTACGTACGTGTAATTTAAGTGTGATAATTAGGAACCCGTTGCTGAAAACGTTCGTATGGAGTGTGGCGTTATATTGGTTAAAAACGTGAACGGTAGGAAGGTAGAAAGGAAAAGAATAGAAGCCTTTGAAAAGTGGTGCTATAGGAGAATGCTGAAGATCAGACACGTGATAGAATTACTAACGAGGAAGTTCTAAGCACAATAGGGCAAGAGCGATTAATATGTAGGACGTTGACTAAGAGAAGCGATAGATTAATAGGCCACGTTTTAAGATTGTAAAATTAGCATTAGAGGGAAGTGAAAGAGGGAGACCAAATGTGGAACACGCTAAGCAGATTAGGGAGGATGTGTAAAGTGGTAGATATTCGGACATGAAAAGGCTTGCGCAAGCTATGTTAGCATGTGGGTTGCATCAGACCAGTCTTAGGACCGAATACCACAACAATAGAAGATAGACAAGGTTCGAGTCCCTGGTCCGGTCGACATCTTTTGACCTATTCTCGGCTCTGTTCTCTCTTAAAATTAGACTGTAAACTAGGAGGCAGTTCAATTGGAAGCCTCCACTCTTCCTTTCAACGGATTATTTCCTGCAGAATTAAATGTCTGTCTATTGATCGTTTGATATTACTAAACAAAATTATTGTACTTATATATATATATATATATATATATGAGTGCAATATAAGTAATATATATATATATAAGTGCAATATAAGTACTATATATATATAAGTGCAATATATATATATATAAGTGCTATATAAGTACAATATATATAAGCCATGTTTTTATTAGGCACCATTTATAACAAGAAAACTAATATACAACTTTGTATATTATTTAATTTTTCAATAATTCTGAACATTTGACTATCATCACTATACAATGATATTATATATTTATTATTCACTACAATCTCATGTGTAAAAATATTCGACATCATTAATTATCATTATCGAAATTGCTCTGTTTTCGTATATGAATATACAAACCTTCAATATGCACCAAATATTTGTTACCAAATCATTAAATCTTGAGTTATTTTGGACTTTGTAAAGTTATACAGGGTGTTACAGGTTGTAAGAGCAGAGACATAAAGAACGGAAAATAGGGTCATTTTGTCTTTTTTTTGGCAGGGACGCTTCGTTACTGCGTGATTTGTGAAAAGGAAACTGAGAAATAGAGTTATAAAAGCGAGGAATCCACCCATTCGTTAATAAGAACATTACAAGAATGCACTCAAGCGCGCCTCCCACCAATCCGCTGCCATGAAGCAAATACATAAATGTACGCTTTTAGAATTCTATTTCTTTTTCTGGTAACGAAGGGTCCCTGATAAAAAATGGTAAGAGGGGTGAATGTTTATATATTTATCTCCTTAAATCGCCCGTTTAAGTTTCACCTCGTATATTTACACAGGTCATGAGAAGTAACAACATATGAGATATTTATTAAATTGAAAATGTGTTTAAATTATATATCTTTCTTGCATTGCGTTCTTTGACCGTTTAAATGTTGATGTAATGGATAGTAAATACTCTTTTTCGGTCACTGTTTTTGGAATTGTATATTAAAAGAGGTAGCTTCGGCAGTTATACGGACATTGTGGACGACGTGTAGGAAAACACAAACATTTTAAATACTAACAACGTACTTTGTATGGAAAATAAGGATAGTATAATATAGTTTGTAAGTACAAGGATGAATATGGCAGTATAATTGCCGAAAACAACCTCTTTTAAAATATAATAACTTCAAAAACAGTGACCGAAAAAGAGTTTTAAATACCCATTAAATTTTTTTGTGGAAATACTGCCAAAAGCTCCAGATAAAAACAAAATTAAATACTTTATAGTATAGACCTTAATTTTATTTTGTGTTATAAATGACAATAAAAACCAATCAGAAAGTAGTTATAGTTTTCAATTTTGTCGGCAAAGCTGTATTATTGTATTAATAATCTTATTTATGTTCAAAGAAAGTAGAAATGCTTATTCTGAAGCTGACGTGGGAGAGTATAGGCAATTTAGGAGTAAACGAAGATTAGAAAATTGTCGGTCCGTTCCAGGGACTTGAATCCCGGACCTCCCGTTTCCCGGATGTGCACTGAACCACTGAGATAATACTAGTCGACGTCCAAGGCCCGATTCAACAACCCTCAATTCCCGTAAAACTAAAATAATTCACTAATGTCATTATTCATGCCCTAATTTCTAGGAAAACATGAAGAATAGACATAGACCTTTCTCATGTTTTTAAAAGATGTTTTGCCAAATATTATTTAATTGTAAAATACATTAATCTAAGAATTAATTATTTTTATAACAAAAAGATCCTATCCAAAATTTTAGTTCAAATAGTTACATTACTTTAACTTATTAAATTTAAAATGCTATTCAATACTTCTGTAATTTTCTAATCTGTTAATTCTGTATCTAATATTTCCTTAATGGTTATGATTGCCATAAATTTGTTTATAAAACTTCACATAATAATTGTTTTTATTGTTAAATTGGCCAGGTTATACGATCTTCGTCAACTATAATTAAAGAACATAAAGCTATTTTAAATGTTCCATCTTATAAGCATCCACAAATTACAAAATAACAGAACTAAATCACTCACTTAATTTTGATAATACTGTTATTTTATATAAGATTAATAAGGGGTTAATTTCTGAAATGCTACAAATTTATGTTAATATAAATCAAGATACTTCTTCATTAAATTCATGGTATTATGGTTTGTTAAATAAATTTGGTTAGTAAAAAAGATGGGTTTATATTCTTTATTTTTTTTATCTTTTCTAATATTATTTCTGTCTGTCTCAAGTTTTGATAAGGGCCGCAAGTATTGGTCGAAACATCCATTATTGATGTCTAAACCCTTGTTCAAACTTATTAGTATAATTATGTGTAGTTCAGATCGTTAATTTGTATTTTATTCATGTTTTATAATGACTTTAAGTAATCTTATAATTCCTTCCTTCCTCCTTGGCTCTACTGCCCATTGATGGCCTGGGTCTACAGAGTCGATCTCTTCTTGAGGTTTATAAATAATTTCCTTCAATCGAATTCTTGTTTCCTTTAAAAGCTTTCTTCTATTTTAAATTATTAATAGCTCTTCATTATATACCTTAATTATTTAACGTTAATATTAAAACAATTTCCACTGCATTAGAAATAATGTTTTTTCTGGATAATACTATTAACTTTTTCTTTGTCATTACATGATTCAACCATCACATAGATAGTAACATTTTTGAAAATTTATATTTACACGGCCCCTAAGATCGAAATCGCACAAATAAAAACTGAAAATAAAATGTTTACTTAGGATTTTAAGTGGAATTCTCCCGAATGTGCATGTATATAAATCGTAACTCAAAAATTACATTTGTTTACATTTGCACAAAATAATATTTCAAATACACTTCATTTGTTGAGTGTGTGGAATTAATTGATAAATAATACACTCAGTATGCACACAATTACAATACGCGGAATATGTCAGAACCCGGCAATCCGAAATTGTCAAAACAATGCAAAGCTACGACGCAATGAACTTGCGCATGCGTAATTCAAGTACTACAGATTATTAAATCGATAAAATTTAGGAATATTTGGTATTTTATGTGAAAAAACCAAAATGATTAAATATGTAAAAAAATTTGTTAAGTTAAATAAAATAAAATATTTCTGAATCTCAACAACAGCGCCACTAAAAAAAATATAACAAATCGGTGAACCGGTTTATGACGAGAACAATTACAAACACACGAAAACCCCAATTTTATATATAAATATTATTAGTGTACTTAGTATACACGCAATTACAGGACTCAGAATGTATAAGAACTTAGAAATTCGAAAAAGAGCTGTAAAACAATGTCAAGCTACGACGCAATGAACTTGCACTTGTAATTGATACGCAAGTCAAATTACATAGATTATTCTCAGTCAGGCTGAAAAATTGGGAATATTTGATTTTTTATGTGAAAAACCCAAATTTCAGTATACTTGAAAAAAGTTTTTGGTCTCGACAACAGTGCCACTACAGCTAACAATTATCATAATCACACCATAAACACAGCAAAAAAATTCATTAAACTCAGTCAAGCCGTTAATGAGGAGAATAATGCGAACACACGCGAACCGAAACTTTATATAAAAATATTATAAGTACTATGGTTAACATAAACCTTCATTATATCATATTACTGATTTATTTAGGGCCTTGCTTCGGTACGAACCCATTTTTAATATTAAACACGCTCGTCTGAACAATAATATTTCATCAAAGTCCTAATATTTTGAGGCCAAATTATTATATTGCCTGACTGTTGACATTAAACACTGGTACAATTCGGATTCTTGTTCGAGATTAGCGAGATTAATGGCGAAATTGACGGGAATTACGCGTAATCGGCTGAATGCAGACTTAAAGCGCGGCGTATGTTTTTTGCGTTGCCATAGCAACGCGCCGCTTATTGATGACGTCAAGAACTCTCGTATTCAATCGGACCTGCGTGTTTGTTCGCAACGTCTCAAGCAGTATAGCGCAAATATCACGAGTTTGCCAAGTCAGAGCGAGGGAAATATAATTGGATATTGGAATCGCACAAACGGCTTCCTAAACTGTTTCGTTTGCTCCTGCTAAGAGATTCTCTGAGCAGCGAACCTCTTGATTATAAATTTTCAGAGCATTTATACAATTATTACGGAGCTTAAAATTTCTTTCTTTCACTAGATAGAAAAACGTTTGTAAGAATACAACCAAATGAGTAATAATTGGCTAATATTCCCCAGGAATACGAAAGAGAATATAAGACAAACTGCAATCACCATGTTCCCTCTTAATTTCATGTAACTTATTTTTACAGACTAAATTCTGCTAGCGTAGAAAAATAACATGTGCAAAAACTGAAATGGTGATGACTAAAATAATTTTAAAAAAAAGTTAGATTCATTTATTCTAAATAAATCATCAAATTGAGTTGTTACAGTGTTATTCTGGAGATTTAATGACAGTCTCATTGTCTTTGAATCATTATGTAACTTTTCGGAGCACACTGCCAGTGGAACTGTGCGTAAGTGTATCACCTTCCAAATAGAAAATATTTTTCAAAGTAGAAAAATGGATTCACGTCAGGAAATTCTTCAATATTTAAAGAGACAAACTGTTGTGGAAGGAATAGAAACTTTTTTAGGAGGTTGGTTACACTGGGATGAGCTGAGAGCATTTTGCAGATTAAAATAGTTTTGTTTATAAACTCAAACTTGCGCGTCTCCTTAAAGCTTGCGAATTTGTACTAATTTACACGTATTTACATTAATATCTTTTGAACACTGCAAGATAACGAAATGAAACATACACGAAAATTTAAGTTAAAATTCATGTTTCAATCCTTAAAAGTTTCAATAAAATCCGTTACGCCGTTTCGGAGCGCAAACAGATCATGATTATAGGCGACCCAGCATTCAGTTTTTGAAGATTTCGATGCGCGTGTGCCAAGAAACCTTTCCAGTAGAATTTTTTTTGCAATATATCTAAATGAAACATGCACGAATATTTAACTTATATCTCTTGTCTTTAAACCCTTAACTTTTCACTGAAATCCGTTGAGTCATTTTGGAGCTTATTTGGACAGACAGACTGACAGAAAATTCAATTTTATTTACTGGTATTGATATAGTTGAAAAATAATTCAGGGAAACCTCGAATGATCGTCTCACAAATAAATTTATTAATATTTCACCTGGTTTAACAGTAGTTAAAAATTCCCCTAATAAGAATAAAATATCTTATTGAGTACAGATATAAATGTCTAGAAACGTTTTCTGTAAGACTAATGAATTATGACTAACTAATACACAGAGAATTACTTATTTGATCTGTATTCACGTGGAACGTTTGCATTTGTTTAGAAAATAGTATATGGTAAACTCTTCATCATTCCCTCTTTATTATCCCATTACCCTTTGTAACCTTTGTTCCACGTCCTGCATTATGCATCAAATTATCCAAGGTTTTTATAAATCCTGCACTTGATAACTGATTAAAACTGAATGCAGACTAGGCTCAACGATTGAAAGTATATTTATTATTCAAATTATATTGGCTGTCAATAATTTAAATTTTTATTATTTTTTTACATACTTCGTCGTCAGATGAAATTAAGAAGAAAAAAACGTACATCTATATGTTATTTTTCATTTGACGCGCTAAATTTATACATAACGAGTCGCGCTAATTCTTCACGTATTAGGCTTCGTCCCACGTGTTTCAAGCAGTTTTGCTGCCTTAAATTACTTTAAGTGGTATGAGATGCGTGTAACAGTGTGAGAGTTCGCACTGGCAGTGAAGCAACTAACTTCTGCACGATCGTACACACACACACACACGTTGCGAAGTCGTGTGAAACTCTTATAATTAAATTCCTCCGGGAGGAACAGAATAAAGGTCAAAGCGTGTGGAAATTAGCCCAAAGTCTATCAAGCCTCGATATACGTGTTAGTTGGTTACGCGAACTTCATACGGAGATATCTTGCGTAGTTATTAGTATTAACTAAAGTAGTGTATTGATACGGGCCCATTTATTTTCTTTAACTTGAAGGATTGTTTGGATTCGTTTATCGTGATGGTTAAATTGCACATACATACCAACAACAATGTGTCTATCGAGTATCTGCCCTTACGGTACAATTAAATACTATGGGGGGCGCTAACAGTTCTCAGTACGGCGCCCCTCATCTGACCACCCACTACTGGTAAAGTACAGGAAGGAAGAATATTGACACCTTTGGGTCGATCGTAGACTCAGACTCTGTTGATCATTTACATATTTAGTTAACAGTAATACCGTAGCACTACTGCTTAGGTCCAAACTCCTAAAAAAATACAGAAATTATATAATTTATCTACGAACATATACCTATCATTCATTGTTACAGAATCAAGGTTTTTCGTTTAATATTTTTGGATCGAAGGTTTTCCCGCTGTTTACACCTTATAAGTAGTTGTTGAGTTTCTTCATTCGTGTCTTAATAATATTGTATGAATTTTCACCTATTATCAACAAAGATTCTACTTATCAAATAATTAAATGCCCTGTAGAATGTAAAATGACTTGACA
The DNA here is from genome assembly GCA_034510155.1 of Eucriotettix oculatus. NCBI lineage: Eukaryota > Metazoa > Arthropoda > Insecta > Orthoptera > Tetrigidae > Eucriotettix > Eucriotettix oculatus. The sequence continues at coordinate 11,396,396 of CM067382.1, forward strand.
AAATTGTTTTTGAAGTTTTAGGTTTTTCTAGTGGTGCATAATAACTATAACATAGTCACAAAGTTAGATGAAATCCTTTCAAACAATTTTCCATAAAGTAAATTGAAATGTTTTTGTTGTGGGATTCAGTCCTAAGAATATTTGGTTTGTTCCGAATAACTACCACATCCGCCCTAATCTACTTAGCGTATTCCATCATTCACCCCCATCTTCTGTTCTTACTCCACACACTTCCTTCTAATACTAATTTTACAAGACCCTCATATCTCAAAACATGGCCTATTAATTTATCCCTTCTCTTGGTCAACGTCCTCCATATTCAGTCATCCCCTATTCTGCTTAGATCTTCTTCGTTAGTGATCCTATCCATCCATTTGATATTCAGCATTCTCCTATAGCACCAAATTTCAAAGGCTTCTATTCTTTTCCTTTCTGCAACTCCTATCGTCCACGTTTCGCAAACATATAACGCAATACTCCATACGAACACGAATGATTTCATAATATTCACACTTATATTACCCGTAAGTAAATTACTCTTTTTTTCGAAAGCCTTTCTGACCTGAGGTATCCTACTCTTTATGTCCACTATACTTCTACCATCCCTAGCTATTATGCTTCCCAAGTAGCAGAATTTCTTAACTTCCTTCCTTTCCAATTTAACACCCTTTTTTTATTCTATTGCTTCCCATACTATACTCCATTGCCTTGGTTTCCCCTCTATTAATCATATTGAAGTCTTACTGCAGGACCACGTTCACGCCATTTACTACCTTTTCCAAGTCTTTTTCTGACTCGCCTAATACTACAATGTCATCGTCAAACCCTAGGGTTTTTATTTCTTCTTGCAGAATGATTCTCTTTCCCAATTTTACATTTCTTCGTCGCTTGTTCTTATGTAAGTTAAAAAGCATGGGCGAAAAACTCCTTTCTTGATTTCTACTTTCTTTTCTTGATCTTCAATTCTAATTACTGCTGATTCTTTAAATAATGTTTTCATTTTCCTTTATTTTCTCTTATAGCGGTATTGAGAAACTTAGTGTTACTATTTCTGCAACTACACTTCTGTTACCCGAGATTCTCGCTCTTATCAACTTCTCGCCGTCAACTCTCAGCTTGTACTCTCTATGACGACTGTTCCGGGAATGTCTGTCTGCTCAATTCGCGGCTGTGTCACAACTTTTTTTTATCGACTCCATTGAACTATGAAAAATCATTTGTCCAGGCAACCATGTATTTAAGAAAATTCCTTATTTCTGGAGGAACGAAAACTTTCTCCAAACAAAAATTAGTTCCACGGCAAATCCAGGTAATCGACTCTGATTTATTTATATTTTCTGGTCTTTGCCGTGTTCTGCCACAAAATACTTCACATCATCGCTCGCAAATTTGTCAACACTTGCTTAAGTCTCTAATATTTAAATAAAATAAAAAAACTTTATAACAAATATCTGAAGTATCACACTTTACTCTACTTTTTTTTGGTTAACAGGCTACATGAGGGTGATCCTGAAACAGGCAACTCCCCTTTAATAGCATAGGAAGGGAATTGAAAAGGGGGGATGCGGAAGGTAGAGCAAGGTAGTCAAGGGTTAACTAGGGCCCCCGGGCTATGGTTTAAGGATCCTACCCGGTGTTTCACCTAAAGAGATGCAGGGAAAACCCTAGAAAACCTGCATCAGGTAGGTCGGGCATTGGGTACTATTCTCACGCCCTTCCGAATGACGGGAGACGAGTCTGCTGTGGGGACGCAGCATTCCCTTCTCCGTGTCTCCACCAGTTTCAGGAGGCAGTTGGCCGACTGATCCAATGGGATCAGCGGACAACTCTTGCCATATGCCCAAGGTCTTTGACCCCGGTACATATACCTCCTAAAATAGGTGAAGGTGTCTCGGCATATGAGAACTTTGATAAAAAGTACCCAGAGAGAGTGCGAGGCATTCCCGACATGATCAGGTGAGCCCCGCAGTCACTCTGGGCTGAAGCGCCTGCGAGAAAACTCCCGCACTTTTACTCTACTTTTTTTTTGGGTTAACAGGCTACATGAGGGTGATCCTGAAACAGGCAACTCCCCTTTAATAGCATAGGAAGGGAATTGAAAAAGGGGGGATGCGGAAGGTTGAGCAATCTAGCCAAGGGTTAACTAGGGCCCCCGGGCTGTGTTTTAAGGATCCTACCCGGAGAAATAGAAGCTAAATATAGCTAATATATACTTAATCACGTATGAGAAAGAAAATGGTTTAATCAAAACTGGTCCAACAGTTTTCTTGTGAAAAGTGACAATCAGATCAATTGATAGACAATGATTATTCTGAGTCCATGTACTTAGTATAATAACTAATTAACTATCTAATTATAAGATTGGATGTAGTTCAGAAATATTAACGAAAATTTAAATATAAATTTTAAGATCTCGCAACATTGATGAATGCCTGCAACACAGAAATGTCAATTAACTTTCTTGGCAGCAGACTGTATAATGAGATGACGTCACGAGATTAATTTCAGTTTGTTTTCAGCTCGAAGACCGAAAATTATTATTTGCAACCTCTTTATTTACAATCAACTTTGGTACAGAATATAAATTAACTATTTTGTTTTACACTTAGCTTAACATTGCCCTTTGATGTTTCCCTTTATTTGTTTTATATCAATATTTGCTGTTCGACGTTCTATTGAGTTCTCGAGTTGTAGAGACGTTTTTCTGTAACTCTTCTGTTACTTTGATTGAATGATCCGAAATTTTTTTTCTTAACAGTTGGATATTCCGTGATCTCGTATTGAATTAAAAATGTATGTTGAATACCGAGGTTCTGCAGATCGTTGCCTGGATTCTTCATAACTTTTTAACGTACTATAGGTATTTTACATTACGTTTGAAAGTTAAAGCAGCAGCATAAAATGCATAGACAAAAGCGACGTAAGATTAAAACACTTAAGCGCAGTTCTTCATCATAGGGTGAAAGCGAACTCGGCCTCACAATTTGAATTCCGAAACACTCGTGGTTACTTAAATCATCTCCTGAAAGCTTTCTCACATACACAAAAGTGTGTATTGTCATCAGTTTCTTGAAAAATGTTACGTAACATTCGTAAAATAGCTTTTAGTCTGTAGAGTAAATGAGGACAGTATTAATGGCACTACTGCAGATGATAAATCTTCTGAAGGGATCCATTTTGGCGAAAGTTCAGCACCTTTGGAAATAATTCCAAGTATTAGTTCCTTACACGGATCTGGAAAAGTGTTTCTTCACCTCTCTTTACGAAACGCATGGATATTCTGCAGGTGAAATTGCGCATGAAGTGAAAATACTACGATTCATACTATCGAGTTGTAATATATAATAAATCACGGAACATAGTTTCACAATTTTTTTATTCTGATTTTGTGAGTTGCGAAATTTCAGTCAGAGAGATGAATATTAAGCAAATTAAGCTTAAGTCCTTCCTGTCTACGAACTCCTTCAGAGAATAATAATTCAGTAACACAGATTTACAACACTCTATAAAAATAATTTTTGAACTTTTAAAGTTTTTATTAAGAGTGTTGTATAGATGAATACCGGAATAATGAATTCTTTTTTGAAAACTCGTAATGTAAAGCAATTTTTTGCTGAGTTTTCCCGAGAGTTTCTTAATGTGGTGGTTCCATTTCAAATTATTGTCAATCAGTAGACCAAAATAAGGCGCGTTCTCTGAGAAGTTTTCCAAATTAGGAGATAAACTGTTTGTATTTGCTGTGAAGTTAACGATTTTGGTTTTCTCTAGTTAAGAGATAATTTGTTTGCAATGAAGCAAATATTGAGACGGCACATCGCAGTGTAATTGTTTCCTAGTCAGTCGTTGTCCGTGATAAATAAATTTGTATCGTCAGCGTAGAGGACTGATTTTAAGGGACCTAAAGAATTAGGTAAGTCGTTAATGTATATGATGAAACGTAAAGGTCCCAAAATTGAGCCCTGAGGGACACCGCAGGTAATTGTTTCCCATTCTGACAGATACTCATTTCCATCCGAATTTTCAGTCGCAACCTTTTGGCGCCTGTTTTACAAGTACGATGTTAGTAAAGAAGGGGGAACTCCTGTAATCGAATCCTCTGAGTAGTACCAAATCAAAAGCTTTCGAACGGTCAGCAAAAACGCCGGTCACTTTTCGTCTTTCGAGTGCGTCGTGAATGCTTTGAACGAAGTCGTATGAAGACGTGGTGTTGGATTTTCCACTAATGAAACCATTCTGCAATGTAAAACTAATCTTTAATTTGGTAAGAATTTATGAGAATATTAAACTGCTGGCTCACATCGTTAACGACCTCAGCTCATTTTTGACGGGCAACTTTTAATTTATTTCAGGAACTGCTTTCGTTCCCAATAAATTTGAAATTTCTGCGTCCAAGAAACTGTGGAACTTCATCTTAAACTGTCTTTCCTGATGGTTTACTGCAATAAAAACGTATGCCTCGCCGGGTTCCGAACCCAGACAGCTGATCCGACAACTTCAAAGTTTGTGGCTTTGCAGCTTCAGCTATACGGTGAACCAATGAATGTCTTTGATTTTATCATGACAGTTAGTTATTTAAAAATATATATATTTCCTGTAGGCTGTTTCCTGTTACCGGTTCTCCTCAACATATTTTAACTTAATAATTCCCTGCTTCAGTAAGATACTGAACCCAAAAACGTATATTGAGTGTACGTTTACTAACGTAAATTCTTTCCTCATTTATTACCATGTTCAATGGAAATATTAATGGCTCACAATTAGGTTTATCTTACAAAGAATACGAAATGTACAACTTCTACAAGAATAATATAGATTTAAGCAATTACTGAGCCAAAGATATTAGGTAAAATGTGTTTGAACGAACTGAATAATTGGGATCACAACATGTACTCTTATATAATTAATTAATTATAATTTTTAAACAGTATCTCGTTTGGTCAATGTAACAAGCACTGAAATCTAAACAATTAATTTTGCCAATTTATATTGAGGAATTTAACTCGGCGACTTCCATAAACTCCGAATAGAGGTTTCTAACGCCATCATCATTTCCCTCAATCTCCATGCAGAATGGAGCTAAAATTTTACACAAACAATTTCGGGGAGAAACAGTAACAATATCATTTACTCCAAAAGAATTTATTTTACGCAAATATCTGATTTTTGCAATTTTTTAAAAATCATACTACGGTCTCATCTGCATAATGTATGTTTAAGGGTCGTAAGTAACACGTGTTGAGGTAACATTTGCTCCAAGCGTGTTTGTTTAATAATACATATGCACTCAATGTTATTTATAAGAAGAAAGATAGTATAAGATTTTGGAACATCATTTTATAAATTAAATATAATTATAAAATCGGAGGACTTAATGAACACGCTCATTTTATTCTAGCTGGCAGCTCGGTGTTTCACGGACATAATTTCATGCGCCAGGAAAGGAATTCAATAATTATCTTTTGGTCAGAAAAGCACAAGTGATATCAATATCTGAACTTTTTTCATTAACCCCTTGATGGATGTGACTAGGGGGATATTAATTATTCTAGTGCAATACTAATATATTAATAATAAGCTTTTGTAATAAAAAAGAAAACAATTTACTTTAACCTAAACAAATTTACATCAATGTTACAATTTTAATATTTTCAAACTTCAAGACGGAAATTCGTTCCTAATTAACTCTGCATATATGTTTACATAAAATATGATAAAAATAAATTACTTAAAAGTTAACATTTTCTGTCTCTAAACTCAGAGTTTCTTCTTATAGATCATAATATTTCACACAATCTACTAGGATCTGGTAGTATAGGAAATCAGCAGAAAGTTACAGGAGTAATTACCGTGTCGACATAATGGACCTTCTTGCGTCTTCCTCGTTGTAATTTCCTCTTAATTTGTGCCGTCCTCGATCCGAATCGGAGCAGCCACTGCTATTCTTCCTGCCTCTAATCTCAACCGATCCACCACTCTCGTTTCCACAATCTCCTTTGTTTAAACTCCAATCATCCGTCTCGAAAATCGCCCTCCTCTAAATTCCATCCATCTCTCTCTCGAAATCCGAGCAGATGTCTCAAACCGCCATAAATTCTCATTCAGCATTAAGTAACAACAGTGCCTAAAACATTCTAAAAATAAAAGTTATTTAACAGAGCAAAATTTCCCTGATAACATAATGGAGTTTATTACCCTACGGTAGGTAAAAGTAATCTGTCGAACTTTAAGGTAGTACAAATTACACCTTAATAAAGTCCATAATGGCAGGAAATAAAACCTTACAAACATCAATTTAGCTTCCACTTTTTAAATGACTAATTTCTGAAGATACGCTGACAGTTAAAAGTTACTGAAACCTTTTATAAAATATAAATACAAACTTTGGAACTCACATACTGCTTCTCCTTGGAGGAATGAGCTTCCGGAAGTTATATTTTCTTCATTTGCAAAACCGAAAACTTTATGATACAGTGTAATAACAATATTATTAGTTAAGTATACTCAAACTGTTTACCGGGATGTACTGATGCGAAAGCAATTTTTTTTAAATATTGGACTGCGCGGTGCTAAGTAATTAATTAGCTACGAACACCAGCATGAAGTCTGCAACACAAAAATGGCTTCTATTTTTTAAACAAGCCAAATAAAATTTAAAAATGACCACTTTTGAACTTCCGAATTTTAAGAGAGTGCAAAAACAAAGGGAGAAAAAATGTTTCAATTGAAGTTTGGATAAAAAGCGTACAGCCAAATTTAGGACAAAAGATTGAAAAAATGTCGACAGGACGCAGAACTGGAACCTAGAAATGCAAAAAAAATAATCATTTTCTTTCTGAGACGGTCAAGCAATTTTTTTTCCACTTGGCATGGATAGAATCAGCTACGTATTTTTTTCAACGGTATTTTTATTGATTGTCAATATCTCAGGAAATATATTGCTGAGAATTGGTTAAAAACCGTACAAAATTATTATATTTGTGCAAAGACGAGGTTACAGAATTAAGGAATGACTGACTGCGCTAATTGTTTTTTCATTAACAAAATTTCTGATTATTTGGTTGGTTTAGCGTTTATGTTTCTATTACTGAAATATAGCTGTACTAGAATTTTTTTACTGTTTGAATAGAACCTTGAGATTATTTTTAGACACTGTGTTTTTATCCGTATTTAATTAAAATTGGACGTTGAACTTCCAGTGAAACGCTTTGAAACAGGTATTAAACTGACCGAACAATATCGATTTCTCGCTACTATTATCCAACGTTAAATTTTATTATCTTCATCCGTGAGATTTCCTGAAAGAGGGTTGAAAAAAGGGGGGGAAGTATAATCTAAGTGTTTTGTTATGCGACGAATCCGTTGAGCAGCGTGTGATGCAATGCGCTAACGTCCAGCGCTCGTCGCAAATGTAAATCGCACATTAGCCGGAGAAAGTCACGATACGGCCATTCAATTAGGGTAAAGCTGCGGAAGGTAAGGCACGACTCGGCTGCATTATGATCCTCGCAACTGTACAGCTCAAAACTAAATTCCGTCTTTCATTTGCCTCGGATCAGATGATTCAGGTAGCTTTCTTATCTGCATGGTGGACAGAAGTTAATCAAATAGTCACCAATACATAGAACCCATAACAATTTCAAACATTTGTGCCATATACTTACGGAAATGTATATAGTATGTGGTATTCAGTCCCAAGGCTGGTCTGATGCAATCCTCCAGTCTAAACTATCTTGCGCAAGCCTTTTAATTTTTCTCACAACTATCACACCTCACATCGTCCCTAATCTGATTAGCTTATTTCATCCTTGGCCACCCTATTCTGTTTTTACCCAATACACTTCCCCCTAATGCTAATTTTACTACCCTCGTGTCTTAAAACGTGGCCTGTTAACTGACCCTTCTCTTGGTCAACGTATTGTATTTATTGAATCTACAAATGTGCAGATGTCCGGTGGCAGATACATAGAACTTAAACAATAATTAATAAACTGGTCGTAAGGACCACATTTAACCTATAGTTGAAAGTATAATTATATTCAATATAAATAAATAAGTGTGGAATCAAATTATTGCTGCGGGAGTTTTCTCGTAGACGCTTCAGCCCAGAGTGACTGCGGGGCTCACCTGATCATGTCGGGAATGCCTCGCACTCTCTCTGGGTATTTTTTTATCAAAGTTCTCATATGCCGAGACACCTTCACCTATTTTAGGAGGTATATGTACTGGGGTCAAAGACCTTGGGCATATGGCAAGAGTTGTCCGCTGATCCCATTGGATCAGTCGGCCAATTGCCTCCTGAAATTGGTGGAGACACGGAGAAGGGAATGCTGCGTTCCCACAGCAAACTCGTCTCCCGTCATTCGGAAGGGCGTGAGAATAGTACCCAATGCCCGACCTACCTGATGCAGGTTTTCTAGGGTTTTCCCTGAATCTCTTTAGGTGAAACACCGGGTAGGATCCTTAAACCATAGCCCGGGGGCCCTAGTTAACCCTGGGCTACCTTGCTCTACCTTCCGCATCCCCCCTTTTTCAATTCCCTTCCTATGCTATTAAAGGGGAGTTGCCTGTTTCAGGATCACCCTCATGTAGCCTGTTACCCCCCAAAAAAGAATCATATTATTAGGAATGTTTTTTTAAAAATAGGAATAGTATTGTTTTTGCTGGAAAAAAATAAACAAAACCAAAGAACTGGAAAATTTATTTAACTGTTGTATACTTTTAGAGAAGGATTTTGCAGCACTGATCACTTCACTACCACATGCCACATCACTGCACTAATCTTAGATTAAGTCGAAATTTTCTTTCCGTTAGAGGAAGTTCCCCAAACACTCCTGCAGGCAGATTGTTCCACTCATTAATTGTCCTATTTAGGAATGAGTATTTTCCAACGTCTGTTTTTTGGTTCCTTGCTTGTAATATTGTTCGCTTTTCCCCTATTCTGCTTAGAACTTCCTCGTTAATATTATATATATTATAATAAGTCTGGTGAAAAGCACTTATAACTTACTCGTTTTATATTTCGTAAAATAAATTATTTATAAAAATTATTTGGCAGTCCTAAACGGAATAGAGGAAAAGCGAACAATATGGAGGACGTGGACTAAGAGAAGTGATAGATTAACAGGCCACGTTTTAAGACACGAGGGTCTTGTAATATTAGCATTAGAGGGAATTGTGTGGTGTATGAATAGAAGAGGGAACCCAAGGATGGAATACGCTAAGTAGATAATGGGTTGCGCAAGATAGATTAGTATGGAGGGTTGCACCCGGCCGATCTTAGGAAGGAATACCACAACAACAAAAATTATTTGCATCAAAAGAGGTTTTAAATAAAGGAACGACATTTTTTGCTACTTTTATTTATGTTATCAAAGTGTTTTATTGTACTAAAATTTATTTCTGAATGATTTGGCTGTCGTATTCATTCATTTAATATAATTCTTAATAACTGGTTCAAAAATTTAAGGCACGATCACATTCCTAAAATATTTTCAGATAAGTATCTTAAGGAAATAAATTTTGCTTACTTACTAAAAATTTTAATAATACTAATTATTTTTGTAAACCATTATTAATTTTTCTAGCTATGAGAATGATTTATAATAATAAAAAGGTGTACCAAAGTTTTACAAGCAAAGAAAAACTACTTCGTTAATTCTATACATATTAGAATATTATTGTTCCTAAAGAGAGTCTGGCGAATAACGTTGCGTGTGTTTGATCGCTGGCAGAGATTCTCCTAAGAACATCGCAGGTTACCTAGCAACGCGGCTTGTTTATTTAGTTCGCTGCCATCACTGTATCTCGCCGTTTCAATGTATTTGATCAAATGTAATTAATATTATAAATATCTGTTCATTATAATTGTAGAGGATTTACCATTCACGCTACCACTGGTGACCCCGACGGCGCTCTTAGGAGAAAGAATCTCTCTGCCAACTGTCTAAACACACGCTACGTTATTCGCCAGAGGAGAATTATTAATTAACCGAAGGTTTTTAAAAAATGTGATAAAGGACACTCATAAATGAATTATTCTTGAGATGTTTCTCGAAATCGGTTAAACAGTATCCTGATGAGGCCGCCTGCACGCCCCAGCGCTATGTTTTCCTTAGAATTTTTAAATGATGGGGGGATATTAATTATGTTAATTAATGAATTTAATAATTGGGTTTAAATATATACATTTATTAATTGTAAACACAATAATTTTAATATAGGTAGTGCATGTATATATTATGTACAAAAATAATTAAAATGGGATTGTATTAAAGATCTCAGGGTATTAATGGTTTGGGTGACCACATGTAGCAGATCTACTGTTCGTTGACGAACCTGAGTTGTTTTCATAGGCGTCTCGCTGAATTTTCCGTGTTGTAAAACTTGAAGTGGCCGGTCGACAATAGCTGCTGCCAAATTGAGGAAACACCGCTTTTTCCTCTTTCTTCCCTTGTTGTTAAGACCTTTCTTCCCTGCTTCCTGGACTGATCAGAGCATGGTCTCCGCTGCCACCTCACCAATCTCCTCTCTCCACAACTCTGCTGCCAATCTCCTTTCACCACCACCTTGTATCACCAGCCAAAAATCTCCACCACCCTCCTTCAATATCCTCTCGCCATCACCTTGTATCACCTGCCAAATCTCTCCAAATTGTCTCCGCCAGCTTCTTTAAAACCTTGTCCCCACTTATCCGACACCTATCACTAAGGTGGCAGGGATGGATATTCTCCAATCATATCCCTTGTTTCATTTGGGGAACACACGCCACCCGGTCACCAAATTTCTAGGCAGATTAAGACATTCCGAAACCGGCGACGAGGTGTCGAAGCTTTATGGTCCAGGTGTCAGCCGCAGTCCCTTTGTTATTATTCCGAGCCGCCCAGGCGGCGCGCGGAAAACCCCCTTCTTCCTGGCAAGCGACTTTCTCATGCCGGAATATTTGTTAAGTTTCCGTAAATAATAATAAAAAATTGGACGAGGGTTCTACTGCGTACAACTTGTTAGTTCTAGGACGGACAGGGGAATGAAGCGAAATACTGCGCAAGTGCATTTCTCATTCCAGGCAGGATTCTCGTGTGGTGTGGGAGGGAGCACGATGGAAGACGGGCAGTTTAAATTCTTGGAAGTCGAAGTAAAAATTAACAGTCTTAAAATCCTGATATTTTAAAGTTTCTTAAAATCATATTACAGTTGAAGACGAAAGTAAGCGGCGACCGTAGCAGTTTCCAGATATCCATTGTTATAAATCAACGAGATTTCAGCTAAAATTTAATTAGGAAATTAGTGGACTTTAATTGTTTACAACTGTCATTTTCATCACCCCAAAATATTTGTCAACCTTCGTTAAAACATACGACTTATTTTTTCAGTAGAGAGAAAGCTGACGGTTATTGTTAGTATTTGTATCGTTTAGTTTTCGTGAGACGTCTAAACAATGATATTTGTTAACAAATAACATGACAAGTGACATCCCAGGAATCTGAAAGGAAATGCAGGTATAAAAGGCGTAAATCATGTATTTTCTGGGAACATTATTGAGTGTGAAATATAAAGTTGCCTGAGAGAAAGGGCGTGCAGATTATTTATTGCTGCGGAACATGTCCACTAATTGACACTGTGACGCGACATTATGAATGTCAGGACTTGTCCCTTCAGCCTCAGTGACAGCGCCACTTAGTGCTAATTCCTCCTCTCTGCCGTAGCGAGACTTTATATGGCGGATATTCGCCAATCACAAGGCAGTTCACAAAACTGACCACGCATTTTATTCATGAGTTGTGTACGAAAATTACATCTTAAAGCCATTATGTTATAAATTTTTATGTGTAGAGAGATCAGTGTCAATTATAATGTAAACCAAATTTATATTTAAATTTAAATTAGAACTTTTTAAAATCACATAAAGGAGCTTTTGGCACGTGCCACTGTATCATTTAAAAAGAATAAGGGGTTTACTTTAATAATATGGTTGAAATAGTAATAATAATGAGAAATTACTATAATTTTAAAATTATATGTAACGAAGTGTCGTTACCGCGGAGGTCATTTGCCTGTGCAATTTGTGCTTTAAGACGTCTGAAAATTAGACCGCTCAATCCCGTAGTTATGTAAAAAACGATGACAGAATGCGTATATATCAGCTGCCTCAGAAATTTCAGAGCATTGACTCCTCACGCATGTTTTAAAGAGCCTCTCACACCATGGTTCTGGGAGATCAACACGTTCAAGCGAAGTGGGTATTTTGAATAATATAAATGCAAATTTGAATTTAAAAATTCAGGGCTTTAGATTAAGAGTATTTATGTTTAAGGAATTTCATTTTGTATCTGCCACCGGCTTGCACCCAACTGTAGACTAACAATAAATACAAGTTTTGATGTACCGCTTTTAATGAGGGGTTTGGTTTCGTTCTGAAGTTTCATTGAACCTTAATGAAGCTTCTGGTCTCATTATGGTACACGGATAATTGTCCTGTATCTTATGTACACTGTGGAGGTTAGTAGGTCCCTAAGTTTTTAAGCCCAGATAATATAATAGTATGGAGTTTTGTTGAGGTATAAAATCCCTATACACCTGAGTATTTCCAGAGAATAGTGAAGTCGAGTGAGTCCAGGTGAGACTGATCCGGCCGTCTGGTTGACGGAATTTTGAAATCAGGTGTGTCACCCTGTGATTTGTCTTGCGCTATCACGAAGTGGACGTTGATTTCGTGTTCCTTATGAGGTCCCGGCGATAATGAGACGCCAGATGGATGGGAATTTTTGGGTGAAAGCTGCGAGCGCACGACTGTCACGTTGCTGCTCCCAGCGGACTTTCTTTGTTGCTTGAGGTCGGTAGGTCGTCACTTTTGACAGAGATCCCTGCTCGTCGTTCAAATAACTACGCTGTACTGCAGTAAAGTCTACTGGAAAGCCATTTTGCTACGAGCAGATGCGATATCACAGGGAGAAATATCTGTTGAACTCGATTGCACTCATTTCCCTCAAAATCTACGAGCCGCAGTTCGTACGTCGAAATTTGAAATATCCCGTTTACGTACATGAGACCAAAGGTTATAGGGACGTGGTGAAAGACAAAGGTATTTAGGAGGGAATGTAACGGATTGAAGACACCTACGACAGCTAACGACGTCATTGCCTAATATTTGAACGCTTTGAGTGAGCGGGCCAAGACGAGTCCTTCAATTCGTCTCGGAGTGGCCGTTGCTTCACAAGTCTGCCATTACTTGGGGCTTAACCTTCATCTGCTTCAACTCTGCTCTCTCAACAATGACATGTGGGTCAGAACATTGTGCCTACCATCGAGAAGGAGAGAGAGACACCTCACATAATCGGCTTCCGGATAAATGCCATGGTCTTTACATTGTTAATATTGAATGTCAAATAAATTCACATAGGACTCTTCTGCGTTCAGAACTGATTATCATAGTGTTGGAAAAAACAGACGACTTATTGATACTGACGCTGACGGGCGTAAAGACAAATAAGCCAAGTCAAAACCCTTGTAATGGTGGTTGACCGAAACTTTAACACGAACCTTTCTTACTCCTACTTGGTTGTATAAAATCTATTCTGACGTAAGGAAATATATTGAGTTCAGATACAGTCGAAAGACTTGTCCGTAAAAGGTACTGACTGCATAAATACTTTTTCACTGCCTGTATCTTCCATTCGTAAGAATATATTGAATGTTTTTAAAATTGCAGTAGAGTCACGCCAGCTTTCTTCCAAGCCACGTCCCTCCATCTTCTCCCTTCCCCTGCTACGCATCTCATACGGCTTACAATTTCTCACAAACCTATACGTCATTATTAAGTATTTAATTTATTATGCATTCACCTTACAGCAATTTTTTCCGTTAAATGTTTGAGATTTATCTGTAAATAAAATTAAGTTCCAGTACATTTCTTACAACGATTAGAAGACCAGCAACTTACCGCTTTCTATGATAAACCAGTGATTCTTATATCTCAGACAGTAAACGCTTACTGGAAAGAAAACATTACAAGATGTTCCATTTTCCACCGTTATTATAAATCATGAACTCAAATAATGATTGCATACATTTAAAACGATTTTTCATTGGATATTCATTAAAAATGAAATTCTTTCCCAACATTTACTCTGTCCGACTATCAAATATTTTTATATTTCAGATCAAAGAATATTGTGCGACTGTATTATTTTAAAGAGAAACTAAGTCAAGTTCAATGCCGTTCTCTGAATGATTGCAAAATGTATTCTACATAAAGAGAAACAAATATTGAATTATAAATAAATAATCAAGCCAATGTGACAGCCAAAATATTGATATATGTTTGACTTGTACAACGTTTCGTTCATATTTGTGGACTTCAAAAGGCATGTTTTAAATAGATCAATCTATACGCGCATACAGATAATTTTGCGTCGTGGACAGCGTCAGTGAAGATTACTCAATCGATGTTTTACGTCTGTTTTAAATAAAAGGAAATAATGAGACGGACTTAAACAGAAAAGCTTTTTATTACGTAAACCGACGTTTCGGTACCTCTTTACACAGGACAAAGAGTCTATCTTCTAACAGAACAAGCAAATTATCAATCAAATACAGGGGTTAACTTGTAGTAGAGTCACGCCGGCTTGCTTCCAAGCCACGTCCCTCAATCTTCTCCCTTCCCCTACTACGCATCTCATACGGCTTACTATTTCTCACAACCTATTCGTCATAATTAAGTATTTAATTTATTATGCATTAACATTATGATTTGCGATTTATCTGTAAATAAAATTAAGTTCCAGTTAACACACTAGAAATAGTCAGTGCTAATATGTGAACTATTATTTAGCCCCAGTATTTGATAATTTTCTTGTTCTGTTAGAAAATAGAATTGTTAACCTTGATGAAGGTACGAAAAGGTACCGAAACGTCGTTTTACGCAATAAAAAACTTGTCTGTTAAAGGTCGTCGTATTATTTCCTCAAAAATAATATAAATATTTTTTGCTGGCAATTTGGCTCTATTTTATATTTAGAACTGAAAATAACGTCACGTTTATTGAAAAATAAATTTAGTTATAAAGCTCCTAGCTGAGGACTAGACAAATAATTTATTTTAAAATGACAAAGAAACACTTTAAACGTTATATATGTAGGGTGTAATAAATCATTTTATGCTACTTCATTAAAATAAATTAACACACCAGCCAATTTTGTCCAAAATATATATTAATAAATTAAAAGAATTAAAGACAATCATAAAAGGAACACGACGCACCGTTTCCTTTTATAATTCTGGATGTTATTTATTTCACTACGTTAGACGCGGAAATTTCTAATTGTGGACTTTTCCCACATAATATTTATATTTTTAGGCTTACATTTGCCGCTGAAGTGATGCCAAAAATTGAACGATATGTACTGTTAATTTTTATTATCTTATACTTAATATTTCTTTTTTAAATTTCACAAAAGTATATTTACTATAAATTTTGCAGCTGTACTAATTGATAATGTAATATATTTTATTCATAATGATAAGCCGTATGAAGTTTCCAGTTTAATTACTATTTGCTATATACTTATATCGCTATAACTTTAATTGGACGAGTACATAGTTACTTAAAAAAATTGCCTGGATACTATTGACATTTAAAAATGAGGTCTAGACTTCAAAGTCTATTTAATTGACGTGTCAATTGAATGGTATAGATTACATTATGTTTAAAAAATGACGTCATCAAATTCTAATAAATTTATTCCGTAAGTTTTGACACGTTTTCTGTGGAACTAGTTACATTGAGAATCATGACTGCACGTAAAACAATGTTAGAGAATAATTTCATGCGGAGAATTGAAGGTATGAACAGTAGATTTATATATATTTACATAAATATATAATTATAATTTTTAAAAATGAAAATTCATTAGTTGTTTTTTTTGTGAAGTTTTAATTTTGGTCTCTTATATAAGAAGAAAATTCCTTACGAAAGGCCGTGTAAAGAGAAAATGTGAAGAAACTAATAAATTATGTATTCATTTTTTAAAAACGGAGATATTATATTAATCTGAGTCATAATCAGACATAAAATTTTAATATAAAGACTGGGGCATCACGCACTCAATTTTATTTTCGCAGTTAATTTATATATGTATCTGCACACATTATTTCAGGCTAATGAAACTGACGAGATGGTTCAACCATCTTCTCCCTATAAATATAATTGTGTGTGCTTATTTTAAGGTACCAGTAGATTTCTCGACTGAATTAATGTACTGAACCATCGCGGTGGTTATGTTGGAATTCAGTTCTCATAAATACAAGGGCGTAAAAAGTTAAAAATTCCATAAATTTATCGCTTTGGCTTTGTTATATCAGACACGTCATAAAACCAAATATATTTTAATTTTGATTTCCAAACTTTATTCTGAAGGTGCTTTCTGAAATTGCTATATTCATTTACAAAAAATTACAATATTTGAAATATTACAATTTTTTCAAATAAGTATGTACATAAATGTGGAACAGTGTTTAAAAATATTATACATACCTTCATGTATTTCGAAAGTAAATATTATTTATAATTTTCTTCATGGATTAGTATGTGATTCCAGACTGTGCTGGCTTAACACAGAGCATTTTTAGAACTTCACCAAGCACAAACGGCAACATACATCCATGAATCGTCGAAAAATTTAGATTGAAAAATTCTTTCAATGAGTCTTAAATTTAGCCACGTCATAATAAATTAATTATCAGTCTTTAAATTTAGTAAATTCCTTGAAGATATTATCACTGATAACTGTCGAATGTAACATTTTAGAGGGTAATATAAGTGAATTCCCGGACATCGCCGGGCACCCAGCTAATTTTATAAAAAATTAGAAATTTCTTTTCCAATTTTAAAATTTATTGGAACTTTATAAGGTTAATTAATTGAAATAAAAATTATTTTACAATTCATCAGTTACAAATTTGTTAAATTATACAATAGGCGAGGTTCAAAGGCAGGTACGAAACCTCCTATAATTTTATTTCAGGAGTTTTTTGACGTATTTTCCTTTTTATTTATTTACTGACTCAACTAGTGTCAGATAACTATTATTTTACGTTCGTTGCTTTATTGTTTCGTGCACGAAATAAATAATTGAAATTTTATGTACTGTGGTCTAATGTTAAAATTTTTTAACTCATTGTTGAAGATAGTATTTTTTTGTGCGTTGTGACGAGGAACCCTTGCAAATGTCATCGACCAGGAAGAACTTTGGAAGAGACTGGCCTAAGTCTGCGGTGTTGTCAATTAGAGCCACAAAGGGATTTTTCTGTCGTGTGCTTGGAAAAGTTTCCGGTCGAGGCACAAAGCTCCGTTCAAGGAGCTCTCGACCTGTCGCGACGACAAATAGCGACAAAGGCGAAAGGTGCGACGAACAATGGGCGAGAAAGTATAGGGGGTGCGCTCTTACGCAACCAGCACCGCAACCATCCGCGCTCTGCTTACAAATCCCGCACAATTACTTGGCCAACCATGTCCACTGCAATATTACTAAACACTCTGTACTGTCAAACACTCCGCTGAATACGTATGCATTATCCGACTCGCATAGGACTTTTTTTATATAAAAATTGACCTGTAATCTATACCAATAAATAACATTGAACTGTCTGTCTGGGTAGAAAAATTCTTAAGCGACAGATCGCAAAAAGTCAAAATCGGGGAACAATTTTCGGATTCAGGCGCTGTAACATCGGGAGTTCCCCAAGGCTCTGTAATCGGCCCCTTACTGTTTTTAATATTCATTAATGACTTACCGAATTACTTGAAGTCAGGGGTAAGGCTTTTCGCTGACGACTGTATCATATACAGAAAGGTAACAAACGAGGAAGACACTTAATTATTACAAGAAGATCTAGATAAAGTTAATAGCTGGGCTCTGGAAAATAAAATGAAAATTAATGGAAAGAAAAGCAGCTCAATCTCGTTTACTAAACGCACCTTGTTAAATGAGACAGAATATAGAATAGGTGGGGAACAAATTCCAAGGGTAACGAGCTGCAAATATCTGGGGATATTTTTCAACAATAGACTTGGGTGGGAGGAACAAGTGAATTTCACGGCCCGAAAAGCGTGGAATTCCTTACATTTCATTATGAGGAACTTAAAAAAGGGAAGTTCAAAAACAAAGAAGGTGGCATACTTATCTCTAGTTAGACCAATTTTGGAATATGGGGCGGCTTGTTGGGATCCTTATAGAATTAATCAAATAGAATCATTAGAGAAAGTTCAGAAAAGGGCTGCTAATTTTGTGCAAGTAGGGCCAGGTCATAGGAAGGAAAAAGTAAAACAGCTAGGTTGGGAGGTCTTGTCAGAAAGGAGGGAGAAAGCAAGACTGCATAAGCTTATATGGGGCAAAAACCATGGATTGGAATTAGCTACAAAATGCAAAAGCCCAGTTATATAGGTAGATGGGATCACCAATTCAAAGTGAAATATAGAAAACAAAAAACAGATGTTGGCAAATTCTCATTCCTAAATAGGACTATCAACGACTGGAATAATTTACCTGTGGGGGTGTTTGGAGGAAATCCTCTTCAAGAAAATAAATTTAGGTCAAATCTGAAAAAACGTGTGAAGTGAAGTGGATATTTATTTAATATAAATGTGTTTCCGAATATAAAAAAGTGAAGTGAAGTGTTTCTCTTTTCTCTTTCAGGGCATCCACGGAACATGTTTATCTTTCTTTAGTTTATAATTATGTATATTTAATTATGTATCTGCCACCGGGCTTGCGCCCAATTGTAGATTATTAGCAAATACAATACAATACATTTGTCTTGAAAAGGCTCCGAAATGGCTTTACGGGAAAATTTGAGGGATTAAAACAGAATTTTTAACTTCAATTTTCGTGTATAACACTTTGAAATACCCAGGGAAAGCCGGACCTGTACAAAGTCAACTGCGAGTTATAAGGCTTATTAGGCGTTCCCATACCATTCATCCGAGTACCGTGCTCAGCGTTGACCGTACCAGGGATGTTTTCTCTCGATCGTTTGAAAATTTATATTTCTTCCTCACCCCTTTCCGGTCAAAATATATCTTACCCTAAATCCTCATATTACTTGCAAAACAGCATAGATGTTGCCTTCGTGTATCAGGCCTGTCAAACGAGATAATTAAGTTGCTGCTAAACCTGATATATCGCTTTAGTTCAACAAACATTAATAATGCAAAATGTTTTATATTTCGTAATGCAGATTGATTAAACCGGGGCAATTTTATTTTGTAGCGTCCTAGTATAAATATGGTTACCATATTACTTTCTGCCAATTCGGGGACAACATTACCGCGGGTGGGAGGAGAATCTGTGTTATTATTAGCGAAATTTTAGCAGTATGAGAGCGAGAGAGAGGTCACGGCATTGTTGAGGCACCGTTATTATTTCAGATACAAGGCGGTCAACATTTTTGGTCTCATTTGGTGTCGGCTCCTCGAAAATTTGTAAACCACTATTCAGATAAAATTAATGATTTTCTAATAGATTGTTACATGTAACACATATCCGTTCTGAAAGTTTCATCGCTGGTTTTCTGGAAAAAAACCGAGGAATCGCCACTCAGTGGGTTTGAAACCGGGGACTGATCCCGGAAAGCGGAAGAGAATTGAATCACATTTAAAGGACAGAGGTATTCTGATAAAATTTTATTCCATATTCCTGGCGATCTAAAACCAAACTGTTTGGAGATAAGTCACAGCTACCACCCGTAGGAGAACGGGGTGGAATTAGGAATTATTTTTATATGCAATGTTTGAGTGGAAAAAAATTGTGGTCAATCACTTTCATAGTGTTTCCCCGACAAAATTTGTGTATAATTTCAACCCCTTCCAGCATTTGAGGGGTGGGGAAGGAAAGGAGTTGTAGCGTAGTAAGATCCCTGCCTAATTTTATTAGAATTTTTGGATATTTGAATGATTTAAAGGTTAAGGAAGAACATTATGGCTCGGGGACAGGCAGGTAAGAAGTGCTTTGACCGACGCCAGACTGCCAAACAAGGGACATGTCTGTCTGCAGAATAATAATATTAAGCTTGTTTTGCTGAAAGAACATTCACCCTTCAAAATTTCCGAAGGACACCATTCCCTGTGTCATGGAAAATTTCCTACGCTGGACGAAGGACTCGTGTGGATTAGTGGAACAAAAATCACTAGGAATAGCGTTTTCCCTTGGAGAAGGGATACAAGAGTTTAGCTGGGAGGCGAGAAGATGTAAAAATAAACAGAATGGCTCTAGAGGTGAAAGGGCGAGTGCAACAAGAGTTGAAAGTGAGGTGTGAATTGTTGCTCTTTAATAAGGAGGTGTTGAGATCAAGGAAGGCAAGATGGGAGTAGGAGGAAAAAATGGAGTTTCCTCAATTACCGGCAGTACCAGGTTCACCCCACTTTCCCACGGCAGAGGGAAAATCTACAATTCTACCCGAAGGAAGGAGGAAGTTCCGGTCGCCTAGTAACATGCATCCAGACATGAATGAAGAAAATAACAGGTTCTTCTTATTTGAAGTCGTCTTAGAAAATTCTTAGAAAGAAAAAAATTGCAATATAATTAGAACTAATTTATAAAATATACTGGTTGCGAAAGTAACGTATTTATGTCAAATGTAACGTTGAACGGAGTATCCCTGTCTGTAGAGAGACATTGTCAGACGATCGGGTTTGCACTCCTGCGCGGAACACACTCGTAAATCAGGATTGGATAACCCTAATCAGCTTTGTTTGTGCTACGGACAATGCTCCTAGTTAGCCGTAAATAACCGCGTACCAACTTTCCATGGCAGCTTAGCTGAAACCTCTACTACGTGACGAGACAATCACAGAGAACGTAAACTATTCCTCCGTCTCTTCAATGATTACCTATTCTATGCAGAGTGGCTTCCGGTGCAAAACAATCCGCAGATTCTGAATTTTTATGGTAAAAGGTTATAGTATTTAATAGATACAGGGACTGAAATTAGAAAATTTTATAAATGCATTGTTGAAATTTTAACAGTCTTAAACAACGCACATGCGTAGAAACGTACTAAATTTTTAGTAAACTAGTTTCTTGATGAGATGTTGTTCTTGTAGTATTCAGTCCTAAGACTAGTTTGATGCAACCTCCATGCTACCCTATCTTCCGCAAGCGTTTTCATTTCCTTATAACTAGCACACCCAACATTCTCCCTTATTTGCTTAGTGCATTCAACCCTTGCCTCCCTCTTCTGTTCTTACCCCACACACTTCCCTCTAATGCTAATTTTACAAGACCTTCGTGTCCTAAAACGTGGCCTATTAATCTATCCCTCCTCTTAGTCCTCCATTTTGTTCCATTTTCCCCTATTCTGTTTAGAACTTCCTCGTTTGTGATTTTATCCACCCATCTCATTTTCAGCATTCCCCCGTAGCACAACATTTCAAAGGCTTCTATTCTTTTCCTTTCCCTAATTCCTATCGTCCACGTTTCGCACCCATATAACGTCACGCTCCATACGAACATTTTTAGCAATGATTGCATAATATTCACACTTATATTACCTATAAGTAAATCCCTCTTTTTCGCGAAAGCCTTCCTTGCCTGTGCTACCCTACTCTTTGTGTCTACTATATTTCTACCAACCCTGGTTATTACGCTTCCCAAGTAGCAGAATTCCTTAACTTCCGTCAAAATATCCATTTCCAATCTAAAACCCTTTGTTATTCCACTGTTTCCCATACTACACTCGATAATCTTGGTTTTCCCTCTATTAAACCTCATATTGAACACTTTTTCCAGGACTACGTTCATGCTATCTATTATGGTTTCCAAGTGTTCTTCTGATTCTACTAATACTACAATATCGTTGGCAAAGGGTAAGGTTTTTATATTTTGAAAATTATTTTAAAAATTTGACATTTTTAAAAATGTTCCTTGCGTTACATACTTCCAAATATCTTACCTTTCCTTAACATTAATATGTAGGGGTAACCATTTTTATCAATTTTCAGTATTATTTTTTAAATTGAATAATACTGTGGGTAGAAAATAGTTTTTTACTAAGAGGTCCATAGGGTTACTTAAAAATGGACACTTTTCAGCACCTTTAAAATTTTTTATTCAAACTACTTGAACAAATAGAAAATTAATACTTATGTTTGATGGTTTCTGCTTGTAGATTATGTACAAAAAGGTTGAATATAGGATCTTAATATTTGTGACTCATAGGTGGTTTTTTGTACCAGAAATAATGTAACTAAGAAACAAATTTTCCTGAAAAAAATTATTATTTTAGAATCAAACATATTCATTAAATTTTTCCTGCAGCATATGTTGCACCTTCTTTTGTTTGGCAGCTCCTATCAGTTTACTGAATTTGTAGGCATAATAACGTGAAAAATGTAGAAAATATTTTTCTTTTCAGTTTGGCCGAAATATCAGTCCCCCTTGTTCCTTAAGGGACACGGGGACTGAAATTTCAGCCAAAATCAAAAAAACACGTATTTCTAATTTATAATATTAGTTTGCTTATGAATTCAGTAAACTGAAAAAAGAAGCTGCCTGACAAAGGATGGAAGGTGTAACATACTGCTGGACAATTTTAATTAATGTTTGATTCTAAAAGAATAAATTATTACTTTTTTCAAAAAGAATTGTTTTTGTCAGCTTCATGATTTATGATACCAAAAACCTTCTATGAACACACATATTAAGATATTGTCTTCATTTTGTTTACATAATCTACATGCTGATAGCTTCAAATACAAGTATTAATTATCTAATTGTCCAAGTTGTTTAGGTGAAAACAATTTTTAATGTGCTGAAAAGTGTCAATTTTTATGTAACCTTATGATCCCCTCAGTAAAAAATTATTTTTTCCCACAGCTTTATTCAAATTCAAAAATTGATAATAATGGTCAGCCACGCATATTAATGAAAAAAGTACATTATATTCAAGCATGTATTGCAAGGAACGTTTTCAAAACTGCACAATGTTTGAAAACAGTTTTTAAAGTATCTAAAAAATGTTTACAAATAAATTTTGTACACTGCTATACATGTGTATTTTTAACGCACAGATTTTAAGCTCAGTAGCAAATAATTTAGAATAATTTCAAATTTCAGGTTAAAATAAATCAATTCCACCTCAGAAGGAGCCTAAAATAAATAGGTCTGTTTGCTTTAAATAATACTTCGATTAATGTCTGTCTTGTTTATAAATAAAATAAATTATACTGTCAGTATAAAACATA
The DNA here is from genome assembly GCA_034510155.1 of Eucriotettix oculatus. NCBI lineage: Eukaryota > Metazoa > Arthropoda > Insecta > Orthoptera > Tetrigidae > Eucriotettix > Eucriotettix oculatus. The sequence continues at coordinate 11,419,629 of CM067382.1, forward strand.
AATTCAAAAAACATTTTATTCAAAGACGTTCATTCACACGCTTCCTCAACCTTCTTGACAGCAACATCTGTGGCTTTCTAATCCTAGAAATAACATGTTCTACTTCCGGAAGACATGAAACACACCATTAATTGTAATTCTCGTACTTTTATCAAGCATCGTTTAAAATGTTGATCAAATACTTGTTTTAATTGGTCGCTTAATTTATCAATCTGCTTTATATTATATATTAATCTACCGAAATTATTTATAGGCTGTGTTCATCAGTTTCGGAGAATACTTTGTTATTAGAACAAAAAAATTAAATGATCACCCGAGTTTTCGGCTTAGCTTTTCCCACCTTAAAGGTCACACACTTGGCCGCCATTACAAGTCTCTGAAGTTACTCTATTTTCAACTCGTGTGTCTTTGTTTCTATCTCAGAAAATTTTAAAGATATTTAATTGAATTTTAGCATAATTACTTAGAACAGTATTGTTAATATATTGGTGAAATTTCAATTGATTGAATTGACAGAACGTAAGTTTCATAAAATGTAAAAAAAATCTGCATTATGATTAGGCACATGCTGTGATGTAATCTAAAGCTGGAGGACTTTATTCAACTTTTTAATCTATTCTATTTTTGTAGGAAATTCAGAGACTTACTTCTTTTGTTGTTTAGGCAATATAATTTTTTTAAAATTATTAATTAACGTAGGTTAAAAAACTATATTTTTTCTATACTATTCATAACAGTAAATTTATAATTATTACGATATTCAATGTAAGTATCTTTATTGCAGGAAAATGTGTTTTTAAACTTTAATCAAAATTTCATCTAATTAGCTTTAGCCGTTTAGGAGATACTGGTTGGTACCTAACCGCACTAAATAACGGTTTGCGGGAAAATGGAAAAGAAGTTTTGGAGGTGCATATTTTGATTTTAAAGCATTTCAGGACCATAAGCTTTTTAGTTTTAATTTTCCTGGTATTTTTGTTGTTGCTTCTATCTTTTATTGAAGGTTCTAGCTTCCTTTGTCGTCTATGCAGCCGATTTGTTTGCTTCGGAAACTCTAAAAGCGGTCAATTTTCATTAGGGCATCTTTCATGTTGGACCCAGATACTATACCCAAATGTTCGAAAATAAATCAAGCCTTTTTCTGGAACCATTATTAAAACATATTACTGCATCTAGCAGACCAAATTTTAAAGTTTTTATTCCAAAAAATAATTTTTTTGGAAGATGTTCCCATATGCAGTTGTTGAAGGACTCGTTTGGGTTTTGAGTTTAAACCCATGCAAGCACCTGTAAAGTTGCGGAATATTTGTTTTTCAATCGCTATTTAAAAAAATATATAACAAATGTAACAAATACAAGGCAGACATTTAAAGTAGGCGTGACCCAAAGACAAAAAAATTTTAAAACCGTATTTTAAGTACTTTAAAAGATGGAAACATATTCAAACCATATATCAAAACAACCGGAATTAATTGTACTTCACAACGAAACTTTCACCAAAATTTTCACCAGACAGAAAAGTTATATTGCATCAATATTAGGTGGAGATAACACATTTATTTTTATTAAGTCAAGTGTTAATTATAAAATAACTAGTATAAAACTTTAATTTTGATGAGCGATTTTATAACAGGGAAATGATACCATTAAATATTATTATATTACACTTTTCATGCTGGAAAACACAGCTTATTTACTAATTATAAAATAATTGTGGCAATACATTTATTTTAATTCGTCCAAAAAATTGTAGTAATTTACGACAGTGCAATAAACTATTACACTCTATCGTTATCTTATTCCTTCAAATACGTGCGACTCAAAAAGTAAGTAACATGATATTAAATCGGTGGTTCAGTGTTTCCCAACATAAGAGTTCCCATGGAAGCAAATGATGACAGATGCACTTTATCTGTATAGCGATGACTAATGTCTATCGTTTGCATCAACGGTCACCTTCGCAAAGATTTTGCAACCTGCCCATTTGATTACATTGCAGCTCATGAGCGGAAATAAATTGGCCTCGTAATATAAACCAACCCACGCAAATAATGAAGCACAGTTGGGAAATAAAATAGTTGACAAATAAAACATGCCGGCGCAAATAAATTGAAGCAATTTGGCAAATAATTTTCATAACTACTACGTAACGTCATTATTTATAAGTATGTGCCCTGAGGATGCAATTTAGCGGCAAGTAATTACGGAAAATTTAAATCGGGGAAACGTGAATTTTAGCAATTAAACTGTTTAACTGAACTTGGGTTACATAATATAGCCTACACACATTCTGAATTTGTGGATGAGGCATGTTTTGAACTATTAAATTATGTTGATTTGATTTTTCAAAGTTTCTCGTCTCCGTTAATGAAAAAATATTTATCTTTTCGTGTAAACTAAAATATGTTTACGAAAGAAATTTGATCCACAGCAGACCTCAAAATTTACAGTAACATCAGGCATTTTGATATAGGAATCCTAGGAAATTTTCAGAGAAAATTAAGGATAAGAGAAACGAAACTTTGAGCAGGAGAAAAGGTTTTATTTGAGGCCAGGGTGTATATACTATTAAAACCTATATACTCTCTATCCGAAGCGTTAGGCCTATTTTCTCTGTCGTGCAGTGATAGCTTATTTCTTTCTTATTTTATTTTTTTAAATTGTATATTCAAATTAGCATAAATCTTATTTACATATTCTCAATTGTATTTTCCTACACAATACAAAAATTATTCTAAATCAAAATTAATTCTTTACATTTAATCAGCCTTTTTAAACTCTAATATTAAACTATTTTTAAATACATTAATTCATCTGGTGTCTTTAACAGCTGCTGGTACTAAACCTTTATCAAAAATCGAAATTTTAGTACTTTTTAAATTTTAAGTGGCCCATATAAATTTTTTTCCAAGCCCTGGTCTGTTGACTATGTACCTCTGAGTTGTTTTTATAAAAATATTGAAATAATCTGTTAACTGACCCTTATTTATTTTATGAATAAAAAATTAGATATAAAGAATTTGGTCCTTAACACTTAACAATTCAAATTTATTTAGCACGCCCTTAATCCTCTATTCCATATTACTATTCTCAATTTTTAATTGTTACCAGCAATGATTCAATGCCATTCAATGATGCAACATCGAATTTATAGAAGTTATATATTATTACGTGCCGAAGTGATGTAATGCAATAAATTGCAATACATCGTCGAGGAAATTGCGAAATTGTGTGAGTGTATTGGGCAGCTGGAGGGTTGAGGGTTGTTATTCAAGGGACGAGGACATATTTATGACCATGAAATGGGTAGGGTTACTGGATGTCAGTCACGCGTTCTCAAAATGGAACTGAGGAATCGTGGGAAAAAAATATATTTTGCGTGTGTCTTGAACCCCAATCAGCTATGAGAAACCAGTACCCAGGGAGAAAGAACATTAAAGAATTGGGCGAAAAGTTGGGCTTAATTCCTTAGTTTTAAGTAATAATTTTTGCAACATAGTTTTCTGACTTTAAAATTTACAATAAATAAAAAGATGGCCCTAAAGTCAGCATATAAATTTATCACTGGTAATTCAAAAGCGTCGTTTCGTCTCCATTTTGAGACTTCCTCGGATCTACTACGAACATAAGGATTAGGAAAGTTGACAGCGTATCTTGTTGAAACGCAGTGTCACCTTTGACAGCTTCTCCGTAAGACGCTCTCCTCAGCGTCGACAGGTTAATCTTCAACGTCCGAGACCAAACAAGTCGTCCCTTTTCCGTCCCCTTCAACTACAAAGAGAAGAATGTAAAATCTATCAGACTCATAGCCGTGTGAAGAAGCACCGAAAATATACCTTTGTTATCGATTTTCTTTTGACCAAGAAATACCATTGGTTGAGGAAACCCCGTGGAATTTTAAATGTATTGTTGTTCTCGATTCCCATGCGAGCGTTTTTACGTATTTTCCCAGGTCATATCCCAAAGTGCTAAAATGACATCACTGGGGATTACTGGCGGCCTGGGGTCTTGACTTACTGACGCCAATTACAGTTCCCAATCCTCGCTAACAATATATTAAGAAATAATGAAGTATCAACTATCTCACTACGAAATCGTCCTTCGTAAGGAAACGGAGGTTTCGTCTTTTGAACTGATTAAGTGATATTATAACCATAGTATAGATACAATCACTCCAAACACTTAATGAGGTTCCGCGGCAGAGTTTGGGAAAACCTGGCTTATATAAACATGAATGTTAACAACTTGAGAGTTTAAATAATCCCATTAGACCCTATACAATATTTCACAGAGGTGGTCCACAAATATAGTCTAATTTTTTTGTATTGTAGCAGGTTATCTAAATAGGCTTTGGTGTTATTATAAACTTGTTTTCCTTGTTTGTTGTGTGATAAAAAGACAGCAACACTTTTTAGTTTTATGTCGAAGTTCACGAACAAACCTTCCCAACACTCATGATCAGATTTATTCTTTAAATACTTTTGCGGAATTAAAATTCATAGTTGTGCAAAAGAAAAAGGCAGTCTACTAAAGGGAAAAGTGTAAAACTTCGACTTGTTTGGTATGCTACAGAAGTGATTTACAATAAAGAGAGAATGTAATGAGTCATTGTTTTCAGGTATGGCATATTGTACACGTCAGGTACACGTAGAAAATTTACACCTGAAATAAATATTGTTCTTAATTTTTAAAATGTTTTTAGCGATATCTACAAGACAAAAGCTGCCTTTCAACAACAGCCAACGGCTGTTTAAAAGCAATTAAAAATATTTCCATATCTTGTGCCTGAGGATACTTTAACCATTGAGCTCAATTAAGTACTAATGCCAGAGCTGTAAATCATACTCGCAGACACAGAATGTGACTGTAATTTGTACCGAGGCAGTCGTTTGGATTGTTTGTTTGACTGATAGTCCATTGTCTCCAACTTCATCGCCTACAAATTTGCGATCCTAAAAATCATTTTAAGAAATTCAGAGGTTGTACTTGTAGATGATACAAACTCCAGCAGAGAATATTCCTTCTTCACCTTTTACCGTGTTTTTATAATATTTTATTTCCAATAACTGACATTTCCAATCACCAACATTATAAAACCTTAAAGTTAAACTGATTAATTATAAATACCTAGACGTTTCTTCCGCGTTTCGTGGTTTTATCAGGTGAAATACATCGTTATTGTCGTGGTATTCAATCCTAAAACTGGTCTGATGCAACCCTCCATTCTAACATATCTTGCGCAAGCCTTTTCATTTGCCCATAACCAGCACATCCTTCTTAATATTCTTAGCGTTTTCCATCCTTGGCCTCCCTCTTATGCTCTTACCCCACGCACTTCCCTCTAGTGCTAATTTTCCAAGACCCTCATGTCTTAATATCGATCCCTTCTCTTGGTCAACGTCCTCCATATTGACCTTCTATACTGTTTATAACTTCCTCGTTAGTGATTCTATCTACTTAACTGATTTTCAGCATTCGCCTATAGCACCACATTTCAAAGGCTTCTATTCCGATACGTTTCGCACCAATATAACGCCAAGTACATTTTTAGCAATGATTTCCTAATAATCAGACATATATTACCCGCAAGTAAATTCCTCTCTTTTTGCAAAAGCCTTCCTTCTTTATATCGATTATACTTCTATCTTCCCTAGTTATTACGCTTCCCTAGTAGCAGAACTACCTTCAAAATATCTTTTCACTTTTCACTTTGAAATTCCACTGTTTCCCATTCAACACTCCCTCTATTAATCCTCATATTAAACTCTTTCTCCATGACCACGTTCATGCCACTTTGTATAGTTTCCAACTCTCCTGACTCCCCTAATATTACAATATCATCGTAAAAGCGTAGGATGTTTATTTCGTTCCCTTCCAGTATGATTCCTTTTAAAATATTCCGTTTTAACTTTTTTCATCGCCAGTTCTATATATAAACATGGGCGACAGACTTCATCCTGGTCCTAATCCACTCTTGATTCTGTTTTATATTTCTTGATCTTCAATTCTAATTACTGCTGACTGCTTTCTGTAGAGGTTATGTATAAGCCTCCTAACTCACATTCTATTTGACATTCCATCCTCCTAAATACTATTTTTGTTAATATTTTTCATGTGACTGTGAGAGTTTCTCTGGCAGGCGTTTGCCCCCACAGTGACTCACCTGATTATGTCGGGAATGCCTCGCACTCTATCTGATTTTTTATATCAAAATTCTCACATGCCGAGACACCTTCACCAGGAGGTATATGTACTGGGGTTGAAGACCTTGGGCAAGAGTTGTCCGCTGATCCCTTTGGATCAGTCGGCGAACTGCCTCCTGAACTATTGGAGACATGGGGAAGGGAATGCTGTGACCCCACAGCAAACTCGTCTCCCGTCATTCGGAAGAGCGTGAAAATAGTACCCCTATGCCCGACCTACCTGATGCAGGTTTTCTAGGGTTTTCCCTGCATCTCTTTAGACGAAACACCGGGTAGGATCCTTAAACCATGGATTGGGGGCCCTAGTTAGCCCTACCTTGCTCTACCTTTCGCATCCCCCGTTTTAAATTCCCTTCCTATGCTATTAAAGGGGAGTTGCCTGTTTCAGGATCACTCTCGTGTAGCCTGTTAACCAAAATGAAATATAAAAAAATATTTTGTAACTGAGATACAAAACTAATTGTCCTGTGCTGTTCGCATCTATCAGCCCCAGTCCTCTTCGGTATGGGTATAATTATGTTATTACTAAAATCTTCTGGTATTCTTCCTGTTTCGTAGATTTCGCAAACTATCCTGAACAGCCATGATATTGTTTCTTTGCCCGATGATCTTATCAAATCCTCTGGAATGACATCAATTCGTGACGCTTTACAATTGCCCAGATCCGTCATCGCCCTGTCAATTAAATTTTGGCCACCAGCTCATCATCCACCTCCTCTTCATCTTCTATTACTGACTGATCTAGATTTCCACCGTGATACAGCTCTTCTAAGTATTCCATTCATCTTTCTGTCTTTTCTTCTTTATGCAGAATTTGTCTCCCATCCACTCTCCTGATGTTCTTGCTGTGAGTTTTTCTACCTCCGAACGTTTATTTGATTTTCCTATAAGCTGCGTCTATTTTCCCTTTTCAACATGAAATCTTCATTTCTCTTGTTTTGCACTTCCTCTCTATCTCATTATTCAAGCGCCTGTATAGCTCTTTACCAATATACTTTGTAAATATGGCAATTTAGACAGACGGTACACTGGACACCAATAGTGATGTTTATAATAAATTATAGATAATATCCAATTGATTTTTATTTATAATAAAATGACATTAACTAATGGTATTCATTTTAAAAAATATATTGCACTATGTGCCTATCTCAATATAGTCCATCCAGAGAGCCTATCATCCACATGACGATCACAACACAGTTTATAAGATTTTACAGCAATGATTGTCCTACAGCCTATATAGGACAAACGAAAGGATCCTTAAAAACTAGAGATAAGGAGTATCGCTGCAGAAATTTTTTTTTGATAATTGAACATAATATTTTAAGTAACAAAATATTTGGTTTTGATATTATTAAGACTGTAGATAATGCAAGAAGATATCATCTCACTTCAACTTCTGAAATTAGTCAGGATTAAATAAAATAAATATTATCATTGCCCACAAGATTTTTATTTACTGTTAGTCGACAACTGGGCTTAAGTCCGATGGCAGATACAAAATGAAATTTCTTAAACATAATTACTCTTAATCTTTAAAAGAATCTAAAAAATAATCATAGTCTTTTAATATTTCTATAACCCTGAAAGAAAAAAAGAAACACTACAAGAATTATATTAACACTTCACGATGACTTTAACATTTAAATTCGAATATGCATTTATATTATGCAAAATACCCACTTCACTCCACACGTTTTTTTGAGATTTGTCCTGAATTTATTCTCCTGTAGAGGATTTCCTCCAAACACTCCCACAGGTAAATTATTCCAGTCGTCGATTGTCCTATTTAGGAATGAGAATTTGCCAACATCTGTTTTTGTTTCCACATTTCACTTTGAATTGATGATCCCATCTACCTATATTACTGGAATTTTGCTTTTTAAAGCTACACCCAATCCATGGTTTTTGCCCAGTGTAAGCTTTGAATAGCAAATGCAGCCTTGCTTTCTCCCTCCTCCGTGACAATATCTCCCAACCTAGCTGTTCTACTTTTTCATTCCTATGACCCTGTGTCCCTACTCGCACAATATTAGCAACCCTTTTCTGAACTTCCTCTAATGATTCTGTTTGATTATTTTTCTATAGTGATCCCAAAAATTGGCCTAACTAAGGATAAATATGCCACCGCCTTTGATTTTGAACAGTGATCCAGCCTTTTCCGAATTTCAGCAATATTTGGTATACATTCTCGTTCTTCATTCAAATCACTGATAAATGGAAAATAAATTAATAAATGAATAAGATTTACTGTGTACAAAATATGGCAAAAATATATTTTTTGCTTTATTGTTATTCAGAAAATACTTTATTAACCAAATATCAACATGGTTTCCGTACGTATATGTGCTATGAATAAAATGTTTTAAATTATGTATATTCAATATCAGGGATATTATATCGGGCCAAGCTGAAGGTAGAACAGTAATAAATGTATCATATGAATAAAAACAGACATAAAAATATTATATGAACAATGGTGATACCTGAAGTACTTCTAGTTTTTGTATAAAGTATGTCGTTTGGTAAGAAAAATTAGATAATGGGTATTGTAGGGCAGTGGTTCTGTAGTAGACTGTAAATTAAGATGAATGAAGTGCAACATTTGGATGAAACAGACACAGTTTTGTGTGAAATTGAGAGACTTGCAGCGACAGTGGAACAAATTTTCCTTCTGTCTCGCAAAGTAAACTGGAGTTGCTTTGGTAACGGACGCTGACCGCACCAACTTTCATCACTGATATAATTCGCGTTTCAGGGATATTTGGAAGATAGAAAGTGTTGTTAGTTATGAATGGGTTACCTCCTACAAAGAGTTTTGCTTGGAGGACTGTAGTGAGACAAGAGTCCAATTTGGTCAACCCTGCGCCTGCACCAACTGAACCAAGACCAATTTTTGTTTGTTGAACAAATTTTCAGTCTAAATCAGGAATTCTATGTCAGAATTTATCAGTGTCGCAGCTTGTTTTCCTATGAGACGAAAGTAGGGATCATGGTGCAATACCTACGATATAATGGGTTAGTGAAACCGCGAATTGGTTATACTTTTCTCGTGACTTTCTGCGAGACAGGAATGCACTCGTGTTTATACGTTGATTGAGGATTGTATGACGAGGTAAGGCACCCAAAGAGAAAATACCTGCGTGGGACTTTCCCACAATCTGCGCAGAAGAAGAATAACGTGGGAATGTCGCATCTCTCATTGAAGCTTGTCATCACCTGCGTTGCAGCTTCATCTGCAACCATCTCATAGGATGCTCACACATTATATTCAGGGGGAAAAAATTTCCGCTCTGATTCCACTGACAAAAATCATACCACTAGGGACCGGAAACGAACTTAATAATTTTTGTAGACGTTTATTAGGTATATGAATATATGTGGTCGAGCATGGACCATTACACCACGTGACCCTGTAATTTTTCTCCTTATTTAGCCCAGTGTTAAAGGAACGAAGAAAACTGGGGCTGATAGAAGCGAACATCAGAGGACAATTAGTTTACTATCCCATGCATGTAAAATATTATCTAAAATAGTATATAGGATAATGTAACGTCAAATAGGAGACGATCAATTTGGGTTTAGGAACAATGTAGGGTCAAGAGAAGTAATATTAACTTTGCGACTAATTTTAGAAGACAGGATAAAAAAAACAGCCTACGTCCATGGCATTTGTAGATTTAGAAAAAGCGTTTCATAATGTGACCTGGAACAAATTATTAAGGATTTTGAAGAGCACTGGAATAAAATGTCGAGAAGATAGGCTTATACATAACCTTTATATACGACAGGCAGCAGTAATTAGAATAGAAAATCAAGAAAAGATAGCTGTAATAAAGAAAGGATTAAACAAGGATGCAGTCTCTCGCCCATGCTGTTTTACTTATATATAGAACAGGCAATAAAGAATGTTAAAACGGAATATGGAAAAGGAATCATACTGGAAGGAGAATAAATATAAACCTTACGCTTTTCCGACGATATTGTAGTATTAGGGGAGTCAGAAGAAGACTTGGAAACCATAATAAATGGTATTAACGGAGTCCTGGACAAAGAGTTCAATATGAGGATTAATAGAAGTAAAACCAAGGTAATGGAGTGTAGTTTGGGAAACATGGAATAACAAAGGGTGTTAGATTGGGAAGGGATATTTTGACGGAAGTGAATGAATTCTGCTACTTAGGAAGCGTAATAACTAAGGAAGGTAGAAGTATTGTATTTATTAAATCTACAAATGAGCAGATGCCTGGTGGCAGATACATAGAACTTAAACAATAATTAATAAACTGGTCGTAAGGACCATATTTAACCTATAGTTGAAAATATAATTATATTCAATATAAATAAATAAGTGTGGAATCATATCATTAGGAATGTTTTTTTTAAAAAAAGAATAGTATTGTTTTTGCCTGAAAAAAAATAAACGAAACAAAAAAACTGGAAATTTATTTCACTGTAGTATATTTTTAGAGATTTCGCAGCACTGATCACTTCACTACACTACACTTAACTTAGATTGAGTCGAAATTTTCTTTCTGTTAGAGGAAGTTCCCCAAACACTCTGCAGGCAGATTGTTCCAGTCATTAATTGTCCTATTTAGGAATGAGTATTTTCCAACGTCTGTTTTTTGGTTCCTTGCTTGTAATTTAAAGAGGTGATCACTCCTCCTCCTCCCGTTCCGAGTCGATTCTTTCATTCTATCTCGGATTCCCTGCCAAGGTTTTTGACCATCAAAAGCTTTTTCTCTTCTTGTCTGTAGCGTATCCCACCCTAGTCGCTTTACCTTTTCGTTCCCATGCCCAGGTCCTATTTTTACGAATTTTGCTGCCCTTCTTTGCACCCTTTCTAAGGATTCTATTTGACGTATCCTAGCATGCTGCAACATATTCCATAAGTGGGCGTACTAATGACAAATATGCCAACTCTTTAGTGTTCTCATGACAAAGTGCAAAGTGTTCCACGCTTTCCTTGTAGCATAGTTTACCTGCCCCCAGCTTACTGTTAAAATAAATGCCTAGGTATTTACAGTTTGTTTCCTCGATCACTGTTTCCCCATCTATTTTATATATCGAGGCATATTGAACGCGCATTTTAGTAAAACTAATCGCCTTACTTTTACTATTGTTGATTTTATTTTGCTTAGCCCATGTACTTAGAGTATCTAAGTCGGTTTGGAGAGCAGCTGCGTCTTGTTCCCCTGTTATTTCCCTGTAAATTACACAGTCATCTGCAAAAAGTCGGACCTTAGAATTTATATTATTAGGCAAATCATTAATAAAAATGAGAAACAATAATGGGGCAATAACTGATCCCTGGGGGACTCCCGATGTTACAGATCCGAGTTCTGAAGTAGATATAAAGAGTAAGATAGCTCAGGCAAGGAAGGCTTTCCCTAGAAAGAGGAATTTACTTACGAGTAATATAAGTGTAAATATTAAGAAATCGTTGTTAGAATGTTCGTATGGAGTGTGGCGTTAATGGGTGCGAAACGTGGACGATAGGAGTTGCGGAAAGGAAAAGAATAGAAGCCCTTGAAAAGTGGTATGTGGTAGTTATGAGGAAATGAAAAGGCTTGCGCGGGAAAAAACCAGCCTACGTTCATGGCATTTGAATATATCGGGCTGCGGAGCCATAGAGGATGAAGAATATATTGCGGATACTGCGGGACGGGAAAACGCACCCGCTACGCAACCGGCCTAGTGTGGCATGTTGCATTTTTTAAATACATGGGTTGTTTGACCCGCAGCGGGATACCCGCACCCGCAACCCGCTCAGGTGTGTTACTAACCTTATATATTTTGCTCTTCAGTGCGGTTATTGCCTAATTTCGGCGTCAATAAATCATGTCGCTTTATCGAACACTATGATTACTAGATCCAAGAACAGTAATATCTAACGTAATTTCTTTTTGTAAAGTTCAAAGGTAACCGCAAACTGTAAATACTAATCATCCCGTCGCATAAATGAACAGCTTGCCGTAATTACCCGCTGCTTGTCCGTCTGTCTTCCTCAGCTTCGGTGAAGAAACGACTAACAGCAATTTAATAGCTTATGATAAGGCCATTTAGAGATGCTCTTGCGGGAAAGTTTCCGTGACGTAATCAGATCAGGGCTCTCTGCCGAGCATTATCGCCGTGACACAGGCGGAAAGAAGATTAATTAAAGTCGGCGGTAGAGAGAGAAAGGTTCTGTATTGGCATCCAGAGATGATGTTCCATTAGCCACAAGTGACAGCTACAAATGTTGACATGGACTCTAAGATATCACAGTTATTCGTCGAGGGAGGCGTCTTAAAAATTAAAATTTCTCCTCACTTCTCTAATAAATTAAGAGGATGAAAAGTTACCAAATAAAATTTACATATGCACACAATTTACAAAGAACTTTAAAAATCAAAAATATTTCATACCACATTGTTTTGATTCATCGTGATAGTTTGCTTAGATATCCTTCAAATTATTCAATTAAAATTCATATTTTTCGAATTCCAAGAATACAAATTTTACTCTCTACTAGAATTCAAAATTAATAAAACTGACAAATGCACACATTTTACAAAGAACTTTAAAAATCAAAAATATTTCATAGCACATTGTTTTGATTCATCGTGATAGTTTACTAAGATAGCCTTCAAATTATTCTATTAAAATTCATATTTTTCGAATTCCAAGAGTACAAATTTTACTCTCTACTAGAATTCAAAATTAATAAAAAACTATATTACATTCAAATTATTTTCAATTTTTTCTACAGAATATTGAGGTAAAACAACCCGAGTTTGTCTTTGGAACTTGATAAAAGAAATCCTTTCTTTAATCTTATTTTAAATTGTAACCTAATATTGAAAGGTTTCAAATTGCTCTTTTTGATCGGCAACATGAAATATATTCATTACAAATTCTGATTATTGTTAATTCTTGTTAAATCAAACAATTCAGTAATCTAACATCATTAATTATAAATAAAAATGCAGCCAATTTGTAAGCAAACAATATTAATACTTATTTAAGACACCTTCAACGTTTCAACCGTATTTGTGGACTTCCTCAGTTATTTATAAACGGATAAGCCTACGGATAATTTTTTTTGGAAGATGTCCATAATTTAGCCAAATGTGCGTGTACGTACCCATTTAAAAACTACCTGAGAAAGTCGACCAATAATGACGAAACGTAAATATATTGAATAAATATGTTTGCTAACAAATTGTCAGAATGTTTTATTTATAAATCATGTACTCTCGTCCTATTTAGTGCCACCTTTTAACATGACACGTTTCAGGGAACAACGGCTTTCAACTAATCTTTTCCCCAATTGTAATTCTAACTACAGGAAATATTAAATAGTGATAAGAGGCAGGGGTTATTAATCATTACAATTTAATAGATTTGATGTCGATTTAAAAGACTGGGGACAGAATTCTGAGAATTTTTGGTTATTGGCGATTTTTTTAATTTTTGTAATTGAAAGAAAATTATAATTTGCTTGACTTGACGATGCATAAAGGCGGACTAAATACTTCAAAGTAATAATTCCAATCAGTTAACAACATTACATGAATAAAACATTTTTTATGTAGTCGTGTTGGAAATTTTTTTTTCATTTGTTTTGCACAGTTGAACGTGGTTCGTACTCACAGCTATTAAGCTAGATGAAATGATTTGATTTCTGGGAGGCTGATCGATGAGCTGCAGAGTCGCAGTTCTTAGAATTATTTGGTGTCAACATTCACCAGATCGGCATCGTACCGCATTACGTGATTTATATATTTTTATTTTATTTGTAGACGTTGCGTCGTGGCTTTGTTTGCATAGTGGGAGCAGCGCTTGTTAGCCATTCATACAAAACATTCCTCCACACTTTCCCCTTCCCACTTTCCTCGCACTCTCTCCCTTTCTTCTCTCCTACACACAAGCTTAATATCATAAAAAAAAATTCGGCACCGAAACGTGAGTACAGTACCTGCTGAAAAAGGAGTTAGGAATGCCGAAGCACGGGCCACGACTCTATTATACCCTCAAATCTTAACGTTGCAATCAATTATCCAATGATTGGAAATTTAATCACTTGCAATAATGATCTAGTAAGTCATTTGGAGATCTATATTTCAGAGCTCATAGAAGGCTGAATAATAACGTTTAAAATAAAAAATGATATTTTTGTTTCTATTTTTACAGAAATTTAAACACTTTGACAAATTTCAACCAAGCTAGACTCACATATTAAAAACAAAACAAAGGAAAACACTACGAAGATGAGAAACCTCAACCAGAAATATTAAAAAAATCATTTATTTAAAGAACATGTAAAATAAAGCAAAAATATCTCCGTACGCAGGTCTGTAAAGTCACAGTTTCTTAAGTTTGCATTACGAAATGTATGTTTACAAAAGTACAGTTACGTCCGGAAATAGACTACAAGACAATCCTACGAATGATAATTTTCGTCTTTTAAATGTGTTATCTGTACATCTTTACGTTCCACTTAAAACAATGCGAGCCTAATTTCTGGTTAATTCGGTTTAGTTAGAACCGCCTTTTAGAAACCTGACATGACATATTTAACGGAACCACGGTCCACGAGTGTGCTGCCAACACAATTATATCCGATTATATCCTGCAATATGAACTTCTGGAAACAATGAAGAAGGAGAAAACAATACGAAAGATTTTATAATCATTATTACTTAATAGATTTTTAAAACCTGAAGAAACAATTCTATGTGAGAAGTACAAAATTTAACGACATTACTCAAACTTAAAACATTTTTTATTGACGAGTTGGTGGACTTTGTTACTTTATTACATTTTTTTATACAATATAAACTGTTCTGTACAGTGAAACAATTCATGCGTTAGGCTTCACGGACCAAGTGAACCGCGAATTTTAATATTCCGATATGTTTAGTGGAGA
Source organism: Eucriotettix oculatus (assembly GCA_034510155.1). Lineage (NCBI taxonomy): Eukaryota > Metazoa > Arthropoda > Insecta > Orthoptera > Tetrigidae > Eucriotettix > Eucriotettix oculatus. The sequence goes on from CM067382.1 coordinate 11,434,749, forward strand.
CCAATTAGTGAATATCTATTTACTTTGTTATAACTTGAAATTGAATATAATTATTTACAACCGACCGCTTTAGTATACGATTTTAAAATATATAACCTTTGAATTGCATTGATACAACAATTCAAAAGAATAATATTCAGAAGAATAAAACTTTGTGTTAATCAGTTTACAATATATTTTACATAAATTTTAAAAAATACTGGAAAGCCATAATTAGTTAATAATTAACTGGGGACAACACAGATTCTATCTTCTGACCTATTTAAGATATTGGCATTAATTTTGATTCTCTTAAGGTACGGGGATTATTTTAAATAAAAATTTGAAGAGAGTAAACGTTTAGATTACTTCTTATATTTTTCAATACAAGCCAAGTCTAAAATATTATAAAAAAGGTAGAAACATAATTAAATAAATCGTATGGATACTATTGACAATGACAATTTATTACTATTAGAATTAAAGTGTGAAATATCGTAAAGATGTTATATTTAATAAACAGCATTTCAGAATTAAATCTTTTTGTATAATTTACTTCCTTGTCCAGTATTATGAAAAGTAATTAACTTGAAATGTTGAAAAGTGATTAACTTCCAAAGTATGTTTACTAACAGAAGATTATTTATAAGACGGAAAATTTAAATTTTTTACTTGTTCCTTAATCCTATTTCAGAAAGGTCGTTTAGTCTGACCAATATAACTATCAGCAGTTATTGCAACAAACTTTGTAAACACGCTCTGATAATCAAAAGTATTAATACTGTTGAAAGTTACACAGATATTGGTTTTTGATTTAACATTGGAAATATTGTAGATAAATGATCATAATTAGATGTTACAATTGAATTATTTGAAGAAGTTTTTTGTAATTTTAGTTGACATTAAAATCAATAGGATAAAAATTGAAAATATAACTAAGGTTATCAAATGATATTGAACAGTCCCACAATAACAAAGCTTTTCTATAAAATTAAAAACATTTTTTTTACTTTTGGATGATTAGTTAAGAAAGCAAATAACTATAAGTGAATTTATGAAGCCAATTAAAAGATTTGTTGTATTTATGATGGAGAATAGACTCTTAAGAAATTAAGAATTTAATATTTTTACAATTCATAAGTCAATTTAATATATGCACTGAATAATATGACGAGTGAAATGGAAGGAGAGGGGCGTTACAAATAATGCGAAAATAATCGAGCATCGTGTTCAATCCGGGGGTTGTGGAAATAGTTGACTTTAATTCTGACATACAAAATGCCACATCTGTTGTAGTTCAGCTCGATGGTGGAGAAGGGAGAGGAAAGGAATGAAAGTGAAAAATAATCCGTTTTTTTTGTTCTATTAGTGCAGCAGGAAATTTTTTGCTTTTGTAATAACTCTTTCGAGTATTAATACGAAAAAATAACGTTATACCGTTGTCCCAGAAGGAGCTCGGCTGTCCACAAATCATCGTGTCACGTTACGATGACGTCACGAGCTCTTATATGCTTCTCAGTGTCGTTTTCGTTAGAAAACTTTGTGGGATACGAAATCAAGCAGTTTATATTTCCAATTGTAATAACCTATTCCCCTTTTTTGGATTATCAGGTGCGCTAATGCAGTGCTCATTTCTTCTGTCGTAATCATGCTTAAAATTAAACTCTTCCAATAGTAGAAATGATCCTCTGAAGGGTAGTAAATATATAATTGTATATTGAAATGAAATACAACATACTTCAATTCTTATTAAATTTAGAGAACATTAAATTGAATTCGCTCAACGTCAGCGATTCTATACTTCCATCTCCAGAGACATATCAACACAAAGCTTTCTCTTACTTGCACAATCGCTATCTTTCATAGGGTATTACATATTTCCTTATTTCTGGAAGTATTTTTCAGTCTCTCAAGGTTTCGGAAGTATATTTGACCCTGCACCGGTAATATTCTCACCTGTCTTAACGTACCGGAGAATTTATGACGCAATTTTTCATAGTTATGTAAATTTACAGTGCTTATTTAAGGTTCCAGTAGATTTCCTGACTCGATATTTGATAGTGTGTTATGATGAAATTAATATCCGTCAACTCTTGTAGAGCAGGGGGCGTGAAAATGTAAATTAAAAAAAATAATCAGGTGATGATGAAGAGATAACTGTCTAATTAAATATTACAGAAGAATAATATAAATTAGTTCCGGGGTGGATAGTAATAATAATATTAATATACCATGAGCCGATGATGCGTTGTCTAATGAGCAATTGTTATGTCTGTACAGATTGATGTTGTACACTAACTTTCAGAAAACTTTCCTTTTCTAGAAAAGTTCAGTGACGATGTGAGTTTGATTGAAGGTTCCCCCTTCCAAAAATTTAAGTTATCCCACTTTTATAATGTGTCCTGGAGGCTGTAACGTAATATCGTGTGGCTTTCTCCCGTCGCGTCGGTCTCCCTTGTGAGACTGGGGAAACATGATGACTACAGGTACATCTCCAAGGTCAAACCACAGAACAGGTGTTTCGTGTGGCATCACGATTAATATTCATTATAGCTACGGCGCCTCTTTCTCAATGGAATATCTCTGGACTGTTAATTCACTGGGAGGTTGGATCATGACTGCTCGTTCACTAGTCAACGAAATGGATCTCGTCTAGCTCAGGCATTCTATTTGAAATATATATATGTAAAAAAATATTACAAACGATCAGAACACTAATTGAAAGTAATTAGAAAACAACAATAAATGCCCTCCAAATTTTGGGAATGATATATTTTTAATCATCATACATACTTCAATAACTTTATGCCTTTATTTTGGTCATAATCATCTGTAATAAAGTCTTATAGTGACAACAACATACTATAATATGCGCTAATAATGAAGCCGCAATATTTCCTGTGATTTATTGATAATCCTATTTTTAATCAACAGCAGAATTAATGACTTTAACCCCTCCACTCATATTAATCCTCACTAGCGTTACACAATGTCTTAATTGTAATTAGTGTTTTGGTCTTAGATACGATAGTAAATGCATCATGAACTTACTTTAGTATACCTAACAGATGGAAGTCTTACGGGTTAGGTGGTGTGTGGCCTTGCGTTGTCATGAAAAAGACTATTGCTTTTGTTTGGCGAACTCGCTGAAAACATACTTTAAGTTCTTTGAGGGTCCTGAAGTACTGGACAGAATTTATTCAGCATCCCTGCTCCAAAAACTTAAGTGGAATAACACCCTTGGCATACCAGAATACTATCGCCCTAACTTTCTCTGCAGATCGCACAGTGTTTAGTTTTTATTTTTCAGATACGTCGTGTCATACCACTCCTTTTTGATTCAGGTTCAAAGAAATGAACCCAATTCTTGTCTCCAGTCACAATTTTTTCCATAAACACCTCTCTCTACAAATTGAAAGGCCGCAAGAGCTCAGACGCTATTGTTTTTCTTGTCTCTTTATTCTGACAGGTTAACATTCTTGGAACCCGCCGTTTACAAACTTTGGAGTATCGCAATTATTGAATATTCACCGTCTCAGTGTATTTAATAATGGAGAGAGAGAGGCACAATACATCGACTCGCTGTTGCGTTAAGTCACTGCAGCAACCAGCATGCCACTTCGCTTTTCATCAGCAAACAGTTTACCCTTCAGCATCGTTACAGCGACGAATCCATCGCTGAAGAGATCTCAAATCGACTGACGCACCTTGCACACCTTTTTCAGCTTCTAATACGTACGTCACTTGTTGATTTAGCAGTGAATTGGAGAAGAATGTTTCAGGAATCAACAACAAAATAAAAAAATGGAGGCATTACTTATTGAACAACTCTCATATGCATTATGATGGGAAAAAATAGTTCTTGAAATTTGGAGGTCAATTCTGTCGATTTTTTAGTAACAAATTTACGATATTCAAATTTATCTGGAACTGAATTGAAACTTCAGAAGGTCGTTGAAAACTAAATTATTATCTGTAACTGTATATTGAAGGTTTAGGATATTCGTCAAGTCTTACTAAACAGTTGGTTTATGCAATATGCTTATAAAATTTTCTTTAAAGGTAAAGAAGTGGGGTTGCGAGAGTGGGTTTGGCAATGCAGGATTCAGGACTTTAGGAGGTATTATCCTTTAAATCCTTTAAATTTGTTTTAGGAAAGTGATTATATGAATTAGATTATCCCGTATACTTTTTGAACTACTTTCGTGTTGCTACGATAAAGACGTACGGGTCAAGGAGGGATGTGAAGAGGTAACGCCACACAGAAACGGTAACGGTTACCGTATGTGAGGGAATCACGCCGTACTAGAAGGGAACAGCGGATGGAATTACGCATTCGTGTCACGTTTCCCTGTTTCCCGGCTGAGCTTAGCTAGGACAAGCGTCCTCGCATACGAATGGCTGTCCATTCGCCAAATAGGCCGGAGCTTTCCACGCGATAATCCATCTCCCACCACTTCCTCTGCGACGAGCCATCATACTATTTCCTTCACAACCTTAACTTAAACTCAAAGAATTCGTATAAGTAAATTCCTTATATTAATTAAATATTTTATGCGCATCCTGGCTGGGTGCCGGCGTTGTCCGGGTATTCACTTACGTAAGCATGGGGCAGGAATGATGTTAATATTGTAATAACCCCATTTGTAAATTCGATGGGTAGGTATGAGAGTATGTGTGATGAGAAGAAGAGAGAAGAGAATATCGCTGGGAGTAGAAGGAGAAGTAATTGACGTGAATATTATGTAAATTAATTTTGTACAAGCGTCAGTAAAGATATCTTCGAATAAATAGAGAATTTATGGTTATTGAAATCATACGCACTTCACAGTAAATTGGTTCAACCAGTACCGCAGTTCAGTTGATTAATGGATTTGGGTTAAAGAATACGCTAAAGTTGGGATTCATTCAACTTCGAGAAGATGAATTAAGTATACGTTTGTTAGATTTACGCTGAATTTATCGTACAAGAAGTTGATATGATACGTCACCTTGAATAAAAATCTCACCACTACTTCATCGTGACGTCATAAACGAGTCGTGGCCGGTAAAATCAACAACTGGCGCCTATCTGGGATGTTATTCAGCAGAATCGTGTCGAATGACCTAGAAATCTCGCTAATATTGAAGTAAGGAAGGTAATTGAATATTTAAAATAGTAGTTAGAAGTTTTCATTATTTCAATACGAGAGAGGAGAGGAGAGGAGAGAGAGAGTGAAGAGGAGTTAAGAGGATAGAGTTGAGAGAGAGTAGAGGAGAGATCAGAGGAGAGGAGGAAGAGGTGAAATGAGAGGAGAGAAAGACGTATTAAAATCTCTTTATCATCACGCGATTTAACTTGTATCTAGGCCGTACCATTAACCCCTTTTTGGGCGTAGACCCAGTATAGTACCTTTAAGAGTCTAAAATAATCCAGGAAATTATTTCCGGTAGTTTAAACGAGTTAAAAATTCGACCAATTTTCTCATGATGCCCACATTATTTGCGGTACATTGAAAAATAATCACTGCACTTAAGAGTTGAACTGAAAACAATTCCGATACCTTAAGGAAATCTAAAATACGCCGAGTAACTTAAAGAAGGTAAAAAATTCTCCTGATACCTAAATGAAATGAAAAATACTCGTTCTAGAGTCACGAGTATTGTCTTTTCCTTAACCTCGTTTAAATTAGGGATATATAGTGCACTATTCTTCCCTAACTATACGACTCAGAAGATTTTTAACGTTCAACATATTTTTAACGGAATGTTTTCAAAATAACCTTTGCATAGCGAAATTGCTGTAACAAAGTTTCGTGTTTAAGAGTTCTCCGTCCTACCCCAACTACAAACTGACTACTGCGGACCGTATCTCGAAACGGCTTGCCATTTCTCTCCACTTTTATTGAATAAATGAAACAAACGTAATGGACCTGTAGACATTGGAATGGAAAAGGGCAGGAGAACCACAGTAGAGTTGATGTGAGACGAATCATGGGGGCGAGAAATTTTTTTTTCCAGGAAACGACACGTTGACTTATTGGAACCATAGGGAAATATTTAGTAAGATACGCAGCACGTACGGAAGAAAGATGTATTGTAATTTGACATTCCAGTTGTTGCAAAAGAAAAATTAGAAATGACATTTTTTTGAAAATAATATACATCCGTAATTAATGTTAATTTTTTTATAAACGAATGTACATAAAGTTTCTTTGTATAAAACAACTCCAAGTTGCTGAATATCTACAATATCACGGTAAATGTCAATTCTGTATTCAAATTAGGTCCATATTAACACTAAACGTACCGAGACTTATATACTAATATACCTTATTTGTCCCGCAACTGGTCAAATGACAGGTTTTTAGAAAATGACTTTATTTTGCATATCCCGTTGGGCCTGTTATGAAGTATTGGTCTTCCAGGTAAAGCACCTATTTGCATTTCTTTCCATACAGTTCCACCAATTGAAATATGTTGATCATTTTTCCCCTCTCTTCCTCAGAACTTGAGAGCAATCTCATTCTTTTTCGTCCTCCACGTTTATTCATAATATTCTCTTTCTCAGACTCAGACTGACTGTCAAATAGTATTTCTTCTTTTCCAGAGAGTTCATCTTCATCAGTTCCCGAAAAGTCTTCGCTTGTGTTATTTCTTTTTTTCTAAGTACTCCGACTGCCTTGATTGTTTCGACATTTTTCTGGGTATATGTTAACACTAATGTAGCGGAAAAAGAGGAACTCTCTAAAAATCAAAATATAAACTAGCTACCAACATATTTCGTTTGTTATTACCTTTATTTCCACTAAAACGATATTTGAAACTTGAAATTTTAGGCACTTTATTGAAATTCACAACTATTCTTTACAGAACTTAGTCAACAGCAGTCTTTGCAGAAGTGTACCACAAAATCATTTAGCACTTCAATAAAATATAAAAACGAATGTAATGCTCTTATAAAATGCTCTCGGTCAAATGATCTGTCGTGGTAAATAACGGCTATTTTACACGTGTTTATCAGATTTAATAAATAAAAATATAAACAAATGATGTAAAATTAATTGTGTATATTAAAAAAATAATCATGAAGTCAAATGAGGAAATGCGATAGCATTTCATGCGAATTTTCTAATAAAAAGTTTACAACCGGTCATGGTACGTTTAGTGTTAAAGGATGCACGTATTGAGTTGTTGAATCCACGGCTGTTGTTATGCGCTTCCGCAGTTAGACCTCTGTTCCTGGAAACGGCTGTACACAAACTGATTCTTTTGTAATCACCTCAAGGATAGAAATATCGTGCAGTGAGGTATCTTGGAGGCCTGTTATGCACAGATGAATTATTTGGTGCAGCACTGCCGAGCCATCGTCGAGGAAGCCTATCATTTATATTAATCTAAACGTAGAGGTTTCAGACTTTTAGGAGAACGTTGTTCAATCGAGTTGAATGCTTAATGACTATGAAATTTTAAATTGTATGATTCTTCTTTAAACAAACTGTGTATTAATAAAGCATGAACCTGTTACTACCTAAGGTTGAGAAATTCTGATATAAAATTGAGCGAATAAGTTATTTATTGGTGAGCAGCGTGAGGGAAGCGCACAAATTCAATTACGACGTGGATCACACGTGGCTCTGAGCCAGATCGTACAATTTTGTTGCGCTCGTAAAAGCGAGAAGTTGAAGATGAGTCTACGGAAGCCACCTGAACTCATTTCGTCACTTTTAACACATTTTTCAATTACCACTCTAGCTCTGACTTCTGTAATATGCAAAAATGGCGAGAACGTGATCATCCCTAAATGTCTTTGACAGTATGACATTTGCCCCTGGGATACTCTGAAGTTCGATCACGCTCGTTGAGGTGAGACCTCCATTTGCATTTGGAACGTCTTATGAACCTATCACTTTCGCCATCTAAAATTTCCATCGAATGGCTAAGCCAAGTGACGCCTCCAAACTTTGATCGATTGGCTGTCAATCAACACCATTGAAATGAAAATAAACGTCTTTATATTAATTCTAATAAGCAAATATATGAGCTTTACGCAAGACAGTTAAATAATTCCATTTCTCAGGCCCGCACATGAAATATCTTCTCAATAATTTTATATGAACTTTTTTGTTAATTGGTCCCTTATTGATACAGCCAATTTATTTCTTTAAAGATTTTGATCAGCTTACCATGTGCATAGGCTTCAATCCATTTATGATGTAGGCAAAATATGGGTGGAAACAATTTTTTTTACTACGTACGAGGACGTACAGTGAAAGCTTGTAATTTGTCTCACTTCTTTTCAATGAGATAAAACAGACAATACTACTGTCCTCAAAATAATTTTTCAACATAAATGCTGCTGTTATTGGTAACAAGCACTTAAATACACTGGTTTGTCGACATCCTCAAATTCGTATCCGTTGGAACTAGTTACTAGTATATAGAGGGAGTGTATAGCCCACATTAGAAAACCTCCTGAGATTAACGTTAGGAAGGAAAAATTGTTCAACAAGCAGCTGTTAAAAATTTAGGATGACACAAATATTTTAAAACTAAGCTATGCCCGAAATTTCGTTCGAGTGGAAATAGTTCTTTGAATTTTGCCCTAAAAACGAAACAACAGGTATCAATTTTTGATAAAGTTAAATTCATTGAATATATATTAAAAGTGCGGTATCATTTATTTTTATCTATTCAAGAAAAACCTTATAACTCGCCGTTGGTTTAGAACAGATCCCGCTCGCATACGTTTCGGAGCCAATAAAAATTAGCAATTACTAAATATTAAAACAAATAGAACCTGTTTACATATGCATCGTATCGACGATCCAAAGAAGTTTATTATTTCTCAGGGAGTTTGCTCTCTGCCAACAATAGGTTAATTACGGCGCGAATCCTACTGCAACAATAGATGGAATGAGAATACTCGCTCTCTCTCATGCTGTCAAAATTACGTTTATAATACCACAGTAAGTGGGATGAATGGTAGGGGAACGCAAATTCACATTTCGTTTTTACGCCGGTTTTCGCGCGGCAATTGAATGTATTTAATAAATATTTACATTAATATCTTCCGAACCCTACATAAAATTTTAAGTTAAAATTCCAATTTCAATACTTCAATTTTTAATTGAAATCCGTTAAACTGTTTCGGAGCATTTAGAGATCAGGAGATTTTAACGCGCGGTTGAAAAATAAACCTTTCCCGTAGAATGTTTTATATTAATATTATAGTAATATCTTCTGGAATGTTTCGAAATGAAACATGCACGAATACATAAGTTAAGTTCCCTGCCTTTATTCGAGGTACAGTCAGGGCAAATATAAAATTTGTTTTAATCTTATAAGCCACAGGCCTTAAAATAGAGACAGTGAACACGAAAATCCAGCAAGGGCCTTAAGTACATCAAGATTAGTGCTAGTGCTTTTCATTTAATATGAATTACCTAGATTACATTAAGATCACGTTCGGGACAAAGACGCATTAGGACTTCAAACTTTGAGTGAATCTATTATAAAAGTTAATGAAAGTCAGATTCCAATTGGAATTTTTATTAAATTGCAGAAATGATTGTTTTCACACCTGAGGAGGATACAAACAAAGGAACGAAACGTCGTGTTATGATTTAATAAATAATTTTAATTCTGACCAATTTTAGCCGTAATTTTTCGCCTACACCATTCAAATTTTCATTGAAATCCGTTAAGCAGTTTCGAAGCCCATTCGAGGCAAACATATTGACGGACAGAAACTTCAATTTTATTTATCGGTATGGACTATACTACACTAAAAAAGAAAAAAAGAAGAGGGTGAAGTATAACACATGTTAAAATTGTTAAATAAACTTTGTAGAACTTCTTTGCTGGTTTATCATTTGGGATCCACCGACGACGATCACTGATTGAAAGAAAGGGACACGTGGGAAATTATTGATAACTCTGAAGCAGCTTCGTTTAATAGGCTGACATGATATATTGGAAATACGAAAGACTGAAACACGATCCATAGCTTGGTTCGTATTTTATCTGACAAAACATCCCGCATCAAGGATTTACTGGCGTTGCTATCCACACATCTTAACCTTGCCATCCGAGATCAGCTTAAAATAAGTAGATCTATTGTCACTACTCAATTGTTTAATTATAGAAGAGAAAAAATAATAAGAAATTGATTAAATCAAGAATTTGATATTAAGGTGTTTTAATTTAGAAAAAAATTATTCTATCTATTTTTTGATGTTCTACAAATAGGATGGATGGTTTTGGTAGCCCATTGAGTTTATTTATTTTATTTCGAAATATAAACCAAGAATTGTCCGCGATAGAGGTAGTTTTGAGGTCAGCGTCCCTAGAGGCTGCGAGGAAAGTGACAGTGTATTTGGCTAGAAGTTCTGAGCTGTATTGAAGAAAGTATGCGGGATGTGCTCTGGAGAAAGCAAGGCAGCTTCACTCACGGCAGTAACTCACAATATCGTGGGAATGCTGATACATGGGAGGCGAGAACTACAAGATGCTATCCCGTGGAAGCCGTCACGACCGCCGCTGCTTCCACGTACTCGTTTTGGGAGACGCAAAGCCGTACGGCCCATAAATAAGTGCATCATTAGCTCAAGACCTGATCTTACGCCACGGAGATCTCGGAGCTCGTCCAGTTTCCACACCACTGACTTAGGTCGTGATCAAAACAGGAAACGCGTCATGGTTCCAGCGGAATACACAATCAACCTTTTCATTGATGTTTGTTAAAATCGTGTTGTCTCTACCTCTTGTGGTCAAGGTCTACTAAAATTGATCTGGTCACGATCCAACAGTTCTTAGCTACAGCGGCCATATTGGGTCTATATTGTCTATTCTATCCAGAGTATCTTAAATAGATAGAGGGGCAGCAGCGTGACGGCCATCCCCTCCCCTGCAGGTGTAACTCCCTCCATAAGACCCCATGTAAAAACAGCTAAAGACCTTCTTAAAGCAGCAAAAGACAAACAAATGTGTATTTTTTATTTACACCATATATTAGTATTTCCAAACGTATAATGCAAAAGAATCAAATCAAATGGGAATATAAAAAATATTGAGCAGTATTGTGAGATGGATACGAAGTTATATCAGCATATTTCTACATTAAATGTTAAAAATATATAATTTTCTATTCGAAAATGTTGGTAGAAAATTTTAGTAAAAACATAAGTATACCCATACCGAAGGAGACTGGGCTGATAGATGCGACACAATTAGTTTAGCACTTCATGCGTGCGAAATTTTAACGAAATTAGTATATACGAGAATGGAACGTCTGATGGAGAAGATCAATTTGGTTTTAGGAAGAATGTAGGGACAAGAGAAGCAATATTGACTTAGTGGCTAATTTTAGAAGACAAAATAAGGAAAACCCGGCCAACGTTCATGGCATTTGTAGACCTAGAAAAACCGATTGATAACGTGAATTCGAACTCGCTGTTAAGGATTTTGAAGCGCACTGGAATAAAATATCGAGAAAGGTGGCTTATACATAACCTCTACAGAAGGCAGTCAGCTGTAATTAGAACACTAGATCAAAACAAGAAAGCAGTAAGACAAGGATGCAGTCTGTCGTCCATGTTGTTTAACAGGACATGAAGCAAGTTAAAACTGAAATTGGGAAATGAATCATACTGCAAGGAGAATAAATAAAAACCCTACGAATTGCGATGATATTGTAGTATTAGAGGAGTCACAAGAAGACTTGGAAACCATAATAAATGGCATGAACGTGGTCCTGGAGAAAGATATTAATGTGAGAATTAATAGAGGGAAATCTAAGATAATGGAGTGTAGTATGGGAAACAGTGGGATAACAAAGGGTGTTAGATTAGGAAGGGATATTTTGACGGACGTTACGGCTACTTTGGATGGTAAAAGTATAGTAGGCATAAACAGTAGCTGTCAAAGCAGTGGTGGCAAAAAATTCACCGAAATGAAGCGACACCCTTAATGCTAATGTTTAAAAATTAACTATATAAAATTAAATGATAGAAACAGTTCATAATAACAAGTAATCATAAGTTTTATTTAAATTTATAGTATTACTCTTAACATAAAAAACTGAATTATTGGGTACAATTTAAAATCTTTCACTCATAAATCTCATGTAAAACATTAACATTTTTGCCAATAGAATGTTTGGTTATTTGATTTAATCTTTAATCACTATAATTTTGAACCTTGTATTTAAAGTTATTTTCTGGTTCATTAATACGAGGATTGAAGAACGTTTTGTTTGGTCAATGTAACAGGCTTTGCTAGTTTTTATTTCATGATCTTTAGTGACAAATAATGAAATTAAGTTCACAAAACGCTTTTTTTTCTGTACTTTCAAGTGGCCTCAGAGAAATTTAACTGCAATAATACAGTAATGGAATACAATATCGAGAAAGGAGTACAGAAGACAGGCAACAGTAATTAGAATAGAAGATCGAGAAAAGAAAGCCGTATTCAAGAAAGGAGTAAGACAAGGATGCAGCCTGTCACCCATGCTGTTTAACAATATATATAGAAAAAGCGATGAAGAAGATTAAAACGGAATATGGAAAAGGAATCATACTGCAAGGAGAAGAAATATTAACCTTATGTTTTGCCGACGATATTGCAGTATTAAAAGAGTCAAAAGAAGACTTGGAAACCGTAATAAATGGCATGAAGGAAGTCCTGGAGAAAGAGTTTAATATGAGGATTAATAGAGGAAAAACCAAGGTAATGGAGTGTAGTTTGGGAAACAGTGGAATAACAAAGGGTGTTAGATTGAGAAGGGATATTTTGAAGGAAGTTAAGGAATTCTGCTACTTGGGAAGCGTATAACAGAGGATGGTAGAAGTATAGTAGACATAAAGAGTAGGATAGCTCAGGTAAGGAAGGCTTTAGCAAAAAGGAGGAATTTACTAACCGGTAATATAAGAGTTAATATTAAGAAATCGTTGCCAAAAATTAGGGTATCGAGCGTTGCGTTATGTGGATGCGTAACGTGGATGATAGGAATTGCGGAAAGGAAAAGAATAAAAGCCTTTCAAATGTTGTGCTATAGGCGAATGCTGAAAATAAGATGGGTGGATAAAATCGCTAACGAGGAAGCTCTAAACAGAATAGGGGAAGAGCGAACAAAATGAGAAGAATCGATAGATTAATAGGCCACGTTATAAGAAATTTGAATCTTGTATAATTTGCATTAGAAGTAAGTGTGTGGGGTAAGAACAGAAGAGTGAGGTCAAGTTTGGAATGCGCTAAACAGATTTGTGAGGATGTGGTATGTGCTACTAATGAGAAAATGAAAAGTCTTGCGGATGATATATTAGAATGGAGGGTTGCATCAGACCAGTCATAGAACTGAATGCCATATCAACAGAATAGGGGGCGCAGGTATTTTTTTCACGTGTCCCGGGTATCGCCGGGTACCCATGAATCTTAAAATAAATGCTATAATTCGTTAACTGCATCATATTTATATCAAAGTATAAAATTTACATTTAGAAGCCTGTACTGGTGGAATTTTTGTAAATTTATTATTTTTATATTAGTCTCAGTCCGACCGAGTGACCAAGGAGATTCATTTTGTAAATGGAACCGGGTTTATTTAATTTGTCGAGACATGGAGGAGGATGGTGGGTGGAGAAAGAGAGTCACCAGTGGTTGTTGTTGAGGTGATGGATGACTTGAGGCTACCCGCAAACACACATCAAATAACTTCCGGGTTCGAGAGGAGCTCAAGGGTCAAATGACATTGTGAATAAAAACGTTTCCTCTCGTCTTTGTCCCGGGATTCAATCTGTATAATAAAAACATGACGTATGTTTGTAATTCTTTATGCATATTTAAATACCTATACAAATTTTAACAAAACCTGGTACATATTTTATTAAAACGCGAGAAAAAACACTGTGGGGGAGGGGTGGAAAGTGGGAAACCCCTAGCACGAACGTGGAACATAAATTGTAAAATGTGGGTATGTAAATATTGTGACGTCACAGACTGCAAGGAATTACGCCATATTTGTCCAATGTTGTTTGTTTGTTGTGGTATTCAGTCCTAAGACTGGTTTGATGAAACCCTCCATGCTAACCTATCTAGCACAAGCCTTTTCATTTCCTTATAACTGGTACCCCCACATCATCCCTAATCTCCTTAACTAATTCCATCCTTCGCCTCCCTCTTCAGCCATACGAAATATTTATTTAAACACGTAAGTTTGCATCTTTTCGATTTTACCTCTAACATGACTTATTTCACGGATGCTTTCAAATTTTAATTTTGGCCCAAAGATACTTAGGAAAACAAATTTCAGAAAATATCAAAGTGTGATGAAGCTATTTTTTTTCAATCATTATAATTTTTGGTCAATTGATTTTTTTGGAATATTAATTGCGTATCTGAGGAAATATTTTCAAGTGAGGATGTCAAATAAATAACGAGATTACAGATAATTAAAATTTGTTGTATAGGTTAAGTTGACTAATTTCGTTGCCTTTTCATTTGTTTCATGCACAGATTATAATTTTTACTTCAAAATTTCTAAAGACTACTTTTGTGGTTAGCGGTTATTTTTTTTAAATACGAAAGTTGATATGTTGGTAGTGTTTCAGTAAAATTAACTACACTCGCACTTTTTTTACGAATTGACGAATATAGTCATTGAAAACTGTTTGGAGTTAATTTGAAAGTAATAATAAATATTTACAACTGATTTCAGTTCGAATTTTGATAAAAGATCTTTATATAGTATATATACAGTTTTATAAATAAATTTCGAGAGGTCTTTAACAAAATAATTGAAATTCATTTGTTGTGTCTCATAGACGTCCGGATTTACTAAATATTTTTCGATGTAAATGATTGTCATGTTTTACCTTTTATGTACATTAAGGTTATTATTATTATTATATTTATATAATGCTAGCCGGCGTTGCCTGGATACTAATTTAAATTAGCCCTAGTCTGAAGAACACGAAATTAAATTTATTTAGAACGTCTTCCGTAATGTGAATTTTGTCTGTATAAAACAAATGTAAAAATAAATGAAAATATTAATTTTGTGCAATTTCATTAAATCTTTGAAATTCACATTTTCAATTATTTTTTCAGTTTTAACACATCAAATATAATAAAATATAATGATTAAAACTTCGCACTCAACTATTTTTCGTATTCAACTATTATTAAGAAATAACAAAATTCAACCAACACTTGATCTAAAATTTTCCAGAATTCTCACACGAAATTACTCAGCGACTCTTAACAACAGAAAACAAATATATCAAATTAAAATGATTAAAGCAATAACACTAATAACTTTTTAGAGCCGTTTGATAAACCCTGTAGTTCTTATTGCAGTATGCAAATGGGGAAAAGTCGAGCATAATTATGGTTCAGTACCATTAAGTATCATGTTAAAGGCAGGCTCTAAATAAAATAGAAATATACAAACTTACGTATTTAAAGAAATATTTATTAATACTTTATATCACTCTTAAATGTTTTTTCTGGGATTAGTGTTGCAAGATGCAGAATGTTAGAAAAGTAGAATTTAACCAAATGGACGCCATATTACGTGCAATTAAATATGGAGGATTTCCCTGCATTTTTCTCTGTATATCACAGACTTACTATGTTTACAAGTTCGTATAGTTTTAACAAAAACATTTTCTACGTGTGTGCTAGGGGAAAATATGTGAACCAAGTTTTTTTGCAAGTCCTCTATACGTTTAAATTTTTTTCTTAGATATACAAATAAATGAACAGACATAAAAGCAAAGACAGCACACTTTTTATTGTATTCATTTATTTTTTATTGGCTTATTTTGAGCAATAATTTAAATTTCCTCCTTTGTTTATGGAAATTTACTTAAGATTCTACAGAAATTTTTATAAACAATTGTATTTCTTTCTTTCTGGTTGTTGTTAATTTGTTATATTAATACGACGTTTAACTATTTAAAATATTCAACAATTATTTTCAAATTTTTCCCAGAAATAAATAAACGTTATGAACAGTAAATTACATCATTTAAAAGTGTAGCTGTTTAGAAATGTCCCCATATTTTCAAAAATATGTCAATTAATAACAGTAAAATAATTTTTCTTAAAGCGCATTTTTTTCCTTCTCTTAATGAGCAAATTCATTTTCCATGTCATTATATCTTAGGATAAGAGAGAAAAAATAACAGGAATACTTTTCAGTGTACTACAACTCTTTGGTAAACAATGAAACAGTAACTGCCAAGAGCAAAAGTTATACTCGAAATATCTCCAAATTGAAAGTACAATTTCATAACAAATTCTCAAGTGAAATGAATTGTGCCTTCTGAAGTTTTCCCAGGTCCCTCCGCTTGTAACTTTTTGATTACATCGCAAAGTTTCCGAGTGCATACACAATTACATTATCGTGGTTTCTCAAGCGATATCAATCTTTCTGGCAAAACTCTTGAGATATGCCTTATACATCGCAAATAAACTGAAATACTGTCCAAATAAAGGTTTTTTCCCAATGAAGTCCTTATTTTGAACTTAGTCTCACTACAGGACTATATGTATTTTTCCTTTTCCGATTCTGTTTTGCGATCACATTATATTTACCAAAATATTATTACTAATTTCATTCCCCAATATTTTTACAGAAATCGTAGGAATTAAATAGTTACCATTTTTGGAATCATTTATTTAATCTATTTACCTTTTGACAATGGATCACCAACTTCATTTTCCAAAGCAATTTTTGTAACACTCCTATAAAATAAAAGTATATTTTTAGAGTGTATTTAATTTAATTTGGAAAGTAAAATTATTAATTTTATTATCAGCAGTGACCAGTAAGGGATCCAGAAGAAGAACATGGAGGGGAAAAATTACATTTTATTCGTATAATTATTAATTAATCCAGATCTTAATCATTTCAGTCTATTTTATTTTATACCTGTTATTTCGTACTACATATTTAATAGACAACTACGAGTCTAGAATAAATAAAATAATTAACATCTGTTTCCACAATAATTAAAAGGAATAGATTGATGGCTAATTAAACAAAATTTTATTTAATTAAACCAACGCTACGCCAAATTTATGGTTAATTACATACAATTTATTATTTAACTAAACAAACGCTTCACCAAATATGTTGACAAAACGCCTCATTAAGTGAATAAAATTTTGTCTATAGTTGGTAGTAAAATTATTTTTGCGATTGTCGAAACAAGTTAATTTATTACTACTGATTCATTCAAAAAGCATTAAACAAAGTTTTTATTTAATTACACCGTCTTTTCAACGAATGAAATAAAAATTTTGTCTGTAATTGATCGTAAATATATTATGGTTACTTTTTATCGAAACAGACGTTTATTTATTTACGGTTTAATCCAAAAATAATTACACCGACAGAGGTTTTACTTAATTAAACTGACGTTTCACCAAATATAACTACAAAACGTCGGCTTAACGAAATAAAATTTTTGTCTGTAATTGATCGTAAATTTATTCTGGTTATTAATTGTCGAAACAGATGTTAATTTATTTAGCGATTCATTCAAATAAAGTTTTTATTTAATTAAACCAACCTTTTGATGAAACGTCTGATTAGTTAAATAAAATTTTTATCTGTGATTGATCGTAAATTTATTCTGGTTAATAATTTTCGAAACAGATGTTAATTTATTGTTTCTGATTCCATCAAAATTCATTACACAAAGTTTTGATTTAATAAAGCCGACGTTTCAACGTAATTGATCATAAATTTATTCTGTTTAGTAATTGTAGAAACATACGTTAATTATTTACTGATTCATTCAGAAAGAGTTTCATGCGATGAAACTGACGTTTTGACAAAAATTTAGACGAAACATCGGCTTAATTAAATAAAAATTTGTCTGTAATTGGTCGTACAATTAATCAGCTGTTTTATTAAAATTTCGTGTATTAATTATTAGTATTACATAATTGTAATCAATATCACCTGAAAAATTTAATCGTTTCATTAATGAAAACTTAATATTTATTAACATTGTTTATTTGATGTCAATTTTTAGCCTAGATGACGTCAGAGTCCGATTCTATTATTTTCTATTTTGGAGAAACATTTGATTACACCTTTTGGTCTAGTTTTGAAGTGATAAAATGAAAAGTAATTCCAAACGTCCCAATCGTTTTAATGAATTAACGCAATTTAAGTGCAGTGGAACAGGAATATTTCCGCCCTTGATTTATTTATTTATAACTCCTAAAATGGAAAATAAATATTTCTTTAATGCAATTTATGAAGTACCGGGATCATTTCAACTAAATGTACAGGTAATATTTTTCTTTGTCTTAAAGCACTGGAATTTTTTGGACACCCTTGAAGTTGTGTGCTTATTTAATGTATCACGAGTATTGTTGATTCCGTTAAGGTACCGTCAGTCATCTACCTGATTAATTTCATGCCAGTCCCCAATCAGTATAGGCCGGTGTATGTCCATCGAGGACTGATGCTAATGAAATCACATGTTAAGAAGAGTTTAATATCGAATTAATTAGTTTTCTGGGATAATACAAATTAATACCTGAACAATGCCGGAGACGCGACTGGTATATATTATTTGGATGAATCTACTTCCGTAGCGTCAGTTAAAATATGGCAGCGTTTCCGATAACGTCCGTGTGCCTACATTTTATGATGGAATAGGCTAGTAAAATAAAACGGTTTTAACGTTACATGCCTTCAAGGGTGAATTATTAAAACCCCCCCTGCATTTATCGTTTATTTTGCTGCTGCAGGCTGAAAGTATGGGAAGAGTTTTCTCCGGCACGTTTACCAAGACTTTTCTGCCTTAAAGCACCCAGATAGATTTAAAAGTTCATCAAAAGACCTTCTCGAGCCTTGCGAGAGGGCTTTATAATTTTTTTTCACCCGCCCTTCAGCTTTCCTCCGCGCACGAGGAAACTCCCGAGACAGGGAAATTTAGTGTTTTCATTACGCCGCTCCGACGCGGGGCTGCACGGTGGCTGGCGTCACGGACAGGGCCCTTAATATTCCTCAACCTCCTACATTACGCCTCAATAATGGCTGCGAAAATTAGAATAAATACACCTCAATACTAAACACAAAAAACTGACTTTCTAGCGCGCGATAAGCAAATGTCTTACTGCTAAAAGCAATGAGCGAAACAAATGAAGGCCACAATCAAAACAATTAATATTCATTTCTATTTAACTTGTTTTTTCGGTTCTAGTTAATTATATATTGCGACTTAAGTCAAGAAGTTAGCGTTGCTAAAGAAAACTTGTAAATATGATCACAAAACTCGAGAAAGGATGACATAATAACTGTTGTGGTTTTCACTCCTCAGTCTGGCCTAAAGCAACCTTCCATGCTATCCTATATTGCTTCAAGCATTTTAATTTCCGCATAATTACCCTATCTCACACTCTCCCTAATCTTCTTAGCCTCCCTCTTCTGTTCTTACCCACACACTTCCCTCTAACGCTAATTTTACAAGACTCTAATATCTTAAAACGTGGCCTTTTAATCTATCCCTTCCCTTGGTCCATGTCCTCCAAATTGTTCGCTCTTCCCCTATTCTGCTTATAACTTGTTCGTTAGTGATTCCATCCACCCATCTGATTTTCAGCTTTCTCCTATAGCACCACGTTTCAAAATCTTCTATTCGTTTCCTTTCCGCAACTTCTATCGTCCAAGTTTTGTCCCCTTTAACGCCACACTCCATACGAAAATTTATAGCAACAATTTCCTAATAATCAGACTTAAATTTGACGTAAGTAAATTCCTCTTTTTCACGAAAGCCTTCCTTGCTTGTGCTATCCTACTCTTTATGTCTACTATACTTCTACCATCCCTTGTTATAACGCTTCCCAAGTAGCAGAATTCCTTAACTTCCTTCAAAATATCCCTTCCCAATCTAACATCCTTTGTTATTCTCCTGCTTCCCATACTACACTCCATTACCTTGGTTTTTCCTCTATTAATCCTCATATTAAACTCTTTCTCCAGGACTTCCTTCATGCCATTTATTATGGTTTCCAAGTCTTCTTTTGACTGTTTTAATACTGCAATATCGTCGGCAAAGCGTAATGTTTATATTTCTTCTCCTTGCAGTATGATTCCTTTTCCATATTCCGTTTTAATCTTCTTCATCGCTTTTTCTATATATATTGTTAAACAGCATGGGTGACAGGCTGCATCCTTGTCTTACTCCTTTCTTGAATACGGCTTTCTTTTCTCGATCTTCTATTCTAATTACTGTTGCCTGTCTTCTGTACTCCTTTCTCGATATTGTATTACATTATTGTATTTATAGTAGTTATATTTCTCTGAGGCCACTTGAAAGTACAGAAGAAAGTGTTTTGTGAACTAAATTTCATTATTTGTCATTATAGATCATAAAATAAAAACTAGCAAAGCCTGTTACATTGGCCAAACAAAACGTTCTTCAATCCTCGTATTAATTAACCTAAAAATAACTTTAAATACAAGGTTCAAAATTATAGTGATTTAACATGAAATCAAATAACCACAAATTCGATTGGCCAAAATGTTAATATTCTAGATAAAGATTTATGAGTGAAAGATTTTAAATTGTACCAAATAATTCAGTTTTTTATGTTAAGAGTATTGCTATAAATTTAAATAAAACTTATGATTACTTTTTATTGTGAACTGTTTCTATCATTTAATTTTATATAGTTAATTTTTAAACAATAGCATTAAGGGTGTCGCTTCTTTTCGGCGAATTTTTTGCCGCCATTGATTTGACAGCTGGTAGACTCTCTACAAGTCGAAGGAGATCTTTGTTGGAATCAGAATCAGATTAATCAAACATTCGGATGATTTTAAGCTTTTTCAGGATTTGGAAAATGTTTGCAGCAGATGTTCCAACCTTTTGCAGAGTTATAATTTTTAATTCCGAGGTACGAGCATCTTCTTTCACTACTCTACTCACAATTACTCATTCCAGCACAAGGGTACTTTTTTACCCTGACAACAGGAATTACATTGTGCACAAAAGTTAGTAACAGTGTTTATGGCCAGACTTGGTTCAATGAGAGCTCGGGGAAGGTTTTTCGTTTATATTAAATGAATTGTAATTAATGTTCCATGAATTTTCATACAATTGTATTATAAATGTAATGTTTTTACTTTTAGATTTTTTTTATTCTCGCCTGAAAAGGTTCCAATGTAAATAACAAAACGTCGTGCCATGTTCTAAATTTTCTTATTAACATTTGTTAATATTCTCAATTAAAAGGAGAATATTTCATTTCCGACGGTTGCATAATTACGAGTCTTTATGTAAAGTAGAGCGAAGTAAGCATTGCCGCAACATTTATTTCCATTGATATCAAGCTTATCCGTTACATTCGTTTGCTAAAAGTGATTTCATGTTGCACCGAGGTTGATCACATATGCTGACGTAATCAATTCTGGTTTCTAATGCACAAAACATAACGTTTATGCCTTCGCAAAGGAGTTATTATCGATTGTAATTATTTTCAGAAAATACTGGTTCTGATATTAAATTTATGAAACTGTTACAATTGCGTCTTAAATTAATATATACCTTTTATTAACACACAGTGTGAAAAGGTAAACAGTTCTTACTAAAATAAATTTACCGTGGAAGCACAAACAAGAAAAAGGGAAATGATTAATTTACTTCATTTGGAGACACGGATTTTTTTAAAAAAAGTAAGACTCCATTCATGAAAGGTATTGAAATATATTTAGAATTTGGATATTTATCTTTCAGAAAAAAAAATTAAATATCCATTAGTTTCCGATGGGTAGCTGTTTATCTGAGAACATTTCTGGCAATGCATTAAACTAGGTTTTAGATAAAACTTTCAGCAGCACTAAAATAAAACATAAACTATGTAAAAATAACCTAACTTGCTTTTAATAGTTTGAGTGTCAAATTGACATTTATTAAAGAAGATAAATACTCAAAGTCAATTATCTGACATTAAGCATAATAAATACAAAATACGGTAATTATAATAAAAAATGAATTACGACGTTCCTTCCATATTTATGGACTTCATCAGATAAATTGTTAAGTGAATAAACTATTATATTATTTCGGCCGTTACCATAGCACAAAGCCAAAATTATCCACAAATGTAATCGGTCTACCATTTATATCAATTACGAATCGTCGTAATTAGGTTATCTAAATATTAATTAAAGTTTTGCTGTTAAATTGACTATATTTTTTGTATTTATTGAACAAAAATATTATTTATCCTAAATAAAATTTTACATGAGAAATAGAAAATGATAATAAAATTAATTAGATGTTACAACGATTAGAAAATAACAAATTAGCATCAGAAGGTTAAGGAAAAACCCATAACATCTCACTCAATTATTTTTCTAATAATTATTTTTACAGTAGAATAAAATAATAAAATAATTTAACACACAGAGCGCTAACATTAAATTCCCAAATAAAATCAAAACAACTATATTAGCATATTATTAAATAAATACTTCGCTAAAATCTTGTAAAAATGTTGGGTCATAATATATGTAAAAGGAATAACAGAAACTTAAACAAGAATAATGAGAGACATAACTTGCAGATTAAAAACAAAATAAGCCAAGCCAGCATAGAACAATACTTCAGCTAAATTAATTATGATAATACGAAAGTTATAAAATAGTATTTTTTAACTTTCACTGATAAACTGACACCTAAAGTAGTAATTATATAAAAAGACGTGTCTTCTAACAAGTTTTATAATATTTTGAAAAACACTATGTAATAAATTATTAATATAGCACTATTAATCTACTGATATTACTTCAGATTATCGCATGTAGAATATGAGACTTACATAGTAATCACTTTAATTAAAAATTTATGTATGTTTGTTTATTTTCATATTATTTACATAAATTTGATACTATAGTCAAACAGCAACGTCGTGTACCAACTACTGTTAATATATGTTAATTTTTTTCTGACTTATAGACCATTTATTTCGAAACAGTCAGATATTATAATTGCTTAATTAATGCTATTTACATATTAAAATGAGACTGGCACAAGGATGAAAAGTTTGTATTGAATTCTGAACTTAAATTTGATGTCAGTTGTACCGCATTATTTATGGATATTTTTAGTACGAGATCCGGGCGACAGTGTAATAAAATGTGAACGATTTGACATTTAGTATAATGCAACGTGCAGGTTAAACACAGTTTGGTCCCGGGAAAGTCTGAGTGCATTGCCATGTCCACTGTTACACGGGGAGTGGCTAGGAGTGGCGCAAGGTACAAGCGTCGCTCGATATGCCAACCTAACTATTCCACCTTTAATACCATACTTGGGCTGTGAAAGGATGGAATATGCATATGCCATTTTGCTCGATTACACTGTTAAACGATTCAGTAAATAATAGCTGGCTAATTTCGTTTATACTTTAATTATTTATCTCTAATATAATTTTACCTATAGTGCCACTGGGAAAATTCCCCTTCTGTAGTAATAATAAATACAATATAATAATAAATGAGCTTCTAACACTTCTTACAAACATGTATATGGGTCCAACTAATTATGGAAAATTTCTTTTTATTATATTTATCTCAAACATCAGTGACGTCACACTCCCATAGTGTTTGACAACATATTACTAAGTTTTGCTGCAATTTGTCTATGGTATCAATACGATATGGTTTAAACACAGAAATATACATATATACACACGTTTTTACTATATAGATAACTAAGTACGTAATAATATACTGTATTTATGTTTTATTAATATCTATAAAGTGCCTCGTCTTGTACATATGATAATTTAAAGCAGTATCAATAGATTAATTGTGTTATGTCAATTATTTATTATATAGGGTTTTTAAATATATTATAATGAAGTAATAGAAGACGTAATGTCCCGGCATTGCTTGAATCACTCCTTCATTCGATGCAAGTTTGGGTCTCCCTTTTTTCTTTCGTTTCGGGGGTTGCCAGTGAAATATTCTTAATGGCCAACGTTCCTCTGGCATTCTTCTCAAAAGTCTATACCAATTCATCCTCCTAGCTTCTATTGTATCTAAGATATTTACTGATGTAACCTCCATTTCTTCCCGAATATATTCATTTCTTCTCCTTTCTGTTCTTGTCACGCCACAGCTGCGTCTCCAGAAGTCCATTAAATTTCCTTCGTTTTCCTTAGTTAATTCCCAAGCCTCAGAACCATATAGTCCAATACTCTCCACTATCGTTTTGTAGATTCTTCTTTTCACCTTTTCATTATTTTATTACATGTAATTGAGTATAACTGTCGAGCACCTTTCTTAAACATATTGCTAATAATATTTGCTGTCCAAAAAGACGTATGTTAAACAATTTACATGGAACTTTAAAAAGAATTGCTTGAATTCTTATATAATTACTATTTTACAATAAATAAAAACGGCATTAAAAATAAAAATATTTATTAGCAAAAGCGACGTTTCATCTCCATTTTGAGACTTCCTCAGGGTTACTACAAACGTCGCTTTTGCTAATAAATAGTCATATATTTAATGCTGACTTTTTCGGCCGTTTTATTTATTGTAAATATTTATGTCAGAAAACTGTGATGTAATTACTATTTTAGGTGTCAGTTAACAAGCTTTATGCTTTTATTATCATAATTATAATTTACCTGTTTAATTTAGTTATTTACATAAAACTAATATTCTATCATAATTGATTCACCAGAAGTAATTTGCTATTTGTCTTGTCTTATTTTATTTTTAAACTGTAAGTTATGTTCATATTTATGACCTTCATATTTATTGTTGCAGTTTGTTATTCATTTTAAAAACATCACAATATGTTTATTTGTTTTTAGGGCCAGTAATCATTTAATAATATATATTTACACAGTTGTTTCATTTTATTTAGGAATTTTAATGTTAATACTCTGCGGTAATTTTTATGTATTATTTAATAATTAGCATAAACTATTTTAATACATATTTAATGTTTATCAGAATGATTTGAACTATCACACAAAAACAAAGCATTGGCAGCAAAATAAAATAACATTTTTTTATTTAGTAGATGAATAGATAATAAATTTAAAGTGTATTTATGGTACCAGTTAAAAGATATATTATTATGGAATATAGAACCTTTAAGAAAATTTAATATTTGAATAATAATCATTAAAAATATTCATGTTGAATTCATCATATCCGGTATTATGACTCACAGTGCTTTATCGAGTGAACAAATACACAGGAAGCTTAAATAAATCCATGGACTTAAAAAATTGTAAGTAACCGGTGCATTAAATAATTTTACGAAACAATAAATTACTTCACGTACCTTAAGATATTCTAAAAGACATCCAATACCTGAGATGGTCAAAAATACTCCAGTGCCTTGAGAGAGTGAAATATACTGTCGGTAACTGACAGTACCAGAAATAATATGTGACTTAGGAGAGTAAAAAAATATAATCTCATTATCTTAAGAGGATCAGATACTCTTTCGGTAACTTAAAGACAGTAAAAATAAATTATTCATATTGTGATAGTATTAAGTACTCCAGGTTAGAGCTGTAAATACACTCGGTACTCCATGAGAGTGAAAAATACCCGCCACTTTATTTTAAGACTTTCAGCCGTTGCACCCTTACAGTGTTTATTCCTGGATCATACAACGTTTGGTAGAAATTCCTCCTATTGTACGGGAAACTTTGGTTCACCCCAACTCCTAAGGACCGAACTACAACTTAACCAGCATGTTAAATATCAGAATTAAACTCGGTGACTTCTATAACCAAGTTTTTTTTAAAAAAACTTGTTTTTCTCTCATTAATTATCTAACGGCATTTCCTCTCCTTCCTCTCCTACCTGATCTACAACTTCTTAATTATTCTAAATATATTTAATCCCCTATTACGCTCCAAAATTATATTTATTGCGTGATTAATTAAAGGTTATTATATAATAATTATTATTATTCTAAATTATTAGATCAAATTAGTGGTCCATAATGCAGAAAAATAGGCCAGCAAGTTTGGACCCCATTATGAGCCTCACTTGTGCGGTGGCCGATGATAAAGTGGTTACACCTAACATTTGGAAACAGGGTGAACGCGATTGTTGAGACTGGACCCAGGCCGTGAATGCATAATGAGAGAGGAAGCGAAACACTCCAAGATTTCTTGTCTTACAAAGCCACGTTTGTGTGTCGTAACTGAATCAGACTCCTCTGGAGGGCTTCAGCGGTCCCACGCGCTGTCCCTTCAGCTCTCGAGGTCCGCCCACCAAAATAAAGCAACGGATTGCCTAACAGAGAAAGTCGCTTCTACCAGCACATCCTTCACTCAATCAAATTTGCATTTCATTTATAAAGTGCTGATGGACATCCACGGACAAGACTAAAGATGTTGGCCCAAGTCACCAAATGAAGTCCATCTCCTTGTCATGCTACAATCAGAATCTAAAATTCATATCCGAGCAATCTAACTGAAACATATACACAACCTGAAAAAACTTTTCCCGTGTTTTATAAACAGGTTGGTACATTTATAAAGTTTTGATTAAAAATTTTAATCCGGACAGGTTGGTAACAGCAAAAAATCTATGGTCGGAAATAAACAGATTAATTTCAGAGGAAATGTTTGCAACCGAGTGGATCCATCTTATTGTTTTGTATCGATTCTTCATGGAGTTCCGGCTATTAAATTAAATCAGTAACAAATAACGTTAAGCAGATAAATTCCATTAAAAATAGTATTCGAACTTCGAGGAGTGAAGTCTGTAACTTGAATAAACTTAAAAATTCTTCTGAATCTTCTGGATTAGTTAACCACATTCAAAATTACAGAATTAATTAGAAGAGGGAGATCGCTACCGCAAAACGACTCAATTCTTCCATTTATATAGCAAATACGACTAGAAATGTAGAAAAAAAACAATTAAACGTGACTTGCCAGGAAACTAGTAACAATAAGAGAAATTGCACTCGTAGATCAAAGTGATAATTTATCTGGTAAATAGGTGGCTTCTCTTGGTATATGTACTGGGGTCGAAGGCCTTAGGCATAAGGCAAGAGTTGTCAGATGATTCCATTCGATCAGTCGGCCAACTGCCTCCTAAAACTTGTGGAGACACGGAGAAGGGAATGCTGCGACCCCACAGCAAACTGTTCTCCCGTCATTCGGAACGGCGTGAGAACAGTACCCAATGCCCGACCTGCCAGATCCAGGTTTTCTAGAGTTTTCCCTGCATCTTTTTAGGTGAAACACCGGGTATGATCCTTAAACCACAGCTCGGGGGCCCGTAGTCAACCCTTGGCTACCTTGCTCTACCCTTCGCATCCCTCCCTTTTCAATTCCCTTCCTATGTTATTAAAGGGGAGTTGTCTCTTTCAGGATCACCCTCATGTAGGCTGTTAAACCCTCACTCCCCCCAAAAAAATAAAACGTTTGGCTGCCTTGCTCTACATTTCGCATCCCCCCGTTTAAATTCCCTTCCTATGCTATTAAAGGGGAGTTGTCTGTTTCAGAATCACCCTCTGTAGCCTGTTAACCCCCAAAAATTTTTTAACTCCAATAAAAAAACTGAAGTGTTACTGCAGCCAATCCGCTTATACTTAACATTTAATTAGCTTAATATTTTCCCATTTAATAAAACCCTCTGTTACTCGCTCCGTAGAACTCGTTTATTAGTTTTCATATACGTTCTTGTATGAGCTACTTAGCTATTTGCGTTTTTGTACATGACTAAAAATCTACATCAGATGCTCACTCATTCAAAAGGAATCAGACAAAATGTCTGGTGCGGATCGAGATCTAAAATTTTGAGGAATTTTCAACGTGCTAATTAAGATGTCTGCGCTTGATCAAAAAACCCTTTTCATTACGACCCCGACGCATTTACCCGTTGCAAAAACCAACGACTGTTCAGAGAACGTTGGTTATGCGGAAGTGTCTAGCTGCAGTTCTGTTCGAGGGAAATTCCATTAGCACTAATTGAGCGACATTTATCCGCAGCCTCTCGTTATCTTTCTGTTTGGGCAACATAATTATAAGAGCCAGGGGCAATTCCATCCCGCGTTTCCGCTCCCACTACAAAGAGCCACCGTTCCCCTTCATTCGCAATAATTTCCACGTTTAGTGAAGTCGTAATTGGGTGAGTCCCGTGGAAATACGCAACGGCAAATTCAATTACAGTCGACGAAAAAGAGGTCGACGACGAGAGACGACGTCGCAAAGGTCAAAGGCACGTCCTGAGCTTGCTGCCCTTTCAACAACAAAACCGTTGTTTTTTTTTTCTTCGGGGAAACTTTCCCGTGAATCGAATCACACTTCGCACGTCAAGATGGATCTCGTTTACTCTTTCCACCTTTTAAATAGTCTTCACTGAAGGTCTTAATTATTTTAAATTATACATATATACTATCTGGGAAACCCGGCGTTGCGCGGGTATTTATTTATTTTATCCCGGTACATTATTTAATTCTTGTTCAACACATGATTCAACCGAAATCGAAAACGTCACACTATGGACCTCAAATATACTCCCAGTATCTCGAGAAATTCAAAAATACTCCCGGTACAATAACAGGGTTAAAAATATTTTCAGTACTCCAATATAATATAAATTTAAGGGATGAATTTTTACTTAAATCGCATATTAAAAGTCATAATGGAACACAGCGACTCAATTAAACCGGTTTCGACACCAAACCTGACAGTTTCCTTGTTCTTTTCATATGACTCATTTCCACCCTTACATGCTGCAAGGGTTTTGAAATTATATACAAATATTGTGGGAGAAACACTATAAATGTTATTTAGACAAAATTGTTCTATCCTTTAAGTGTATTAAGCGTGTTTCACCCCGTCCAATCCCCGTGTTAGGGGATGAACTACAATTTAATTCGCATTCAAAATGTTAGAATGAAGACTCCGATAAGAGCTATTTCGATACCAAACTTCACTTTTTTATTTTTATTTTCATATGACGCCCCACGATGAATAGGTTTGAAATTATATGCAAACAAAATAAACGAAAACTCTATTAGTTAAATAACGGCAATATATGAATTTTTAAAAATTACCGCCCCTCCTCCCCAAGTGCAAAGTAAAAGAATAACTGCGAAATAATCTTACCCTGTGTGCACAGCCAAGTCCCATTCCAAAATAGCTGTGTTTTACCCTAATTGTGTTGAGTTCCGTTCGTTAAGATCACCCGTTCAAAATTTGGTCTAAATTGTTCGATCCGTTAAAGATAGTTTGTGGAAGTCCGTTTCACGCCATTCCAACCCCTTTTAGGGGATGATCTGTAATTTAAATTACATTTTTTTTCAGGTCAGAGTTTAACTCAGTAGCTGACATTACAGCTGTTTGAAGCCAAATCTCGATTGTCTCCACCCCCGCGCCTAGGGTTAGTAGCCGAGTCTTACCCCGACTGATGTATACCACGTCTATCAAAACTTACCAAAAATCGGTATGGCGCGGGGCAATGTTGAGGAAGAAATGGAAGGTCGTACAGGTGGGGGAGTTGAGCAACCCACACTTTTTTGGAAATTCAAACGCGCGGAAACAAAAGTAGCATTCTCGTAGTTAAGTTTTCTGTGATTATCCAATTTTCTGAGCAATTTTCTTAATTTTTCTTTCCGTAAGAATATTGTACAAAGTATTATAAGAATGAATGAAATCGGAAAAGCCATTCTCACTTATTTGTGACCAACAGAAATAGGGATTCATTTTTATATATAAAGATTATAACAGAAGCACCCCCACCCCCCACATTTTGACATATGGAAGATTTTTTAAACTTTGAAAATTTAGTGATAGACGTTGAGCCATTCTTATTATACCAGGTATGAAATGCGGATTTTAAAAAAAACGCGTTATATTAGATAGAATTATAAAAAGTGCTTTCTTCAAAGTGTGTTCCATCGCTTTTTATACATTTTCCCCATCTTTCGGGCAATTTGTGAATTCCACGCCGCGAGCCATTTTTTAACATCTTCATACGAAACAAATGAAAATCGGAAGAAGCCAAGTCTGGTGAGTAATGACAATTCTTTCGTCGTTATTCGCAACTGGCAACAAATCTATTAAATATCATTGTTTCAAAAATCGTATCGCCGTTCGATATTTCCTGAAGTTCGTAATACAAGATATACCGTAATTGGGCAAAAGTCGAGTTACAGAACATAATTATTGGGGTGTGTTTCCATTAAATATATGAAATTAAAAGACGGTTCTAAATAAAAACGAAAATACCAAATTACGAATTTAAAAAAATATATATTCGTATATTTCTTACCATTTATCCGTGTGATCTTCATGTTCCTATTGCAGATTGTAATTAATAAAATGTGTGAGTTAGCAGAATGTAAAAAAAGGTCACTATGTGACGTCATAAAGTGAGAATATTACTTTTACTGTAGTTCCTAACACGTTTGTGCAAGGGATTTCTCCCCGCCCCCTTTCCATCACTTTTCTTGCTCCAATAATTATATTAAGTTTGTCACAATTACTCTCCAAATTTAAAATTTTGAAAATACTATAACAACAAATCCCTTTTTCACGTTACGTAAATTAAGCGGCCGAACGGTTTTTAAGAAATGAAAGAGGAATCATTATCTTAGTTGAAAAATATTATTTTCAAAAATCTTACTTTCAGACTATGAATCTTTCTACCCTTGATCAGTTTTTAAAAAATTCATATTACTTTCTTTCTCTTTCTCCTTCACCCCCCTCCCCCCTCCCCCCCGAAAATTTGTATACATTGGAACAAGCCAATAAAATATTTGGAACAATATTTAAATAATCAAAAAGCCGAAGTTCTCGAAATATGAAATATAATCTCTTGACATCTTCGTCTTAAAATTTAATACTGACAGTATTTTAATACACATTTCTGA
Organism: Eucriotettix oculatus; assembly: GCA_034510155.1. Classification (NCBI taxonomy): domain Eukaryota; kingdom Metazoa; phylum Arthropoda; class Insecta; order Orthoptera; family Tetrigidae; genus Eucriotettix; species Eucriotettix oculatus. Next base: position 11,465,612 of record CM067382.1, read on the forward strand.
GGTCACCTTCCTAATATTGTTGCGTTTTTTTAAATAAAAGGGTTTTTTATTTCCGTTTATTTTACAATCTTAATATTAGATTTTTCCTTACGGATCATATAATTCAGTTTCGTATACTGTAGAGCTGTGCTTCTTTGAAAGAAATTCTTATCTTCGTCGCACGAGAATCTGTTTTTAAGCGTCTGGGACTTAACCGTCATATATTCAGAAATTCTAAATTTTTGTTAATTGATGGACGCAGTTATTTGAAATACCATTGTCCAAAGCTTTTAACTTAGCGGTAAGTCATGTTGGGTTAAAATATTATACCACGCCATATTGATTTATATTAGTATAAAAATTGGCATGGTACTTGGTTTTTATTTAATAATATATGACATACACTATTTATGAAGGTGAAAAATTTCGGCCAAAAATAGTCGGAATTAAAATTATTTATTTATTAAATTACTCGACGTTTCGTTCCATTGTTTCGAACCTCCTCAGGTATGAAAACAATCTAGTTCGTGCTTCAGTACAAATTTATAAATAAATCTTTGTGCAATCTTATACAGCTTTTGGAATTTTTGGATTATTTTTCTGTAAGTACATCTAATGTATTTCATGTAGGAATATTTAATCGATTTATTTTTTTCAGCTCATTTACTTAAATTATAATTACTTTTGTAGATTGTTTTCACACCTGTGGAGATTCCAAACAATGGAACGAAACGTCGTGATGTCATTTAATAAATAAATAATTTTAATTCTGACTATTTTTGGCCGAAATTTTTCATCTTCATTCTTCGAGGTACAGTCAGAACAATTGTAGAATTTTTTAATAAACTATTAATATTTTAATTATACTAATTATTTCACTTTTACGTTTAATCTATATCTTGTTAATAGTTTAAATCGCCGTAGTGCAATGAGTTTATTGACTGATTACAGCGGGGCGACTTAAATAAATTGTCTTATTAATAAAATATAACGCGAAATTAAATAGTTAGGAGGAGCACGAAAATTCCGCAGGGCTTCAGTTGTACCGAGTTGCTACAGACACGAAGAACGCTGTAATACCATTTCTGCAGAGATAAGAAACAGCCGGTGAGGTAATAAACTCGCTGTGCGAATCCTTAAAGAGAGTAAGGACTTCATTTCTCAAGCGGCGCGGGAAAAAGACTCTCTTTGCAATTTCAGCCTTGAAAGATCTCGTGAAGCTCACACGGGAGACCAAAGAGATGTTGGATTCGTATCTACCAACCTTTGGATTCCCTTTTTTAATAATTCTCAGCACAAATAGATTTTCGCTTGAATAGTTATCGAATAAAGTATAGAGTAAAGTTTATAATCAAAGAAATAGTTTATCTGGAGTCAATTCTCAGTAAAATGAATAAACCAGCCAAAATATGAGTTAAAATAATACCACAACCTGTCATTTATTTTCTTTGAACATCAAGTGTAAAAATTAAAAAAAAACGTGTAGATAAATTATGAATTTATAAAAATTTAAAAATAAGAATTAAGATAAAAACATATATAAGACAATTGCACTGTTAATATGTGAATATAAAATATAAAAAATAGTTTCGATTAAATATTTTTTAGGGGAACGAGGGCTTTCCGGGTGTATAAGTTACAAATACAGTTTTCGGGTTTCCAACCGGTTACACTCTGTTTAAATTCTCAATTGACCCGGTTGGAAACCCGAAAACTGTATATGTAATTTATTTTTATATTAATACGTGATTTTAAATAAAATTTTCGTATCTAAGAAAACCTTTCGTATTGTTCAGTATCATCGTTCCATGCGTAAGCATGTTGTAGAATTTTATGGAAAAATTCTAACCGTCACTGGTAAGCATCGACGCCATGTTGAAAAATTAAATATGGCCGGCATCCCTGTATCGTCTCTCTTAAACCACGGTGACGTCACAGGCTTTGGTGTGCTTAATTATCACATATATTTTTAACTGTATCAGGTTTTGTTCCGACTTAATTTGTACTTCATACCTCCAAATTTAGTTTTAAAAATTCTATTAAACAAAAGTTTAGGATCTAAATGAGAGGTTTAACATCACTTTTACTCCATCTGTATAATAAAATTGCCTGTATGTGTGCATGTTCCGCATACAAATCTAAACGAGTGGACCAATTTAGACCAAATTTGCTACACGTGTTCAATGGGAACCGGACATTAGCACTGTTGTGGTGGAAGGGGTGGAAAACTTTAAATAAGCAAATAGGGCTAATATTTAGTCGTTTAAATACATTCTTTGATAAATTAGTTTTATATATTATTTCAACCCCATACATAATCAAAAGGGAGTATGCTTAAAGGTGGACATATAAGGACATCACATGAAAATAACCAGAGAACAATCGAGATTGGACTCTAAACTGGTGTAATGTAAACCGCTGAGTTTAATTATGACAAAAAATGTAAATAAGTTATAGTTCATCCCATAATAGGGGATGGAAGGGGAGAAAACAAACATTCGCTTATTATTTTTAACGGGTACATCAAGTTATAAAAATATATTGAACATGTGTTTTTAACGAAACAGAAATCAACACTATTGGGGTAAGACACGTCTACCACCATTTTGGCGGGGGTGGATGGGGTTGAAATTTTTAAATAGCCATAAAAGCCGTTAATTTCTTCAAATATATATTTTTTCAGGTCAATTAATTTGATAGCGTTGTCGCTTAATTTTTTTGCGAATAATTTCAACCCCATTAACCGTCGAAGTGGATTATTCTTAGGAGTGGTGGTTTTGGGGGGCGTCATATTATAATAAAAAGAAAAACTTCAAGTTTTGTATCGAAATCGGTGCTATGCGAGTCCTTGTGTTTGATTCTGACAAATGTCAGGCGATTTAAATTGCAGCTCATCCCCTAACAGGGGGTGTGACGGGGAAAAACACATTTCTGCGAAAATTTTTAATTTTAGTTATTATCAGGGGGGTAAATTAAATTCTGTTACAATTGGAGCAATTTCAATCCAACTTAATTTACATGTAACTTTGGTTGCTGTTTGAACACGTGATTGGTTAAATAACCCCTAGCTCCTACAGGGGTGTGGCATCTCTTACTGTCTCTTGGTGCTTTACCATCTTAAAATACCGGACGCAATTTTGCCTTTCTTAAGAAACAGTGAGTATGTCTTAGTCTATTCGGTTACCAGAAATACATTGGACACTCTTAGATTACTGGTGGAAATTTTTATTTCTTTAATGCACCGGGAGTATTTTTGTGCTGTTATTAAGTGTTTATAGAATTTTTATTGAGTTAGTTTCATGAAAATATTTGTAACCCTGATATGTACCGGGAATATGTTTTACTCTCTAGAGGTACTGGGAGCATATTTTGATCTAGATAATGTACCGGGATAATATAAATAAATACCCGGGCAATGCTGGGTTCCCACATTGTTTGTTATAGAATTAACTCAAATACTTTTGAATAACAAGGAAAACTTAACGACAGAGAATTAATTGTATAACTGTACTCCATTCAATTGTATTGAATCATTACCAACATAAAAACGTCCATATTGTTTTATCGTATTGGCCAAGCACATTGTAAGCAAATAGTCGCCATATTGAGCGCAAATAAATATGACGGTATTCTTTCAAACCTTTTTTCTCGATATTCGGTTACGTCACGTACCTGCATAAGCTGACAGACACATTTACACCATTATTAACTGATATTCCTTAGTCATTAATTCTAGGTTTTATCACCCCTAAGTGCTTATCCCCGAATTTTTGATAAGATATGCTAAAATACGTCCACATGTTTAAATTTCTATAAAGAATACACACTCATAAATATTTACAAACAACCATATATCCTTTTTAGTTATAGAGGTAGAAGAGATTTTTAGATAAAATGACCAAGGTTTTTTTTATGTGAATAATATCATCCGCGTTGGTAGGGGAAGTTTTAAACTGAGAACGTTTTTACAGTTTGCATGTAAAACGAGTGCGAGGACTTGAAAGGAGCCGCGTACAATGAACTTGACGTGCCTCTTTCTGGTATCAATGGCTGTTGACAGAAAGCGACCACCTAACGAAAGACGCAAACAGAACACGCGCGTCTGCGAGAAAATATCTGCGTCTCTCACTGAATAACAAATGAAAACCGTTCTCGTACACTTGAAGTTTCTTTCTTATTTTATTTAATTATTTTTAATTCCTGTATACCTCATATTATTCGCACAACTGTAATGTACAATAAAGTTACCAATATATTAAAAAATAATCTGGGTTCCATTGTGTTAAGTGGGAAAAAAAATTAAATTATCATTCCAAAATATCTTTGACGATGATTATGGTTGCGACTTAACTGTCATGGAATTTCGAAGCATGTAAAATCTATGTAAATAAAATTGAATGGACATGTGTGCGCCTTAGGCTTGATATGCCTCGTCGTCTGAACTTCGACATTTGTCCCTTATGCGTTCCTATACCACTCATCAGATTGACACGAAATTTTGGTATATAACTGTAGTTTACGCTAGAGAAGTGTGGTGTATACTCTTTGTTTACACCGCAAATATATTATTATAACAAGGAATTGTTACATAATAAAAAAGAGTATATTTAATTTGAATATATTGCATTTAATTATTATAATAAAAATCGAAATCGTGGTATTACAATATAAAATTTCCAAAAGAAATATAACTCAAATTAAGTTTTAGTAAAAATATTAATTTACGAGTAAAATGTATTATCAAATTGGCTCAGTCGGTAAAGCAAAAAGAATCTATGCAGCTTCTAAACGGCTGCTCCCGGGAACGCGGGTGACGAACGATATAATTGAAATAAAAACAATAGCGAATCAACGAGAATGGTTTTGTTGGAAAAGGCGGGTAAAAATGCCGTTACCAGATGTTCTGCCTGTTGACGTCGTTCTTGGTTTGCCGTTGCCGGAGGTTCCTTTGCTGGATCACGTCTTCTAGATCCTCTAGCGCCTCTTCTTCAGATTAAATCTCCATCAAATGTTATCTTTATGTTTTCCGTACTCCCACCAAATGAATCTTCTTTCTCAAAACATGCCGAATTTAACTTTTACGCATGTTGCTTATTCAGCCACTGCTCTCTCACCCCGTCTTTCTCAGGACAGCTCCCGGGACCAACTGTCCAAATACAATGCACTCCAGGCAATAAATAATGTTGTAAACGGTGACGTTTCCCGCCTACTCGGCCTTGACCAAACCACCCTCGTTTTTCGTCCTGCTGTACGGGAATACCAAAAATTAAATTATTTTTGCTTTACCGCTTCAATGTAGGGGTTATGAGTCACCACAGAAGGTTTCTGTCGAAGTTCTGAGGAATTGGGCTCCTTCCTTCTCCCATTTCAGGCCAAAACAGGTCCCACCATAAAGTTATATAGAACTTAAAACAGGCTAGATTATTTATTTATGATTATATATATTAAATATAAATGAGATCTAGTTTAAGGAAGTGGAACTACTTCAATTGAAGCTCAGTAAAGCATACAGAAAATTTTATAAGAAAGACAAGAATGGAAACCGGACCAGGGACTGAGATCCAATTGAAGTATTTCCACTTCCTTAGACTAGAATTCAATGCACTTGTGACCAATGTCCATTCTTCACGTATTTCCTAGAATTATGGTGTGATTAGTGAATTGGTAGCTTAGGTTTACGGGAATGGAGGGTGGATGTTGAATCGGTCCTTGGACGTCGACTCGGATTAGCTCAGTTGGTAGAGCGCCCGACTGGATATCGTGAGGTCCTGGGCTCCAGTCACTGGTCCGGTTTGCATTTTTCCATTCTTGTGTTTCTGCTATAAATTAAATTTTATTGAAGTATCGATACATACAAATTTGTTTTTAGCGAACGTCGTCGTTGCCGCCGCTGCACGTACGAGGCAGGTAAGCGATTTTACTTGTTACAACGTTTCGGCATTTTCTTAATTTATTATTATTAATATATTATATATATATAATATATAATTTTTATTTTATTGTGTTTAGCTGGGTTCATTACTGCTAGTGTCATCTATAATCACTTTCACCCTTAGTTCTGAAATCTGTAAGATACGCTGCTTCCTGTTACTCTTTGTCACTCCAGTGCCACTGGTAGGGAGGTTGGAAATTCCCAGATTCCTGTCCAAACATTCAGTCTGCCAATAACTACAATTGGTAAAGCAGTTGAAGCTTTATACTTGCCGTCTCGGGTCTCTACCATATTGTTGGACTTTTGATGCAATTCTTTGATATGTTTTGACATCGTTGTGGTAAGTTTTTGTTTCCATATATTTTCTTAAAAAAATGTCTCAATTTCACCGCCCTAGGTTTAATTTCCTGTACGTTTTCCTCTACAGGGAACAAATAACATGAAGGTATATAAACATGCTGAAACGTTATTACAAGTAAATTTTATAATAAAGGTCTGTAAAAGGTCATCAATTGGTGACTTTAATTAAGCTCTACAGTTGGGTGACAATTGGAAAGAATATATAGGGGAGATGGGTTTATTAATTGACACCCACGATGGTGGAAGCCAATTGTAATATATATATATATATATATATATTAGTGTGGGGATAGGTTTTTTTTATTTATTAATTATTATTTTGTGTTAGTTCCGCACCCAGTAGTTACGCGTTTCTTCCGGCTTGACAGAAACAAATCGTTCTCAGATTAGGAACCGATGACTCTTATTGTTCGTGAAAGGGCCTTTATGCTATTGTGCTTAAGGAAGGGTGTAAGCGCTGCCCACACACACACACATGTATAACAGATTATTGTATTTACCGATATAATAACATGGCTTGGTGACAAAGATGATATTGTTGATTTCAATACTGTGTTGGGCTAATGTAAATAAATATCGCGGAAACGCCGGGCATCCAGTTAAATTCTCAAATATCTCTCTAGACCGAAGCGTTTATAGAATTGTCTGTATTTTTGGTAGATCACAGAATAGCCTCGGAAGGAAAGTTGCTTCATTTTGAAATTATTTATTACTGACATTAGAACGTAATACTGAATCGTAAAAATTTAGATGAATCGTCTGTAGACGATATTCAATGTCCTGTGATGAAATTAATCGTACATGTTTTATTTTCTATATATTCTGATATATTTGTTTGCATAAATTAGAACATTACCGGCTCCTTCAAAACGAGAAACAAAATTCTGAAAAATAAATTATTTCTCAACAAAAATCATATAATCACTTAAGAACCAAACGATCAATATAAAAATCTTTAAAGAAATAAATTTTTTCAGGGACAGTAAAAACTATCGTCTGTATTGTTTACACTGAGTTATTAATAAGTCAAGAAAAGGCAAAATTAATAATTGATTTAACCCAATCAACGACATTTTTCATGTTTCATCATCCTTATGTCTTTTGCTTATTTTATTTCTGGTTACTTCATATTTTTGTATTCTTTGACCATAGTCGAATATCTTTGTAAAGTTAATCTATAATTTTTAACATATTTATAGTATTATGACTAAACATTAGGTTGTTTTAAAATTAATAATGATGTTTAATTGCTTTTTTCAACCTTATTATTAATTCAATTTTCTTATTTGAAGATAGAGAAAATGTAACTATAAGAAATATATATGCATTATTATTGTTAATAGTAAAATATTAAATTTATATTAATATATAGATTATAAAACATATCTTTATGTAATTATTATAAATGTATATAATTTAAACGAATAGTTGTTAAAGAAATTAAGAAGAAATTGACTCAAAATATTTTTTTTAATTCTGTCTTAATATACGCAAAGTCTATTATGTTTCTCCTCCAAAGAAATAGTCATTAACTACAGAGTAATATTTAAATTTTATATAGTAATTTCTGCGGATCGTTAATAAATACTTCTTTTATTAAAAAGTTGTGTTTGTTTTTTTCGATGAAGACTGCGTCAGACATTTTATACTTACATTACACTCAACGTAGTTTAAAATAATTGCCAGAAAACAAGCGACCGTGCCTTTTACTGTACATTAACTGATTGCATGTATTCGTCTTCGTTTTAATTTCCAAAAAAGTTTACCACAAACAATACATTTTCATTGTTCCCCAAGCCTGGTAAATAAAAACTCATTTAAGTGAGTTGTACTTCTCAGATGCAACCGAAGTAACGAGATGGAAACAGAAATGTACGTTCGAGTTGACATAAAATCTCTATTTATGAAATTTCTGTGTGCATATTGCCTTTTTTAACTCGTAATAACGATCAAAAAATCATAGAAATAGATTTGAGTTAATATTATATTAAATTTTAAGTCACGAACGTTAAGATCCATTCGAAAGACGACTTTTTTTTCGAGTATAATGGATAATACTATGAGCTATCACCCGGAGTCCGTTTAAGTGTGGGATAACTTTATTAAACTTTAATAAAATTTCTTGAATCCTCAATTTAATTCCACTTACTCTTATTCTAATAAATCATTTTACAAACAAATGTAGATAGTCTATCATTTTAAGTTTATCGCTAATCAACTCAAATTATGTTTCTGTCGATCTCTTTAAGTTTCAGGTTGCTTCCGTTCTCCCTTTCAGGCTAAAACAAAAGCCCAACGTCAATCATCTGCTCTAAGACTTCGTTTGTCGCTTATGATTTCCTAAATCATTCATCCGAATGCCATGAAGTTTAGATTAATTGTAGTACTCTACACAGAGAAGGTTTGTGTTGATCTTTTAAAGATTTAGAATCCTCCATTCCCTCCTTTCAGACCAAACAAGGTCCTACCCTAATGACATATAGGACTTGCAAATGTATGAATTCTCCTCTAACGTAGTCTTTAAGACGAAAGATTTAAATTTATGTTTCTCGTAAAATAATGCTAACGTTTAACTAACATTTGATTTAAGTAATTACATTTTTCAATTAGTAACAATAGTATATAATGTTTTGTAAGTTACGTTGCAAATGATTACAAAATACGACTCTAGCGCTTTAGACGGATTTTTGTAACAAAATCGAGTGACTTATCTGACGTGATATTTGCAAAAACAATTAAAAAGTATTATTATCTAAATTAAAAGTTATTTCACCATAAAAATCATAATCATAGGAAATGGTACGGGTCACACAAACTCAATTTTATTTTTGTAGAGACGATTATTTATCTATACATAAGTATTCCCACTTTTCAGGTCAACATAAATCGTACCTAGAGACAGAACTTACAATTGGGTACGTGCGTGCGGCGGCGACGACGACGTTCGCGAGAAACAAAAAGTTTCATAACTTAAATAAAACATTATTTATATTCAAGAACTATTATTCCGGGCATCCAGATAGTGTAAGATAAATATAAATTATTCTGCCAGATGGATTGAATTATAATATATATTCATATACCAGGAAAATGTCAACACCATATTATCAGACAAGTCAATTTATGAAATATGAAAATTAATAATCATATTGACAATAAAACGTTCATGTCATTACTCGTTACTTCTGCTAACATAGCGAAAGCCTATGATGTATTAAAATACACAAACCTGTATTATCTTTTAGAGTTATAATAACTTCAAAAAATAGTCCCCTCCACAAAATTAAACTTTTTTGTATAATTTGTTAAAAAAATTTAAATGGTGAGGTTCATTATTCGTTTAAAAATTCGTTACAATTAATAGGGAACTTACAACATTTAAATGTACCTAATGACCATATTTTAGTTTCTTTAGATGTAGTTTCCCTGTTCAATTAATTACCTAAAAAATTAATTATAGAAAGTTTAAAAAAGATGGGAAATTTTTGTTTTAGATTTACTAACATTCCTTTGTCTGATGTGCTTGTTTCACTCAATTTAATTTTGAACTCAACTTCTTTTTCATTTAATAGTTATCACCTAAGTTCTAAAAACATATCTTCGTACAATGTTCCTTATTTTAATTACATGACATTAATTAGGCAATATTAGCACATTAATTAGTTCAAACGTTAACTTTTAGAATTGTGAGCAACAATATTTTTATATAACTTTTCTTGAAATTAATTTAAGATGGCACTGATGCATTAGCAGCTGTCTTCACTCGCCAGTGTTCGGTTTCCAGCCGAACTGACTTCATATTACTATTTTAAATTATTTACTGCAGCGAAGAAGGTGAAGGTCATGAGTGGCTATATTATGTTAAAAAAGGCAGTTTTCTTTCTGGTTTCTTTTGTGATACATATTAAATTTTTAAACTAGAACAGTATTAGCTGTTATTATTTCCTAAATTACAAACCTAACAATGTGAAACATATTAATAAGACAACTGGCTCATTCCATGTCAAGTGGTCTGATTTGAGGAAAGTGCCCCGCTTGACCATCATGGATTTTGATGAAATTTTGTGTGATCATTCGTATATATTCCCAAAATACATTGGTAAACTTTCACATTTTAAAATTTAATATTTGTGGAGATATTGTAGTATGTTTAACTCTATGCAGGAAGCTTTTAGGTTATGACTGAAATTTATGAAACTTTGAGATGTAAGATCTCTGGCAGTATATTATTATAAAAAACGAAACTTGACTATCTAGTACAATTTTATATTTACTTTTAAATGTGAATATCAAAAATACTTTGAGTAATTTTTATTAGATAAATTGAAGCAAAGTCTGCAAAAAAAACTTGAAGTGGGGGAAAAAATGAAAAGTTTGTCTTTCTATATCTCTGGAAATAAAGGTACAAAAACTGTGATATTTTACACTCTATAAACTATAATCACAAGGTCTTCGAATTTATAATTTCATTTATCTGCTTCTCTCCAGTGCTTTATAAATTAAGTGTAAAGTTAACGATTTTTGCAAAAACGCCAAAAAGTGGGTATGTATAACCTATTTTTATGAAAAACTATCTTATAGAAACTATTTTAAATAAATTTTATTTGTAAGAGCATGTTTCAAACTTCTTAAAAAAGTAGACTTGATCTTTCATCGCAGGCGTATCAGGGCTTGAAATTGGGGACAAAGTTGATAACTTTGCATTATGATGTTGTATTTTTAAATATATATTCAGGTAGGTTTTTTAAAATTTTTATTTTAAATTACTAAAAAAGGATTCATATTTCATCGCAGGAATATGGGATCTCTGAAATACGACAAATTGTTAATTTATCATTTCATGCTATACTTAATTTTGCCTTTGTGTACTATTTTCGTTTTATTTCTGTTGGAGTTTAAGTTGTTCTGATTCACTTTTCACTAGGTTTAGGAATGTACTTCTGCACTAAGGGAATAACCATACAAATCTTTTTAAAGCATAGTATTCTGTAAGCTGCAATTGAAACTTTTTTCTCCAATTTTTGAGTGCCTTTATATATAGCAGTAAAGAAAATATTAATGTATATTCCAATTTTTTATTTAATTTAAAATCTTGATACATTTATGTTTTATAGAGATTTATATATTATAGAGATAATTATGAACGTTATGGAAGCAGAGTAGAGTTTCTCCAGGTGCTTGGTCAATAGTCCGTGTCAATACTCGCAATTCTTCTTTCTCTAATACACATCCCGTTTGTTACAATCGGAGATGTTTTTATTGTATGTAGATAGCGGGTGAGATTGTGAAAAGGCATTTTCTAGAGCGATCTCTCTCTCTCCCTCCCTCTCCCTCTCTCAAAGGAACAAAATGGAGCAATGTATACGAACCGTTGGCCGTTTCCTGTTTCACGAAACAATGCAAACACAGACAATAGTGAAGTAACCCGAATTAAGTATATTCTTTAATGTTAAAATATATGGACGGTATTTCAACGACGCGAGTTATCCGTATGCGTTTAGTTTCTATAACAAGGATTGCAAAACACAACGTTATAAATCTGTATACTGTCTGGGTGCCAGGCGTTTCTCGGGAATTCATTTATATTAACCCGCTACTGATATTACTCCAATAGTAATCTCTTTGTCAACACGTGATTAAACGCGAGAAGTTTCACACTTTTTAAAAAATTTTCCCTTGAATCCCCATTCGTTATGAGAGGTGAATTTCATCAATCATAATTTAAATTTTTAAAAACTGAATCTTACATTTGTTCAAAACTATTGATCATCATTAAGTTTTTTCAACAACAAAGTATGCCAAATAATTATGATTATAAGCGAATTTATGGAATCAGATTTAGATTTAATGTGGTTTCCATTAGTCCTCCATTGAGGAAATAGGATACGTCATACATTACAAATGAACAGTTTAAAGATAACTCATTTTTTTACGGGAAATAGACACTTCCGGAAAAATTAAGGCGACATTTTTTTAAAATTCAGAAGTAAATTAAGTATTGTAAATGAAATTATTAAAAAATCCTATTTATCGTAAAGAATAATCCAAAAGTGACTTCAACATACCTATTGTAAATCAATTAATTTTTTGTCGTATCTTTATTAAAGAGTGAATAGATGTTTCCAATACTTTTAATTGTCACAATGTTGTTTACAAAAGTTCTTGCAATAATTGTTTATATTTTATAAAAGTTATTAATGTCTGTAAGTTTAAATAATCCAATCAAGAAATCCACTGCTACCTTAATTAAGCAAACACAAAGAAAAGGGACAATCATTGAGGGTGAGTCAAATGTCGAAGTACACCCTAGTTATTTTTAAACTTCTACAGGAATTCGAGAACCCGAATATTCCGGTTATGTATGGGTGAGGTATGAATCTAAAATAGGCGCCGTTTTGAATCTGAATCAATTTTTTGAATGGAAAAGGGAGTCGCGAGATAAATCAAATAACATCACAATTTTCTGACAAGTTTATTCCTGTAAAGAGGAAGTAGCAGTTATAATTCAAAAGTTACAACACATTTTGTTTGGAATTACAGGCTGGACAGTTCTCCATAAAGACGAGGTGGTGTCTGTTTCTTATTTTCTCTGTATATACGAGTTGCTCCACAGATAAAAGTCGAGTCAACAGAACCACGTCTAGAAGTCCAAAAAGCAGGAAATTGTATTTATTATTACTATAGGTGGGCAAAATAGATTAGTTGTGATTAATTTTAGAAGACAGGATACGAAAAAACCGGCCTACGTTCATGGCATTTGTAGATTTAGAAAAAGCGTTTGATAATATGAACTGGAACACGCTATTAAGGATTTTGAAGACAACTACAGTAAAATATCGAGAAAGGAGGCGTATACATAACCTCTACAGAAGACAAGCAGCTGTAATTAGAATAGAAGACCAAGAAAAGCAAGCAAAAATCAAGAAAGGAGTTAACAAGGATGCAGTCTGTCGCCCATGCTTTTTAACTTATATATAGAACAGGCGATGAAGCAAGTTAAAACGGAATATGGAAAAGGAATTATACTGCAAGGAGAATAAATAAAAACCGTACACTTTGCCGACGATATTGTAGTATTAGGAGAATCTGAAACAGTAATAAATGGCATGAACGTAGGCCTGGTGAAAGAGTTCAATAAGAGGATTAATAGAGAGAAAACCAAGGTAATGGAGTATAGTATGAGAAACAGTGGAATAACAAAAGGTGTTGTTAGATTGGGAAAGGATATTTTGACGGAAGTTTAGGAATTATGCTACTTGGGAAGTGTAATAACTAGGGATGGTAGAAGTATAGTAGACATAAAGACTAGGATAGCACAGGCAAGGAAGGATTTCGCGAAAAAGAGGAATTTACTGGAGTGTGATTATTAGGAAATCCTTGCTAAAAATGTTTGTGTGGAGCATGGCATTATATGGGGGCGAAACGTAGACGACAGGAGTTCGGGAAAGGAAAAGAATAGAAGCCTTTGAAATGTGGTGCTATAGGCGAATCCTGAAAATCAGATGGGTGGATAGAATCACAAACAAGGAAGTTCTACAGAATAGGAGAAAAGCGAACAACAGCGTGTATTTCCTCTAATTATATAGATAACTAGCTGGTTTCCCGGCTATGCTTAGTTATATCTAATCTTAAATTGTTGTACTATAGTCCTTAGACTGGTCTGATGAAACCCTGCGCAAGCCTTTTACAATTTTTTTTAACTATCACGATACAGGTCCTCCCTAATCTAAGCATATTTTATCATTGACCTTCCACTTCTGTCCTTACCCCACACACTTCCCTCTTTTGCTAATTTTGCAAGACCCTCATGTCTCAAAACGTGGCCTACTAATCAACTGGTCAACGTCCTCCATATTGTTCGCTGTTCCCCTATTCTGTTTAGAACTTCCTCGTTTGTGATTCTATCCATCCATCTATTTTTCAGCATTCGCCTATATCACCACTTTTAAAAGGCTTCTATTCTTTTCCTTTCCCCAACTCCTATCGTCCACGTTTCGCACCCATATAACGCCACACTCCATTCGAATATATTTAGTAATTATTCCTAATATTCGTACTTATATTAGCTATAAATAAGTTCCTCTTTTTTGCGAAAAACTTCCTTGCCCTGTGGTATCCTACTCTAGTTATTTTATTGCCTAAATAGCATAATTCTTTAATTTATTTCAAAACATCCCTTCCCAATCCAACACCCTTTGTTATTCCACTGTTTCCCATACTACACTCCATTTTCTTGGTTTTCTCTTTCTTAACCCTCATGTTTTAGTCTTCCTCCAGGATCACGGCCATGCCATTTATAATTTTTTCCGAGTCTTCTTCTGATTCCCCTAATACTACAATATCATCAGCAAACCACTGTGTTTTTATTTTTCCTCCCTGCATTTTTGTTCTCTTTCAACATTCAGTTTTAACTTTCTTCATTGCGTCTCCTATATATACCTTACTCTGGGGGACAGACTGCATCCTTCTCTTACTCTTTCTCCATTACTGTTTCCATTTCTTGGTCTTCAATTCTAATCTCTGCTGACTGACAACTAAAGACGTTATAGATAAGCTTTATTTCTCGTTATTTTATTCCTGTTCTGTTCAAAAATCGTTAAGTGTGCTCCAGTTAAAATTAATGTATTTTTCTACATCTACAAATGCCATGAACGTTGGCCTGTTTTTTCTTATTGTCTTCTAAGATTATACGGAAAATCAATATTGCTTCTTCCTAAAACCAAACTGATCTCCTAACTCGCATTTTATTTGATGTTCCATCCTCCTATATACTGCTTTCGTTAATATTTTTCAGACATGAGATACTAATCTAATTGTTCAGTTCTTTTCCCATTAACAGTCCTAGTTTTCTTCGGAATGGCTATAATTATGTTACTAAACCCTTCACGTATTTTTTGTGAAATTTATGGAAATCATTTGAGAATGATGCAAGGAAAATTTGAGGAATTGCTATTGGGAAGTTCAGTGCCGCATTAAGCAACGTGACACAGTGATGCGAACAGCTGACCTCGTCGCGGTCATCGTTCATGAATACGGTAGGTTTTATTGTCCTAATTTACAGTCTGTTCACTCGGAACAATTGGTAAATGGTTTATTAGATGTAAGTTACGATTGACAGAAATTGTAAATCTAGAATGTGACTGAGCTTTAGTCTATGGCCATGTTCACTAGTCTCCAATGTGTTCACCGAGTGTGGCTTCGGGTGATTGTTCAATCTCGTTTGATGCCTCTTGCTCCGTTCGGTGAAGCGTTCGTCAAATTTGATATTTCCAGACCTTTGTATAGACTTTTGCCTGATACGAACCACGGCGCTGTGCACAGGTATCTTACAGGACGCGGGGACTGAAATTTCAAATTGCTGTAAATGAATTGTTACTGAACTGAAATGCTACACACATGCCGTAGCAACGTAAAAAAATTTGTAAACTTGTTTTTAGAAATATATTGAAGTTTATTCTCAAATTTTGGCAGTTTTGAAAATGTCATTTGCGTTACGTAATTGAATATATTTTATCTTTTCTACATTAATATGTAGGGCTGGCCATTGTTATCTATTGACAGTATTATTTTTTTAATTTATTAAAGTTGTGGGGAGTAAATAATTTTTTTTCTAAGAACTTCTTATCGTTTCTTAAATAATTGGCAGTTTTCAGCACTTGGCAATTTTTTTTAACATAAACTACTTGAACAATTAGAACAATACTATTATTTGAGGGTATTAGCATTTAAATTATGTATAGAAGGAATGAGGATGATAACTTAATATTTGTGACGCAAAGAAGCTGAAAACTAATTTGTCTGAAAAAATGAATAATTTATCAACTTAGAGTGAAACTTCTCAATTAAAATTATCCTGCAGCATGTGTTACACCTGCCTTCCTTGTGTCAGTTTGCTGAATTTATAAGCATATTAGTATGAAAAATTAGAAACTAGATTTCTTTCATATTTTGGCCGAAATTTTAGTCCCCGTGTCCGTGAATGTTCTTTGGATTCAAACCTCCTCAGGATCTGTAGGGTGGACTTTGTGGTTGTGCCCCATACTTCGATGCAGCATGTCCATGTTGGCTTGATTATAATTTTGTACAACATTATTTTGTTGTATAATGAAAGCTTAGATCTTTTATTAAGTAGTTGTGAAATAAGCTTCATTTACATATGGTTTTAGATGGCTGTTTAAATGTTGCCAAGATATTTACATTGGTTATTTTTGCGAGTTCTGCTGAATTTATTTTCACTTTCATATTTAGTTTGAAAGTAAAAAGAGATGTTGTTGTGGTATTGTTCTAAGACTGGTCCATGCTAATCTATTATGCGCAATCCTTTCCATTTCCTCATAAATCACACAACGAATATCTCCCCTAATCTGCTTTGCGGATTCCATCCTTATCCTCCCTCTTCTGTTCTTACCCCACACACTTCCCTTTAATGCTAATTTTACAAGACCCTCTTGCCTTAAAACGTGGCCTATTAATCTGTCCCTTGATTTAGTCGACGTCCTCCATTTTGTTCGCTTTTCCACTATTCTGCTTAGAACTTCCCCGTTAGTTATTCTATCCATTCATCTTATTTTCAGCCTTCTCCTATAGCACCACATTTCAAAGTATTCTATTTTTCCCTTTCCGCAACTCCTAACGTCTAGGTTACGCACCCATAGGACGCCACGTTTCATACAAACATTTTTAGCAACGCTTTCCTAATATTCACAATTAAATTACCGTAAGTAAATTCCTCTTTATAGCGAAAGCCTTCCTTACCTGTGCTATCCTACATTTTATACTTCTTACTACGCTTTCAAATTTTTTAACTTTCATAAAATATCCCTTCCCAATCAAACACCCTTTGTTATCCCACAGTTTCCCATATTACACTGCTTCACCTTCGTTTTCCCTCTATTAGATCTCATATTTAATTCTTTCTACAAGACCCCGTTCATGCCATTTATGGTTTCCAAGTCCTATTCTGACTCCCCTAATACTATATCATCGTCAAACCGTAGGGCTTTTTTCTTCTCCTTGCAGTATGATTCCTTTTCCATATTCAGTTTTAACTTGCTTCATCGCCTGTTCTATTTATACGTTAAACAGAAAGGGCGACAGACTTCATCCTTGTCTTACACCTTTCTTGATTCCTGTTTCCTTTTCTTGATCTTCTAATTACTGTTGACTGTCTTTTGTTATGGATAAACCTTTCTCGATATTTTATTCCTCTTCAAAATCCAGAATAGTGTCTTAAAGGCACATTATCAAAGACTTTTTCTTAATCTACAAATGCCATGAACCTAGGACTCTTCTTATTCTGTCTTCAAAAATTAGACACATTATTCCTAAAACCAAACTGATCTTCTCCTAACTCGCATTCTATTTGACGTTTCATCCTCCTGTATACCATTTTCGTCAATGTTTTGCATGCATGACGTACTAAAGTAATTGTCCTGTGCTGTTCGCATCTATCAGCCCCAGTCTTCTTCGGTAAGGGTATAATTGTTTTTACTAAAACATTCTGGTATTGTTCCTGTTTCGTTAGATTTTGCAAACTATCCTGAACAGCCATGATATTGCTTCTTCGCCCCATGATCTTAATTCCGTTGGAGTGTTAAAAATTCCTGGCGCTTTACAATTCCTCATATGTCAGCGCCCTATCTAACTCCGATCTCAACATTTTTCCCGCCAAATCTTAATCATCCGCCTTCTTCTAGTTTTACTTACTGATTTTGATTTCCACTCTGATGCAGATGTTCTAGATATTCCTTCCACCTTTCTGCCTTTTTTTCATCCTAAATTCGCTCATCTGATGTTCTTGCTAATATTTTTCCTTTCTCCAAATGTTTATTTAATTTTGCTACCAGTTACGTCTATTTTCCCTTTCACCGTGAAATCTTCAACCGCTTAACATTTCTCTTGGAAGCAAAACTCTTTGGCTGCTTTGCACGTCCTATCTATCTAATTCTTTCAAGCGTCTGTACTGCTCTTTACCATTTTCATGGTTTTTAGATTTACGCCTTTCATCAATTATTCTTATTATTTCTTATGTTATCCAGGCTTTCCCTTTGATCTGAGCTATTATTCCCATTTTTTCGTTTACTGCTGTAGTCATTTCTTTCTTCAACAGTACCAATTTCTCTCCTATATATTAGATCTTTCCGCTTTCTTTATTAATCTACTCTTTATACCTTCTTTGGAACTCTGAAGCACCACCTTCTGTTTCAGATTTTCTAATTTCAATCTTTGTTTTAATTCATTTCTCGAGTTTAATTTTCTTCCTGCATCAGATAATCTACAGATTATGCTGTGTTTTTAAAATACGTCCCTTTTTTTAAATTTAGGTTTGTTATTTTTAAGTTTTGAGTTGCATAAAAGGTCTGAATTATAAATCTTAGGATTCTACAATTAATCTTCAGTCGAAGTTAATTTCATTAACCTTAATTTGAGGAAAATCCTATTTTTTTCAAACAAATTTTACTCTTAAATTTCACTGAGAAAAATATTAAAATTTCTTCAATATTCACCCCATAAATTTTCCTCCGTTAATTTTACAAGATCCTCATGTCCCATAATCTTGCCTATTAATTTATCAGTTCTCGTGGTCAACGTGTTCCAAATTGTTCGCTCTTCCCCTAATCTGCTTAGAACTTTCTCGTTAGTTATTTTATCCGCTAATCTAATTTTCATCATTCTCGTATATCACCACGTTTCAATGGCTTCTATTCTTTTCCTTTCCGCAACACACATCGCCCACGTCTCGCGCCCATATAACGCCACACTTCATACCAACATTTTTAGTAATGACTCCCTAATATTCAGTTGTATTACCCGTAAGTGAATTCCTCTTTTTTTCGAAAACCTTCCTTACCTGTGCTATTCTACTTATTATGTCTACTATACTACTTATTACGCTTTCCAATTTCATAACTTCTGTCAAAATATCCCTTCCCAATCAAACACCCTTTGTCATTCCCGTGTTTCCGATACTACTCATTACCTTGGTCTTTGCTTCTGTTAATCCTCATGTTCTTCTCTTCCTCTAGGACCTCATTCATGCCATATATTATGTTTTATAGTTCTTATTTGGACTGCCATAATACTACAATATCATCGGCAAAACATATCAGTGTATCTCTGTGGCTCCTTTTTCCAAACTTTTGCTGAATTATTACATGACAAAGGAAAACGTGAAATAGCGTTTATACAGAAATCGTTGCTGCAGAATCGTCGAGGATGACGGGAGCTTATGTTCAGCGGTTTTTTTTTGTCCGCAGAAATGAGCGTGGATTTATGATTCGTTTCACGCTATGTCTGCGCTTTTTCTGACCATAAAGAAGCCCCAGGGAACGTTGACATGCCTTCCGCTCTGGGTAATTTTTCCTCTCTACAACAGGAAGCGACAGCGTTTCCAAAGTTAGCACTCTCCCCTCCCCCCTCAACCCTCCCCCGCCTTAGTACCGCTTTGTGACGCTAAAGGTTACACGCAAATATTTTAAATTTATTTTTAAAACTTGTGCTTAACGATTATACCTTAGTGATGACTGGAAACTGACATTCCAGCTTTCATGAAGGGTTGTTTAAAAGGTAGTATTATCTACATAGCAAATTATACCCCCCCTCCCCGTAAGTAACGATGCTAAATTATTTTTGAGGGTGTGTTTAATGTAGACAAAATCGATTCCTGATGGCTGCTCGGCTTACGTGCAAGCAGAAAAGGTCTTACATTTTAATTTGTGGTTGTACCTATCTCGTACTCATTGCAGGAACCGGGATACTCATTGTTGAAGCTGACATTGTAAATCAATAATATGTAATAACCATGGATTCAGTAAACATTTCACTACATATCGCAGATGTAGATCGCGTATTGTGGAAGAAACTGATCGGAGAAAATTCTTTTGTAAAATAACAATGTGCCAGAAATTTACATCACACTTCTGGTCATTTTGGAGGGTGGTTTTTTGCGTTTATTATTCTATTCAGATTTTGTTTTACTTGATCCTGAGTTAGGTCAGAATAATTCCCAAATCACCATCTTCTATCGTGCTAGCGGCGAATGACTTTTATCAAAGAAACTCGCGGTACTTGTCAAAGAAATTCCGCGACGCGCGACGTTGTTGATTACCGCCGGTTTTCGCTTCAATTATGTCTTTTTTCTTCCCTGCGTATATGTTCCTAGCCATTTCTGGTAGACTCTCTTATTTTACATAACTTTAATTTCTATATCGCTATTTCATTAATTTGTTTTGTTTCCGAGGATCTTCTCTTATCCAAAAACCAAACTTTCCTCCTCAATCCCAATATATTTGACGTTACATCCTTCTATATTTTATTTTGGTTATTATTTTGCATGTACCAGATACTAAAGTAATTGGCCTGTGCTGTTCGCATCTATCAGCCTTCTTCGTCATAGGGATTATTACGTTGTTACTAAAATCTGGTATTCTTTCTGTTTCGTTTATCCTGAACAGCCTTGTTTGGGCTACATCGCCCGATGATCTTATCAACTCCCCTGGAATGATATCAATTCTTGGCGCTTTACCGTTGCTGATATGTCGACGCCCTGTCAAACTCCGACCTTAAAATTTAGTTCCCCAACTGTTAATCATCCAACTCCTCTTCTCCTACTATTGAGTGTTCTTGATTTCTACCGTGATACAGCTCTTCTAGATATTCCTTCCCTCTTTCTGCTTTTCTTCACCTAAAATTGGCTTGCGATCTGCTTTCCTCTGTTCTTGCTAATATTTCCGATTTTTTAATTTAATTTCTTATAAGCTACGTCCATTGTACCTTTCACGATGAAATCATATGCTTTACAGTTTTCTTAGAGACAAGCCCTTATGGGTGATTTGCGCTTCCTGCCTATCTCATTGTTCAGGCGTCAGTACTACTCTTAACCATTTTCATCTCTTACGTTTTTATATTTACGCCTTTCATAAATCATTTTTATTTCTTATGTTATTCTTGGTTTCCTATTGGTCTGAGCTATTCTTCCTACTCTTTCGTCCGCTGCTCTAGTCATTTTCTTCCTTCAAGTATGCTCATTTCTCTTCTATATTTTCTTTTCTCCAATATTCTACTCTTGATTTCTTCTTTGAAACTCTCAAGCATCTCCTGTTGCTTCAGTTTTTCTAATTCCCATCTTTTTATTAATTTCTTTCTTCAGCTTCATTTTCAGCCGGCATTTTTATTATTAACAGAATATGATCAGAGTTCACATCTGTTCCTCGGTAGGTTTTGCAATACAGTACCTGATTCCTATCTCTCTTCTTCCCTTTCTCTTTCTCTCTCTTTCTCTTTCTCTCTCTTTCTCTCTTTCTCTCTTTCTCTCTCTGTTTCTCTCTCTCTTTCTCTCTCTCTGTTTCTCTCTCTGTTTCTCTCTCTCTGTTTCTCTCTCTGTTTCTCTCTCTGTTTCTCTCTCTCTCTGTTTCTCTCTCTCTGTTTCTCTCTCTCTGTTTCTCTCTCTCTCTGTTTCTCTCTCTCTCTGTTTCTCTCTCTTTCTCTCTGTTTCTCTCTCTGTTTCTCTCTCTGTTTCTCTCTCTGTTTCTCTCTCTGTTTCTCTCTGTTTCTCTCTCTGTTTCTCTCTCTCTCTGTTTCTCTCTCTCTCTGTTTCTCTCTCTCTCCGTTTCTCTCTCTCTCCGTTTCTCTCTCTCTCCGTTTCTCTCTCTCTCCGTTTCTCTCTCCGTTTCTCTCTGTTTCTCTCTCTGTTTCTCTCTCTGTTTCTCTCTCTGTTTCTCTCTCTCTTTCTCTCTCTGTTTCTCTCTGTTTCTCTCTGTTTCTCTCTCTTTCTCTCTCTTTCTCTCTCTCTCTTTCTCTCTCTCTACCATATATTTGCACTATTAATTTGTGCTTCATGCAAAATGTTAAACTTTTCATGTTTTATATTTAAACCTAACATAGGAATCCATTACCGATTATATGACTTAAAAAAGGAGAGTGAAGTGAAAGCTGATGTTTGTTTATTTTTGATATTCAGGATCAGTTGAAATAAATTGGTGTGAATTGGCAATGTTCATTGTTTTCCAGTGTTGTTATAGCAATTAGATGTTCGAGGGCAGCAGATTTCTTCCTCCCAGGATCTTTATTTGTTCCTTGAGACGTGCGATAAATGTAAACTTTGAAACTTTTCTGTATGTGGAATGAGGCAAGGTCTGGTGGTAGAAAGTGCTGAGCGTGACGCTCCTGTTAGGAGCTTGTCACTTTCACCTTTCGCTGTTTGACCCCAGGCAGTAGACGTCTGTGCCGTATCAGTCGTCACATGCAGGAAAGGGAACGTTACACAGTACTGTGCTTCAGGGTTTTTTTATTCTTGAACGATTTTCGTCGTCCACACAATCTCCTCTGTTTGTCGTTTCTGAGTTACGTATTATTCTCAATCAGAATTTCTAATTCAGGTATCGAAATATGGATTTTCCGTTTCAGGTTCAGTTACTAGAATTATTAGGTCCCTGTTGGGCATTTTCGAATATGTCGAAATGTCTAATTTAATTCTCCTTACATTGTATTTTATATTCATGTTTATTTCGTGTCTCAATTCCCCTCCCTTCATCGTTCTCTTGGGTTGTTCTTCTGCAGTTTGCTTCCCATTACAATATGATTAAATATTCGTTAGTCATTCGCAAAACGTTTTTAATAACTATTTTCTTGATAGTTTTTAGGCACAGAAATGCATCATGATTAAATGAAAAGTGAAGTGTTGAATGTAAAGTTCGATGTCGATTGCCGATATTAGTTTATTTTATAAACATTTTCGTTTTACTAGAAATACAGTTTCTGATTATTAGGCCTACATATTTTTGTATAAACTTAGCTTTACGTTTTATCTTGTTCTACTATCATAGAAAAGTCTGATTGTATGTATGCATTTATTAAATCTACGAATGGGCAGATGAACTTAAACAATAATTAACAATCTGGTCGTAAGGACCATATTTAACGTATAATTGAACGTAAAATATATTCAATATAAACAAATGTAAAATCATATTATTAGAAGATGAATTTTTAAAAAGAGTAATAGTTTTCTCCTGAAAAAAAAACGCTGGAAATATATTTGACTGTAGTATATTTTTAGAGATTTCGCAGCACTTTTCACTTCACTACACTAAACTTAGATTAAGTCTAAATTTTCTTTCTGTTAGAGGAAGTTCCCCAAACACACCTGCAGGCAGATGATTGAATAAATAAATAAATCTAAATAAGCTGAAGTTTTTTATTTGGAATAATTTAACTACTACTCTTCTCCGTTATTACTTAACTGAAATTATTTGTATTCTCTCACTTCTGTTTACTGTTTCCTGTGGAAGTTGATCCGATTCGTGTAATAGATACAGATAGATTCTCTTCTAATCTACTGTCAAGCACTTTTACAAAACGAAATTGGATTTGCGACATTTATCGTGTACATAATCAATATTCAAAAGAGTAGGGAAATAGTTGAAACTATCCAAACCTGCCTAAATTAGCCTCCACTAGTAGGTAAAATGTAATTCTTTAATTGGGATTTCCCTGGGACTTGTATCAACACCACATTACGTTACGATGGTTAACGACTGTTATTTTTTTCTTTCTACACAACGTCATTTTTCTTTTTGAACAATGCCAAATTGTGAATAATTTCTAATCAAACCACTATACGTTTATATTTGTTCAAAATTGTTAGTTATTTCAATATCTTTACGTTCATACATACGGAATTTGCATATACGAGGTTTCATAAGGTCCATATTATTAGATGAAATTTATTTTATTGCCCTTAAACACTCGACGCTTTTCTTCAGTTATCTGAATATTTTCCCAGTTATTATTATTCTACGTGCAACTTATTCTCAGAGGAAGCTAAAAATTAAAAAGGTTTATTATGTTTTTAATCATCTGACAGAAATATGACTTTATGTACATGTGGATAATATTCCATTTGTATTATTCCCTTTATGATTAAATTGAGATTACGGTTCCTCGCTTTCTAAACACCCTCAAAGCAATCTAAATATATCAATAGATGGGTGTGATAACTTTCTCAAAATAAAAATTAAATAGTTAATTTAGGAGAATCGTCAAAATTGGCTTCTTCAAACAGATAAATTGATTAGCAGGAATACTGATATAACATTGACCTTCTGGATTGTACGTGATGGCAGCACTGTCTATAGGTAGAACAATTTACAGCTAAATCTATCGACAATTTCTTAGTATTATTAAGAAAAAAATTACGCAATACGTCAAAACTGGCATTTTCAAACAGATCAATCGATTAAAAGGAATACAGATGGAACATAAAGCTTTGGGATTTTACTTGATGGCAGCACTGTCTAAAGGTGACACAATTTTCAGCTAAATCTATCGATAATTTTTTAGTATTGTTCAGAACAAAATTACGCAATACCTAAAAATTGGCATTTTCAAACAGATAAATCGATTAAAAGGAATACAGATACAACATGGAGCTTTTGATTTTTACTTGATTGCTGCACTACTTATAGCTGACATTATTTTCAGCTAAATCTATCGATAATGTCTTAGTATTATTCAGAACAAAATTACGCTATACCTCAATATTGGCATTTTCAAACAGATAAATCGATTAGAAGGAATACAGATACAAAATTGAGCTTTTGGATTTTACGTGATGCAATCAGCCCATAGCTTTCTCAATTTTCAGCTAAATCTATGGATAATTTATAAGTATTGTTCAGAACAAAATTACGCAATACCTCAAAATTTGACTATTCAAACATATAAATGATTAGGAGGAATACATATAGGACATTGAGCTTTAGAATTTTACTGGATGGCAGCAGTGTCTATAGCTGACTCAATTTTCAGCCTAATCTATCGATAATTTCTTAGTATTGTTTAGTACAAAATTACGCAATACCTCAAAATTGGCATATCAAACATGTAAATCGTTTGAAACGAAAACAGATATAACATTGAGCTTTTGGATTTTACTTGAGGGCAGCACTGTCTATAGCTGAAACAATTTTCAGCTAAATCTATCGATAATTTTTTAGTATATTCAAAAAAAAAATTACGCAACAGTTAAAAATTGGCATTTTCATACAGATAAATCAATTAGAACGAATAGATATAAGGCTTCCAAATCTCACATCACAATCTCTGCAAAGAAAAGGGGACAAATAATTTCTCATTGGAGATCCACTTATTTGCCTTTTTCCACTTTATTTTTATACTGAACTACCTAATTATCACCTATCACTCTGTTCTGTTTCCAGCCGAACTCTCGGTACAGTTATTCATTCAGCATATTATATATATATATATATATATATGGTAAGTAAAACGTCGCAGCACACCATTTTATTTCAAAAATACTTCAGTAATTTGGAAACCAGAATATTCCAGTTAGGTATGGGTGGGGTGGACTGTTATTACGGTACATACCGAACATAGACAACATCTTAAAATCGGCCATATTGAATTTACTGCGACTCTTGATTCATCCTATATAAATATTTCCTTTCTTAAAAAACAATTAAATTTAATATGACTGATCCTGGATTTATTGATGCTTTTACATTCTATCCCCAATGTTTAATCAGTCACCCTTCTAATAAACAAATTACTGAATAATATTCCAAAATATTTAATATGAATATCTGATGCTTTTGTAAATATTAACCATAATTATTTGTACAAAAAACAAATCACATGGGTTTCCTAAAACCATGTATTACAATTTTTATGTACAGATAGTTATGGCAATATTGCCCGAGGGTCCATATTTTAAAAAATAAACATTATATAACTAGTAAGTTTTCCTATTAAAATGATGCCTGATTCTAAACATTGGGGATCGAATAGAAAAAAAATCTAATATTTTATGTTCAAAGATTAAAAATAAATTTGTGATAAATATTTATAGGTGATTTATCTATCTGTATTCTTTTCAAATTTCAGTGTTTCCTTAACGTTTCGTGAAATATATTAAACAAATTCGAAGAAGTCTTTATTTCCTGAGAATTGAATGAAGTCCCGTAAAACTTATAACTCATTTTCAGTGTTTCAATTATTTAAATATTTTTAGAGCAAGGAGAATTATTTATTGGACGCGCTTTCCAAAAATAAACAAGAAGAAATAAATTCTATAAATGTTCTGGCAGTTCCTCGATTAATGAAGGTGAAAATTTTCGGCCAAAATTAGTTTATTACTTATATTACGTCACTACGTTTCGTTTCATTAATTGGAACCTCCTCAGGTGATTTACAAAATAATTATAATTTAAGTAATGAGATGGAAAAATAAATCGTTTAAATATGCCTATATATAAATTACATAATATGTACTTACGGAAAAATAATTAAAAAACTCCAAAAGTAGTATAAGATTTATTTGTAAATTTGAACTGAAGCATGAACTATCTCCGAGGCTTGTTGTTGAGCGACTAATATATATATATATATATATATATATATATATATATATAACACAATTCTGATAACAGACTAGGAACCCAGATTT
Organism: Eucriotettix oculatus; assembly: GCA_034510155.1. Taxonomy (NCBI): domain Eukaryota; kingdom Metazoa; phylum Arthropoda; class Insecta; order Orthoptera; family Tetrigidae; genus Eucriotettix; species Eucriotettix oculatus. The sequence goes on from CM067382.1 coordinate 11,492,347, forward strand.
CAATGATACGTAAGAATCCTATAATGATAAAAGTATTAAATCTGAAAAACTTACAACCAAATTACAAACGGACGCTTCTTTACAATATTTAGGAGAGATTTATTTATTCAAATTTTACAAAAAAAATTGTATTAAAATTTATTTTTTTAATTTACAGAATATTAATAATATTTAGGATTCTATTTGTTCATCAAAAATTTGAAAATTGTGTGTTCTATTATTAATCACTAGTTTACCCGTTGCGCGTTGATTTTAAGAGAAAGGCAAATTGGAACATCATAATGAGAAATTGTTTACTAGATATCATCGTAGAAGATAGAATACGTGGATGGATTTCCAATTCAGGGTGAAAGAATAAGAACAGTGTAGCCTCTTGACGACTATAAGAGGGGAAAAAAGATAAGACCAGGACAAAGTTTGGAATTTAATAACGTTTAGTTTTAATAATACCGAAATCCTAGACATCAACTTTAACTAACATATATATATATATATATAATGATGTAGCCAATAAAGAGACAAACTTAAGTAGCTATTTTCAGTTAATACTCCATAAAGTTACTACAAAAGCCTTCATGCTTTCTTAAGATGTAGACGATTTTCTGTATTCAAAACGTTAAAAAATAATCATTTCCAAAATATTAGTCACAAGTAATTTAATATTTAATAGCATGCTCGAATAAAAACTATATATTATTGAATTTAACAGTACTCATTATTGTAACCAACAGTTTACAAATATGGACTAGGGACGTGGACATTAAATAATAGGGAAATAAATTCCTGGAATGTTTGAAATGCAGTGTTCGAGGACAGATATATAAAAAATGAAAACGTTCCATGAATAATACATATATTTTATTATATCACTTTGCATAGCTAGAAAGACTAAGCATTAATTTTCTTCTTAATAACCTTAAACTATATTAATTAATTTCAGTAATAATATACAGTGGTCGAGAAGACCGGGATTAAGACTGTTGGAGGATCGATACGCTGACCGCGTGTCACTCCAAATTTGGAAAGTGTCATGCAGGATGACAGTCCGCAGTCTACTCGATAGGCCCATGCCCTCAATGGGCTGTAGAGCCGTGGAGAAAGAAAAAAATATACAGAGGATTAAATGTGGATATACGATTATCAATAGGCATTTTAGCCAAATAAATAAAGATTAATGAATAATTATTATTTCTTCCCGTAAAAAGTAATTATAAAAGCGAATTTTCCTTAAATTTTAGGATTTAGTCAGGTAATTACTATAAATAATTAGGAGAACCTTAAATTTAATAAGTTTTTATATCATGTATGCATTACGACGCGAAATGTTTATGAATTAAAAAATGTATATAGTATTATAGATCAAGATTATAGGCAACCCTAATTCACTTTTGGGAATCTAGATGCGCGTATGGGCCACGTAACCTTTCCCGTCGAATGTTTTTCACTTTGTGTTTATATACATATATATAACGTACTGACGTAGTTAGATATATTATATCAGAAATCTTCACACAATTTCCCAACGTTTCATGGCAACCCAATAAATGGTGTAATAATGCATAAAGGACAAACATCCATTTGTTTATATATATATATTACAACTATTGAAAAACATAACTAAAAATAATTAATATTTCAGAATATAAAAAGCATTATTAACAATATATAATAATAGAATTTATAATTTTGACGTTCTGATGAACAAATAGAAGCCAAAACGTTCTTGATGTACTGTAATTTTAATAATTTTTAATGTATTATGTTCTAAATTTTGTAATAATATTTGAAGAAATTACCTGAGGTGGCCTAAAACGTGGTGACGAAACGTTGCCCGTAAATTAATTCGATTTAATTATTGTGGAAAAACGTAGGTAACTAGATTTGCTTGTAATATACTAGACAAAAAATAGATTTCTATACAACAATTTGAATAAATGGCTACTGAAAATCTGTAATTATTTTATGTATCTATATTTTAGATAACAGAATGTAATTGGACATCGCTGTATGAGTTCAAAACCGAAATAAAACTTAGATCTGAGTCTCTCCATGCTTGGATTGTTTACAGTTTTCTCGTCCTCGTCCTCATTTTGGGTATTTAAAATAAAAATACTCAAATCACTGAACGCTAAATCAAATCCTAAAATCTGTAACTGTAAATTATTTGATATTCAAGACTAATAATTGGAAATATTTATTGTATTAACATTGGCGCTGTTGTTCTTACTAGAGATAAATTTGAATTAATAAACACTCGTTGGCCCCATGGAGTTTTAGAGGAAACCGAATTTCTTTTAGGTCAGCGTGTTTTTTTTGGTACTGGTATGCAATCGGATGTGAGCTGACGAATGAATCTCTTTGGCCGACCAAGAAGGTGAATTATCATCTTATGAGAGTAGCTGTGTCATGGGCATCTGTCGCCCTACTAATACATCTGCCATAACAGTCCCTGGCCAAGGCCTTTCGGTTAGTAGAGTTGCAAAAGTGTTCCTTTTTGTATGACGTAGCTGAATTGCGCGTGTAAGCCTTCTAAACCTGTTTGAGTGTGGTCAGCCGAAAACAAATAAATGTGAATCCACGCTATTGAAATAGAATTTAGTAAACCACGCCGTTTCATGTTTCTTCACCAAGACAGTAATAGAAGCAAGCGCAATCTCTGCCCAATATGTGTGGACGTGTCTCGGTTCCGCGTCAATCAATTTAAACCAAATTTTGTGCGTACGTCCCTTACGAATAGGAGACCAACACCGTAAGGATAGGACCGAACCTTAACCCCTGTGGGTAGAGATTGTTGACGTTGAACAAGAAATACAAGAACTGTCCAAGAATATTACCTTGCGGCACGCCTACAATCGGACCAAATTCCGATGTTCCTTCATTTGGTTGACGTCTGAGAGCAATGACGTTCATGTTTTATTTTCCTGCATAGATTTTTTGCTCTATTGAACAATTCGATGGCACTGTTGTTCAGTCTGAAGTCAAATTAATGACGGGTTATTATAACAATCTCCAATAATTTCAATATTGTTGACAGGGGGCTTATGAGTTTGTTGCATTTTTTCTAGTTTGCAATCAGAATTTTTTGTGCTATCTTTAATCATTTAAGTATGCGTTTCAGTTAAAATATGAAGTTTTATATATACATTAAAAGCACAAATACTTCTTTCAGCATTGGGAGTATTATTTGGTTTAGATCAGGACCTTTTTTTGTAATTTAATATTGAAATTTCCTTTCTGATGATCATCTTTTATGCTGAAAGGTTACATAAGGGTAAGAGTTCCCCGTAGTGGCAACTACTCATTAATAAGATAGAAGTGTGGTACGAACAAAAGAATGTAGCAGTAGAAGTTGGCACGCAGGGATCTTTTCACCCTCGATATTTCTTGGGAGGGAGCTAGAATTTTTTACCGCGGTTTTCCATAAATACAACAAACGTACATGCGTTTAAACAGTTTATTGTAACAAATATTTGAGTCTAAATGGTTATTTGAAAAAGCCATACAATTTCAAGCGGGATACCTGTAATCACCCCTCTCGTTGGCCTCAGAAGCTGTATCACACATGCAGCGGCGAACGGCAACGATAGTAGACGAGAGCCGTCGGCAAGCGTCTGGGACTCGCCACAATGTATAGAAAAATACCCGGCTTGAACGGGAGGCAGAGCGACGAACTTAAGATGAAAACAAGTAAATCCTTCCCCAAAGCGAGTAGCTCGGAAGTATATATACCGCAGATTTTTCGCCATGTGGCAGGAACTGCACTGAGGGAGGGGGCTTATACCAACTGAATTGATACAAGGGTCTTGAAAGGGATACAGAAGGACGAGGAAGGTAGCCAAAGGTTAACTAGGACCGCTGGGACACTACACTGCATTAACCTTGCCATAGAAAAATTTCTTTGGGTGGTCAAACTATTGATTCATGTCTCAAGTCCTTTCGATGACGGGAGACGAGTTTATTTTAGCGACACAGCATTTCCTCCTCCATGTCTCGACCAGTTAAAGAGACTCCCGCTGTTAACTATCTTATGCGTGAAAACATTCTTAGATGGCGTACAAGTAGATCAGATCGGAGAAATATTTGTAATAGGTTTAATTGCTACTTTCGACAATCTAGATGGCCAGCGTTGCCTGGGTTTTTATTTATATTAACCATGAAATATATTTACTTCCACCCCCGATCGAACCGGGTACTTTCCGCATGAATTTCTCTTGTTAACTATTGCACTATAGAAACGCTTGACGTCAGAAATATTGTCTTACGTACCAACTAAATTCTCAATGAATGCATAGGAACTATAATTCCATGTTTGTCTTGGGGACGGCCCCGATTCACCAAGCGTGATTTATTGAATTGTTACCAACATATTTAAAAATAACCTTCAAGTTTTAAAGGAAACTTGGCATTTATATCAGAGGAATTGAAACTATACTGTAATAGTATTGACCTGTCAGTAAACCTAATTTCTTACAGTAAAAAAATATAATGGTGTGAAATGTTAATTCTTTGAAATTCTCATTTAAAAATATTTTACAACTTCGCAATTGAAAAATCGAAAACTCTATAGTGTTCTAATGACATAATTTATTTTATATTAATGGGGAATTTTGTAAATAATTTTGACTGCAGTTTTCTAGAGAATGAGACGCATTGATAGATGTTGGTTTTTTATTTTTGCCTTCCCTCGCCTGGTTAGACATAAAGGTGGTCACGCTCAACAAAATTATACAAAATCACCATTAGTTATCATCCACAACTTTCATTATTTTGAATGTACGTTGTCCAAAGAAATGTATTAAGCGTCAGCATAGAAAGGAAATAGAGCTCAAACGATTAAGGAAACTTAGGAAAGTATTCCGTTTTATGCTTCTTATGTTTAATGGCTGATGAACAGGTTTTTTCAGAGAGTAGAGAGAAGCCCGGAGGCACACGCAACGTTCAAGCTATCAGCTGATCTCTTCTTCGTCAGACCTTAAAGCCAACAGAGCCAGAGAGATAAGCATCGCGGCCAAAATACTGCGGCGAATTTTCCTTCTGTCTTGCGTAAGGACGCGCATCTGGGCAAACACGCCTGAGAGAAAGGAGATGAGCGCCTTACAGGCCACATGACCTCAAAATCCATCGGCCAAAACGTCGCACAGAGACTAATTAATATATATTATTCATTACCTTTTAAAGGAAGACAGCAAGAAAATACCTCAAAGGTTTCCTACTACTATCCCCCTTCCTCCTCCCCAAAAAAATTGCTATATCGTCGTCAATCGAATGAAAGTTAAATTACATTACCGTTGGAATGCCTCGTCTAATTACGAGTAATTGGTAGTAATTCGTGCACTGCAATGAAAACTTTGGCATTCTTCCCTGTCACCATAGTATAAGACGAATACTCTTGCCTTTTTAAAGTCATTATAAAACGTTACAATATATAAAAAAATTATAGAAAACTGCTTATAAACATTCAAATTACTGAAATATATATTTTAAAGTTTCAACGCGAAGACTTTGATTGAAAATAACAATTTAATATCGTTTAATTTATGTATTTCGAGAATATTAAGGTTTTATTCATTTTTATTAAAAAAGTCCTGCTTAACTATTTCAACAATTTTTGATAATGGCAGAAACTTCATACCGAAAGATAAAATGAACATTATAATTACATATTTTGACTCGATAATCACGCTAATTTCACAAAGATCTATTTCTATTTTATAAGCTGCTAGCACTGATACATCACAAGTAAAATATATTTGCAGGAGAGTCCGGAAACGTACGACGCCTACGAATTAATATCATATCATTTCAATCAAAAACTTTGCGCTGAAAGTCTAACAGAATAATATTTTAGTAATTTTATTGATTAGTTATTTTTTATAAAATGTTTAAATAACTTATCCAAATAGTTTGTTAATTATATAACGTGACATTTAAATAATTTAATAGGATATTGTTTCATTTTTAAAGTCTATTCAGTCCATTCATATATCTTACTTTCCGAATTTAGATCCTAGAAACAAGAACTTATTATCTCCTCGAACATTTTCGAATAGAAAATTTTGTATTTTTCAAATTTATTTTAGAAATATATTGACACAACTTCGTATCCAACTCGTAATATTGATTTCGAAACATGGTCACTTTTATTAATCTTCCGTATAAAATATTTGTTCATTACATATTTGAAAATAGAAAATAAGTAATCCACTTGAGTTTGTCTTTTCTTCCTAAAGATAGGGGACTCGAAAATCACGGTTTTTATATTGGCCCTTATGAAGCTACGAGCTAGTTGATCCTAGAGGAGTGGGGATGACAGTCACACTCATAGCGATGCTATTGCCACTCTATCACTTATTCCCATTATAGACAATTAAATTTTAACTTATTCACGTGTCTGTCCCTGCATCAATAAAAAATATTACTCCACACAATCTTACCGTTACTTCTGTTGACTTTAACAGGTACATCACCGTTGAATTTGGCGAAAACTTCCTTAATTATGCTTGAAAACAACTAAAAATATTACAGATTGTAACTCCAGTGATAAAGTCAGTATGTTTCACTTTAGCCTTAGCAACTGAACTGTAATAAGCGCCAAGTTCATGACTTATTTTTGATTTATTTGATAATATTTCGTTAAACATTTCGAAATGGAACTAAAACAAGGTTAATCCGTTGAGGAGAAAGTCCAGTAAATGTGGCGCGTGTAAATACCCAGATGGCTATTCACTCTAAAATAAACAATGATCAGGGCAAACCTTGAACGTTTGTGTACTCTAAAATCTCTACTACACAGATACCCATTGTCCTTCATTCACGAAGAGTTACTAACAGTTCCATGTGGACGACAGTTTGTATTACCTTCAATGGAACTGTATATGAACCTTGCAAGTGAACGATTTAGCAATAGTTTCACAGATGGGATTATTATTAATATTTCGGTGAAACCTGAAATGCAATCTTGAAGCCTCTGAGAGCTTCTCCTATATTTTTGTACCATTAGAATGAATGAAACGTTAAATGAAAGATACTCAAAACTTGATGATAAGCAACAATTTTATTTTCTTACCCACAAACAGGAGTAAAGTTAGTGGATGAACTTTCTGTAATTATCGTATTACATTTATGTGAAACGGAGAAGCGGAAGAGGAGACACGCGGGTATCATTGTAAAATATTATTCTCTGGTGTTTTTGGTTTCGTTGATGAATGGAAGTAAATGTAAAAAATAAATAATTTATTTGTTAAAAATGTTGCTTTCTTTCTACAGGTTCGCAAATAAGAAATGACAGATTCTTGCATTGCCAAGCAACTGGGCTAGCTAACTATAGGTATTGATTATTCGAGGTTTACGTAAATAATTTAATAAAACTCTGAACTGTACCTTTGCTATATATTTTGGCGCCCAACAAATGTGCCCTAATATCGTTTGTGCAACTATATCAAAATAACCGGTGAAAAGCAAAGTAGTATTAATATTGAGATGCAAACATTGAAGGAGAAGAAGATACAAAACGAGCTTGTAGTTAATCAGGATACGAATATGGCAACTAATGATTTATGGGACTAATATTAAATAAATTGGAAATAATGTAACAGTAAGTAGAGAAAGTATGGAAGTAATGCAAGAACAAATATTAAATGCATCAGTGATTTTGAAGAAATGAGGAAGGACATGCAGAAAGAACTCGTTGAGGTGAGAAATACGAATAATTGATTGAATAAACGAATGTAACAAGTAGAGAAGCAAATGCAGAAGGTTAGAGAAGCAGGCTGTGTAAGTTAAACAAGAAAATGGAGGAGTCGGAAGGAAATATGGTTAGAATAGAATTTATGAGATACTGATACAATTGTGTGCGGCGGGGGGAAGGCAGAAAAACAGGAAAAGGAAAATAAAAAAGAATGAATTTGCTAATGTAACGAAACGAGTAAAGGGTAAAATGAAAGAAAGGCGCAATCAGGTGCTTGAGGGACGAAACCGTCAGGAAGACAAATGGTAAAATAGATTCTCAAATTGGGATATGGATTTAGTACAAAATAAATATATGTTTTAAAAAAACAATTGTCGTTGAAGAAAATTAGGCTCGATAAACTATTCTAAGAAAGGCAGGGACTGATTATTTGCGAGAAGAACATTGGAAGAGAGAAAGAAACACACGACTGTTATTAAATGTATCCGTTAAGAATGAAATGAATGAATTAAGGAACTTAGTGGTTATGTGAAGACTAAGAAGAACGAAAGGAGGAGAAAGAAGAGGAAAAAGAAGAAAGAACTGAAATTCAGACAAGAAAGAAGACAGCAGTGACGTGGAATGAATGGAGAAGAAAAATAAACTACAGAATTTTTCCATAAAAAAAAGCTTTTTTTTTGGGTAACAAGCTACATGAGGGTGATCCTGAAACAGGCAACTCCCCTTTAATAGCATAGGAAGGGAATTGAAAAAGAGGGGATGCGGAAGGTAGAGCAAGGTAGCCAAGGGTTGACTAGGGCCCCCGGGCTATGGTTTAAGGATCCTACCCGGTGTTTCACCTAAAGAGATGCAGGGAAAACCCTAGAAAACCTGCATCAGGTAGGTCGGGCATTGGGTACTATTCTCACGCCCTTCCGAATGACGGGAGACGAGTTTGCTGTGGGGACGCAGCATTCCCTTCTCCGTGTCTCCACCAATTTCAGGAGGCAATTGGCCGACTGATCCAATGGGATCAGCGGACAACTCTTGCCATATGCCCAAGGTCTTTGACCCCAGTACATATACCTCCTAAAATAGGTGAAGGTGTCTCGGCTTTCAAGACATGAACAAAATAATTTCGTTGTTACAGTTTTAACCACGAGTAAATTTCAGTCATCATAAAAGATGAATGAAACATTTTGTTTGAACTTGGACAAACTAATAGAGAACTTAATCCTTATTTAAAGGGAAAAATGAAGATTCCAGTGGCAGAGTTGTTGGTTTCGTGGTTGCAGAAGACTTTAAAACGTGTGGGACAGGGAGGCAAAAGGAAAAGGATGAACTGGAGGAAGTGTCAAGGATGGAATTAGAATTTACAATTAGGCTCAAATGGAATTGAACACTTAGAATGACAGCTGAGACAAGCTGAGAAAGGGGAGGGTTAATGTAATCATCTTGTGTAAAAACAAAAATGGTAAGAAGAGAGATACTGGTACCAGGTTTAGTGGTGATTAGTTGGTGTTGGTGGGTTTGTTGAGGATTGCACGTTAGTTTTAGAACATTATTCACTTTTTTCCTAGAAGTTTCATTGGTAAACGTCACCAAACTCCATTCATTTCCGGTGGTAAATATAAATATTAAGTGGATATCGCTGTGAATGGACATTGTTGTCACAGTTATGAAGTGTGGCGGTGTCGCTTCCTGTGCGCGTGTTTAGGAAGTGGAGATTCGTCCTTGACCTGATGGTGATGTCACTTTCGCCGAGCTTGAGGGAAGGGAGGCGTCCATTAGCTCCTTCTCATGTCACCTTCTTTGTGCCGTCACTCGGGAACTCTTCACATTTAAATTGTGCGTGGCCGTGTTCGAGAAAGAAAGCGTGGAAACGGGTCAGTCGAGGGAAAGGTGCATTACAAACGTCTTCAGTGTAATATCCGAAACACGAGCGTCGCCGCAGAGAAACAGAAACACTGGTGAGGATGCGAGTGACACAGCTGGTCGTCGCTGTTACATTCTATATTTACGTCGGAATAATGATATTTAAATCTACTTGACAGACGATGCAAGGCAATTTTCTTATACCGTGAAACTATTTTGATATGAAAAGTAAACTCAATTTATTAAATACTGGCTGAGTACCCAGAGCTACAGAATTAATTACACTGTAATCTCCTTGTATACACACGATTCAACCATTACCAACAGCGTCAAATTTTTGAAAATTTTCACGACCCCTATCATTTAAATCACACAAATGAACGCTAAAAATATTTTCCTTTAGGTTAGACAGAATATGGCCGAATGAAAACAACGCACCTTACACTGTGACACTAAATATTATTTCAAATGCACTTCATTTGTTCTATGTCGAATTTATAGATAATACACTCAGTATTCACGCAATTGCAGTATAGAAAGTATTTCAGAACACTGAAATCCTAAATAGAAATGCCAAAACAATGGCAAGCTACGACTCAATGAACTTGCGCATGTATTGATTTTACGTCGGTTAAATATAACTGATGATTCAAACGGTCAGTCTGAATTTTTGGCACTTTAAGGTTTTAATCCGAGAAATACAAAAAAAAATATTACAATAAAAATTGGTCTAAGAAATCTGTATCTAAACAACAGCGCTACAAACTAGATCCAAACGCGGAATTTCAACACAACTACCTTCATCGAGTCAAGAAATCTACTAATTACTTAAAAAACCACATAAATGCAGAAACAGTCAATTTAAAAGGAGAAGATACTTGAACCATCTCTTTGGACCGATAAGGGTGAAATAATGAGAGGTATAAATATGTATATACGCACGAGTGTGTCCTGCCCTAGTTGTTATGTAACGTACCTCAATCATTCACACTGTGACATAATTGGTATCCTTATTGAATAATGATAAATCATCATTACTTAAATACAATAATGTTTAAGGGGAAAACCCAGGTTATGGAGACTAGTATGGGAAATAGTGGTATAACAAAGGTTGTTAGATTGGAAAGGGATATTATGAAAGAATTTTTGGGAAATCTGCAACTTGGGCAGCATAATAACTAGGGATGGTAGAAGTACAGTAGACATAAAGACTAGACTATAAAAGGCAATGAAGGCTTTAAAAAAAGGAATCTAATTTTAGGAAATCTTTACTGAAAATATTCGTATGGACTGCGGCGTTATATGGATGCGACACGTGGACGATAGGAGTTTCAGGCATGAAAAGACTGGAATATTTCGAAATGTGGTGCTATAGAAGAATACTGAACACCATATGTGTGGATACAGCAAATTAACAGGAAGTTTGAAGCATAATAGAGAAAGAGAGAACGATATGGAGGACTTTAACCAAGGAAATGTTTGGATTATTAGGCAACGCTAAGGGAGTATGTGGGATGTGGTACCTATATGGAAATGAAAAGACTTGCGCAGGATAGGTTAGCATGGTATACAGCATCAGACCAGTCTTAGGACTAAATACCACAACAAAAACAATTCTTAACACCATTTTAATGATCACGTTTGACAGGCTACGTCAGGCCCTAATCTATCCTGTTTGCAAACACTATATATCTTTAGGGAACGAGTTTTTGTTGCCTGAAATGGAGTAAGGATGGAACCTAAATATTTTAAAGATTGGCAGGAACCATCTCAGAGCTGATCACTACAATACACCAAAATATCATGACGATTGCAACATAGTTTTCTGACTGTAAAATTTATAATAAATAAAAAGACGACCAATAAGTCATATAAATTTATCACTATTTATTCAATAGCGACGTTTCGCCTCCTTTTTGAGACTTCCTAAATATTAATGTCTTTGATTTTTTATGTGCTAAAATATAATTCATTGTAGCTATTTGACATAGATCGTCGGTCATCAATGTAAAAACGACAAAAAATTATATTGAAACATTTGGAAAATATACAATTATAAATAAAAAGCAGATATGCAAAGTTGTGTGTGTAATTTGACAAAATATTTAATATTTATTAGTTGTTATTTAATAATTTTCAACTAAAATATATTTAAAATGATTTCTACATGTAATGCACATATTTACAATTTATTTTGTTAATATTTCGTCAAAATAAAAGTTATTTTTACGATTTTTAAGAGTACCTAGGTTTTACAGGAAACTGGTCAAAAAGTTAGGAAACCTTGGACATAAGACTATGGTCTAGGTTACACTTTCATATTTTTATATCACGTTGTTAATTATTTAATCGATTTGGGTCGACGTAAGAAAAGAAAAATTATTTAGGCAACGTTTTCACCGACCAAACTGAATGTAAGCTAGATAAAAGATACGTGAGGCAGATCTTGATGAAGCTGAAAAATACAGGAGCAAATATTGCAGGTTTGTTACGTAAAAAAAAAGTCGATATAATTGTAACCGCTCCAGGAAATACCACGAAAATCAACCTTTTAAAACAAGTAAGTAGTAAATAATATATTAAATATCACCAAAGGGAAAATATTAATCGTAAATCCTCGAAGAAATAAGCCAAAAATCAATATTTTAATGAGAGAATCTCAGTAAAATTGTTAAACAATCATGTTAAACATTTAAAATAAAAGTTAAAAATCTAAAATTTTGGAAACTCACATAAAATATTAGTTAGTGTTTAAATTTAATATATTGTTCTGTTTTATACGAACGAATGAATAAGGGTTATTGTCTAAATTTACAATTAATAATATTGCATAATTAGGAAGAATGTAAAAATATTAATATTTAATAAATGGAGGCTGATTTCAGAGATATGGGTACCTGATTACACTATAAATTAAGTCACAATAATTCAGTTAAAATTTCAAACTCCTTGAAAAAATTATTTTGATTCAATTTTGGAATCCCAATATTGGTAAAACATACAATTTAAAACAAGTGACATAAATTGACGCCACAAACACTATTACTGATTAACAGAGTTCCTATTTGCTGCTCTATTGTACGTGTAACGGACCTAATAAATTCACAGGAAACTACACGTCTAGTGCAATTAACGAGAGTAAGCGCGAAAGAATCGGATTCATGAAGCGTTCCCTTCTGCTAGTAATTAAGCGGCCTGATGATGGAGAAAGCATCTGCCCGAATGATGGACAGGCACACTTTAATTACTCCTCAACATCTTAGCATTGTTCTCCGTGACCGGCAAATTGCGACATCACCTGGCTAATGACCAAATGGTTTTACCAATCTGTTTTATTAAAATAATATTTTTAAAAAATCAGAATGACCAACAAATGAAGTAAGATCATAGTTAAACTAAGCTTTTAATATAAAAAGTGTATTATATATAATTTACTTTTAATTATAATAATTAATACAACAGTCAAATTAGTCGGAAATAAATTTGAATAGAATAAAATAATTATAACGCTTAATTAAAATAGTACTGAATACGGCTTCTTTATCTGTATCCTCTTCAGGTACAAATATAAACTTTATTCCATTATATTGTAATAGGATATCCTTTAATTTTAAATCATTCTACATTTTTCAAATTATTAGTATCGTTGCTATTTTATAAATATAATCCGGTCAACTGTAAGATTTTCTCTATATGTAACGTTTCGTCTGCAACTCGACAGACATCATCAAGGTTAAATTGAGTTACATATGTTTCTAATGTTCAGAAATTTACAAAGAAATTATAAAGAATCATAAATATGACTTATTTGTACCACTCTGGGCGTTTAAAGTGGAATTATTTGATTATATACAAGTAATTTCAGAGATTGGCCTAATGTCATGTCTATTTTCTATGTCGAGTTTTCTGACTTTATTGCAATCAAAGGAATGGTTAGTTGTGAGATGATCTGGGAACTTCAAAATTGATTCAATGCTCCCTAATCACTGATTTAAGACTAGTTTTGTTTGACCAATATAGATGGAGCTGCGATCATTTTTATTGATCTTGTATACAGGTAAAGATAATTTCTCACAAATTTGTTTCGTCAATTTTGACTATTTCAGACATGAAATATATACAATAAAATAATGCATATGTCGTTAATATCTCCAAAAGGAGTTTTCGGCATAGTGTTCCATTTTCAGCGATATAAACTATATATATATATATACTTATCCATTTTCAGTGGTATAGGCAACCGTATATATTCAAAGATTTTCAAAACAAATTTCAGAGACAAATTTGAATATGAAGTCAATTTCTTTTACTTTTTAAAAAAGAACTACTTTTTTCGGTGTATTTAAAATTGTATTTATAGTTAAAAATACAGCTAATTTTAAAGGAATAAACATGTACAAATGCGGATAATTTTGCGTCGTTGACTCTGTCCACTTTTCTGACAAATTGACTGCATTTTTAATTCAAGATGCCCAATTATCGATTTATTGGGTTTATTAAAATATGATATGTTTTACAAAGTAATACAAGATGCTTATTTTGAAAATGCTTCAGTATATTTTAGATTTTATGCAGATGAATATGGGACACAATGCTGAAAGCTCCTTTCAACGTTATATGAAATAATGTAATTAAATTAATTGAGCTTGATATGATAATATACAAGAAAAATGTATAAATAAATTAATTAAATTACTAACGATTTTGTCCCCAACTTATCGGACCTTCTCAGTTTATTTATTTCTGTTGCTGCTACAAGGTCTGTGGCAGTATTTAAATTAAATTCTTTTATTTCCCCATTCTTTGTATAATACTTATTAATGATCAGAAAAAATTAAGATTCATTCAAAACATATGGGTATTTCATTGCAATATTATCTTTGTTATAATCTGTATTTGTAAAAATGAATTACTATTTCCCTTGCTCACGCCGTAACTTGAGAACGACTTCACCGATTTCATTAATCTTTTTTTATTATAAGTTTTCTAATACTTAGTACAAGGTTATTTCGGAAAGATAAATTAAGAAAATTGCGCAAAAAAATTGGAGAATTTCATAAAAATTAACTACGAGAAGGCTACTTTACATCCGATCGTTTGAATCTCTATGTCAATGATATCCTCCGAAACAGCTCAACTGATTTCAATAAAAATTTCAGGGATAGAAACAAGACTTTTATCTTAAAGTGTCGTGTATGTTTCAGTTCAGAAGATATTAAACAAAATATTAAAACTTCTATTAGTCGTTCCTATCCATTCATCCCACTTATTATGTTATTAACAGCGTAATTTGGGCAGCATGAGAGAGAGGGAGGGAGGGCGAGCGATTTCACTCCATCTATTGTTGTAAAGCGGGACCTTTTCAAAACTAACTGCTACTTATAAGGTTCGCCGTGAATCGTTCATAAGGTCATCCACTGGACCATTCATACGGTATTAATAGATTGACATTCATTCGTATTCAATTACCGTTTCTTTCGCAACAGAAAAACTTACTGTGGTTCGTGTGTTTGAAGGTTTATCGTCGTGTTATTTATTGTGAGTGATAAGTGGTGACAACATTTCGGTTGGCGTATGTGTAACGCAAGTCGAGTTCACAATCTTCGAGACAATGAGGCAGCGTTTGAAGGCAAACAGAATGGGAATTTCTCAAGATAGATCTACCACTGCTTTGGAAAACCCCATACCACCAGGTTCAAGCGAGACGAGACAAAAAGACGGTAAAACGTAAAAATTACCTCTGAACGTTTGGCATAAAACTTCCGAACGACTCCTCAAGGAAGAGGATAGGAATTAGTGCAATTTTTATGTGTAATAAAGGCTCATATTTGAGTCGAAAAAATAATTCTCGAGGTAAATTAATTATATAATGCTTTCTCCTACAGTATTTGTTTATAATTTCCCCTTGCAGCATGTGAGGGATGGGGATGGAAATGAGTCAGATGAAAATAACAAGGAAATTATCATCTTTGGGGTCGAAACCGGTCTAAAGGTGGTAGCTGTGTTACATTATGACGATTAATATGCTATTTAAGTAAAAATTCATCCCTTAAGTGGGGAAAAAAAATTATTTTTCAGAGTTCTGAAAATTTTTTTAGTCCTGATATTATAACGAGAGTATTGACTGTCGGGATACTGGGAGTACATTTGAGGTTTATATTGTGACGTTTTCGATGCAGGTTTAGTTGCGTGTTGACCAAGAATTAAATAATGACTTGGGATAGTTAGTAATGTAAATTTTATATTTCTTGAAAAATAATTCCGAGGTCACCAGATGTATGTAATTTCTCTTAAGAGGGATGTATTAAAGAGTCAGTTTATGTGCCTCCATTTCCAAAAAATGTTATCGAAATGTCAGACCGCATAAAAGCAACTGTGGAAGCTGAAACTCAAGACAAGACCGTTATGAAGTGGGACCGATTTTAATACGGAACCAACCGGAACTGAGCAACTTGGAGTCATGTAAAATATTTAATTTAATTTTCTTCATTCATTTTGTACAATCATTTTCTAAAACATACACGCGTCAATTAAGATCATTTTTGAAAGACGTGGAATAATAATTTTTTATATGATGAAATTATAATTTTTCCTGAATGTGGTCGTTCAGAATAATTTAAAAAATATATGCTAGTTCCGTATTGAGGAAAAAACTGAGGACACGTGACCAGGTAGCGATTAAATAAGTACATGAATTAGGAACAGCGCCCGTCGCTTCCTTGGCTGTAATTCCGTCACCTTTGTCTTCGACAGATCATATTTGACAAGTACTTTCTACTGCATTTAATCTTACAGACAACAAGGCATTAACACTTTTTTTTATGAATTTCCATTTCTGAAGAATGACACTTTTCACCGGAGTGAAGACGACATCGACTTTCACCTGTTTGAACAACGCTTACTTCTTTCTCCCGTTATGCGATGGCTCGTCGCCACAGAATGAGACGTATACTTTTGTTTTTAGCTCTTAATATCGTGCAGTTGCGTTTATACTCATGGTAAATGCTAGACCGTCAGTTGTCAGTGGCTCTGCGTACTCAATCAGAGAAATGATTCGGTTTAACCTGGACCTGATGCGACTTACAAACGCTTTACATAATACGGTTTCATCGTCCGCGTACTTATTTTTATTAGACCGGTACAGTATTTAATTGGGCACAATTGTAATTTGAAGTGATTTGAACAATATAGAGTGCGCTGGCATGGCTCCCTACCCTCTGGTTCTAAAAACGGTTTTAGAAAGTCTTATTAAAAGAGCGAGGTATATGTAATGGAACTAAATGAATCATTTATTATTTGCCGTTTGTAGATACTCATCATGCTTCCGAAAACCGTAAATTTCATTTTTCAATTTCTACTCTTTATTAAGGAGATATCTCACCACTCACTCCGCTACAATCTCAAGCCGTGTACAGGACGCGAGCATATATAGACTTTGCAATTAATTTTATAAGGCAGGATACGAAAAAACCGACCCACTTTCATAGCATTTTTAGATTCAGAAAAAGCGTTTGATAATGTAAACTGGAACACTATTATGGATTTTGAAGAGGAATAAAATATCGAGAAAGGTTTATCCATAAACTCTACAGAAGGCAGTCAGCAGTAATTAGAAGATCAAGAAAAGGAAACAGGAATCAAGACAAGGATGACGTCTGTCGCTCTTTCTTTCTGTTTAACCTATATATAGAACTCCGATGAAGTAAATTAAAACTGAAAATGGAAAAGGAATCATACTGTCAGGAAAAGAAAAAAAGCCCTACGCTTTGACGATGATGATGTGTAGTATTAGGACTTGGAAACCATAAATGGCATGAACAGCATGGAATAAAATATCTGGAAAGGAGGCTAATACATGACCTCTACAGAAGACAGGCAGCAGAAATTAGAATAGATGACCAAAACAAGAAAGCCGTAACCAAGAAAGGAGAAAGACAAGGATGCAGTGAGTCGCCAATGCTGTTTAACTTATATATAGAACAGGCGGTGAAGAAAGTTAAAACGGAATATGGAAAAGGAATCATACTGCAAGGAGAAGAACTATAAACCTTACGCTTTGCCGACGATATTGTAGAATTAGGGGAGTCGGAAGACGACTTGGAAACCAAACTAAATGGCATGAACGTATTCCTGGAAAAAGACTTCAAAAAGAGGATTAATAAAGGGAAAACCAAGGTAATGAAGTGTAGTATGGGAAACAGTGGAATAACAAAGGGTGTTAATTTGGGAAGGGATATTTTTACGAAAGTTAAGGGATTCTGCTACTTGGAAGCGTAATAACTCGGGGTGGTAGAAGTAGAGTAGACATAAAGAGTAGGATAGCACAGGCAATAAAGATTTTAGGGAAAAAGAGGGATTCTCCACTGGTAATATAAGTGCGAACATTAGGAAATCGTTGCTAAAAAATGTTAGTATGGAGCGTGGCGTTATGTGGGTCCGAAACGTGGACGATAGGAGTTGGGGAAAGGAAAAGAATAGAAGCATTTGAAATGTGGTGCTACAGGCGAATGCTGAAAATGAGATGGGCGGACAGAATCACAAACGAGGAAGTTTTAAACAGAATAGGGGAAAAGGGAACAATATGGAAGGCGTTGACTAAGAGAAGGGATAGATTAATAGGCTATGTTATAAGACACCAGCATAGGAGGGAAGTTTGTGGGGTAAGAACAGAAGAGGGGCGAAAAGGATGGATTACGCTAATCAGATTAGGGAGGATGTGGGTTGTGCTAGATATAAGGAAATGAAAAGGCTTGCGCAACATAGGTTAGCATAGAGGGATGCATCAGACCAGTTTTAGGACTGAATACCACAACATACATGACGCGAACTCAACACAACCTAAAAATTGTGTTTTTAACCACTTTTCAATTATGTTATGATGTTAAAATTATACTATTAAAAAAAGACAAAATTAAAAATACACACAACAAATTTATCGCTATTACGAAACTAGCTGAGTGCCCGGCCATGCCGGTGTGCTTATATTAGCCCCGTACAGATTATATTTCCATACTAATGTAATTTAATGTGACGTAAGTCGTATAGAGCGCGTGGTCAGGCCTCCCTATCACCTGGTTCTTAAGTGTCATTAATGTAATGGAGGGAGACATGTGAATCTTTTATTTTTGCCATTTGTAAATACTCATACGTACAGAGAAACGTAACACGCCCAACTTTAGCAAAATGCTGCACAAGTCCAGAAACTCGCTTACTAAGTCTTTCTTTCCACTCGCGGTCAATAAAAATGAGATTTTTAATATAATAAAAAATCTGAAAACTTCTGGTATTTTTATCAATTCTCATGCGACATTACCATTTAGAGGTATATTACTGGGTCAAACTTGGCATGCAGAGTGTCGCTGATCCATGATCATCGCCAGCTCCGAATTGGAGACGGAGGGATGCTGCGTCCCACAGCAAACTCTCTCCGTCATTCGGAAGGGCGTGAGAATAGTACCCAATGCCCGACCTACCTGATGGAGGTTTTCTAGGGTTTTCCCTGCATCTCTTTAGGTGAAACACCGGGTAGGATCCTTAAACCATAGCCCGGGGGCCCTAGTTAACCCTTGGCTACCTTGCTCTACCTTCCGCATCCCCCCTTTTTCAATTCCCTTCCTATGCTATTAAAGGGGAGTTGCCTGTTTCAGGATCACCCTCATGTAGCCTGTTACCCAAAAAAAACGGAATCAACAGTAGGCTCTTTAAAAGTTGCTGTAATGAAATTGCAATTCCTATGCATTATTTCCCTCCGGTATATTTCCAGATGCTCTAAAAGACGCGAAAGTTATACTGTTACACAAGAAAAACAATCATCATCCTATTTCAGTCTTACCAATGTTCTCAAAAATTACAGTATAGGTAAAGTATTCCCATGGATATATTTACAGGTTAATTCTTAAAATTTATCAGCCACCTTTTTCATTACAATATTTAAAGTACAATAACTTCTAACTGGGTTAACTCGGCTTGTTGGTCTACAACTATAACGTTACTAGTAAAGTTACAAATATTCTTTCTGATATTATTTGCATAACGTTACCCCTATTGTTTGGAAATTGAGACTGTACATAAAGATACTACAAGCATTAAAATAATTGAGTTTCCGCGAGACATGAAGACGAATTCTTTGAAGCGAATAGCGACTTGTATTGAGTTTCATACACAGGGTATGAAAATACGGACGGTATGAAAGAATAATGTATGTTATTTAAATATCACACAAGCTAAGCGAACTGAAAAGGACGAAACGAGGTTACATATGAGGGATTTTACAAACGTGAAGGTTTTGCGACATCCGCCCAGGGTTAGTTAACTCGCAAAGGTAACACACAAAGCTCGGTATTGAAAATATTTGAAGTGCTGGGAAGCAAACAGTTAGGTAGGGGAATGGTAACTGTACGAGCAGATCCCCTTGAGCGTCACGATTCTTTCGCGTTAAGGACAAATATTTGCACTACACTAAACCGCGTAATGTCCCTTGGAGCTCGACCTAGATGGAACTCGAGATCCGTATTTTAATTAGCCACGAGTGTGGGACTCAATTTCATACCTCTCCTCGTTTAATCTCCCAGTTTGCTCGTTCCGGATGTTTTATTTTATACTTCGAGGTCCCGGGTGTGTGTTTTATCTTCCGTACAATGCCAGAGATTTTTTCGTAATGGAGCTTCAACGTAAAAGATGAAATAAATTTATTTCTTATACTATCCGTAATTACACGTAAATTAATAACGTAAAATAAATAAAAGGTATATTAATCATTTTCGGTGAATATTAATACATTAATAATGATCAAATCGGTTAACGTCTGCTATTAAATAATTCCCCACCGATTTTTAAAGACAGTTTTTATTTTTTATTTAAACGACGTTTCGGCGCATATTTGCGCCTTCTTCAGGTTTATAATCAGTGAAATATATATTTCAATTTAAAAACACATATATAGCACATACATATATATAAAGGAATAAACTAACAACTCACCCAATTATTGTTAAAATCCAATTATCAAAAACTACAAAATTGTTGTAATCGTTAATTTCTTTCTATCAAAGTGAGTTTTTATGATGCAAAAGGAAAAAAATTTACTGGATCAACACAAAAATTTTACATTTCTCATATAATGTTATTTTTAACCCTTATGCCGGCATTTTCTTTCATAATAAAAACTACAAATATATTTGCATAAAAATGTTGCAAATTAAATTCTTTAAACTAACAATTTTATAACTCATGGTCGTATATTATGGGCCTTCTCATAGATCAGAATGTTAAACACAAAATCTACTCAGATCTGGCAGTACAGGAAATCAGAGAAAAGGGTTACAGGTGTAATTTTTCGTGTCAGCTTAGTGAATATTCCGGCTCCTTCCTCGTAGCAATATCCTCCTCACAGCCGCCACCACCATCAGGAGAATGTCCTTGTTATCCTCCTCCTATTGGACTACCAAGTCTTTCTAGTCAACTCTCTCGGACTCTGTATCCGTCTCTTTCTCCGTCTCACCGCCCTCAAAAGTCGCTCTTCAAATCTCTCTCGTCTCACCGCTCTCGAAACATCTCCCAAACCTCGCTCTATCGAAAAAATCTGTCCCCAAAATCTCTCTGCCAGCCCTTTTAAAATCTCCTCCCCACTTAAGTTTATATCATGAAGGTGGCAGGGATGGATATTCACCAATAACATTTATGGTTACTCTTGGGAAAAAACAGCCAATGCCGCGAAAGCTTACATAAATTGGGAAACACCACATGCGCGACGTTAAGTCTGTGTTTTATTGCACCTGGCTCAATTGCTGTCCCCTTTCTTTTGGCTCCGCACCGCCAAAAGCAGATGTGTCTGAGCGTTACCAACGGTCGTTTATAAAAATATATAACATTAATATTTATCTGTTAGACCATGTATATTCATTCTACACACTGTAATGTAGAAAAATTACCCTAAGTAGCAGTCTAGAGGACTGTGAAACATTAATGCGTGCCTGTACTTCGGACAATAAAAACGAACCTTTTCTGCAGAGTAAAATAAAAGAACTCTTCGAACAAAAGAGTCATCCGTTCCTCATTTGAAACAGATTTGCCTCCAAGTCTGAAGCCTAGACGTAAAAAATGAGGAATGGCTACTGGGAACTAATGTGTGATGGCACTTGTTTACGTCCTGCAAATAAAACTTTTTTATTGGCTGAAATTGTTCAAATGTAAGCCAATGGGTGCTATTGGAGATTGCAGCCGATCGGCTGCTGTGATTAAGTAGGAGGATTTTGGAAACTTGACGAGGTTACGTGGAAGCTGATTTTGAGGACATCAGAAAGTTTGAATTTATGATAGTTGGCATCGTTTATAAATTGTCAGAACTATATGCCATAAATTACGTAGGTTCTTTGGGTTTCACCCCCACAAATTACCCTGATTTTAATTCACTTTCATGCAAATCATAAATTTATCTACTCTTTTCTGTAAATTCATTTGTGTTTTTCTAGTTTTGGAATTTTACGAATTTTTTTATTAAATTTTGCTCATTCATTAAAATAAATGTTCTCTTTAATTTTTAAATTCATTAGTTATTATTATTATGCTTCTCATTTAAAAGTATATTTTCCCAATAGCTTAATAAATAAAACTCAACCCCATAAGTACTACAATTGTGGAGCTTAATATTAATAAATCGTAATAGTAAAAAATAAAACCCATCCCCACTTCTTCTTTACAACACTATTATAAGCAAAATAATATCAATGAACCTATAATTTACAAACACATTTTCTGTTCAAATTAAACGTGTTTCGTCGCCTCATTTGGGACTTGAAAAGATGACAAACGTATAAAAGTCCAAACTCTCCTGCAGATTGAAATCACCCTAGCAGGCGGTCAAATTTGAATTTTTACACAATCGGCACATATTTAACAAAATTTAACAGCTGAATATGCCAAAAATGAAATGAAACATTGTTTAATCCAAATAAAAACTGTGTCTGTAAAACTGGTCATTAATATATTTCATTTAATTACTTGAATGTCAGACGTTAATTAATTTACCAAGATATTAGCTCAATTTGGTACAAATAAAATGTGTATTTTTTACCTTCTTTGCAGAAATGTAAATGTGGGGACAAATTTCACTAAAACGTGGTCCACATATTCATAAAATATTCCGAGAAAAGCGCTGGGAAAGGAGGAGGGGGTGTTTGAATAATTTGGTAATGTATCAGCACGCGTGAATTTGTGACGTCATCGCGTATTGAGTCGCAGAATGCAAGAAAACTAACCATAATTAATTTCGAGCAGCATTCTGGTACTCTCACATTTCATCAATTACACACTGCAATATCAGTAGAAACAATTTCAAGGAAGAATTAAGGGTAATATACGTAATTTATGTTTTCTCTGTTGAAACTTGGCTGATCCCGCTATATTTTTACATATTAAACAACTATTTCACACCTAAATCTTAACATATACAGTTATATTTTAGGGGTTTTTTTTGTTTTTTTTTTGGTTAACAGGCTACATGAGGGTGATCCTGAAACAGGCAACTCCCCTTTAATAGCATAGGAAGGGAATTGAAAAATGGGGGGATGCGGAAGGTAGAGCAAGGTAGCCAAGGGTTAACTAGGGCCCCCGGGCTATGGTTTAAGGATCCTACCCGGTGTTTCACCTAAAGAGATGCAGGGAAAACCCTAGAAAACCTGCATCAGGTAGGTCGGGCATTGGGTACTATTCTCACGCCCTTCCGAATGACGGGAGACGAGTTTGCTGTGGGGACGCAGCATTCCCTTCTCCGTGTCTCCACAAATTTCAGGAGGCAGTTGGCCGACTGATCCAATGGGATCAGCGAACAACTCTTGCCATATGCCCAAGGTCTTTGACCCCGGTACATATACCTCCTAAAATAGGTGAAGGTGTCTCGGCATATGAGAACTTTGATAAAAAATACCCAGAGAGAGAGTGCGAGGCATCCCCGACCTCATGATCAGGTAAGCCCCGCAATCACTATGGGCTGAAGCGTCTACGAGAAATTCTCGCAGCGCCTCCATCAATTATATTTTAGGGTTCCAGTGAGCCAGTCTTTGACGGCGGCTTTCTTATAGAATTTAGGCCAGGAGATTATGACGAAATAATCATTATTTCCGTACAGTTATGCGTGAAAAAATAAATGTACAATAAGTGCTCTTTGTACAGTTAATACTGCACCATGTTAATACAAGTAAGTACTCGGGCAACATCAGCTTCCCTACCAGTTTAAAATAAATTCTTTACAGACTTTGTCGTCGGTTAGTTAAATAAAATTAATTACTGGAAAAACTAATATATCTTTGAATGTTATAAAACTCCTGTAGTATAAATATAGTTTAGAAATTTTTATACTCTTCAAAGCGTGTCAATCAGTAAATCGTTAAATTTCAGAGTGTGGAGTTTGGAATTTCCAATAATTCTTCAGGAAGACCGGACAGAAAAAAAAAATTAACCGCATCGACTGCATTTTTTTTGCGCCGCTGTTCCTTCATCCGAGTATTAAGAATGTTTAAAAGTGACCATTAAAGCTAACAGGAGTTCCATATTTCACCGCAGCCGAGTTTCAGTTCCATAATCAACCTCAGAAATCAGATTTCTGAGGTCATAGGTTTGTGAGAGTCTCGGAAAACTGCTACGAATACGCAGCTTAATGCAAGAAACATTAATCACAGTATTTCATCACCACTTTATCTATGACCCAGTGGTAAGATATGATGGAAAACGGGAGTTAGTACATCATCCACGCACGTGGAGCACGATTACGGCAGAGAAAGCTATTTGTAGTCTCCACCACGAGGCAATGTGATACCGCAGCTATTGCGTTTACGGCTCACTACGGGACCGTGGAAAGTTCACTAAATCGCGTGATCAGGACCTTAGAAGAAGATATAATGGAACTCTAAAGCCCATGCAGTTAAAAATCAAGTCCCTTTGAGGCTCTCAGAATTTTATTAAAGTCGTACAAAATATAATTTAATTATATGCAGCCAGCAGTAATTAGAATTGAATGGCAAGACAAAAAAGAATTCAAGAAAGGAGCAAGACACTAATGCAGACTGTCAACAATGCTCTTTAACTTATATATAGAACAGACAAAAGAAAGTTAAAACGGACTATGGAAAAGGAATCATACTGCAAGAAGAAGAAATAAAAACCCTTAAGTTCGCCGATGATATTGTAGTACTAAGGGAGACAGAAGATGACTCGGAAACCATAATAAATGGAATGAACGAAGGTAATGGAGTGTATTAGAGGAAACAGTGGAATAACAAAGGGTGTTGGATTGGGAAGCGATATTTTGACGGAAGTTAAAGAATTCGGCTACTTGGGAAGCGAAATATTGGGGATGGTAGAAGTATAGTAGACATAAAGAGTAGGATAGCACAGGCAAGGAAGGCTTTCGCTAAAAAGAGGAATTTACTTACGCGTAATATAAGTGTGAATATTAGGAAATCGTTGCTAAAAATGTTCGTATGGTGCGAGGCGTTATATGGGTGCGAAACGTAGACGATAAGAGTTGCGGAAAGGAACAGAATAGAAACCTTTGAAATGTGTTTCTATAGGAGAATGCTAAAAATCAGATTGGTGGATAGAATCACTAACGAGGGGAAGAGCGAACAATATGGAGGAGACGTCGACCAAGAGAAGGGATAGATTAATATTCCCCGTTTTGAAACATGAGGGTCTTCTAAAATTAGCATTTGAGGAAGTTTGAGGGGTGAAAACAGAAGAGGGAGACCAAGGATGGAATAAACTTAGCAAATTATGGAGGATTTGGGATGTTCTAGTTATGCGGCAATGAAACGTCTTGCGCAGGGTTCGTTAAAATGGGGGACCGGCCTAAGCACTGATTACGATCACAACAGTAGCATTTTAATATTCATTTTTATAGGACATCAGTGATAAATTAAAACAATTATTCAATTCTTATGATTTAATACTTATCTCTTATAACTACGTCGTATTATATAAATAATTTTAAGTTTTGTTTAATGAAGATTAATCCTGGTAAAATCACAACAATATATATAAGAAAGGAACCGAGTTGTTATCAGCACAAGAATGTGGTTGGAACATATTGAATTCTCTTATCTTCCTCTTAAGTCGCTCGACATGGATTATCAAGCTTACTGAGCTTGACTTATTTAGAATATTTATTTCCAGTCAATACACATAGCGGACGAATAAGCTTCCATTGTAAGAAATGGTTCGATGTGTCTAAAACCACGGTCAGCCATGACACTGAATGCTTCTGGTAGCTTTTCCAAGAAACCACATTCCTGGACAAATTGTGAATCAGTGATTTTCTCACTGTAACTTTCAGAGACAACGTTCACTGCCCTGTAGGGCGATAGTTGGAATTTTGTTATTTCTTTATGTAAAGTTAGCAAGGATTGTAAAGCTGGAAATGGCGCCAGCATGTTGGTTTGTGGTGCCGCCTTTAATCCCCAGGAATGGTAACGGAGGAATATGAGCTGCGGAATTCCCGCAAACAGCTTGCGTGGGAATTAGGCACCCACGAAGAAAGCGAAATATTTAAATACCATGTGGTTGATTATCAAACATCTATTTAGATGCTTCTTTACGCGGCGGTGGGAAGCTGTGTGAATTTATCATTCGGCTCTTGGAATTTGAAGGAAATCGTTGCTAAAAATGTTCGTATGCATCGAGAAAGAGTAAGAGAAGGATGCAGTCTGTCCCCCAGAGTCTTTAACATATATATAGGAGAGGCGATGAAGAAAGTTAAAAATGAATGAGGAAAGGGGAATCAAAATGCAGGGAGGAAAAATAAAAACACAGTGGTTTGCCGATGATATTGTAGTATTAGGGGAATCAGAAGAAAACTCGGAAAAAATTATAAATGGCATGGCCGTGATCCTGGAGGAAGACTACAACATTAGGGTTATCAAAGAGAAAACCAAGAAAATGGAGTGTAGTATGGGAAATAGTGGAATAACAAAGGGTGTTGGATTTTGAAGGGATGTTTTGAAATAAATTAAAGAATTCTGCTACTTAGGCAGCAAAATAACTAGAGTAGGATTTCACAGGGCAAGGAAGGCTTTCGCAAAAAAAGAGGAATTTACTTATAGCTAATATAATTACGAAAATTAGGAATAATTACTAAAAATATTCGTATGGAGTGTGGCGTTATATGGGTGTGAAATCTGGACGATAGGAGTTGGGGAAAGGAAAAGAATAGAAGCCTTTGAAATATGGTGCTATAGGGGAATGCTGAAAATCAGATGGGTGGATAGAATCAATTTCTAAGCAGAATAGGGGAAGGGAGAACAATATGGAGGTCGTTGACCAAGAGAAGGAATTGATTAATAGGCCATGTTTTAAGACATAAGGGTCTTGTAAAATTAGCATTAGAGGGAAGGATGTGGAGTAAGAACACAAGAAGAAAGTTGAGGATGGAATACGCTAAGCAGATTAGGGAGGATGTGGGATCCGGTAGCTATGTAATAATGATAATCTATGCTCATCGAGGGTTGCATCAGAGTAAATACCACATGAAACAACAATACGCAATCGGCAACAAAGATTAAAGCGTCAGATTACATATAATTGTAATAGTTATTCCTTAAGCCTAAAATGAGTCTACTGCAAAAGTGTATTTTAAGTCAAATTCTATTTTCGTAGGAGAACAATTCAGATGTTTATTGACGCGTAACCAAAAGTACCATATATGTGACGTAACAGGGTCACGATTTCATGCTACTTTTACTTTTTGGTGAAGTCCGAAGAATCGTGGCTTTGATTGTCCTTGCGCGTTACATCGGCCAACCGAAACGTGCTTTAAAAACTAAAATTAATTAATAAAAAACAATTAATCCGACTTATTATAATAAATAATACACAAATAGCCAAAATTCAAAAAAGGAATAAATTTATTTGAAAATGTATCGTTTTTATATTTTTTAATATTTTTTTTCCAATTTAAATTAAATTCGTACTAATAATTTTTAAATGAGAACGTAAATCCTGTATTTCCAAATTGATATTATGTTTGATACAGCAGCAACAACATGAATTTTTTTAAATTTTAAATAAAGAACTTAGGAGGTATTGAAAGTTGGGGGACGAAACGTTTTCAAATAAATTTATTAAATTCAGCCTGAAGAAGACAGAGCATGTGGTCCTCGAAACGTCGCGTTTTTATCGCACCTGTACCAGAGTGGAAACCCGAGAACTATTTCTGAAACAACTGCACCGGGAAAGCCTTAGTACACTTAAATTTATTAAATATCTGACTTTTGGCTACTCATTGTATTTTACTGTCTGTTAATTGTCTACTTCTTAATATATTTACAGTATAAAGTAATATATTGCAAATAGATCACTGAGCTGTGTTTACTTGATGTCTGGTGGTAATAAAGAGAGGCATCTCAATAGTAAACAAATAAAAATAAATTAATTACATTTATAAAATAATTAATGGAGAGAATTTTCCCGGTAAATTTTTCCAAATTAAATTCCCGTGTTTCAACCAGGGTCAATAGTTGCGAAAGTAATTCCGCCTTCGTCACCTCATCCATGGTCAACGGTCGTTGGATCAAACGTTGGTCCAGCTTGAAACCCGAGGACTGTATGTAATAATATGTCGAGTCAAAAATTAGACGTTCAGAAATATTTTTGTTTTCTAAGAGGAAGGCGATAGAGTATTTTTCAAGTCTTGTTTAACATCCTTGCTGTATCCGCCGTTGACGCGGTGCTTTGTGATTGCTGGCAGATGATTGATGTCGCAATCTAACTCTTATATTACGATAGAACACCCGACTATTACCACAATATTCCTTTAAATTGATTTTTAGCTTAAATTCACTATTCACTGGATCATAAACATATTTAATTAATTACATTATTACAAGTTAGTGGTAATGAAAGAGGAAAGTACTCTAGCCTTCTCAACATAAATTCTTGCTTACACAATTACTTGTCCCTAATAAGAAAAGCATCGTGTTATTTCCATTCTAGTCTATTCATTGATCCTTAGTTTCTATTATTTGAGTGGTATTAACAGCCGTTGAAAGTTGACGGTAGTTTTACGACGCTGTTTTCTAGGTTTATGACACGCTTCCTCGCTATATACAATGGGACATAGCCAATTTTCTGTTACCTAACTGTGTGTGTTTGTGTGTGGTCTGCCTTCACAATATTTTCAGTGGGTGGACAGCGATACGCCGTATTTACGACTCAACGCAGTCAATTCATTTAAATTAGAGACGATCTTAAGAATTCTCGGCATTTCACCGAGAGGTTTAAAATAAAGTACGCATTTTTCTCAGAATTCAGAGGAAAAGGATGAATATCCAACTTCGATAATAAATGTTACATTTGTTGTTTTGAGGTTGGAATAAAATATCGAGAAAGGAAGCTAATACATAACCTATATAAAAGACAGGCAGAAGTAATTGGGAAAGAAGACCGAGAAAATAAAGTCGTAATCATGAAAGGAGTAAGACAAGGATGCAGTCCGTCGCCAATGCTGTTTAACTTATATATAGAACAGGGGATGAAGAAAGTTAAAACGGAAAATGGGAAAGGAATCATACTGAAAGGAGAAAAAATAAAAACCTTACGCTTTGCCGACGATATTGTAGTATTAGGGGACTCAGAAGAAGACTTGGACACCATAATAAATGGCATGAACGTAGTCCTGGTGAAAGAGTTCAATATGAGGGAAAACCAAGGTAATGGAGTGTAGTATGGGAAACGGTGGAATAAATAGGGATATTGTGACGGAAGTTACGGAATTCTGCTACTTGGGAAGCTTAATAACTAGAGATAGTAGAAGTATAGTAGACATAAAAAGTAGGATAGCACAGGCAAGGAAGGCGTTTTCGAAAAAGAGGGATTTACTTACGGGTAATATAAGTGTGAATATTAGGAAGTCGTTAAAAATGTTTGTATGGCGCGTGGTGTTATATGGGTGCGAAACGTGTGTGATAGGAGTTGGGGAAAGGTCAAGAATAGAAGCCTTTGAAATGTAGCGCTATAGGCGAATGCTGAAAAGCAGATGAGTGGATAGAATCACAAATGAAGTTCTAAACAGAATAGGGGAAAACGAACAATAAGGAAGACGTTGACTAAGAGACCATGTTTTAAGACACGATGGGCTTGTAAAATTAGCATTAGAGGGAAGTTTGTGGGATAAGAACAGACGAGGGAGGATGTGGGTTGCGTTACTTATAAGGAAATGAAAAGGCTTGCGCAAGATAGGTTAGCATGGAGTGTTGCATCAGACCAGTCTTAGGGCTGAATACCACAACAACATTTTGAAGTATTGTATTTACATCATTAAATCAGAATTAAATAAAAAATAGCACACAAGTTAGATAATTTAAACAGTCAATAATTCTTAAAGACTGGTGCATTATTAGAATGTTGACTGTGATATGATTTATAAGAAGTAATTTAAAATTTCATGTAAATAACATTACTGACTTCTATATTTTATATACACCAGAGATTTAGATCTAGGTCAAACCATATTCATCGATAGCCTAAAATTGTACAAACTGAATTACAATTGACATATTTATTTATTATACCCCGTTGACGTGGACCGTGAATGCCCGGGAATTCAATTATATTAGAGTGATCATCCACCCCTGTTTGTCGGGGTCATTTCCCGGTTTCAAATCTCAGTCTCCAGCTGCGAGGCGTATTCTCGGCTTTATCGCCGGATACGAGCGTTGACCATAATAGGACGGATATCTAGGTAAAAACCATTAATATTATCTGATTAATAACATACAAATTTGAAGTAGTTGAAACTAAAAGCGAACTTATGTTGGCAGTCCTGTATATGAACTAATAATTCTGTCTCAACAAAAATGCAGTGAGCTGCAGCAAAATTCCTGCTGCATCAATAAATTGAGTGAGAATTCTCCCTCTCCTACATCCCCTCCCACTCCTCATCTATCCCTTCCCTCTCCTTCTAACCCCTTCCCCTCTCTCATGCTGTCAACATAACGATTACGAGAATTTAAGTTAAAATTCCTGTTTAAAGCTCTCAAATTTTCATTAAAATCCGTTGAACCTTTTCGGAGCTTACTTTAACCAAACGTCCAGACAGATACTTCAGTTTTATTTATTCCTATAGATAATGCAGTCATTACACGAGTGCTTTCGGAGAAATAGGCGAATTAAAACATATTCATACTCATATCATTTTATTAGGTTTTTTCCTAGTAAAATCAGCTTACAATATAGTGCGTGTTGATGTACCGCGTCGTATTGGCATTATGAGAAACGTTTATTGAATGAAGTCTTCTGTAGTATGACTACAAAGAGAAAAATAAACATCTTTGTCCATTTACAGAGAAGAAAGCATATCACCTTTGGCGCAGAGTTGTCGTGTCTGGATATAAAAGCAAAGTTTTGTGATTGTGAAATGATAATATAGGGAGAAAGACTTTTATAAATGTAATATATTCATAGAAATTGATCGCGAAGAATATAACAATGAAAACTGGCTAAATATCACTTTACCACGAGTAATAGCATTTGATTCCTAAATTGTATTGGATTATGATTATTATATTTATGATTTAATTGTAATAAAATTAATTGCTGACGTGTTGGCCGTCTTTTTATTGATGTAATTAAATTTTTATAAATCGTATACAGAAATATTTGTATATTTTAAATATATCAATATCAATTCAACGTGTACTGCTCTCTTATCCTCTGCTGGAAACTTCTAATTCTACTAATAACAATAACAACCAGGTTAAGATACTATAATTTATTTTCTGCCGTTATAAAAAATATATATACATTTTCCAAAAGCTCCTTCTCTCAGGGTGTCGTGGCTTGGGAGAATAAATAGTTGGCAAATTGGCAAAATGGCAAATAAACCCGCTCGTCCCAAGAATCTACAATACCTTGACTTAACCTTGGCGGAAGTTCCGTCTCTCTCTCTCTCTCTCGCTGCTGGCTGGAGGCAGCCCCTGGTGTGTCCCTACAGATGCCCGTGATCCTGGGTGTAAGCTGGCCCAGCATAGGCCACTGTTGCTGCCAAGTCCGGACGGAACTCTCCTTCTCTCCTGGACCCAGAATGGCAAATTCCGCTCCTAGGCTCTCCTTCCTCTCCTGGACCCAGAATGCCAAATTCCGCTCCTAGGCTCTCCTTCCTCTGCTGGACCCAGAATGACAAAATCTCCCTCTGCCCGCCATTTCGACACCTCGGATTCCCCTTTCCAGAGCCGTCGTTTACCAATCGTAGGGGAGCTCTCATCAGAAACTATCCCCTATCCCTGGTATTTCCCTGGCGCGAAAAATATATTTTTCGTCCAATGCCGCTGACTGTGGCTTATTGTTCTCTGATAATCCCACGGGCGCCTTGGCAGATGGGAGCTCCTTTTATCGGCGTGCGCTTCCCGCTCAAGAGTTAAGCCTCGGAAAACCCACAATTTAGGCATTTCCCCCCATTAAAGACCGTTATAATTTTGAAGCATTACAGTGCCCCTAGATAAGGGTTAGCGCAATTGAAACACAATTTCGCATTGTGCCAAACCTTATCTACAACATCAAAAGAAAACCGTTTACCAGTTTGCCAATTGCTCTAAATATAGTAAGTGAAATAAATCTCATTCATACCAATTAAATATTTACAACTAATATCTGCCATTCATTCGTTATTACATAGTCATCCATTCAACAATCATTACCTCACCCATTATTTATTTCCCCAGCCACTTTTATCAAATTATTTACAATTCAAGAAATTTTTTTAAAAAATTTTTTTAAAAAACAATGATATTTGATGACTTTATAATATTATCCAACGTTCCAATATTCCTGAACCAATAAAAAATTATTCTTTCATTTTTAACCTGGATAAAATGAACCGTATTAGACATAATCTATTATTCCGGGCATATTTATCGTTTATATATATATATATATATATATATATATATTTTCATATTTCATATTTTCATAAATTAGAAAACAAGGACACTTCATTAATACTAATACTAACCTACATTTTAATAGTTCTAAAGCAATTTTTTTAAGGATAGCATTCATTGTATTATGCAGATGCCTTTATCATATTTTATAATTAATTTTTTTTAAAGAAGGATAGAAAGATACATGATTACATGCTAATATCAACCTAGGCTATAATATTTCTTAAGGAATTACAGTTTTTTTTTTTTTTTTACGAGGATAAATATCCAATTTACACTATTACTGATTTACACACCATGTATGTACCAACAACTTATTTAAAATAAAACCTAACCTTAATACAATGTTAAATATTCAATAAATTAACGTCTCAACGTAACAAAAGCACTAACTTATTATAACATGTTATAATGTTACATTCTGCTTATTTTTATTTTTTTTTAGGTATTAGAGTTTATTCCTCAATTAGACGGTGATAGTCCATGTCCTCTTACAACACTCATTACAACAAATTAACTCGTTTATAGTCCACCTATCAACAATTCACATAATAATTTCATGTCCTATTCATAAAACTCTCTTAGTTCACTATAATCAATCAAGCTTTTATAGTCTCCCTCTTATTTAGCAATTAACACGATTGTTTCATATCCTACTCGTAGAACACACTTGTCTCACCATGGTCAATTAAGGTTTTGAAATCTGCTTCTCAATTAACAATTCATACGATTGTTTCGTGCTCTACTCGAAACATTTCACTCACTGAAGCCAGGTATCTCACTCTCACTTGGGATTTACTGAGATATTTACCTTTTACTGTAAATACTAGCACTCATCTTGCATTTATATCAGTATTGGTTCATGTCTAATATTAATAATAATTACGGTATACCAGGTAATATTTACCACAGAGGCCATCTACCTTGCGTAATATGGCATCAAATTCGTTAAGTTTAATACCTTTACCTGCCCGCCATCAATTTTCCTTATGCTGTAGGTATTGGTCCCTTTAATCCCTGTGACAACATACGGTCCCTCAAATATTTGACAGAACTTGGCACAGATCTTTTTATCTGCATCTGAGATCCGAACATTTCTTGCCAGAACTTTGTCCCCCACAGAAAACTTTACCTCATTAACCTTTTGACGTCTGGCCCTATTGTATGATATTCAATTATAAATACTTTGTGAACACATTTAATACTACTAAAATATACTGCCGCCCGAAACGTTTCTTGATCAGCGATCCGTAGAGACCTAAACAAACTCTGATAGAACCGAATAAAACATAAGAAGATAAAGATAAGTACACATTATTTCTGCACAATAGCCTATTTCATATCACCCGACTTTCTTAGAATAATAACAGTTACCAATTTCAACCCCAAAACTAATTTCTTTCTAACGAACATTTCACTGAATTTCATTTCTTTATCAAAGTCATCATTGAATCACTACTTTTCTTATAGAATTCCATTCAAAATACTACTCACATTTCTATCTTAATCAGCTTTGACATATGGATCTTACAAATCTCGTACCAGTCATCTATTTAACTATTTTTGAAACTTCTAATACATTGGCCTCATCCCAATTAAAAACATCAGTGACTCTCTATTTCACAAATAAACCCCTTACAGCGACTCCATTTTTACTTCAACCTTATTCGACGACTTCAGCTTAAATACTTCACATAACGACGACTTTTACCTTCATTCATATTACGACGACTTTTAAATATTATTAATATCACAATAATAACAGCATTAGGCCCCAACTGCTACAATCACCTTAGCTCACAGATCCCGGTACTATAATCATCAATCAATCCAAGTCATTGCTGACATTTCACAACTTTAATTCAAGCCACATTTCCTTCGACAAGCTGACACTGATTCAATTCTAACATCTTTAAAACAAACAGAATTAACCTCCACAACCAGAAAATTCACTTTCCAAACCAACTCTACAGCCCCCTCTATTAACGTTTTATTCCCTAGTTCTCACTAGCAACATACAAACCCCGAAATCTAAAATACCGCTTGTGCAGAAACAACGCGAAAGAAAAATCAAGGAAAATTCAGATATGAAGACAAAATGGATAATATAGATGGCTCAAAATATAACCAAAAACTTCTACCGACCAAGCCAAAACAACGTGAACTAAACCTCAACTATCATAAGTACCTATAACATGACAACCTATGACATACCTAAATCAAAAGAAAGAGTAGAGGACGGATGTAAGTAATAATGTGTTGAAAATTGAAGAAAATACTTCCTGATAGAAATAATTGAAGACAGATACAAGGAAAAAAAGCACCAGAAATTGAAGAAAATGCCTTATAGCTGGAATCTCCATGATCGCTAATCATGAAATCATTAAAGAGTAATGATCTTCCTAGAGTATTGTCAGATTCTGAGCTTAGAATCTTTCTTCCTAACAATGCAAATACTATTATTATATGGGGATTCCGCGCGTTCTATTATATTGCCCCGTTCTAATTTATCAAGGGCTTCTTTCACTTGCTCCCTTAATGACCACGGTGTCGGATAAGATTTATTTCGGAATGGAGTGTGTG